>CM062090.1:8881523-10128263 GCA_031163375.1 Conogethes punctiferalis | reverse complement strand
ACATCTACGTACCAAATTTCAATAATGTAGCTCTTATAGTTTCGGAATAAACTGGCTGTGACATACGGACGGACTGACAGACAGACATGACGAATCTATAAGGGTCCCGTATTTGCCATTTGGCTACGGAACCCTAAAAACGACCTAAAATTATTTTGACACTTCTTTTTTATTTCCATCTGCCGGCTAAAAGCACAATCTCCGAGTAGTCCTGTCTTTTTAAAATGTACTTAGAATCAGTAGTTACCTGTAAAAAGTATTTTTCTTTGTAGAGATGTAGGTATATCTATCTCTACAGTAATTTCCCCTGAAATATTAGGTACACGTGCACTTACATATAAGTAAAAACATTGAATGATGTACATTGTACATAATATCACTTTGCAATAATATACATTACTTATCTTACCCGGGCGACTAAGTTTCCGCCATCCCTGTCCATAATCCATTTCTATACGCAAAAGCAATTAAGAAGTCCACTATTACGCCTGCGTGGCAACCAACTTTATCGCAACGGTTCTTGTGCTCCGAATTCAAATCAAATTGCTATACAAGCAATATTCCATTCCAAAACATCAAACTTCGTATTTACAGTCGCTCGTGCGGATATTGTTTCGGCACAACCTAACGGCAGGCCCGGGTCAAAAGCAATATTTGGTACATATGAATTTTGTACTTTATCTACCGAGCCACATATCAGCATATCGATAAGACACAGTAGTACCACATTTTGCGCCTTAAATACAAAACATCATCATCATGCCTATCGCAATCCACTGCTGGACATAGTTCTCTCCAGTTGTTTGCTAATTCGTGCAAACACCTGGAGGCTTTTCCCATAATCGCCACCCTGGGCGGATAAGCGATCGCAGGCTGTAGCTCCTCGCAAATACAAAATATTTATATTTTATATAAGAAGAGCTTTCAGGATGTCTCACTCCACCTGATGGTAATCGGTCATGAGCTCCAAAAGTTAGATCGACAGGCATAATCCCATTGCGCCTGTCGCCATCACCCTGAAGGCCCACTGAGATGCCGTTTCACGCCCCGCCTAAAGAACCCAGGATTGTAAGAGGAAGGAAACACATGGGCTGGAAGGGCATTCCATGACTTAATGGCACGGGGCAAGAACGAGGAACTAAACCTCTTGGTGCGCGCCACCATCGTCTGGATGGTATGCGGGTGACAACGATGTCCAGCACGTGTTGTTCGAGAGTGGAAAGGAGAGTGAATAAATTTCGAAAAAAGGTTTTCTTATAAAAATAAATTGTTCAGTAACCTCTCAGTAGTTAGGAAGGTGCCGCTCTCGCCGATGTGAATGTAAGTTAGGTTAGGCCTGAGCCTGATCTCGCTCCGATGTCGGTGCCGGATAAATCCTGAACTGGACGCTTAAATGCAACATAAATTAAAATAAATTGATAGATTAATTTAGTAAAAATGTTTAACGTTATTCAACTCTTCAATTATAAAAACGGTGTTAATCCACGAACACTCATTACATTCCAACAGGCTCTACCCATCAAGGATACTTGTATTTATTTGCGTTGCTATTGTACTGGCAAAGCCATCCTGTAAATTAAGTGATTAAATTAAGGGAGAATTAGGTACGTGAACCGGGCGAAAAGGAGAATCTTAAATTACCTTCCTAAATTAGTGACAACAGCAATTATTTTTGTATTCCATGGGGACAAAAAGTTTTAAAGAATCTCCCTAACCTATTCCTTCTTACAGAATATTGTATTTTCTCCTTGCTGTTTTTTTTATCAGGAAAGTCTCCTTTTTTTGTAGTTCAACCGGTCGAAGCCCTCTCTCTACATAATCTTAAGCACTTGTGATTTGGAAATCGTATCAAATAAGTACCATAAAATTACAGTTGTACCTTGTTGAACACGACATACAAAACAAACACCTGCTCATCCCATTTTTGTTCTGAATGTTCGTCCTGATGGGTCGAATCTACGGCCCGCGGATCAGAAGGAAGTCCCTAATGATAGATAGCCGTTGTTGAGCGGATTATTTATAATTATTATTATTATTTCTACCAAATTACCTAATTATTACTTTAGTATTGATATCAATAGTCGATAGTGTCAAACGCATTATTTTTCTCTATGGCTCTATAAGATTTGAATCCTTTGCACAACTGACGTTTTTGAAAAACGTGTGACTGTCAAAAGTTTTCTATTCATTACGGATACGAAAAAAAGGAATGTTGTTTATGTTGAACAGAAGAATAAATTAATGTATAACACTGGAAAAGCCTATTATTTCGGAGAGGATCTAACACTATCAACTTGAACCGGGCCGGGCTCAAACTTTATTCCGTAATCTATATTCCCTCACAAACAGAACTCCTAAATAGGCACCGTCTAAACTTAACACATCTCTTGACAATACAACTTACTAACTAATTCCGCAAACCTAGAAATTCTCCGGGCACACCGCACCGCCACGCTGCCAGTTGCAGCCGTGAGAATATTGCGACCGAAATCTAGCTCGCTAAACCTTGGTCTGAGGTTCTAAACGAGCGCGCCGCTGGCTGTTGACGCGATAACGTATGCTATAGTCCGAACTAGTCCAACGCAAGAGCTAAAGTATAAACTGAGGGCTGCTAATAAGAAGAGCCAGCATATGTTCTTTTTTATTATTCATTCAACGATAGATCAAAAATTTGGCCACAATTCACCTGATGTTAAGTGATGTTGCAGCCTACGATGGAGCACGCTTACCCAGAAAATACGGATTCACTCTTGCCTTGAATTCCTGAAGACTTATATTTATATGTTGGGGAAGAAAGAATCCTGCAAGGAGGTCCATAGTTTGGCCGTTCGTACTACTATTAGTAGAGGCACGTTTTCTAGTGATATAGTTTTTTATGACAGAGGGGGCAAACGGGCCTGAAAGTCGCCTGATGGTAAGTGCACACCAAAGGAGTCACAGGTGCGTTGCCGGCCGTTGAGAAATTTGCAGGCTCACTCTTTGAAGGTCCCTAAGTCGTATCCATTCGGAAAAGAAAAGTCACTCAACGCGCTATTGAAAAGGCTATGCTTGGTATCTCGTTAAAAGATAGGGTAACGGGCATATACGTCAGAGGACGAAAGTTACCAACAAGGCCGAAGTGGAAGTGAGCTGGTCATGTCTGCCGTAGAACCGAGCCGATATGGGTGGAACAGACGAGTCTTGGAAGGGACACCGCTCACTTCAGGCAGACGTAGGACGCCCTACAATCCTTTGGGCTGATGACCTTAAAAGAACTGCTGGCAGTGGCTGAATGGAGGAAGCCTGTAATAGATGAACGTGGCGGGAACAAACGTGCGTTCAGCAGTGGATGAACCAGGGCTGTTGATTGATCTCCTCATATCTCCTCACTGTAAGGTATCGACTTCATTTCAAACAATTCAACACACGAAACATCGAGATAATCAACAATAAGTATACATATCTATATATATAAAAGGAGAAACTGACTGACTGACTGACTGACTGACATATCAACGCACAGCCCAAACGGCTAAACGTAGGCACTTGAAATTTGGAAGGGACGTAGCTTAGGTACCGTAGGGGTGCACTAAGAAAGGAATTCCCGAAATTCCCACGGGAACGGGAATTAGCGGGAAAATCCTTTTGTATGAAAAATCTAAACCGCTTAAGTTAGACGCTTGAAATTTGGCATGCAGGTACCTTAGTAAATATAAAGTTTAGTTATGGCTGTATTTTGAGAAATTCCCACGGGAACGGGAGTTAGCGGGAAAAAACTTTTGTATGTATAAATTTAAACACGCGGACGAAGTCGCGGGCAAAAGCTAGTCTAATATAAAGTCGGTGAAAGCAAAAATATGTTAAACAAATTAAATATTTTTATTCGCTTGATATAACATGATTGAAATGGAATTGAATCGTCGGCAAAATTGGATTAGATACTATGAATATTCATACCTGAATAATACCTACCTTATTCTGAACAACTTCTTACTTTACAAAGTAAATAAATCACAACTCTGTCATTCAACAAACTTTTTACTCAATCCTGTTTACTGCTGACTTAATGAAATTGTTTATGTTTACATTGAATATGCAAAAGTGGTAGGGTAAAGGCACCAAGGAGGAACGCATGGTGATGCGTGGTGGTTTGTCGGCGATGGTCGCAGAGGAAGAGGAGTGCCCTTTGGGGGATCTCGCAGTGTTGTCGTTGCTGTCCTCCCTGTCTTCTGCGGCCCTTGCCGCCGGACCCACTTGGTGGAGCCGGTTGACGGCGTCCGTTTGGTCTGCGGACGCTGTCCTGGCTGCGCACTTGTGCGCACTGGGGGGCCCTTGTGGCCGTGGTTACTCGGACGCGACTAGTGGGTGTTGGCCATTGGCCGTTTTTCCCGGACGTGTCTCGATGGGCGGCGTATTTATACGCCGCGGCTCGGCGGGTCCTTCGGCCACGGTTCTCGTGGCCGTCGGATAGGTCCTTTATGGATTGGTCGCCGGGCAACCTGTTTCCCCTCGCAAGAGGGACCAGGGGGCTTGCCTTAATTGGCCGGTCCGAGTGGAGTTAACCACAATAAAAAACCACCTGTTATCTCGACTTCGGTCGGGACCAGGGGGCGCAAGCTCAAGTGGAGAAAACTACACTAAAAATCCACCGTGCGGTGGCGACTGCACGCCCGACGGGGTCCAGCGAGGGTTGGTGTGGGGACATCTCCCTTGCCTTGCACGGATCCCGTCCTTGGAGGAGGGCGACGGCTTCTGCCTGAGCCCTAGGCTGCCCCAAGTGGGGGGGCCAGTCGAGTCTGCGCAAGCGGACTGCGCTGGTGGTGGCGTGGTGTTATGGTTCATACCAAGATCCCACGTCATCATCACCCAAGGCGCGTTGACGGTGTAGACCGGGGTTTTTTAGTGGGTATTCTCCGTCTCGCTAACATCTAGAGGCGGAGTGAGTCCCACATAACCTGCTGCGTCCCCGAGTAGCAGGTATGCGTAAATGCATTTTCCCCCGGTGCAACAAAAAAAAAAAAAAAAAAAAAAAAAAAAAAAAAAAAAAAAAAAAAAAAAAAAAAAACCTACAATAATCCCTGATTATTCTGTTTATTAATTTATGTACTGTTTACAAAGGTGAGATAATGGCGTCGTTGATTTGGTGATTGCAAGAGCCGCCCTAAAGACTAAGAGGTCTTGGATTGGAATACCAGGTCGGAGCAATAATTTAGTTTTTCTGTCAGTACTAGACACATCATAGATTCACCGCTATGACCTAAATTCAGGAGAGTAATTAGTAATGAGAAGCCCAAAATCGACCTAAGTGGCGAACATTAGGAGAGGCCTATCTCCAGCAGTGGACTGACACGGGCTGATGATGATGAATTAGTAATGCGAGTTTTATAAGTTTTTTTAATTTATGTGGACTGCCCTACCAGCATGCCATCGCAGATATTTCAAATGTTAAATGTTAGAAAAACACGCAATTCGGTACATTCATTAAGGATTTGTGTTTGTGCTTTAGAAAAAAGAAAACGTTATTTATTGCGGTATAAAAGATGAGATGTCCATTTAAATGGCAACCCTAGGTCAAGTTTGCTAAAGTCGGTCATCGTGGAGGATACAAGATGAAAACTCGTGCGTGCCCATGATGCCCGTAAAATTATTTCAACCTATTTTATATGAGAGATGTTCAGTTACGTACGAAAAGTTAATAAATGTTCATTTAGTTCAAAAGTTACAAAAGTAATAGGTCGAGTATATTTTGACGATGAATAAAGAAATGCGATGAGACGCCATAGGATTAAGGCGGAATAATCCAAAATTAAACTTAGAATTTTATAATAACAAGGCATCTAAGAGCTAAGCATAGCATAACAGTTACTCATCATCATCATTATCAGCCTACCGCAATCCAATGCTGGACATAGGCCTCTCGAGGTAGTCGTTGTTATTTAGGAGCTTAAGGTGTTACCACACTAATCGATCTACCGTCGATCGATAGAGATCAATATGGAAGAAACTATATAGATCAACTACGAGTAGGTACGCGAACTCATAAGTAAGTACTAATACCGTTGGAAATAGGTAATTGGGTAGAATACATTCAATCGATTTAGAACTTCAAGTAGGTGAATTAAGGTTTCAATTTAGGTAAGGATATTTATCATTCGTTAAATCATAACTTAATAAGTGTAAGTGTAGGTAACAATAATGCTACAACGAACGTTCTAAGACACCACTACAAAATTAAAAGTATGTCAACATGAGATATTTTTCACACTTGAGTCTAAGTAAAAATGCGTGTGTATTTACGTAAAAGGGGTGAAGGGTCTCTTCAAATAGCCCGGCGCCCTCAGGCATGATCGAGTGGCGAGCGACGTAGCCGGTACATATTTAGCCCATATTAACGGTCCATCGGACATAATAATGCGTCAATCATGACGTTTTTAATAAACACTAAGTCAGTGGGTAACTAAAAAAGGATACAGATTTTTTTATAGTCGTCGCTTGGGCTTAGATCTGTAAAATAAAAATAAAATAAAATCATTTACTGCAAATAGATTCACTAGTACCTAATACTTTTGCATGTTAAACTTTTTTTTCCTACCAGCACTTCGACATGAGGCCAGATGAGATGTGCCGCAAGAAACTCATCAGTTAGCCTTTTTAAAAAAAAAAAAATACTACATATATTTTTATTACATTTCCTAGCCTAACCTAGTACAATATTGTCCTTGTTTTGTTATCGACCAAATAAATATTGTATTTTGTAATATACTTTTTTCATTACTTAATATCAGGCAAAATGGGGCCACTGCTATCCAAACTGATTAGCTTTTATTAAGTAAAAATAAGAAAACAAATAATCACCATATTTATTTTAAAAATTGGGGAAATTTTAAAATTTCGAAGCTATCTAAACTTCCTGGTAAGTATTCAAGGACACGCTGAGCTTGATACCTCACTTAGATCCTAGCTAGCTACGTCACTGCATGCCTATTTTATAGGCATAATATACCTAGGTAATTTTGTACCTTTGCGCTTTATGTACCCACTCTATTACCAGATAGGTAGATATACCTAGGTACATCTTAGTCATCATAGTTTTAAGGTTTCGTCATTCAGAAGTCGTTTTGAAGTTTCTATACTTTTTACAGCTTCTTCAGAGTTCGCTTTGAATACTGAAGTTTGCAGGCTCTCTGTTTTATGAAGGAATATTCCATGGACTTTACTAAAGAAGAAAAGTTGTATACCTAGGGACATCAGTACTGGTCATGAACCAATTCAACTTCCTCAATTGTTTTTTTGAGATTAGGTAATCGGTACTTGGCTAAGTCTAAGTCTGAATAGAGATATTTTATGATTGAAATACGGTCAGGTGGTAAATGTAACGCATATAATGCCTATTATTTATGACTTATTTTTTTAATTAAGTTTAATTATATTTTAGTAAGCAATTAAGTTACTACTTTTCAATGTCCCCTACATTGTGTCATCATCAGTGTACTCATATTTACTAACTAATTTAAACGTGAAATTTTCATTCACGTGAACACAGCTAAATTTAGCTCGGCTAAAGTAATCAGTTACCTACTTAGAAGCCCGTCATTCTCTCCCTGTTACAACTTAGCAAACTAATTATCAAGCAATTTTACTTTCCCTGAACTAAGAAATTTTCGTGTGAGTTTTGAAATTGTTCAGGTTACGCAATAAGATTAGGGTGGTGGGAAATTTTATTTCTTCATTTCCAACTTTTCGATACATAGATTTTTATTTTTATTTCGTAGATAAAATTTTTGTACATCCCATTAATATAGAGGAAATTACTTGTTATTTCAAATACAAATGCTTTCTCTATTCCTCAACTTTTATAATCCGATCAGACGATAATTCAATTTTAATCCTATAGAAATAATACTTACGCAAGACCAAAGGCTCAACGTGATTTAAATGGTTAAACTACGATACTAAACCAGGGTAATATAAAGGTAAAAGTACGATACAATAACTAAAAGGTTTAGATTATGGGTAGGTATAGCCTCCGGATGTTTGCCCAAAGTGGCGAACGACTGGAGAGACCTATGTCCAGCAGTAGATTGCAATAGGCTGATGATGATGACGTTACAATAAAAATCGAAAACGGTCGTTCGAAAGACGGATGACATGTAATTATAGGTACTATAAAAAACGAACTACAATCCGTCACAGCCATCACCGTCGAACGTCATGAATTTAATTTGTTTTTTTATTCGTTGTATTCTTATGGTAGACCCTCAAATTAGCCTTATTATGCCTTCTTGCCAAAGTACTGTTATTTTGAAACCTTGTAACTTGACTAAACTTTTTAAAAATGCCTTGTAGGTTTACAGATACCACCTTCAGACAAAGGACTGGAATCTATGCACGATCCACTAGAGAATTCCGTATCGATGAACAAGTAGAGTTTAATATCGTGTATGAAGTCCATCGTTAGAGGCTGCCTGTGTCGAGAACTCGTAACTTAATTAGGTATAGTTCTAATGTTCCCCTCGGGAAATCTGTAACATCTTTGATAGCAAGTATTGCAATAGGACACATATTACAATACTATCTGTGCCGGCGGCGTCCCACGCGCAGATATCGGGTTTCAAAAATAATGGACTTCCATAAAATGGTACCTAAATTTTAAGTTAGACCTACGAATATACATTGGTGAAAACCGCATTTAATTCCATGCAGTTACTAGTTTTCGCGTGATGCGCGATAAATCATACAGATAAAAATTTCTCCCGTTTTCCCAACACTTCCCGTCATTGCTCTGCTCCTATTGGTTGTAGCGTGATGAAAAGTATACTTTAACCTGCCCAGGAGTATAAAGAATAATCGTACAAAGTTTCGTTAAAAACCGTCCAGTAGTTTTTTTTTATAACGAACATACAGACAGACAGACATAAATTTCACTGATTGCATTTTTGGCACCAGTATCGATCACTAATCATCCCCTGTTAGTTATTTTGAAATGAAAATATATATATTTCATGAATTGACTTCTCTACAGATTTATTATACCTAAGTATAGAAAATAAGAGAACTTTCGGCGTCTGCGGTAGCGCATAAGACATATGCTTCCCTCAATGGCAGTTATTAGCCACCACGCTTTGCTCGGCAGGCGGGTTGGTGACCGCAGTAGGTTTTTTTGTACCCATTTAAAGGCTGTTGTCCGTGTGGTTCCCGGATTTAGAATAGGACCACCCCATCTCATTACGTGGGTGTCGTAGAAGAAGACTAAGGGGATATAAGGAAACGGGCAGCAGCGTTTAGGAAAATAACTTTTCCGAATTGTATCGGGTCTGGGTGTTCTGTTTTATTTCCTTAACAACTTTATCTTTTTTAATGTGGATAAGGGAAGTTTTATCTTGATCAAATACAGTCCCTTTATTTGTTATGTTCGCATTATCTCCGTTTATAGGATAAGTAATATCATTGAGATACCACCGTACAATGAAATTTCATATGTAATAATCCTCTTTATTGTTTTGTTTGAGAAACAATGCCAGACAAACATTTCTCCGGATCCAATAAGAATATATTCTGTGGAATATATTCAGAAAACGTACATCCTTTTTGCTTGTTTGCTTGGCAAATATATGTATAGTTTTACTAAGGGCTCTTTTTTACTATTGTACGAGTAAGCTACGTTATGATACTGTTTTAATCGACTTAAAAATAAACAGTGTATTTCCTAGTTGGTTCCATTGTCACCATTTTGAAAACCAAAATGCTGTTGATTATTCTGCCTACTACTCATGATAGATCTGCTTTTTCAATTTCCGTTTATAGTTTAAGGTATTCTTACCTTTTATCAGTTTCAACAAAAGCGCGTAACAGGGCGTCAATTAGTGTTATTTCTTAATATCGTAATTAAGATTATCAGTTTGTTAATCTCGAACAAGAGATTGAAAAATTAGAGCTTATATCTTTATTAAACCAAGATTTCTAAGAACAATAATTTTAACAATAGACAGTGATACGGCTGGAACCGGGGGGTGTGGAATCAAACGAGTAATGGGAAACCACAAAAACACTTTAATAGTCCAGCCGTAGTGGACTGTAATCTTCAACACACTAACGCTAGATAAATAAACAATAATATATCAAAACCATAGCAACACAAAATACTTTTAAAAACACTTCTAAATACAAAACTATATATAAAACTATGTACATAAGCGTATATAAAAAGGTTGTCTGTCCGCAACAGACAGTGTTTAAAGGAACGGCCGGTATTACGACCTTACTGTAAGAAGTAAAACCAGGAACATATTCTCGAAACAAAACTATATGTTAATTGTACGAGTACATGCTTCACTAAAACTAAAAACCTAGTACCTACCTAGTAGGTAGGTAGTTGGCACAGCTCAGAGCTCAGTAAGTATTACCTCTTATTGTAATAACCAAAGTTCACCTGCAGCCTCTACATTTTAAAAATTAATAATTATTTTCAGAGAGAGTAAAAAGCTTACCATCTTGAGACGTCTATTAAAAGCTTTACATGGCCCGTGAATACTGCAAACAGCAAATAAACGCAAGCATTTCAATCAATTTCATCAAACAAATTACTTCCCCACACACTTGAGCCGAGAGTCGGCAGGAAATTGGAGATAAATGAAGTAAGAAACTTTGCCGACAGCTCTCTGTGCTCATTCCAAACTCGTTAGACACACCTATTGGTTAATAGTTGGCGGTGACGAGCATACACCTACCTAATTTACAGATGATTAAGTTATTATCTTTGGTTATAGGGCACCTAGGCACATTTTGTCTAATTTACAAATGAAAAAATACGTGTCTTTTATTTTTAAACAATCTAAAAGACGGACTAATTACATTTTTTACGTAAGGCTTGGCAAGTAGGATGGTGACCGCAGTAGGTCAACGTCTACTTATCTATCCGCAAGAGATCGACTCTTGCGAATACATAGGCGTTGACGGGTCGAATGAGATCGTTGTTCTTGAATTCAGTTTGTATGTACGACCAGGGTTGTAAGGTAGCGGCCTATCGTCTTTTCCTTCCAAGCCAACCCCACCGGCCCGTGATGCATCTTGCCGAATAACAAACGAGGCGCTGGCCACCGACTGATGGCGGTTTAAGCATCACAATTGAAGGCGTAGCTAAATACCACACACCGATGACGGGCAGCAGCGTCATCGGAGCGAGAAGTTACAACCTGCGATCGCGTACCCGCCTGCCCACGTGGCGATATTGGGTATATCCTCCAGATGGATGCCCAAAGTGGCGAACAACTGAAGAGGCCTATGTCCAGCAGTGGACTGCAAAAGGCTAAAGATGATGTACGAACACAGAGATACCTAGTTCCTATAATACCTACTTACAAAAAGATCCGCCCAGCAAACGATCGTTTACGATTGGTAAGGCCTCGTAGCTGCTACGTTGTATCTGCATATACTCGTACATAACAATTTCACGTGGCCATATTACAACAGGCAATAGTACCTAACATCCACACGCGTCTACTTATGACTAGCCATTCGCCCAATGAGTTGAAACTCCAAAATTGTAACGACAACGACACATCACTGAATGCGCAGCGGTAATCATAAGCCTTAATTGCTCCACATTTCAAATGATACCTACTCGTACGCTCGGTGTTCCGGCACTCGTAAATTTTGGGAACAGTCGCGCACATGTCTGCTTCCTTAATTAGGGACACGTAACAAATGACTCCCTGTTGTTGACACAGAGGCATTTTACGCATCATTTAAACCGAACTCGGGCACGTCAACCCTTGTGTACAAATCAAACAGTTGCCTAATTTCTTCTGTTATTATTTGCCGCAACTCTCGAATGGTTATGGAACTCTTTTTCAGTAGGTGCACGTGTGCGCTTCTTCACGTAAAATTGATTTTTTTTTAAATAAAAACTGCGGCTTTAAATTCATTATGTGACCGAACTTCCTTGCACTAAAGATACCTAAGTAGTATTTACATAGACCGTTTACGTTTAAGGATGGATTTCATCTCTTGCATTTAACAAAAGTCATGATGATGCAGGCATTTTTAACGAACTATAACCTGTTATATAAAGTGTGTACTGTTCAAATTATGCGATAATAATCTTCTATCTCAGAATATTTTTTTACTTTACGAGTACGTTGAAAGATTAATGAAATAGAAGTCTGTGGTGTAGGTAAGTATGTCTTTATTTGGGGAATGAACATGTTATAAACATTTTATTGTGCAATAACTATTTATATGATACATAATAGCTCATGTAACAGGCGCAGAGTGGTGCCAGACAGCAATTAGTTAATAACTCCTTAATAAGGAGATGGTGGTGTACCATCCCCTAAACTATGACTAAGTATGTATAGTTCATTCGCGTTAAGAAAATAGTGACTGACAGGTCACTGACAGGCCACTAGCCAATTAAAACGCTAGAAATTATAATTTCTTAACGCGAATGAACTATAGTTGTTTAGCACTAGCTGTGCCAGCGGCGACACACGCTTGGATATCGGGTTTCAGATTTCTGTTTAACGGACTTCCATAAAATGGTGCCTAAATTTTGAGTAGACCTCTAGCAATACATTGGTGAAAAACGCATTCAATTCCATGCAGTTTTTGCGTGATGCTCTTTCAAACATACATATACAAAATTCACCCGTTTTCCCAACATTTACCTTCACTGCTCTGCTCCTATTGATCGTAGCGTGATGAAAAGTATACTATTACCTGCCCAGGAGTATGAAGAATAATTGTACCAATTTTCGTTTAAATCCGTCGAGTAGTTATTGTTTCTATAGCGAACATACAGACAGACAGACGGACAGACAGACAAAATTTTTACTGATTGCATTTTTGGCATCAGTATCGATCACTAATCACCCCTTGATAGTTATTTTGAAAATTGATTTAATGTACAGAATTGACCTCTCTACGGATTTGTTATAAGTATAGATATAGAAGGTACTATTCATTTACTTACAGGAAGAAGTGGAATCGTCGTTGCGTCTAGTGCATGCAGTTGCATCGGGCGCGACTGGTGCCCTGTGCGTGACGCACCGGTACGGGCGTCTGCGCGCCCCGCTGCACGCCACGCGCTGGGACACGGCCAGGGCGAGAGCGGACCTGGCGGCCAACGTGCTGCATCAACTGGGCTTGGAGAATGCTGGTGAGTGATACATCTCTGTGAAGAGAGATATTTTCTTGTTGGGCATATCGAAGTATAAATACACGGGCAAAGGCAAGGGGAAGATCTAGCGGCCAACGTAATGCACCAGTTGGGCTTGGAGAAAGCTGGTAAGCGATACCTCTATGTGTGTGTGAGTGATACTTTCCTGCTGGGCACAGCTACAGCTGCCAATGTGCTTCACTAGTCCGGCTTGGAGAATACAGGTAAGTGATACCACTCTGGGACGTAAAGGAGCTCCAAATAACCTGATGGGACAGGACAAGGGCGAGGGCGGACCTAGCGTCCAATGTACTACACCAATTTGGGCTACCAGAATGCTGGTAAACTCCTCTCCGAGAAGAGTGATACTCTCTTGCTGGGCTATAACAAATGTAGGTACGTCTGCTTGCTACCTTGGAATGAAGTCTTTCAGAAGCGAAACGATTTAATACGTTCAAGGATACGATCCGAATTGTTGTTTTCGCTAATCTCTCTAAGAATCCGAGATTCGATGCGACCTGTCATAATTTCCAAACAATAAATAAAAGTGTTAAAAGTTTTATCCGTCTTGATAAATAGGTACTTGATTTTGTATGTCTTAATACTAAAATAGGGATAGAAATAAATCGTTGATTGCTTGAACTATTCCTTTTTATACCTAACCAGGCAGGTAGCTGTTATAATTAAAACAGAGTTGCTATCGTAAGAAGAAAAACAGTCGTTTGTAAGTATCTTAGATCAATTCAATTCATTCTGTTGCGTCACATCGTAATAGGAGTACCGTGTTTTTCATCAGGCTAGGCGCTGTGATGAAAGATTCAATATAGGTACCTACCTAAGTACCTACTTACTTACCTAGGCTTTGACGTAAGACACTTCTCAATGAAATCAGGATATCTTTCAGACTGCTAATGAATTCCGTTCTTCTTTCAGCTGGCTTAACTTTTTAACTATAGATACGAACATTAATTTGTGTTTTGTCTTAACCAAGGCTTTTTGTCTTAAACTATGGTAGGGCCATTAGGCACAAAATAATTTGGGACCCTTGGACAGAGAGAAATTTGGAGCCCTTTTAGAAAGTAAAGAAAGCAAATTAGGTAATGTAGGTAATCAATTTTCGACTTAGGAGGTTAGAAATAACAATAACAATATGATCAAATTATTAATCAGAAGGGGAATTTTCTTTTTCGTGAATTATATTTAACGAGAAGTCCCCGTATATTTTTATGGTAAAGACGAACTTTCTTTCGTAAAAAATATACGCGAACAAGAAGGAAAACAGCATAAAAATCGATGAAACGTAGATTGCTACTTTCCCTTTACTGGGGTAGGAAATATAAATTAAATATGCAAATTTTTGACTGCTGAAATGTAACATTGTCAAGCCGTGTTAATTTAAATGCAAATGATTTGGAATAATATTGTCGTCGTGTCCATAGCGCATTTTTGCTTCATAATCCAATGAAGTTATGCTCTTCAATTCGATGATAGGACCACCGGTTGAAATTAGATCGCTTAGGGGTACTCAGTCTTGTCTCAGTCGTGCCTTTGCCTACCATGCCTTTACGCATACACGGACTAATAAAGTATGTGGAGCTCATTCCTGTCGAGCGGAGAATACCCACTAAGCCCGAAGGACGCTGTGTCTGAAGGGGGCAAACAGGCGCGGTTCCAACCCACCAGAACCCAGTATTTATTTTTTCAAGAAACAATTTTCCCGGAATATAGAAAATATTAGTGCACCAGAAAGCCCTTAAGCCGTTGTTCGTGTCGAATTGTCGTCCCATTGGATTAGGTTAGAAATGGAATTGCACCTATAGACCTATCTATAAATAGGTATGTGAGTAAGTATCTAATATTATAAAGAGGACAGATTTGATTGTTTTAAAATTATTTTATTCTGTTAACTTGAAACTTGGCTTGTTAGAGTGCTGCAAATCTTGCGAGCTAAATTAGGACCACTTCCTGTCGTCGGATTGATGAAATTTGCTATACCTACTTACGTAACCTAGGTGATAATGCATTCTTAAATACCCCAAGCGAAGCGAGGCCGGGTCGCTAGTATTTTATATCACGCTACGATAATATGATCTGGATAGTTGGAATTCTTCTACGGTGCATGCAAAAATGCAATTTCCTGCGACATTTTCCTAATGAATTATGTTAGACACCTTCAAAAAGCGAGCTTACAAATTTTGTGCAACGCACTCTTAGGTGGGCCGCACACATTCGGAATTCCGATCCAAAATGCTGTGGAGCGCTTTGTATGTAAGTAGAGCATTATTTCTACAAATTTAAATTTCCGCCGCAAAGTGTGCGCCCAGTCTAATGTGACTCTTGTAGGTACAGCAGTGGGCATTTGCTGGTGTTAATGATGATGATGAAATTAAACCACCCCATTCCCTTTCCAGAAGTCCTCATGGCCGTGTCCAAAGGCCTGGTGATAGGAGCCAGTCCTGCGGAACGGGCGGTGGGCTCCCGAGCACTAGCGCTTCGGACAGACGG
The DNA here is from genome assembly GCA_031163375.1 of Conogethes punctiferalis. Lineage (NCBI taxonomy): Eukaryota > Metazoa > Arthropoda > Insecta > Lepidoptera > Crambidae > Conogethes > Conogethes punctiferalis. Next base: position 10,112,623 of record CM062090.1, on the reverse strand, counting down.
GCTGGTCAACGCAGCTGTGGCCTGGGAGCGCTACGGGACTGCTGAACCCGTGGCCGTCATGTCCCCGCAGCTGGAGAAACCGCCTGACCCTGAGTATCCATGGTGAGTTTACGAGTATGAGCTAGTGAAGAATTTGTGTAGGATGTCAAGGAATGTCCTTACAATAAGGTACCTGAGGGTAATAAGGGCCACTTAACAGAAAATATTTTTTTTATTTATGGATTTATTGAAATGGAGGCAACAATGCAATAAGAAAATCAATTACCTATACGATTTACCATTGGATATTCCAATAGTTATAAGATGAAACTATTAACGATATCGAAGTTATAAGCAATTTAAAATTATGTAAATACATACATACTCTGCGCGTTCCACCATAAAAACTTATACAAACCGACATTATGAGCTGATTTTAAAACTACCAACGCCCTCGGCGAATTCCTGAGGTGTTATAAGTCTACTTCAGAAAGAAAAATTATGAATAAAATTTCAAAATGCCGCGCTAATTTTTTTTAATATATTTTAACGGCCTTGGATCTTTCCATACAGCCAAATCTGTATTTTCATTTCTGTAGTCCGTGATTTAGGTATTAAAAATTTAACTAAACCAGAAAAGGTTTATACCTAATATTATTTTAAATTCATTCGTTCCAGGTATGTTTCAGCTCACAACAGCGAGTCTCTTAGATCATCAAAATTTATGCCTTCACCTCCAGGAATCCCTATGGAAGGATGGTGGACTTTTCCTTATTATAGCTGCGAAGCTAAACGATGGCTCCTTTCATACACCGTTCCTGTTTCAACGATTCGCAGGTAAGATTCAGAGTTTTAGCGGGGCATTCTCAATGCCTTTCGAAAGATTTCTCTCGGAAACTACTAAAGATTTCTTTCGTTTAACTTTGATTTCGATTTGTCCACGATTTCGCCAGCTTGTGTTTTCGTAAAGTTCTAAATGCAATCTGTCACAATTCCCGAAAACTTATGTCTAAGAAACGTGCGCGTCCGTGTATGAAAAGCACCGATATTAGTTACCTATGTATTAAAAACATAGCCAGCTATAAAACCTTAACTGATTTTGTTTTTATTACAGCTTGAAGGGTGTGATCTCATTGGATATAGACATATCTAATTTGGAAATTAATCAGTGCGAAGTGGATGCCGAGAATGACAGTGATAATCAAATATATTCTTTCCATGGCACACATAAGTGCCCGAATGAAACAACTTTTGTAAGTATTTTAGTCCGGCTACAAACCAATTTTATTTTTAAAGCTATATAATTTACCGTTCTGACATACATTTTTAATTTCAGTGTGATTACAAACCTAACCGTGATGTAAGTGGGAGGCACGCTGGTTGGGCGCGTGGGTTGTATATCTGTAGATGTCGACCTGGATATTACTCAATAAATCATCCAGAAGGATTTAATGGCTCTTTAGTTGAAGGTTCGTATAAGGGTAAAGTGATAAATAAAGTAAATGTCCAGATTTGAACACTCCAGGTGGCCAAAACCCAAAACTCACTCACCACGCAAAGAAATAAATTTTGACGTATCTGAAGCAACGTTCAAATAATATTTGTTGTTGGCTTGTTGGTTCTTTAGAATTCTATCTAATGGCCATGCGATAAATAAAACAAAAGATTTACTTTCTTTCTTTTGTTTTTACAAAAAAATGTTACCTGTAATGATTAAAAACAATAAATTGTATTCAAATAATTATGAAGTACGTAGTGTACCTATGTATGCTTATATATAATAAATTTAATAAGTATGTAATCATGGTTTTTTGGTACTTCTTCAGTTGCTTTTCAAGAATTTGAAGAAAATGGCATTGAAAATTGGAGTGAGCCTTACGAGTGTTTAAAATGCCAACCAGGATGTGAATCATGTAAGGGACCAGAGCCCTGCCTTGCCACCTACAACTGGCCATTCCGGTAAGTGGTTGATACAAAAACACTAACATTAAGAATAGTTAAGAAATGACCCCTGCTAATAGTGACAAATATTTTCTGTTGCAGGATATCTTTGCTTGTGATATCTGTGAGTTGCGCTGTGATGACAGTCTTCCTGACAATCTACACCCGCCACCACAGGAGAGTAAAAGTGTTCCGTGTTGCTAGCCCCGTCTTTCTCTCCATCACTCTCCTGGGCTGTGCCATTATGTACATGGAAGTGAGTACACTGCACAATATAGTTGTTATATAGTCTTTTGAAGATCTTATACAGATGTACAAAAGAACAGCCTCGCGGCTGTTCTTTTGTTTTTAATTTAAAGTGACATCATATAAGCACATTGGGCTTTATGATGCTAAAAACAAATAAATTAGAAAATTATTTATACAGTTTCTTCTTCTTGAGTTGTTGATAAACTCAAATATAATAAAATCATACATATACCACTGTCAGTCACCTGGTAGAGATCATCCATAATAGTGCAGGGCACAATGGCCAAGTGAAAATGGTCATATGTCATTTGGGTGAGCCACAGTTGCAGCCACTCTGTGACCCCTCATTCAATTAGTTTCTTTAGTTGTTTCGTCCCACTACAGATTCACCCATGGTTGAAATCGCGAGAGTCCCTTTTGGTGTTCTTTCACACCAAAGTGTGCACAGTGACACTTGCCCCATCAAAATTTGAGATGTGTCTGTTCGAACTGCAATATGGAAGGAATTTTGTAAGTACATACTGGGAAGAAAAGAAAATGAAGGCTATTCAAACCATGGTATGAACAAGCACATTCAAAATGGTGTTCATGCTTATTCAAAATCTGTGAATCCCTTGTGGGCATAAACAACTAAAGAACGTCAACTAAGACTTTAAAGCCACAGCATTTACTAATCACTATAAAAATTAATTTTAGATGGCAGCCATATTTCCTGTACTTGATAGATACTCATGCATCGCTACAAAATGGACTCGTCACTTGGGATTCTGCATAACTTACACTGCTCTACTTATGAAAACTTGGAGGTTGGTGATATTAAAGAATAAACCTTATTTATAGCCTTAGATTGTTGATGGCCTACTAGTTAAGACTTTAATTTGGGGAAGCGGCTGTTCAATACAAACAGGGTTTTAAATTCATGTGATTATGTTCTTATGGTGAAGGAATCCAATAAGTACCTGTGATATTCTAAGGTTATGTGAAGTTACCAATTTGTACTTGGCCAGCATGTTTAACCAAGGCCTTATCATCCTAGTTTGGGTAGACTTAAGCCTTTCGCTGAGAAGATTCAGGATGACATCACTCCTCCTGATGGTAAGTGGTCGTGGTCGTAAGAGGTCCAAAAGTTAGGTCGACAGACGTAATAGAACAAACCTGCCGCGACTGTCGCCCTCACCCTGAAGGCCCACTGAGATGCCGCTTCACGCCCCAACTAAAGAACTTAGGATTGTAAGAGGAAGGGAACACATAAACTGGAAGGGCATTCCATGACTTGATGGGATGAGACAGTAATGAGAAACTAAACCTTTTAGTGCCCGCCATAAAGAGATCACTTGCAAATAACAAATACACCTGTGTTTTTTCTAATTCCAGAGTATCATTAACATATAGAGTGAAATCGGCTCATAAGCTAAAACTAACTGACAAGCAATTACTTCAGTGGATGGCTCCAATACTACTAATAATGCTGGTCTACTTGGGAACTTGGACTTTATCCTCGCCACCTGATGCTGAAGTTGTGAGTATGAGAATTATCTATGTTGTAGTAACTCTTCAATGCTCAATTACAGCAATTCCTTTTTTTTATTTACTAAGACAGTAAGGATGTAATTTGTCCTTAGATTTATGTTTTTGTGGTTCTTGTGTAATACCTTTTGGCTCATTTATCAAGCTTTTAATAACTTTGTGCATTATATAAAGCTCAAACAATCGACATTTAACTAACAATTCCTGTAGAATCTACAGTGTAGATAAACCACAGATTTCAATCATAAACTGACATCTAATTTACTAATATTTCAAAGAAAAATAGTCTGTAACAAATTCATTGAAAATGCAACTTTCATATTTTCAGATTACTGACAACAAAGGTCTGAAATTCAAACAGTGCACATATAATTGGTGGGATCATAGTTTAGCTATAGGTAAGTATTCTTTGACTGCTAAGAAATGAAATACAATGGGAAAACTCGGCCAACTGGCTGCCTTGCAAACAGGTGCGTTGTATTGGCTGCCGCAGCCGGGCTGCCTGGTAATTCCGCATACCACCCAGTACTCTTCACCATCATTATCGCTACTGAGCCGAAACCTCAAGGTTTTGCTCATAATTGCCACGCTGGGCGGGTTGGGTATCGCAGGGCATAGATTCTTGCTCCAGTGTCATTGGCTTGTGGTATTTAGCTACGCATACAGCCGTGATGGTTTTACCGCCACCAGTCAGTTGCCAGAGCCTCGTCTATTCAATAGGATGCACCACGGGCAGGTGAGGTTGGCTTGGAGCGAAAAGATGATGGGTCGCTCCCTTACATTAACGTTAGAGCTCTAAACGTGGTGCAATTAACAGATGGTCCCCATGATTTTGCTGAGTTTTTGCAACACTTTACTTTTTTTCCAGGTGAAATCCTGTTCTTGCTGTGGGGAGTACGCGTTTGCTACCGAGTGCGTCACGCAGAGAGCTTGTACAACGAAGCGAGACTGATCTCCATTGCCATTTACAACATATTCACTGTCAACTCTCTCATGATCGCTTTCCAGTGAGTATTTCAAATATTTTGGCATGTGTTTGTAACAGCTCGGCCACACTGCCGATTTTAAGTGGCTAAAATGTTTCTACAACCGCCGCTTAGGCGCCAAGTATGACTGGGTTGTTACATAATCAAATATCCTTTTAGAACAGGAAAGAACTACAATAAATATACGATTTTGTCTATGATACACACTAACAGTAATATTGGCTGGGTGCGAAGTACTAGGTGGGGGCACATAGTACTTAATACTTCCATGGGTGGGGGTAACATAATCTATCACAGCACTCATGGTGGTCAAAAATAAAAACAATGTAAGCTCTGTCATCAGATGTCTGTCAATGGCAAAGCGATTCTACACATTATACATAGATGTTTGCCTTATGATGAGAGCATGAATTATTAGGGGGTATAATAAGATGTGTGGCCCTCTCTACTTGTACCTCATTATGCTACTTAAGAATTTTTAGAAGCCTTCCTAATTTACTATTGTCATTAAACACACATTTACACATAATTTAATTTATTTTGCAGCTTGCTTATATTACCCCGAGCTGGTCCAGACATCAAGTACTTGTTGGGTTTCATCAGAACTCAGCTCTCCACCTCAACAACAGTATTATTGGTCTTCTTGCCAAAGGTAAACCAATCTTTCTTATCAGTGGCAACTTTTTTCATATAAACGTCTCAACGCAATAAATAGGAGACTAGGAAGTCCTCAACTTTGCAGTAGCCACCTTTTATGAGGATTGATTTCATTTGGGACTTTAATTTATCTATAAGCAGTACTGCAAAATGTTCTGGTATTTTGTTAAATAGTTTTAAACGATCTTGTAATCCTCTGATGTCTAAGATTCGGGACAGCAAGCATTTGATTGGCTCGGTGGCTCAATTGGTAGTGACCTCTGCCTTCTGAGCCAAAGGTCGTGGGTTCGATCCCCACATTACAAACATTTGTGTGCATGAACATGTCTGTTTGTATTGATCTGGGTGTTTTCTATGTATAATACGTATTTATTTACAAAAAAAAATGTATCTCTAGTAGACACTAATCCACATATGAAATAACCATGAACAATGAAGTAATGAACGATGTGATGGTACCGATGATATCGGCTCGCTATCCTCACACGAACACGTCTTTAGTCGGCGGCGGTGGGACGCAGACTGACTGTCCTCCCACCCCGCACCTTGCACCTAGGAACGAGACGACAGTTGTCAGTGTCAGATGTCAATGTCAGTGTCAGATGTCACTGTCAGATGTTTGACAGTGTGTGTAGTTGTGTGTGTCTGTTTGTATGTTCGTGTATGCTACAGTATCTAAGTATGTTTATCAGTTGTCTAGTACCCATAGTACAAGCTTCGGCTTAGTTTGGGGCTAGATGGCGCTGTGTGGCCCAGCGTGGCATGTCTTGGGTTATTATTATTATTTGTGGTATTTGTACTGTCCAGGTATTACGGGTGGTCCGCGGCACTGGCGACACTTGGGACAGCCGAGCGCGTGCGCGCGGCGTGCCGGCGTCGTCGTCGCTCAACGGCATTGGCCTCGTACCCGACGAGCCGCCCGACCTGTACCAGGAGAATGAGGAGCTCAAGGTAAGACTTGTTGTCCTCAGGTTTTGTATGTGAAATGAAATGAAATAATTTTTATTTGGAGCATAAAAACTATATTTATTTGTGAGAATCCCCAAAAATGCGTTTAGCTTTCAAGCAAAGGCTCGGTGGCTCATTTGGTAGTGACCTCTGCCCTCTGAGCCAAGGGTCGTGGGTTCGATTCCCGCACAGTACAAACATTTGTGTTCATGAACATGTCTGTTTGTATTGGTCTGGGTGTTTTCTATGTATAATATGTATTTATTTACAAAAAAAAAGTATCTAAGTAAGTTTATCAGTTGTCTAGTACCCATAGTACAAGCTTCGGCTTAGTTTGGGGCTAGGTGGCGCTGTGTGGCCCAGCGTGGCATGTCTTGGGTTATTTATTATTATTATTAAAGACAATGCGAGCCTTGGCATGTGTGTCAAAAAGTAAATAACTATCAATGACGTATGTAATTATCATTTGGACCCTCTACCCCCATGTCATTCAAAATAAGCAAAGCAATGACCTCTCTCCACCTGATAGTGCGTCATACTTGAACGGCCCCTTTGCACAAAAGAGGTCGTTAGAATTAATGGGTCGACGGGACCCAAATTCGGTCAGACGCTCTTAACTCATCGTACCATTAGGTCTGTAGGAACAGACTTGTCCCTACGAAAAGTGGAAGTACTTCCGCCGAGCTAGGTGATCGTGCTCGGGGACCGCGGTCCGATGGACCATCTTGGTTTTTCGTATATATAGCGAGTCGTGGTGAAAACTTCGTATGTGAGTTGTAGGTCTTCCATACAATTTTTCCATTTTATATCGCCATCTGTTGTTAGCTGGCGGAACTTGCATATTGTAGCGACGTGGAGGTTGTTGTAGCGGTGTGGAGATAGGTGTCGCTACGTGTCGCTACAGATCCATAATACAAAACATTTATATTATTACAGGAGGAAGTCCAGAAGCTGGCGGCTCAAATAGAGTTCATGAAGATAGTGCAGATGGAGATGCACAACCGGCACCTGCGGCCGCGGCCCGGCGGGTACTTCACCACCAACGCGAACAACGCGCCGCAGAGCCCCATGCACCCCAAGACTGTTAACATCTCGCAGGTATAACGCCTCATCATCATCATCATCAGCCTATTGCAGTCCACAGCTGTCCAGCTGGACAGGCCTACAGCTGTAGGCCTCTCCAGTTGTTCGCCACTTACGGCAAACATCTGGAAGATACACCCATAATCGCCACGCTGGGCAGGCGGATTGGCGATCACAGGGCGAAGCTTCTCGCTCCGGTGACGCTGCTGCCTGTCATCGGCCTGTGGTATTTAGCCACGCTTTCCATCGTGATGGTTATACCGCCACCAGTCGGTCGCCAGCGCCTCGTTTGTTATTCGGCAGGATGCACCACGGGCAGGTGAGGTTGGCTTGAAGCGAAAAGATGATAGGTCGCTCCCTTACATCCCTAACAAATTATAATAATAATATAGCCTTTGTATTCTGAGAGAATAAATAAATAACCCAAGACACGCCACGCTGGGCCACACATCGGCATGTAGCCCCAAACTAGGCCGAAGTTTGTACTGTACAAACTTCGGCTGACCAAAGCAGACCAGACAACTGATAAACTTACTTGAAAAGAGGTAGGGCATAGCGAATTTTCGCTCGAATTGAGCCGCCCGTCCGGGGAAGGACCTCCACCCTATAGAATACCGCAGTCAAATGACCTCTGGGTCGTGTTTCTGCCGGTGAGTAGGGTTCCCGGAGCTCGAGGGGGGTTAGGGTTGGGCCGGCATGGCGGTGGCAACTGACAGGTAACTGACCAGTTACTTGCCCGTTGTCACAGCGATTTGGGCTTCTCTTTCGCTTTCCATCAGGCGTAGGGAAGCCATTATGTCGAGCCAATATAAAAAAAAAGATACATTTTTTTATATTTTGAGTTTATTTAAGTAAGTGTCCGGTATGTTCGCAGGAGAGTGCGGAGTGGGCGGGGCCGGTGTGACTGGTGGCGCTGAGCGACGGCGGCTGGCTGTGGCCCGGGCCCGCCGCGCGCCGCCCGCGCACCGCCCGCGACGCGCGCCCGCCCGCCTTTGTGTGACCACACCACACCACAACACACGACAACGCACACCACACCACGACACTACACACCACACCACACGACACGACAACGCACCACACCACACCATAACATAACACACCACAACACAACGCACCATACCATAATACAACATTCCACGCCACACGACAACGCACCACACCACAACACAACGCACACCACACCACGACACTACACATCAAGCCACGACACTACACACCACACCACACGACAACGCACCACACCATAACATAACACAACACAACACACCACACCACAACACCACACCACTACACCATCACCACACACCGCTAGCGTTGGAAGAAATTCGAGTCTTGTAGCCTTAGGTCTCAATCACACGGGAGCTTTTTTAACGCCCGCCTGTTAATAAAGCGTCCAAATTGAAGAAATTCATTTTCAAGTATATTATCGGCCGTATTCACAAACGTTACTATGCGACGCGCGGACGCACAGTGCCCAAAATCCTATACGATTTTGGGTACCTGTGCGTTCCCTTGACGCATAGTAACGTTTGTGAATACGGCCGTATGTTCATACGACAGGGCTTTTGTTATATTGAGGCCTAAGAGGCCACTACCGGTGTGGCAGCTCACTCTAGCAGCATTTTAAGTGGGAAAACGAATGACAACAATTTGAAAAGCGTCTACAACACATCCGCATACATGATGGGATGGGATCTGCAGATCCATAAGTCGACGGTAACCTTAAAATAATGGGACATAAATGTTAGACTTGAAATTCTAGGATGATTTCCAACAAGATTTGCGAAAGAGTGAGTCTAAACATTAAAATTGAAAATACTCGAGTTTCGTCCGACGCTATCTACACTATTTCACATCACGACATACCTACTACACCCCTATCAAAACTCATCATCTCACACCTCGCTTCGTTTTATCATCTAAGGATGCGATTCCACAGAAGCGGGGCTGCATAGTGCCGACAAAGATGATCAAAATACTAATGTTCCACTGGCGTGGATTAAAGGGATATGTCAATAGAGCAGCGTCATTAGTCAACTTTAGTTAGTTCCGGGAAAACCCGCTTCTATGGACAGGCACCCTTGGCACGCTTTTCTGTCGTCAAATCAAATTTTTTTCTTGATTCGTCGATCGCACTGTGATCTGCCCTCTTATTCAGAATCAGAACATTTCAGAATTTGATAACTATACTTTGTCACAGCAAAAATGACGAAGTATAGTTAATACATAATTTAATTTCGCAAGTGTTCTAAATAAGTACCAAAATTTTTATCCATTCTTAATTACTTTTTTGTATCATAAACCGTCTTTGTGTGGCGAGTATAAAGCTATTTTTGCTTACAGCATATGTGTTTTGTACCCTATATTGCCTTCTTTACGACTACATTCCAATACTTGTACCTTCCTTTCTTTATCCTAAATTACTTACAGTTATACAACAAAGGAAACGCCATTTACACCGCAATTTAAGTTGCTCGAAGTGCCAAGTTAGGCAAATTGCAATGAACATTATGTTAAGTGAAGTTATATTTACTTCCGTTAATTGCGCTACTACATCACCATATTCGCTCATTTTGAGTGCTTCTAAAACGAATAGTCCATTGTTTAGTGTTCTAGAAAAAAAGATGTATTCATCAAATTGTTTGGTAAAATAGTTATTTACTTCCGTTAGCAGTGGGTAATAATATAGAATCAATAGTTTAAGGTAGACTTCCGGCAATTGCGGCGGATCGCAACCGCGCGCGATCATTGTATTGCGACTGACTGTCGAGGTGGCTACGACAAATAGAGCAAGAAAATATATGTCGCCGATTCCAAAACCTGCGACAGATGCGTACACCTGACGTCCACTGCTGGACATAAGTCTTCCACAATGACCTCCATATGGGCAGGTCCTGAGCGGTTTGGGCCCAAAGGATCCCTACTGTCTCAATCAGTCTATATCATAAGGGACTGTAGCCACTCAAGCTTATACCATCTGTCATGGTTTCTGCAAGTGATGTGGCCTTTCCATTGCCACTTCAACTTGCTGGCTCTTTTGGCTATGTCGGTAACGGCATATATTTGATACACTGAAAATTGTTCACGAAGCAAGTATAAAGAGATGATGTATCATGTAACCAATCTTTCTATGGAACAATGTATATCATTTACAAGGGGTTCTTTTTTACAGCAGCAATGTATGGAAGTGTACCTTCATGAGGATGCAATATAGATTAAGTTTGTATACTAGTAAAGTATATGATTATAATTATAATTAGCGCCCAAGACGCTTCCCCATCAGTAATGATGATGTACATAATCCTTAGTAATTTGTGTAATAATAGGCTATTATGGCTAAAAATTGTAATTAGTCCGTCTTTTAGCTTATTCAAAAATAAAATACACGTATTTTTTTTTTTGTAAATTAGACTAAAAATTACAAAGTTATAGCCCATTGAAATTACGCGTGACGTCACTCGGTGAGGCGTTTTTACGGGAGCGAGTGACGTCAAAGTCTCTCACTCCTAACTTTTGATGCCTTATATCTTTGCTATTGTTTATTTGAATGAAAAAAATAAAAATTCGTATCTTTTATTTGTGAACAAGCTAAAAGACGGACTAATTACAATTTTTAGCCATAATAGCCTATTATCATGACGTCTTGGTCACTTGTTATAGGTAATTTTTTGCTAACATTTTTGTAAAAGGCTGACATTCAAATGTTAAAGGTAGGTAAAGAATGAAACGCCATATAATAATAATAAATACTAACAATTTAAATTATGTATTCACATGTTTACTTACTTCTTGTAAACAGGCTTACTTACAGTTGGGGTATGTTTATATTAATTTAGAAAAAAAAATATTGTTTCCGATAAATTAAAAGTACATTGAAAAAGAAACCTTGGGAAATTTAATAGAAAAAACCCAATAAATGGTTTTTAAGACGAATAAATTTCTGCATCTCTTGAAATTCTGTTGTTCCTTGTATTATGTACACCTGGATGCATTAAATAAGTAAGTGTAAAATGTGTACTATGTATTATTAAATCAATTAAGTATGATATTAATTTGTTTTAATAATAATACATGTGAAATAACTATGCCATTGATGAATCTAGTCAACCAGAGTAATATTCTTCAAGGCTAGTATGTCTTTAAATTATTAGGACATTTATAAAATAATTATTTTTGTCATCTTACCATTAAATATTATATTTAACTATTTATAAAATATCTAAATGATAAGTACTGAGTGCTTGTCAATAGACAGACAATAAGAAGTTGCAAATTTTACTTTAATAGGTCATTTTGGTATTGTCATAAAAAGTAATATAATTTTATTGTTTAGATTTAAATAATGAAATTAACAAAGTCTGTAGACCTTTACCTCTTTTGTTACCAAAGTAAGATATGTGTTGTTATTCATGTATAGTTTTAGGAGTAAACAAGATTTGTAAATATGAAACGTAAAGCATAAATTCTAAAGTGTTGTACATAGACTCACTAGTAATTCATTTTAAATTATTTATTTACTGTCTGTGATAAAGAGTACAGTATCTTTCAATTATTATTAGTGTTACTTAAATTGTATTTTGCGGAACATATTTACATTAAAACAGATTTGTTTTTATAGGTAGATATAAAAATATTTTTATTATTTTATATTGTAAAAATTTATGCAACAAACTAAGTGTGTAAAAATATTTTTATTTAAAAACATGCATGTTAACTGCATTTTAAACACTTCCAAAATTCTATTTAGACATAAGATTAACATAATAGTTAAAAGAAATTGTGTATGGAATATAATTTTCTTTATCTACTTCTTAATTAAACTATTATAAAATAAATCACTCTATTGCTATCTATATTTTAGAAAACCCAAATTCCTTTAGGTAGGTTTGAATTGTTGAATGAATATTATGAAGATTGTGATTTTCAGCCTGTACTTCCCCAATCCATTGCCTGTAAATAAATGGTGCAATGCCTCGGAATTCTCATAATTATCATGGAATTATGTATACCCTATGCCTATGTTCTCAAGGTTCAAGTATGTTTATTGGGACAAAATATTGGCTACAAGGGGAAGCCTATTCTGCAAAATCAGACAAAATAATGTATTTACTCTATGTACCTATATGTATTTATAATCATAAATATAATCATCACATTTATGCTATGTATTAAATCCCACTTCATATTGTATGAATAAGTAATATGCATAAAATAATTACCTACTTGTTGATTGACACATTAGATACTATGCTCATCAAACTTCTGTCAAGAATCTATTACATACATTATTATTTGTTAATAAAATGTCAGTATCTCAAAAATAAATGTAAGATTACATATTAGAAATATTAAACTTCAATGTTGTTGCAGTGTTCAGCATCTAGTTTTCTAGTAGAGCCAGGCTCCTTTATTTCTAGTTTGTGAGTAGTTTAAGTCAATGTGATACCAAATAAATTTAAAGATAGTGAGTACAAGACTTTTGGTTCCAATGATAATGATTTCAATTTAAATTAATAAGTACTCTCAAAATTTTCTTAGGTAATTTGTGCCAAGTTATTACATTCCAAGTTTTTGAAGTGAAATCACAATTTATCAATTTTTGTATAATTTTTTTTTTGTATATTTAAAATGTATTAACTAATGATAATAAAAATTGATGTTATAATAATAATAGAATTGATGTAATATTGTTATTTAATAACTTGGTTATAGATAATGATGTATTCATTAAGAGGTTCTGTTTTTACATTAAAATAAAATGACTGTTCTTGATGTTTTCTTTTTATTTTTAAATCCTTTGCACCCTGAAGAATCACTTAAAATGGCATTTTTAGATTGGATTAGATACAGAAATAACTCCCACCCACTTTAGTGCCTTTGCCCGATTAAGTTAAGTGGCATACAGAATAACACGAAGAATATTATTGGAGTAAATTCAATTCAATGTAAATTATTCAAATCCTTGGATTAAACATACAGATCTGTCTATGACACTATTCAGTCTTCAAAAAATCTTCATCACTTTTCATCATAAATGGGACACTGGCACACAAAAATTCAGTTTCGTTATTGATTGCTTTTACATTATCACTTCCTTGTGTGTGTTTTAGAAGTAAATCCAACACCTCCATATCTTTTTTAGCAGTTTCACAAACTTTTTCCACCGTTGAAAGCTCCTCTTCCTCTGCAGTGAGCAATGCCTCCATCAAGGCTCCACGTTCAACCCGTTTCCTCAATGAAGCAACTTCTTCCTTTAAATTTGTATAGTCGGCATCCGACAGGTTCTGCAAATGCACTTCGTCCTCAGGCAGTAAAACATTTTGCGGTATTTTAACTAGTTTCTCAATTTCACCATCTATTATTTCTAGCGAAGGGCCAGCACGCTCACAATACAGCCTAATTAGTTTGTTGCACGAATTTGTTAAGGTAGTCTTATCCGTGTCGTTTAGATCTAAACTTTCTTGCAAATATGACTCCATGTCCTTTACCCCTGTAGTAATTTTCTGTTGAACCATTTGTCTGACTGATATTTTCAGGCGTTGAGCACCAAACCCGAAGTGTTGTGTTTCATATTCTTCGTCAGTACCTCCTGTCCACGGTTTTGTATTGATCATTTTGCTTTGGATATTAATCCACAATTGTTAATTACTGTACTTCTATTTGTAAACGGTTAAAAACATTTGAATCACTCCGATGTTTACAATGCACGCGATGCCAGACGAAACGAAATTGACAGTGACACTGACAGCGCGTCGATTTGACACATTAGTGTTTTTTTTAAATTTACGTGCTACGGCTCTGGGTAACGGGTACGGCGCAATGCTTTTTGTTTCAGAAATTTCAATTCTCGCCATTCGGGGATCTACGGGATAAGTCATAGTCAAAAGACATTTTGAATGAGCGATGGCGTAGTTCTGCCGAGTCCCCACGTACCTAAACATCATTTGTCGGTCTGTACAAGGAACTTTTGGCGGATGATACGTAATATCGACATAGGAGCGTCCGCGTCACTGTGAAAAAAAGTGTAAATAAAGTGGTTTTTTGCGTATAAATGACTATGATGATAATAACTGAAGCGTCATTGTCACTATCACCGGAAAGTTAAGCAACACAGCTAAGGGCGCCTTCTAGTGGGGCTTTTGGGAGGGTTGTAGACGCTGTTTTAAAAAAAAGGAGCTTTTTTTTATCCTGAATGACTACAATAATGGCCAGGGCGTCCTTGTCATCGTCACTGGACTGTTGGGGGAGCGGAAGGCTCTCAACCTTAGGCCCTAGGAAGAAAGGCGCGACCCGTTGCGGGCCGGTTTCGCGGTCGGGACACGGAAGCTAAGGCGAGCGCTGGTTTCCGGCGGCAGGGATCAAACGATCACAGGCGTTTAGTCTGCGGTGTCGCGAGATTAGGTGGCCAACATCATCAGCCCACATCAGTCCACTGCTGGACATAGGTCTCTCCCAATGCTCGCCAACATGGTGGCCAACATGGCGAGCGTAGGGCCTCGTCGTGGAAGCCAAAGGGCGGAACAAGTGATGCAGGCAGCGCGGATGGTACGCGCGGTTTGCCGCCCGCACCGCTATCGTCGAGAACAGCTTCACACAAATCTATGAACTTCATTAAGACGCGCGTGTTTTTGCCCGCTGTCGTCTAAGACGAGGCCTGATAGTAGTGATAGTATCATCATCGTCCTGGAGGACGTGACGTTAACAAGGTTAACTTTGGGGAGCTTTGGAAGGTACATACATATTTAACGTCGAACACACGTTTCTGAATGAGGGTGGGCAATAGATCCGATTAAGGACCACGCGCCAATAGATAGTACTCGTCTACTTATTTAACTATCTACATTGTAACTCGTCTCACGAGGATAATGCTTTCCAGGTTCGATTCCCGGTAGAGGTTGATTAAGGAAAAGGTTCTAAGTTGTTTCGGGGCTAGATGTTCTAAGACCCACCAATTCAACAGTATAGGTAATTTTCTAGATTTTCTTAAGTACCTAATACGATTCAATTTATTAATCAGATGAGCTGCAACAACTTACGAATTTTCTTGAGGGGTTTTTGTAGTAGGGCCCCAGCCTTCTGGACCAAGGGTCGTGGCGTCGTGGGGTCTATTCCCACCCGGGACAAACATTCCTATGATGAACATTTGTGATTGTTCCGTGTTCTGATACCCATAACACTAGTGCTTGAATGACCTACTTACTTTTGGATCGGAGTCATTTTATGTGATGAGGTCTAAAAAAATACATAGCAATACCTGCCTAGATAGTAAGTCCCTTCGTACACAACGCTACCTACTTATGCAAAAGGAAAAAAAGGATAGGTACCAGATGACTTTGGTCTCTTAGTGACTACCGCAATATACCTACCTACTCGTAAATTTATAGATTTTCGGGCAGCTACCGCTCCCCCGCAGTCCGGTGATGATGACAAGGCCGCTTTGGCTATTATCGAATGTAGGTAGCCTCTTCTTTGTTTATTTGTTTATTATTCTTCCCCATTATTTGGGGGTCGGGTCTCCTCACTCTTTTGCGCCAGGATAGTCTATCCTGGGTACTCTGTTCAGGCAAATGGGCTTCGTTGTGTTTTTGCACTACCAGGTTATTGGCAGGGTGAATGTAGTCGAATGTAGTCATTTAGAAAAAAAAACAGAACAGTGAAGTCTGGATGTTCTGGGATTTTTGAGATCAGACGTGATGACTGTAGGGTTGCCAACATTTCATCAGCAAAGTATAGTATTTTCCAAAATAAGGTGTAAAAAATATAGTACATTTCAAAAAAATATAGTACTTTATGGGAAAACCAAAAAAATAGACAAATATACAGGGTGTTTGGTGCATCGTGTGCCAAATTGAAATCAAAGATTGGGGGGGCCCTTGGCTACCTCTTCACGACCCTTAAAAAATACTTGGCCCAACCAATTTTTTTTCGGAACTAAATCGAATTTGGATGAAAATTGACGAAAGTCCACTCATAAATTTTAATAAAAAAAAACTATTAAGTCTAGCTTAAACTTTCTCTTTAATCTTTAAATTGTAATAAGTAGTGTACGCTTCTATCGAAACCAAAATCACTCACCTCATACATCTAGTTCTTATTTAATTGCCCACCAAAGTTTATTTTTGTAAAAAGTATACTTGAACCTCAACTTTCGATATCAATAAAAAATAAACCAAAAGTGATCATGCCCTTCAGACTTAATGAAAATATCTCTGGAGTGTCCCCTTTCTAGTGGTGTGTAATACGTTATGAAAAGTAACAATTTCTATCACTAATTTGCAATTTATCTGTACGGGGTCGCATTTTTCAAATATTCAACAATCAATCAATCCTTGGTCCGTCCACTGCTGAACGTAGGCCTCCTTTAATTCACGCCACATTTCTCTATCCCGGGCTTCCCCCATCTAGCAACTGCCAGCAGTTCTTCTAAGGTCATCCGCCCAGAGGGTTGTGGGGCGTCCTACACTACGTTTGCCTAAACGCGGTATCCACTCTAAGATTCGTCTGCTCCACTTATTGTCGGCTCTGCGGCAGGCATGACCAGCCCACTGCCACTTCGGCGTACCAATCCATTGGGCTATCTCGGTAACTTTCGTCCTTTGGACGTATATGCTCGTTTCGTACCCTATCTTTTAACGAGATACCGAGCATAACCCTTTCCTTAGCGCGCTGAGCGACTTTAAATTTGTGGACTAGTCTTCCCGTAAGCGTCCACGTTTCAGCAGCGTAGGTCAAAACTGGTAGGACACATTGATTGTAGACCTTAGATTTTAGACACTATGGCAGAGATGAAGTAAAGATGTGAGACGAAGTTTCCCAAACGCAGCCCAACCTGATCCTCCTATCGGCTTCTTTCTCAAGGTTGTTATAAAAGCTATTTAAACAATTACTTTAACCTTAGAACGTTAATAAAACGTAAAAAAAAAGAACATAACTTAAAGATAGTAATAAAACTGAACGAATCATGAATTACACTGAACTAGCACATACGTTAGGTAGCAGAGGCAGTTATGTCTAGACTAAAAAGAATACACGTGTAGTTATTTTATTATCGTTAAGTTATGTTCTTTTTTGTTACGTTTCATTAACGTTCTAAGGGTAAAGTAAACGTTTTAAATAGCTTTTATAAGGAAAACCTTATAAGGACCCCGTCAATCACTGATATCAATTTCGCACACGATGCACCAAACACACTGTAGTATAGGTACACAGCTATGACTGTGATGTTATTGCCTTCAAGTTGTTTAACAGCTTTATGAAAGTTATGTAAAAACATTCGGATACACGCTATCGCCTATCGGGTATGTTCGCGGACCTCATCAAAGTACATGCGCAATAGGTTAGATAAAAGTTACTTTAAAGGCGCGTTCTTATTTTTTTTTAAATGAAGGATTTGTATGCTAAGTTTGTCGGTGTTGAAAATATAGTATTTTTGCGTACTATATATTTTTTCAACAGTATATAGTACGCAGACCCGAAATATAGTACAATACTATATATTATAGTACGGTTGGCAACCCTAGATGACTGTCCCACGTTACGGAAATTAAAGAATTTTAGATGTTTTGTTGCCTTTACTAACTATACCTATATATATAAAAAATCTGTAAAATAGGTAGGTAGGTACTAACCAACATTTGTAGTTAGGATTTTAAGGACATGGAGCACCTTTCATTTCAAAAAAAAGGTATTGTTCACGAAAGTAGGTATCATAACATCTCATGCAATGCAACAAAAAAGAAGTTTCACAACAATATCGCGTATGGTATGGTTCACGTCACGCTATTCGTTCCGTGACCGTTTCGCGGATTCGCGGACCGCAAAACACTTCGTTCAGACTTCAGTTCATTGTCAGTAGCGGCGCGCATTTCACGGCGAGGGCACGCATCTCGCCGTCTTCGCGACGAAAACATAACCTCCCGTTAACGCGAAAACTTTGATTGTTTAAACAAAACTGTCACAGTTGTTTTTTGTTCCGTTTCCAGTACGCTGTCGTGTACTCGCGAGATTTGTTTTTCGGACGTGGTGTGTGTTTGTGATAAAAGTGTGTTTTGAGTTGGTATTGTTTGAATTTTTGTGGTGAGCTGTGATCGGTCCTGTGCGTTCCGAGTTCTGACCGTGAACTTGGGATTTGAACTGTCTCCGTAGCTTGGTGGTATGTTACACTTTTGTTTTAAAACCTGTATGTGTTTTTGAACTAAGTTATCTGTGTTATTACTTAACGTTTATCAGTACGGCGTACTCGCATCGCGAGTCCTAATCTATGGGTTGGTAGCTACCTAGGTACCTATCTATGACTATGATATAAAACGAAACAACCTGTTGATTTGGAAGCATCAAGTAGGTATGCGATCATAATATAAACAATGTGTCAGCATAATTACGCGAATCATCTCTTTCTATTGCTTTTCTGAAAGGACTGACATAAATGTGAACATTTATGTCATCTAAGTCATATTATCTTTCCTAGACTGAAGTCTAGGAAAGATAATAGGTATTGCATCTAGGTTATGCTAGGTATGTTATCCGAGCGAACAAAAAGCATTTTTACTTTTAGGTAGGTACCTACCTATCTACTTGTTTTTATTTGGTTAGGTGCATAGGTACTTCATTTACCAGATCGTGCTTGATTTTTACAAATTAGATTTAAGATTAAGATCGGAAGACAGAGAGTGTCCTTTTAAAATCGGAGTAGGTAGGTACTATTGTTAAAACTATTGTGTCTGAAAATACCTACCTATCTTGTCTCATCAGGTATCGCATTTACCTACCTACTAGCTTACTACTGCACACATACGTTAGTTAGTAGGTGGGTAGACGAAATTGGTAGATTCCTTCAAACTTAAGTCTGTTTACTAACTTTATGACCTGAGGAGCTCGGTGGCGCCGCGGTCTTGTTCGCTTAACAATGATCGCAACGTTGTGCAACCATTGGCGCGGTCAATCCGATGATGGGTGACCAAAATTTGACACCGATTTCCTCCGTGCTTCGGAAGGCACGTTAAGCTGTTGGTCCCGGGTGCTATCTTTACCAACTGAGATAGCAGTCGTTACATCATATCAGAGATGATGATAACTGACGCCTAAACTGGGAATGGGTATAGCTTACCCTAAGTGTTGCGGAGGTCTGATGGCAGTCGCTCTGTGTAAAAGCTTAGCCCTCGCCAAATCTCTCAGTTTGGGAAGCCGACCCTGACACAATCGGGAAAAAGGCTAGGATGATGATGACTAACTTTATGACCTGACTGACATGAGAAAACATCAGTTTCCAAGCAACTTACCTATCTACTTAGAATAATAATTATTCTAAGCATATCTTAAAAATAGGTCGGCCATGCTTCCAGTCAACTGATTTCCATAGAATCACCTATACATAAGCACAAAGGATCTTTTGAGCCTTGACGCGGGGATGACGTGACATTGACATGAGGGTGCGCAAAAAATCGACTAGCACTGTCAACCAAGTGTGGGTTCGATCTCCACTGGGGACAAATAATTATTTACTTCCTGCGAGTAGATCTATGTATGAGACGAGATTTAGCCACTCTACTCTGTCCTGAAAACCTGGTCTTATCTAAGTAGTATGAAAACTATCTTGTGGCGTTCAAGGTGAGATTGAACTTAGGTATTTTCTGGGTTAGCGTAATCGTAGGCTTCAATATCACCTGAGATCAGGTGAATTGTGGCCAAGCGCAAACCTATAATGAATAATTAAAAAAATATATTATCTTTCTATACATAGGTATGAGCGATTTCAGAATTCATCGCTTTCAATATTATTCCGCTCCGCTATCACCACGACTGCGGCCTAAATAAGGCTAGGCAAAGCCATCGATCATTAATTGCATTTGCTCGTAAATTTTACGAGTACCTAATTCGCACTGGGGCTAATAAAACGTTGCGCTGAAAACTAGGCGTTACCGCTTTTTAAACGCGTTCGATTTAATTGTTCTTTGAACACCTTAGAATCAATCGTGTTTAGACTTTCGCTGCAGTAAGAAAGGAAAATGGTTTTACTAAAACACTAGAAAAAGCAATTTGTGCTGCTAGAAGACAACCATGCCGTTAGTCAAAAACAGTCTGCCTGCAATGTCTATCAAAAGTAATTGCGCCTAATTTGTTTGAATTATGACTATCAAAGTACGTAAAAATACTTACATAGTTAAGGTAATAATAATGAAATTTACTAGGAAAATCATTGTTCTGTTTGACGTTGATTCTAATGTGTTCATAATGAACAATCAAATCCAAAGCGTTTAGAAGCCCCAACGTTTTCAGCGTTTTTTAGCTCCCGTGCGAATGGGGGCCTATCCGATACGATTAAGCAACCTTCCTTCCTACCCACTGTCCATTCAATTTGTGTAAGTGACACGTGTATGAGCAGTGTTGTATTGTAAATGACACGCGATTGGTGATAATTGTACTTGACGTAACTTCGTTTGCACTTTTGTTCATGTTTTAATGATGATAATACCTAATAGCTCTGCGATCGCCAACCTAGTGTGGCAATAGTAAAGCTTCTCTCTAGCTAGATTTTGACCAAGTGGCGAAAACTGGATATATCAGCGGTGCGATAGGCTGATGATGAAGTATTATTAAATAACCCTAGACTTGGCACGCTAGGCCACACAACGCCATGTTAAAAGCAGCATTCGCTACCATTCAACTAAACACTGTCTGTAAATAGGTACCTTTTTTATGACAGAGAGAGGCAAGTGAGCCTCCTGATGATTAGTGTAAAGTGATCACTTTCCAGCCCCTATAACACTGCGGAAACAAAGTCAAATTCGATATCTATGCTTTTTTTTCTCTAACCTTTGACAGTTTGACATTTTTTTTTTTTACTGGGTATGTACTCGTATTTAAACAGTAAATATCGTCTATAGTTTTCATCGTCATCACCCTGCAAACGTCTACTGCTTCACAAATGTCAATTGGCCCTTGCCATAAAGCTACCACGCTTGGCAGGCAGCCTGGTGACCGCAGTAGGTTTTATTTGTACTCAAAACGCTCGACATCAGGTAAGTCAAAAACAAACCCATTTTGAATAAAGAAAAAAAAATAGCGAATGCATAAACTGAAATGACGTACCTATCTACCTAAAGAGAAATATCATCGCAAACACGCCATCGCTTATCGCTAGACTCAAAATCCCAGCTTTATATCGTAATAGACGCACACTTCTTGGCCAAATTCCGATAGCGGCAACGAATATTTTCGGAATGTCCACAATAACATTTCGGACTTGTTCTACTTTTGGCTTCTCCACGTGGTACAATTGTGTCACTGGAGTGCAGTGTAAGCATGCGCTTAATTTCCGTAAATACATTATTACTGCTGTGTTGACACGATGGTATGTTGTACCTACCAGGTGCATTGTATTACATAAAATAATTGATGTTTTTAGTAAAATTTACATAAGAATGTAAATTAAAAATCATTATAATTTAGGCATTTTCGGTAGGGTATAATAGGTATGAAGGGTAATAATACCTTTTTCTTAATTTTAATATATTAATGTAAAATACAGATTGAAAATATACTGTGTGCAACAGTTATTATTTATGTTTTATTTCGTAATCATTACATTCAATTATGTACAATTATTGATAGGTTCCGTGTTTTAATGTTATTTAATAAAAACAGATTGCTAACTAAACTAAGTACACGAATGTGAAATAAAAATAATAAGTAGTTCTTACCGCATCTAAACATTAAACAATTTTTACCATCGGACGAGCAGGGGCAGGGACACAGCTGGAGAATCTTCGCTCGAATTGAGCCGCCCGTCCTGGGAAAGACCTCCAACCCTATAGAATATCGCAGCCGAATGACCTCCGGGTCGTGTTTCTGTCGGTGAGTAAGGTCTCCGGAGCTCGTGGGGTGAGTGCTGTATCGGCAGCCGGGGTTAGTGTTGGGCCGCCATGGCGGTGGCAACCACAGTGGCAACTGACAGATGACTGACCAGTTACTTGCTCGTTGTCACAGCGACTTGGGCTTCCCTTTCGCTCTCTATTAGGCGTAGAGAGCCCACTACTTTTAAAATAAACCGATTTATTGTGCAGGTTCCAAAAACTCGCATAAAGCGCTTCGCTTGTACATTCATAGTGCGAACGCCTGCCGTTGCACCTTCAATGGGAATTCAGCCTTACTCTTACGATCCACACAGCCGGCTATAGTTTATGTCGAACGCTAAACCACTGTTCCTCCTTTTGGTCACGTCGGTCAGCCCCAAACCGAATGTAGTTGCAGTGCCAATCTATTATTCGGCAATTACAGAGGGATCAAAAATTTCCTTATTTCCCAATCATATATTCTGAGCTCTATCAATACAACCCATAGTACCACAAATTAAAAAAAAAAAAAAAAAACTTAAACGCATTTGACCGAAGAAGGCACGAGTACGTACGACGATCTAGATCCATAACTTACGTCCGTAATTGTATGGCATACATTAAAGCTCGTTCTTGCATTTGTAAAACTGAGATTAGAGACAGTGGTGTACTTAGTTTATTGGCATAGACCAGGGTTACTCAAAGTTGGGTTCGCGAACCCCTAGCTAGAGGTTTGCCTATAGGTAGGCCGGTAGGGATTAGGGGGTTCGCGCAAAGATTTGAAGAATAGTGGCTGTCAATGGTTTGTGATTCACAAGGAGGCGCGCAAGCCATATAAAATCTGAATTGAGTCCATATAAAATCCATATTTTCTTCTACAGGTAACTTATGTCGTGCCCCCGCCAAGACGATTTTATTTGGGGTTAGGGGGTTCGCGATCGTTTGAGAAATTGTACAAGGATATATGGGCCAATAAGTTTGAGCCCTGGCATAGATTGTGGCCGACTGTGTGGATCGTGAGAGTAAGGCTCTATGTGGGTATCCGGTATTAAGGTCAATACCCACTGAAGGAGCAAGATTTTGTAAAACACGGAACATCCGAGACCTACGGACGCTGTGAAGCAGGCACGTGCGATGCATACGTTCGTCTGCCCTATACTATGTTTGCGTCAACTGCCGTACATTACCCTGCTTTGCCCCGCAATGCCTTGTGCCGCCTGCATCTCAGCATACGCTTAGCCTAAACGTCTTATATTAACTTGGCTGCAGTCATTTCACACTGCGCTTCTTTCGTATTGTCAAAATGCCGCCACTGTGCAATACATATGAATCTGAGTTTTAGCAATGCACTTTCTAGGCAGACTACATTTGCTGCTTTCCTTATTTTTCTCAGCTTTCAGATTTGTCCACTCCATGGCCTTGAAAACGTCTCTTTTACAATGACGCCAGATTGTGTAATCACCCTAATTTCAAGATTTATCTCTTATCGCGTTGATTAGAGAAGTTATCTATCGTTATCTAAAACAAGTAAGATATACATTAATTAATACATATCCATATTTTTTTTGTTATGGTTTCTGACAGATCTATGTCTGACTCTGAAACCTTAAATGAGTGAAGGCGGATTTATGTTTGTCTGATGTGTTGTGACGTGACGCGTCAGAACGGTATCGGTTTCATACATTTAGTATAGTAACGTTCATACTACTAATGCGTGTTGTGTTGTGATGGCTTGTGTAAATGTATGAAATCGATACCGTTCTGACGCATCACGGCACATCACATCACATCACAGACTAATATAAATCCGCCTTTAGGCCCTTTATTTTGGTCGCCGCAACAGACGCGTCCGGTCGTAATGTCTTGTCTTTTATGTTTGTTCTTCTTCTTTGGTCTTGTCTTTTAGGTAGATTGTCCTTTGATTATTAATTATGTTTGCGACTATCAACAACCAATATTATTAAGAACTCCCTTATCTGTTGATATTCTATCTTCATGATAACAATAAAAACTTACGATTACCTAATCGTATGAAATTACGCATTATATTTAATTAGTGGGTTTTTACGCATATCATACGGGTTTAGTGTTTCGAAAATTGTGGAACAGTAAGGTACGCTGGATAATAAAAATGTTATTTTAATATGATCTTATAAACTGTTTTTCGTCAACAATGTCAGTCAACCACCATCTCTGCTAGGGATGTAAGGGCACGACCTATCGTCCTTAAATTCTTTTCGCTCTTAGCCACCCTCATCTACCCGTGGGGCGTCCTGCTGAGTAACAAGCGGTTTTCGCATCCGACTGGTGGCGATATAACCATCACACACAATTGAAAGTGTAGCTAAATACCACAGGCCGATGACGGGCAGAAGCGTCATCAGAGCGAGGAACTACTGTAATGTACTCTCTCTCTATCAACCCGCCTGCCCAGCGCGGTGATTATGGGTAAAGTCGGGTGTTTGCCAAAAGTGGTGAATATCTGGAGAAGCCTATGTCCAGCAGTGGACTGTGATAGCTGATGATGATGATCTCAGGGAGGTCTGTTTTTGCCAATATCTAAATATATAAAAGGACAAACTGACTGACAGACATATCAACCCACGGCTAAACGTAGGCACTTGAAGGTTGGAAGAGATGTGGCTTAGGTACCATAGAGGTGCACTATGAAAGAAATTCCCGAAATTCCCATGGGAACGGCAAATATTGCGGGTGCACTATAACGGGGGTAACACCACGGGGCGTAGCTAGTCGAGTATAAAAAATATCTGATCTATGTAAAAAGTTTAGACCCTAAATTTATACGAAACATTTGTCAAAACTCAGAAGCGATAAGAGGAGTAAATAAGTTGGTAGTTATAAATAGTACGTTGACCTTTGTTCAGCCAGCTACGAGTTGACACGACCAAAACATTTTGCCGTTAAGTTCAATGTTTATAATAATTAATGTGACAACTGACTTCACAGAATATAATTTGGTTTACAAGAAGCCTTCTGAAAAGTGAGAGATAAAGGTTATGACGACCTATCGATGAATGAAAACGCGGCGATCAGAGAGTTCCAGGATCCATTTCTGGTTGGGTCAATTTAAGAACTAATCCTTACTAAATTGTCAGGGCCTTCTGGAAGGCTGAGTCCCATTAACTGTGTGCCTAGCACGAACACTTTCAAAAAAGTATGCGTAACGTAACCGTAAACAGGGCGATAATTTTCACTACGTTAACGTACGTAAACGTAGTACCTCTTACGCACGATAGGGGCGCTGTACCAAGTTTCATACAAATGTTTACGGTAACGTTACGCATATTTTTTCCAAAATGTTCGTGCTAGGCACACTGAACAAAAAACTTTGTCCGTTTGCTAAATTAGAAAACAGTTCTAAATATTTTTGCTGTTTTGCTTAATAAATTACAGTTGATTCCGCCAATGGATTTTAGTAAAATGAACTATTGTCCAATCTCCATATTGAAAACAACCTCGTACATATTTGACTGTATCTAATATCGCTTGACGTAATGTATAGAAATTGTTTCCAGTAGTAAGTACTAGGATTCTCAACTGACCGGAAAGCTACGGACCTGTTACTTGAATTTGTTTACCTTTTTAGAAAATTGGTTTGAGACTGCGGGAAGAGGTCAAAGATAGTTAGCTATGTCATAGTGTTTACGTTCACCCGTAAGGGAGCGTCCTATCATCTTTTCGGTCCAAACCAACCTCACCTGACTGTGGTGCATCTTGTCGAATAACAAACGAGGCGCTGGCAACCGACTGGTGGCGGTATAACCATCACAATTGAAGGCGTAGCTAAATACCGCAGACCTATGACGGGCAGCGGCGTCACCGGAGCGAGAAACTAAGGCCAGCGGTCGCCAACCCGCCTGACCAGCGCGTTGGGCAAACATCTAGACCAATCAAGTTCATGCATACAAATGTACTGTGCAGGGATAGAACCCACGACAGAGGCTGTGTTCACTACCGTTGAACCAAAACGTCAAATCGCTTATATATTGACTATTAACATGAACAATAGTATGCCTCAACAACAATTACGTTAGACCATCGCCAAAACAACAGGTCAGTAAGTAAAATCAATTGTTTTTGGCATCGCAACCTCGCAATAAATAGATAAATTTAAATATTAACATCAATCAATCATCGAATTGTTTGTACGACAAAATCCACACAAAAATATTCTTGAAATATCTTACGCTTATGATTGATTATGATGATTTAGTTGTTTTCATAGTTTACAATAATATCATTCATATGAATTATATTATAAATCTGTTTCGTTAGCCCTCGATTCGCTTCGGGTATTTAAAATACTAAAAACCTCTTAATCAATGCATCAAAGTCCGTTGCGTAGTTTTAAAGATAGTTACATACCAACTAGGTACAGACAGGCGAAAGCGACTTGGTTTTATACTGTAATTTAGTGATAGTGATTATTATGGGTATCGCTTGACCCTAACGGTAAAGCCTACGATGGAGCGTATTCACCCAAAAAACGATTAACTTTTGTTTTAAAAAAATAAATCTAAATCTAAATAGTATATTTAAATTGTAAATACCGTCAGGTTATAGTATATCTCGCTAGATTGTAAACTTTGTAATATAATGCTTACAGTTTGACTAATATTTTTAGGTAGGTAGATGGATTGTTATATTTGTTATCGATCAAAGAGAACTGTAGATAATAAGTTATGGCGCGACAGATGGTAACGGTATTAAAATTTTACAGTGACATATCTATCGGGGATCACATCAATGGCTATGAATCCATCCACACCCATTTTCATTAAGAACACATCAAAACAAACCTTTGGATACATAATTGTGTGACCAAGATAATTGTTATCGGCTAAACAAACCAAACAAGGTTATCGTATGTTTGTAGTACCTATAATGGCAAGGACCGAGAGTGACAAGGTTATCAATGATTTTTTTGTAATAATAAAAAATACATTTCGTAGATAATTAGCGTTTCCTACATTGAAGTCTACTAGAGCGACCTTTTGTTTGCGTTTTTTCCTCGTAAAAACTCTAGGAGGCCTACTCGTATTTACAAACTTTTTATCGAAGTTTGGAACCGTTACGAAGCTACTCGTATACCTCATTCACAGATAAAGAATTTTAAAAAAATGTTTCAAATCCACATAAACATAATTTACTAATGACAGTTCGTGTTATGATGTCCGTTACCATCAGGTCATCTTGTGACAGAATACATACAGGGACGATAAATGATGGCTACTTTACTTTGTAGATGACCAACAAATCATCCTCAACATCAACCTGCAGACGTCCACTGCTGGACAAAAACCGACCCCAATGACCATTTCGTTTGGGTTTTTTTTTATAGTGGCTCAACATAATGGCTTCCCTACGCCTGATGGAAAGCGAAAGAGAAGCCCAAGTCGCTGTGACAACGGGCAAGTAACTGGTCAGTTACCTGTCAGTTGCCACCGCCATACCGGCCCAACCCTAACCCCCCACGAGCTCCGGAAACCCTACTCACCGGCAGAAACACGACCCAGAGGTCACTTGACTGCGGTATTCTATAGGGTGGAGGTTCTTCCCCGGACGGGCGGCTCAATTCGAGCGAAGATTCGCTATGCCCTACCTCTCTATTGCCTTATTTACCACGTTTGGTAGGCTGGTTAGTGGTAAGTGGGTTTAATTTGTACCCACATGAACGTCGCTCGCTGTCCGTTTCCTGACATTCCCTCAGTTGTCTTATACCGACGTAAAAATATGTAAACGGCACAATTTGCAATCATCATCATCAGCCTATTGCATATGCCTCTCCAGTTGCAAACATCTGAAGGATATACCCATAATCGTCATAATTGCAAGTACAAATATAATTCATAATCAAGCATGTGCAAAAACTATCATCGAAAAACATGTGGCGCAAATCATAAACACATACTATTTGTGCTGTGAGTTAAGATCCTAAGAACATAGTCAAGAACATGATTGTTATGTAGGTACCTAATATCTTTGAATAATTATATTATCGAACACAAATAATTACTAAGTTACTTTGTTATAGATCAGATAGGTTTTTCCAATTTAAGAAATTACTTGTTCCAATCATCATCATCATCAGCCTATTGCAGTCCACTGCTGGACATAGGCCTGTCCAGTTGTTCGCCACTTAAGGCGAACATCTGGAGGATATACCCATAATTGCCACGCTGGGCAGGCGGGTTGGCGATCGCAGAGCGTAGCTTCTCGCTCCGGTGACGCTGTTGCCCGTCATAGGTCTGTGGTATTTAGCTACGTCTTCAATTGTGATGGTTATACCGCCACAAGTCGGTTTCCAGCGCCTCGTTCGTTATTCGGCAGGATGCACCACGTGCAGGTGAGGTTGGCTTGGAGCGAAAAGATGATGGGTCGCTCCCTTACATCCCTTGTTCCAATATGTATTGTTATAATTTCACCCGTTCAATATGCTCAAGTGATATTGAGAATACGACGTAAAGTGAATTGTCAATCAGTTAAGTATATGGAAGGAAAATTTACAACTCACACAGTTCCATTAATTAATTATTATTTGTGTGGTTCCCGCATAGAATAACTTCCTGTCTCATCCGGGGGGTGTACTAGAAGGCGACAAAAGGACTATCAGGAAACGGGCAGCAGCGTTTATTTGGGTACATATAAAATCTCCAGCGTCATCAATCCGTCTGACAAGCGTGGTGATAATGGCAATTCCCCTCAAATGACAAAGTGAGCCGCCCGTCTGGGGAAAGACCTCTACCCTATAGAATACCGCAGCCAAATGACCTCCATGTTTCTGCCGGTGAGTGGGGTTTCCGCAGGTGGGGGGTTACGGTTGGACCGGCACGGCGGTGGCAACTGACAGGTAACTGATTAGTTACTTGCTTGTTGTTACAGCGACTTGGCGTCTCTTTCGCTTTCCATCAGGCGTAGGGAAGCCATTATGTCGAGCTACTTGTCATTGCAGGAGGCCTGTGTCCATCAGTGGACTTTTTCAGGTTGATAATGATGATGATGTGATATCTTTGTGCTCAGTTTTAAGTCAACTGTTCGGTGTGCAAAAACAATATCTATCTAAATTAATACCATATTTAGAAAGTAATAACTAACGTTAATACACATAATGGCCACTTTCCATTAGCTGTGTTTAAGTAACGAAAGTCATTTTATTGTCTCCCCCGGTCTATGACCACCATTCGTAGAAACTTAAGTCCGATTTACCGGGGCTCAGGGATACGACAGTCGTTCTGGAGGGTTATGGCCCATCACCTTCAGACGTTAATGAGCCCATCATGCCTACGTTGTAGGGCAACGAAAGCTCCCGTTACGATACGACCCATTTGACTTAGTGGTTCGGGGTAGGATTGCAGTGGAGGGTTTTTCGATTACAACATGCGCGTCGTTTGTTTTTTTTTTATGTTACAACGCCGGATCTTGTATGAGGCCGTATTATACACGCCTTTGTTTACTTCTTTTATTGTATACTAGCTGTGCCGGCGGCGTCGCACGCGTGGTTATCGGGTTTTAAAAATAACGTACTTCCATAAAATTGTACTTACAGTTTAAGTATCGTGTCGCTATACATTGGTGAAAACCGCATATACAATGGGACAGACAGACACCAAAAGCGACTTTGTTTTATACTATGTAGTGAAGAAGTTAATAAAGACAGGCGACAATATTTCATTTGCGACGATCATTTCAAATTGGAATATCGGTTCATGAGTAAACAATAAATTCCATGCGTTACACAGGATTAAGTAAGCGATTACATGGGATTATCCCTTAAAACACTAGTTGCTGTGTTGTTAATCCTACTTACTGACATTTAAATCTCCCCTAGGACACAACAGCAGATCAGTCGCTGCAAATAGAAAATTCAATTAAATCGTTTATGAATAACGCATAAGGTTTAAAAGTTGATCGTGGTATTGTTTCATCATCATCATCATGGTGGTCTATCGCAGTCCACTGCTGGACATAGGCCTCTCCAGTGGTTCGCCACTTTGAAGGCCTTGCTAACACCTAAAGTTTACCCATAATATCAACGCTGACCAGGCGAGTTGGCGACCGCAGGGTGTAGCTTCTCGTCCTAGAATCGTTTGCCATGTCAAAAGATTGATTTTGATCAACGGGGAGTTGTTGTGTATAAATGCTCAAATAGGGATGTTTTGGGGGTCAAATAACTACATTATATTTAGTCCGCATTTTAGATCATAAAAATGTATTGGACACGTATTTTTCATTCAAATAAAAAATAGTAAAGATACAAGGGATCAAAAGTTAGGAGTCTTTGACGTCACTCCGTCCCGTAAAAATGCCTCACCGAGTGACGTCACGCGTAATTTCAACGGGCTATAACTTTGTAATTTTTAGTCTAATTTACAAATAAAAAAATACGTGTCTTTAATTTTTGAATAAGCTAAAAAAACGGACTAATTACATTTTTTAAGGAAACAAGCCTATTATGATAACATTTTTAATTCTCCATTTAAAAAATCAGTATAGAATTCGTATCCTTGTAAGAAGAACAATACAACTTGAAATCATAAAACATCTGTATTGTTAATGGTAATAATATTGAATTTAAACCAGTTATTCCGCACTAAACAATGTCATATTTACTTTACATTGTAAACACACGTGTGCGTACACGCATAATACACGAATCCATCTACACTAATATTATAAAGACGAAAGATTTTTATTTGTGTATGTATGTTTGTAATGAATAAACTCAAAAACTACTGTGCTGATTAGGGGTGAGAGCTTTCCGCTCCCCCAACACTCCGGTGATGATAAGGCCGGCCTGGTCATCATCGTAGTCATTTAGAAAAAAAAACTGCGCCGATTTCTAAAATTCTTTCACCCTGAGTAACAAACGCTATATTTAATGCTAGAAATTATTAGGAATCCATAATCATCATCATCATAAGCCTATCACAGTCCACTGCTGGACATAGGCCTCTCCAGTTGTTCGCCGCGGGGCAAACATCTGGAAGATATACCCATAATCGCCACGCTGGCCAGGCGGGTTGGCGATCGCAGGGTGTTGCTTCTCGCTCCAATGATGACGCTGCTGCCCGTCATCGGTCTGTGGTATTTAGCTACGCCTTTGATTGTGATGGTTATACCGCCACCAGTCGGTTGTCAGCGCCTCGTTTGTTGTTCGGCAGGATGCACCACGGGCAGGTGAGGTTGGCTTGGAGCGAAATGATGATAGGCCGCTCCCTTACATCCCATCATAATCTATACTTATAATAAATCTGTAGAGAGGTCAATTCTGTACATAAAATATTTTTTCAAAATAACTATCAGGGGGTGATAAGTGATCGATACTGATACCAAAAATGCAATCAGTAAAATTTTTGTCTGTCTGTCTGTCTGTCTGTCTGTCTGTATGTTCGTTATAGAAAAAAAAACTACTGAACAGATTTTGACGAAACTTGGTACAATTATTCTTCATACTCCTGGGCAGGTTATAGGATACTTTTCATCACGCTACAATCAATAGAAGCGGAGCAGTGACGGGAAGTGTTAGGATAACGCGAGAAATTTAAACCTGTATGTTTGAACGCGCATTACGCGAAAACTACTGCATAGAATTGAATGCGGTTTTCACCAATGTATTGATAGAGGTCTAACTTAAAACCATCTATACCTTGTGCCTAAGGCACAAGGTATAGATGGGTATTATATGGAAGTCCGTTATTTTTGAAACCCGATATCCACGCGAGCGACGCCGCTGGCACAGCTAGTCCATAATAAAACGCCAATAATTTAACCCAATGAAATCTGAAATCTGTCTTAGGTATCTGAAGTAGCCGAAGGGAAGCGAGAGCGGGTCGCTAGTATGAAATATTTGAACACAAGCTGTGCTTCATCATCATCAGCCCACTGCTGGACATAGGCCTCTCCCAATGCTCGCCACTTCGATCGGTCCCGGGCCTCTCGCACTTGCCAGCCGTCCTGCGCAAATCGTCACTCCACCTGGCCTGAGGGCGTCCTACACTACGTTTGCCGATATAAGCTGTGCTTACCCGGTATCTTATCGCAGTTTCGTCCATTATTATAATGGATCGATATTTTCTGTCGATTACACAAAAATCTTTGCGATTACATTCGACAGAATCTCACTTCCTGGTGTCAACATAATCGCTGAAGGTCGCGTTCGGGCGAAGCGTAAAAAGCGTTTGTTTTGTTATCGACGCGAACGCAACACTTGTTTGATGAGGTCATCGCTAGTCTGTGTAGCGTATGTAGAGGTGACGATTTTGGTATGGTTTGGAGATATTTGTACCATCGTAACGTTTTGCACCCAATGCACCAATGTCTACTACGAGTACTACTTTGACACAATGAAGACATTGAGCGCTTTAATGTTGGGCATTGGACAGTGATTGGACACAAAGTTGAATCCACTGTTTGTACTGGTCTGGGTGTTTTCTATGTATAATATGTATTTATTTACAAAAAAATATAAGTAAGTTTATCAGTTGTCTAGTACCCATAGTACAAGCTTCGGCTTAGTTTGGGACTAGGTGGCGCAGTGTGGCCCAGCGTGGCATGTCTTGGGTTATTATGTGTGACTGCGGCATGAGAATTCGCAAACCGAGTCGCACAATGTCCAATTTTCATCGTAGCATTAGCAGGGCTGATTGAGTGAAAAGTACCAGGA
The DNA here is from genome assembly GCA_031163375.1 of Conogethes punctiferalis. Taxonomy (NCBI): domain Eukaryota; kingdom Metazoa; phylum Arthropoda; class Insecta; order Lepidoptera; family Crambidae; genus Conogethes; species Conogethes punctiferalis. The sequence continues at coordinate 10,079,735 of CM062090.1, read as the reverse complement.
GCGCATAGATATGTAGGAATCCTATAGGTTGCGTTAACTCATCTTAAATGCTGGTTAAAAAGATACTCCATTTACTTAATCCTCTTATAAATGGGAAAGTGTATTTGTCTGTATGTTTCGTCTTTATTTCACGGCAAAACGGAGCGACGAATTGACGTGATTTTTTAAGTGGAGATAGTTGAAGAGATGGAGAGTAACATAGGGCTACTTTTTGCCCCTTTCTAACCCCCCACTTCCCTAAAACGGGGGCAATGTAATAAGTAGTGAAGTGCCTACTTAAGTCGTTAAATATGTAGCAATTGGTCTTTGAATAGATAGTTTAATATAAAGATTTTGGGGACAAAATAAGCATGTTAAAGTGTCTTGTAATTTTTCGCGTAATTAACCTATCTCAGCTGCGATAAAACATTAATTTAATCATATATCGATTAGCAGGAACTTCTTTAATGTTATATTATCTTTAATTTTTTTTTGATTACGGATTATGAAAAATACGGTTATGAGTCCGTGAAAATTACATAATGACACTGCGATTTATGCATACGACTGTTTGTACTGACGATTTATACGTGCGACTTGGTACATATCTGCGACCACAGATATGTACCAAGACTACCAAGGATAGATAGGCTTTATTGCACTAAACTCGATTGTAAAACGTCATTTCAATCAGTACGCACGTTCGTAATACGTATTCACATCCAAAACGCGTTCTAAAATTAGGTAGGTTTGTATTTTCTCGCGATCGTTTCGGTAACGCATAATCTAATTGTGTTTGAGCGAAATCGCGCCATTTGTTTCGAAATTCGACCGTTCGAATTTCGAACGTAGGCACGAAAAAGTTGTGCGGGCTGTGCTGTGATTCTCTAAAAGTAAGACATGATCACCATGCTATCTAGATAAATACTTTTTTGTGTTCTAAACAGTAGGCAAACAAAAACATTGTTTACACTAGAGATGTTTATGGAGGTAACAATTTATTAATTCTGTGCTAATTACGCAATGACTGCACGATTAACGAGTAACAACATCAACTTGATTACTTATGTGAATGAAATAAACAAGTAATTCAACCCGTTAAGTGGATAATTCAACACAATGACCGGGGGAATGATTTTATCGTTTTTAATTAGTTTCCGCTAGGCTCTTTGCCATTCAATTGGATTCAGATCGTCTGAATGGCCCATTAAGTCGCCGAGACGGGGGACATCAAACAACCCACCGGGTGCAGAAATAGAATGATACATAAGTAAAAATGGTGAAAGGTAGAGTTCGGTTATTAAATGCTATTATGCTACTTGAACATATCTGTATTTATTTATCTATCATCAATCTATTTGACTATCCTCTGTCTACTCGAAAGTTGTTTGGAAGATCAAAATCGCTTTTTATGGGGTGCAATAAAGAATACCTATCTATTATCACAAGAGCTAGTCGTCGGTTTTTGTTATAAAATATGTATAATATAATATTTTAATTAAATATATTTTTTTTTACTTTTCCTTGATTGACAACCACGAATCATTTAGATTTGGGTTCTAATTTGGCTCGTTCAAATTCCACGATAGCTTCAAAAATACATGATATAATAATTTTTGGTATTATTTTGATTTTTATGCGTCATACCAACTTTGGGTATGATCCTTTATTTATAAATAACTCTACTCAAGTCAACGCAGAAGTAAGTAGGTACAAACTCCTTATTTATTCAGTATGAAATACGAGCTCCAAGTTATTTTCCATGCTGTTTCAACATGTTTTTCTGAGGAAAGAATATTGCGTACATAACTTAGAATGGAGCCCCGCCAGTTACAAAACTATTGAATTATTCTGAATCGAAAAATAATACGAGTATGTATTTGCAATTCGTCTGATTCATCTGAAAATATAACTTCAATGACAATGTGTCGATGCGGGCTAGAGTTTTGCATTGTTTTTTTTTAAGAACGACTTTTGTTGGTCATATAAAAAAATGGCGGGCAAAAAAAATCAAAAATGCTGACACAGAATTTGTAACTTGTAGGGCCATCAAACCCGTTGAATGGGAATCCTCGCATGTTACGAGGGAAAGCTGAGACCATTTCACCGTTTCGTTCCACACACAATCCGGTGAATCCGCCTACGTTGAATTTATTTATGTAACTATCTGCGCCGGCGTCCTTTTTTTGGGACAAACAAGCATAAAAAACCTGTGTCCTTTTTCAGGCTCTAGCATGACTATATTACCAAATTTCATTTAAATCGTTTCTTTAGCTTTAGCGTGGAAGAGGGACAGACAGAGTTACTTTTGCATTAATAATATTACTCGTAGTGGTTAGAGTCCGGTAGGCGATGTTACTTCAAGAAGAAGAATATTAGTAATGATGTAAGAATACCGGTACCGGTAGTATTCTACTGTCCATTGTTCATCACATAATAATATATTGTTATTTTCAAATATAATAGAGTTTTCTTATATGATCATAAGCCTATCAGAGTCCACGGATAGGTCTCTCCAATTGTTTGCCACTTTGCTCGATTCCGCATTTGCCAGCCATCTTGCGCAAATCGTCACTCGACCTGGACTGAGGGTATTTCTGTATAGAAAGAGGCAGTATTACCTACCCTAATATTATTGTAACAATGTACCTGTATAATAATGTACCTGTGATAAGGCAATAAATAAAATTTGATTTGATTATAACTGCGAGAGTTTGTTTGGGTGGATGTATGGATGTTGTTCCTCTTTCACGCGAAAATGAATGAACGGATTTTTATGAAACTTTGCGGTGATGTAGCTCATATATCAGATTAACACATAGCCTATAAATTATAAGAATATGTGATAGTATATTATTACTATATATTGTATGCGGGAAAAGCCGCGGGCCGCAGCTTGTGTCTTTTAATTTTTTAAATATTCCAAGGGGGAAGTAGCACCGGTCCGTTCCGTTCGTAATTTTTATTCACTGCAGCCTCGCCTGCCAAGACTCCATTCGGGAAACTGATTCGAATTCAACACGCGCCTTGGCGGGTCGGCGAGACGTTGAATTTGTTTTCAAATTAAAAGCGGCCTGTCACGGCCGTGCTAAATATACGACCAAGAGACGTTGATTTGTAGCACTAATAAGAAATGCAATTTCTTAATTTTGTTATTAGCGACACCTACTACAATTACACAAACGATGTAAATGCTAGAATACGAGATAATCTTAATTAATTAACTAAAATGTTTGACCAAAGTTGCGACCAACTGAAGAGGCCAGCTGTGGACTTCGATAGGCTGATGATGATGATGAAAAGGGCTATAGATATTGTTTGTTGCACAACAAAATGTACATCATCATCAGCCTATCCAGCTGCTTGCCACTCAGGGCAAATATCTGGAGGATTACCCGTAATCGCCACGCTGGGCAGGCGGGTTGGCGATCGCAGGGCGTAGCTTCTCGCTCCGGTGACGCTGCTGCCCGTCATCGGCCTGTGATATTTAGCTATGCCTTCAATTATGATGGTTTAAAATTAAGTGCAAAATTAAACGACCAGTTTGAATTGATCTGGGTAATTGATATTATTTTTTACAAAAATAAATGTGTCGAAGTAAAGTTAGTTGTCAAGCTTCGGCTTTTTACTTTGGAACTAAATGGCGCTGTGTGGCCCAGCGTGGCATGTCTTGGGTTATTAAATTACACAATGTTTAGTCTGCTTTCCTTGCCTACTCGTTCACTAAGAATAAATGCAATGTGAAGTCTGTTTTAAAACTTATACAATCGCCGAACAAATGTTAATTTGTTAAAAAATGCTTTTTTTAACCGACTTCGAAAAAAGGAGGAGGTTCTCAATTCGTCTGTATGTATAATATTTTTTTTTTTTTTTTATGTTTGTTCACCGATATTTCCGTCAATTATGGATGGATTTCAAAATTTTTTCGACAGTTCGACAGAGGACACTTCCGAGGTGGTCCCATTATCACCAAGTCAGGATCTGATGATGGGATCCTGGAGAAATTGAGGGCAACAACCGAAAATTGTATGCTCATATGGTGTTTTTGTTACGTAATCATATTTTACGCAGGTATATGCTTCCGGGCGTCAACATCTGGCGCTGATGATGAAGCCACTGAACTCCTTAACGGTTAGGAGTTAGGGGACAATACTGACATTGGTCAATATTAAACTAGGTAGTAGTATGTACTTATGCAGGGCTAATAGGGCAGGTGATTTGGTAAGTGATATGCTTGATTCTAGATCGCAAAGTCTTCATTTGACTTAAATCAAAATTTTTCATTCCTAAGTAAAACTCTTAAGGACATTAATTAGCCTTTATTCAAGGTCACAGCACATTAACGCAACTAAAAATAGAGAAATAAAATTATTTTTTAAAAACAAATTAAACCAATTTAAAAAAAATCACAAACGACCAAAACTAAAAAGCGATAAATAACGTAAGTATTTCTATCCTTAATACATAATTATTTAAATATTACAATTATCACTTATTTTTGAAGTCGGTGCCAGCCAAACAAATAAATGTACATTGTCGTGTGGATTTGCCGGCCGCGCGCGTCATATAACAACAGTCTACGTTAAGTACCGAGAGGCTGGCACCGACTTAAAAAATAAGTGATAATTGTAATATTTAAATAATTATGTATTAAGGATAGAAATACTTACGTTATTTATCGCTTTTTAGTTTTGGTCGTTTGTGTTTTTTTTGAAGTCGGTTTAATTTTTTATTACAGTAAAAGACAACAAATGGATTATTTGTTAGAATATTTTGTCCATTAGGAAATGACTACCATGTGACATGCTAGTAATTGCGTTGTATTGAAGTCTACTCTCCATGACGAAATAGTGTATGAATAAATATGAATAGAAGTGTATCCCATACGTTATTTTTAGATTCGGCATACACAGTCCGCAACGAATGGATTGAGGTAGTCGGACCGAATGTGAAACAATGGCGTCTCACTGATTTGAACTGTTTTGTTTTTTTTTTCACATATGAGTCTAGCGAATGACTTGCTAAAATGTTGAACAAAATTTCGTGTTGGTCGAAGTTAGTTTTCATCTTCGTTATAAGAGCAATGTAATTTAAGTATAATGTATTGCTAACTTCGACCTCAGTCAGCGACCTTCGTCATACGAAATCAAACCTTAGTGTAACAATGCAGAACTTTGCCCTAAAGCTTCGCAATAAATCATCAAAACATATTCAGTTCAAACAAAAAGGTGTCGAATTTATTCCTTCTCATATTTCCATGTAAAATGTGGCATCATTTTCGTTTCACCTTTGTCCTTATCAAAGTTTATTCCTACGGCTTGTTTCTTTTAACGACTAGTTTAGTTTGTGTTTTCTTTTTGCCATCTTTGAGTTTTGTCATAAGTTATTGTTATTTTCTAGGCGCTTTTTGTAAAAAGAAAACCTTTAATCATGTGTCAGCAAGGCGACCATTTTGATTTGTAATGATGAGCTATTACGGGTTTTGTGGGATAGATACGTGTCTAAATGCCACAGGCCGATGACGGGCATCAGCGAGACCGGAGTGGGGAGTTACGCCCTGCGATCGCTAACCCGCCTGCCCAGCGTGGCGATTATGGGTAAATCCTCCAGGTGTTTAGATTTAACGTTGTAGAGAGAAAAGATGATGGGTCGCTCCCTTACATCCCAAAGACTAATCATTTGTGGCACGTTATGTAAGGCGTATACGACCAACATCTAAATTCTAAAGTCGATTCCTGATTGAGTAAATTTTGAAAACGAACTTTTTAAATAAATGCGGTTTGGGTCCAAGTGTTCCGAGAAATCTGCTGTTATAGTCCTCATTCACAAGGGGAGGCTTGAAACATTTGAAAATACACTTTTTTATGGAAGTCCAATACTATTATACTGACGCTAATTACGACTAAGTCCACTTGCAATACCATTCCATCTTAAAAGTCTTTTTGAATCGGATAATCTCATTTATTGAATTCCATCACCTCCTAGCATTATTAAGTAATAGAATTGAGACCCGACGTGTCGCGTACATTAGAAGGAGCCAATTTGTCCATAAGTAAAATTCACTTGTAATAAATTGGATGGGAACGTAAGGGAGCGACCCATCATCTTTTCGCTCCAAGCCATCCTCATCTGCCCGTGGTGCATCCCGCCGAACAACAAACGAGGCTCTGGCAACCGTCTGATGGCGGTATAATCATCAGGTTTAAAGGCGCAGCTAAATACCACAGACCGATAATGGGCAGCAGCGTCACTAACCGACCTGATGGGTGGTCCTATTCTAATTCTGGAAACCATACAGACGGGTTTCTTTCTTTATTCTGTCTAAATTATTTGTGTGTGTAGTCCATGTCATGTTTGTGTAGTAAATTGATCGGAATTAACTTGTTGATCGCTGAGAGTCACGCGCTAATGAGCTATGGAGCATGGATTATGTAAAGTAGGGGATTAACGGTGGAAAAGTTATCAGGACTGCGTCAAATCAGGCAAATGGCTTAATGGAATCTGCGTTGGTATACGTCATACGAATATTTGTAAGCCCCGGACTTACAAAAAATATCAGAGGGAGGATAAGCGAGGCTCGCTTATCGGCGAAGTAAAACATCCGTGCGGTGACAGATAATAATATAAATTAATGCCCCATCGTACAGGGGATGTAAGGGAGCAACCTTTCATCTTGGAATGAGACAATTAGAAAGCTGCAATTAAACTATTTTATTTAAATGCAACAACGTATACATGACAACAAAATGAATATTTGAGCTTTTGGCTCAACATCTTAGAGAACACGTTAAACTTTGCTAAGTCACCGCCTTTATTAAACCGGGTTGGCGATCGCAGGGCGTAGCTTCTCGCTCCGGTGACGCTGCTGCCCGTCATCGGTCTATTCTATTTAGCTACGCCTTCAATTGTGATGGTTATACCGCCACCAGTCGGTTGCCAGCGCCTAGTTTGTTATTCGGCAGAATGCACCTCGAGCAGGTGAGGTTGCCTTAAAGCGAAAAGATGATAGGTCGCCCCCTTACATCCCAGTTCAGTACCCCGGCGACGAATATACTTAAGACGGCCCTGGTCCCACTGCTGGGCTAAGGCCTCCCCCAATTCCTTCCAATCGCCCTACTGCCTCACCCAATTCCAAACCTGAAGCATTATGTCAATATTGGAATTGGAACAAACATCTCATTTCATAATTTCATTCTGGTATTATATCAAGAATATTAGTTTACACAAAGTGTAAGTTACTCATTTTAATATAAATTGGATCATTTCTGCTAACATAAAAGCGTTGTCTGGTGTCCTATGGCACTGAATTCTTAGAATATGATATTATGTTATTACTATCCATAAAGATCTTTGTGTTGGCAATTAAATTGAGTTAGCAGTCGTAAAGCTTAGCTCGTTTGCGGATTACAGAAATTATTAATAGGGTCGCACACGTGTAATGATGATTCATCAAATCTTTATCAAGTTTTTAGTGTTTTTTTAAACTAGGTTTTTAGTTTTTAAACTAGGGTTCTAGTTAGAAAATTAGAGGGATTATTACATTTATTACGCGAATTTAGGAACACTCTTGGTTGGACACAGGGCGTACATTTCTATGGCTATACATTGTTATTACATTTCATTTCAATGTTTCTAGAATAAAGTTAATTTAGTGAATAATACTCAATAAATAATAAGTAGATAAAGTCTCTAGATGTTTGCCCAAAGTGGCGATCAACTAAAGAGGCTGTTGCAGTGGACTGCTGTAGGCTGATGATGTTGCATCAATATTACATATATACCTACTTATACAATTTTGGCCTCGCGAAGCGATCTATTTCACATAACCTTTAGGTAGAGGACATGTATTTTACTCAAGAGAGGTAAAGTCATACAGAGACTAATAACAATTCAATAGATTACACCCACGAGAGATCATAGATAGGCATGTAATAATAGATAGTCTGGAAAATACAATAAGAGCTTAAGGAGAGTTATCTGAAAGAAATCTGAGGTTTACAAATGGACGCATCCTAGCTTAGTAGCGTTGTAGAGGTTTCGACGCGTGGGTGCCGGATAGCAGCGTGGGAGCTTACTAATTCGAAGTTTCCCTGAGAATGATAGCATTTTTAATATCTCCTTGGAACAATGTCATCCGTTAAAGAGCCAAGGTAAACATATATTGCGCGTCAAAAAGGTACGCTGAAGTATAAGAAAGAAAAGATATTAAAAAAGTCATGCATATTCCCTATTGCCCGGAATCGGGATGGTTGGCTTTCTCTGGGGAAAACCTACGTTTAGCAGTGGACAGCAATAAGCTGATTGATTGGACGTATGACGCCGGAGTATTATATCTTATGTTTACTTTATTACTCACTGTTTGATAACAATTGACAAGGTGGCGACCTCGTTCATTCATGCCGGCAATAGTTCAAAGCGTTATCCGAAAGTTCAGGGTTCGTGTTCTAATCTAGCAATTTTGGATAACGGTTTTTCTAAGTTAGCAATTGGGTTTTTTTTTTAAATCTAAACAAAAGATATCTTAACGGTTTGGAAAGATTTTGGTTACTGATGCTACTAACTGGAATATATCATCATCATCAGCCTGCCGAAAAAGAAACGTCGAGCCGTAGGCCTCCCCCGATGACTATTGTTATTTGGGGGGATTAGCCCTAATAGGGATGTTTCCAGGGTCTAAAGAAAAATATATTGGTCACGTATTTTTCCTTTTCATTTAAACAAAAAATAACAAAGATACAAGCCATCAACATGTAGGAGTGGGGGTCTTGACGTCACTCATTTGCGAAAAAACTCCCAAAATCTGACGTCACGCGTAATTTGAATGGGTTATATGTTTGTAATTTTTGGTCTAATTTACAAATGAAAAAATACGTGTCTTCTATTTTTTAACAATCTAAAAGACTGACTATGCTTGATCGCAGTAGGTTTTAGGTAGGACAGTGGGCAGTGCAGCGTTTACCTGGGCACAAATGCGTTTAAAGTGCAGCGATTCAAATCAAGTTTTTACCAATAGCTAAGAATAAATCATCTTTCAATTAGCATAAATACTGTGTGTTTATGTCGTCACGTTGGTTTTCAACTGCGGTCCAGATACATAACATTAGATTAGTTAAGGAACAAATAGTAATTAATCTGTCGTAGCGATCAGACGATTGAACATGGGTTAAGATCGACCACAACTGAGGACTACATTATCGTATGACACGATTGACACGTATTGCGTTTCATATTGTGGTCATGTGGTCTGATGTTATATAGGTGCGATATGTAGGTTTACTATAAAACCTAGATATTATCGCACTCTTAAAAGAATAACGATTTAACTAAACATTTTACAGAAAATTGCAATTCTGTTAGACCGTATTATCACATAAATACATTATTCCAAAATTTTGAGTTCTTCCGATTCTTTATTATGAGATAAACCATGCATGTAATTTCATAATAGCAATGATAAATTGAAGTTACATGTGGTATGAAATAAAGAACTATAAGATTTTTGTAAGCTGTGATTGTTACGTATCTCTGGATACAAATGAAACTGAATTGAGAACACGGCATCTTTTGATATCCTTAGAAGCAATTATAAAGCTGTAAATTTTTTATTATTCAAAACACTTGAATTCAATAAGTAAGGCCCTGTCCGCACAGCGATTTTTCACCGCGCGATTTTTTTTCCGCAATTCTGTAACTCGTGCAACACTATAGAAGTATCCGCACTGGCGATTAAAAATTCGCGCGGAAAAAAAATCTGTGAATTGATGCAAAATGACCGCGATTTTTTTCCGCGCGAATGTTTTGTGCAATATAAAGTGGTACGGGCCTGTCCGCACAGCGGAAAAAAAATCGCGCGATCCGCTCAGTCGTAAACTAACAGCGCAAGGAAGACGATATTATGGAAGGAAATATTATATAGATATATTTTACTTGGGAACAATATAATGTTGTTGAAAAAAAACAAAAATGTGAATAAAGCTAATAGTTTATTAATTTGCCTAATAAGTACTTTTAAATTATTATTATAAAAAAATACTGTGTCAATACTCATTAGATGTTCACATCGCCGTCGTTTTAACATCATAATTGAGCTATTGATGGAGTATCAAGTAAATTAAAATTTTTCTTCTGTCCATTGTACACGTCCGTTTCAGCCGGGAACTCCATCGAAATGACAAAATACGCGCGGAATTTTATTCGCAGTGCGTATATAATGTGATTCCGGTCGCGGAAAAAGAATCGCGCGAATTAAAATCGCGCGGTGAAAAATCGCTGTGCGGACAGAGCCTAATCGTCTACAATAATTATGTAAAACGTCTAAAAACATGCAATTACAAACATTTTATGTTTCTTTGGAATTTTTAAAGTGGTCGCTAGATTAACATAATAATATGTATGAGTGATTTGGACGACTTAAAAATACTTTTTTTTTCTAAATTACTAGATGATAGCCAAGATGGCCTTGTTTCATCATCACGGGCTGTTGGGGGGGAAGGCTTTCACTACATAATAATACAATATTTTATTTTATTTTATTTTTTATTTTAATAAAATAAAATAAAATATTATTTGTACGTTAAATTCGTATTGTATTGAGTGATTTGGAGCAACTCCCTCCTTTGCTGAGGGCCCTCTATCATCTCATCGTTCCGAAACAGGCGCTCAATACTCTTGACAGATCTTAAACTTCAAAGATTTATCGAACTAAAGGAAACAAAGCGATTTATTAAAAGGCAAAATCTGCATCGTACTCTTCTGCATATCATCCTCAAATTACTTTCTCAACTTGAAGGTTGTTTGGAAGAGATCGCTTACTAGCAATGGGCGGTGTCGACTGCTTCCCATTCATCACGCATCACACATGCTCGTCTGCCGCCTCTCATATAAAAAAAATAAAAAAAAGACCCCCTAATAGGACCGTAATATTGCGCGTGTGATACCCCTGGTGTTGCAGGTGTCCATAGGCTGTGGTAACCGCTAAACATCAGGCGGGCCGTAGGCTTGTTTGCCACCCAGTGGTATAAAAAGAAATCCTTTCCTGTAAATGTTTTTAAGGTATTTTGTTCAATTTATCTCTATCCTACAGTTTTGTTGGATATAAAACCCAAGTAGTCGATTAATAATTCATAACAAATTCAATATTGGTTTATAGACTTTATGGTAATGAAGTAGCTCATCAAGAGAAACTGGTTCTATTACTGGTTCTGTCTAATAAATGACTTGAATGTTCTGACACAATATATTGATTCTTTAATGTATCGACTGCATTTATTAACAGTTCGATTTATTATATGACTGGCTACAATATTTAATTGTCATGCTCTTTTTGTTCATAATCACTAGAAACACACTTAAAAAAGTCGCTTGTCTGTCTAGCTCCTAGCGTGTGCAAGAAACTTTCGTATATAAATATTATAAGACTTCCAAACCAGGTCAAAATAAACAACCACGAAACTTCAACCTTAAGGGGGTGGTCGACACTTCGTGAAAGAATACAAGTTTGTACCTACTTAGGTTTTAGTTTCTAAGATTTTGTTATGAATCTTTGAGTGTGGTATTTCGCTTTTTATTTACGAGTAGATAGATATGTAGGTACTTCGTTTTATTATCCTCTACCCAAAGGATGTCTGGAAAATATCACTCTACTAAGCTATAAGACCGCCTAATTTGTTCTTCGGTATGTCTTTGTACATCTAGCTTTAAGGCAACTGTTTGGTGTGCAAGTGCAAGAATATCTGATCTATCTATCTATATGTGTACTAGGTATCACCGTCCTTCTATTGCAGCGGGACTGTGGTTTCCCCTCCCATAACCAGTTACCCGACCGATATAAAGCTTTTGATGTACCGTTGTGTATCCTTTATGTGACCTAGCTATCGGAAACTTTACACCGGTTGCTAAGTCAATGATTTTGTTCTCGGCCGTGAATTACGAATACGATGTTCAGTTGATGACCTTTATCAATACTAATTTATTGTTCGAAGTATGGATAATAAAAATGCATAATAATTTTTTGAAGATATTGAAAAAAAAAACATAATGAGACGAACATTCAAATGATGAACATTTGTCGTTTCTTCCGGGTCTGGTTAACATTGTGTAAGTATATGATGTTCCTTCGTTGTTCTGATTTCCATAACATATTAAGTGTTTTAAAACCTACAAGGTTAAAGTCGGGTCAATATACGTATGTGTGACTGATATTTATTACCTACTTCACCGCGCTTGGCAGGCGGGTTGGCGACCGCAGCAGCTCGTTTCCTGCCTGATATTCCCTTAGTCATCTTCTACGATACCCACAAAATGAGACGGAGTCATCCTATTTTAAATACAGAAACCTGACATATCAAACTAGACATGACATAAATAAGGGAAAGAGTAAACAGTCTTCAAATTAAATCTAAGAGAAATAGGCGAAATAAATCAATTCTTAATTTATCTTGCTTTAATAGCTGCCTGTGTGTCTAATAATTTTAAATGCCAGACTGCTTACTGGCGCCAAAATGGTCTTATTAAATAAAGCACCTGAGTTTTAGGCCATAACATAAATTAACACTTATAAATTATCACGCCCACAAAAGTGTCATGCTAAAACAATTAATAAAATATATTTAAAAAAATGGGTCAAGTGCGAGTCGGACTCGCGCACGTAGGGTTCCGTACAATTGACTAGATTTCAAGCGTTTACCTGGTGCTGATTTTCATATCGGGCATAAAGCGGCAAAAATATAACTTTTGTTACATGGTCCCCTTAAATATTTATTTTGTTTTGTTTTATTATTTATTGTTATAGCGGCCAACAGCTTTCAGAAAATAATAGCTGTCTAGCTATCGCGGTTCTTAATGGTCTCATACAGCCTGGTGGCAAACTGACAGACAGACAGACGGACAGCGAAGTCTAAGGAATCGGGTTCCGTTTTTATCCTTTGGGTACGGAACCTTAACATATCGATTGATAAATTAAATCACGCTAAGTGAACTGGTTTGAGTGTTCGTCACTTTGATAGCACCTACGGTCAGCCAAGGTTGCATTTAAGGACTAGTCGTATAATGTTATGTTTCAATATGCGTTGAGATCTTCTTTTATCCATACATTACTTTTATGCTTTTTCTACAGACTCGTTTGACAACCAGAGGCCGTATAATCATGGAAGTATTAAGTAACGTAACGTATTTTGTACGTAGTACTTAATACTTCCATGCGTATAATACGCCCACAACTCAAACTATTTTAACGATCCGTTTCGTGTTTGCAACCTCTTCTTGTGACTTATAATGCAGTTTTTCACAATGATTAGTTTATTTGCGTTGGAACCCTACTCACCGGCAGGAATACGACCCGAAGGTCATTTAGCTGCAGTATTCTATAGGTTGGAGATACGTAGAAGTAAAAACAAATAAGTTACATTACCACATTCAGGAATTGATCACGCCAAATTATTCTTCATCAATCTAATCCCGCATTACCGGGCGTCTATTGATTGTCGAAAAATTCCGACAATTTATCTGGATAAACCAAATTCACAACATTTGAACATTTTCGGCACAATCATAGTAACGATTTTCTTGAGATTCATTAAGGCGACGTCAAGTGTTAAAAGATATTCCGGCCTTTATTTACCGGTAGCAGTGCGGAACACCTCATTAGGGAATTCCTCGCGTACTTAGACAGGGTTACCACCAACAGGGATTAGATAAGGATTAGCTCACCTTTTTTTAAAGACATGCCACAGCATCAAACTAAGCCGATACTTGTACTATGAGTACTAGACGACTATAAACTGACTTAAGGCAAAAAACGAAACCCATATAGACAGTCATCAAACCCATTCGAGTGGGGTTTCTATGGATAGGTCTTTAAAAATTATATTGAGGTTTTTAATATATTTTTTTTTCTAAACGATAAATGTGTGCCTCATTTGCTACGATCCTGGCACACAACTTTTGCTTCGTCCACATTCATTGATCTCTTCATACATGCTCGTTGGTTTAAGGTACTTAGTATTTTAACTTTTCTTTTATATGTAGTAGCTAAGACACTTTCTATTTGGTCACTAGCTGTGCCGGCGGCGTCGCATGCGTAGATATTGATGTTCAAAAATAGCGGACTTCCATAAAATGGTACCTAAATTTTAAGTTAGACTTATTTAAGCAATACCTATAAAAGTGCTTTTTTAAATTTCAGATTTGGATAGTTAGAGATGGTGTTTTCTAGTAGTAAGAGTGGTGAGTTTCAAGTTGTTTTAACTCATGATGTACTGTTCCGTTGGTCTTTGTGTATGTGATATTATATACTATTTTCTGATCTGGCCTAATTTAGTAAATCGTGCTCAGCTGGATTCATAAACCATGCGTAAATCTACCATTTTTCGTAGAATGTTTTCTTAAATAATTTGATAGAGATATTACTAGTTTTGACTAGTCATGTATTTTGTGTGTCTTGTTTTATCGGGGTGTAGCGGAAGTTTCATTTTGAAGTTATCTCATTATTGCTTAAACTGTATTGTGTTTCGCCACTGGAATATTGTATAGTTCATTGGTTTGGCAAGCGGTCATTTGTTTTTAGGGTTCCGTAGCCAAAATGGCAAAAACGGGACCCTTATAGATTCGTCATGTCTGTCTGTCTGTCTGTCTGTCCGTCCGTATGTCACAGCCAGTTTATTCCGAAACTATAAGAGCTACATTATTAAAATTTGGTACGTAGATGTATTCTGTTAACCGCATTAAGATTTTAAAGTAAAATCAGAAAAAAATCCAAAATTTTTGGGGTTCCCCATACATGGAACTGAAACTCAAAATTTTTTTTTCATCAAACCCATACGTGTGGGGTATCTATCGATAGGTATTTGAAAATGATGTTGTCCGACTCGCACTTGGCCGGTTTTTATTATAGTGATGGTATTTGACAGGCCAGTGATCCGCAGGATGTTTTACATATTTACCTTTTATGTCGTAATAATGAAATCTCTATTAATCTATCGTCGACTGTGCAGCTGCGAATCCTTAAGTTCTTTGAACACATCACCCGCAACGAGGACTCCATAGAACGCTTGGTGGTTCAGGGAAAAGTCGAAGGCCAGCGATCTCGCGGCCGTTCCCCGACACGATGGAATGACCTCATCAAGTCCGTCATTGGATGTTTGGTCAATGTTTGATCCCACTCAACCAAAACAGAGCCACGTGGCGACGGATCGCAGGAGCTGCCGTGGCGCAAAAACCGACCGTGACATGACCACGACCACTCTGTCAAGAGTGCACGACTACGCAGAAGAGAATGAAATCTCAGAAGTCTCAGAAGAAATTGTTCCGATTTGTTTTTTCATTGTCTAAAGGGCTTAGTGCAGATGTTGCTTGTTCATGAACACACCATGGTGTATAATATATGCTAATGGATGCAGTGATCTATGTGGTGTAAATGTCGCAGTCATCTGGTTGAATCTCCTATTGAATTGAATCGCTAGCGCGTTCATTGAATGACGACATTCAATTGAATGACTAGACCGAACGTTGAATAAACACGCGTCACTTAACGTCCAACTAGGTAGCGGATTGAAACATAGCTCTTTGAAAAGAGCGGATGTAAAAGCAGTCAGGTGATTGTAATTTAGTTCATTCTTTTCCCACGCGGCGTTAGTAGTCACCAAAACCAATATGGCGTCAAACATGGTCAAAAAGATATGAACAGTTTTGATATTTTTATGCTTAGATTCACTGTAAATTGACTTATTCGTTAGAAAATAGTGTGACAGCATGGATTTACCTATTAATACGCCGCCGCCGGATACTTTTAAAGAAAAATTATAAACTAAACATTACACAGTCGGCTTTTACCCATTCAACGACTATGCTAAAATGACGTTCAGTCAAGACGTTGAACGTTTCAATCAATAACTTGACGAGTTGTCCTTTAGGAATTCAATTGAATGTCGTCATTCAATGAACGCGCTAGACATTCAATTGAATAGGAGATTCAACCAGATGACTGCGACATAAATATGGGTTGTTTTTATTCAGGTGCTTTGGGACATTTTTTTTTTTTTTTTTTTTTTTTTTTTTATAGTGGCTCGACATAATGGCTTCCCTACACCTGATGGAAAGCGAAAGAGAAGCCCAAGTCGCTGTGACAACGGGCAAGTAACTGGTCAGTTACCTGTCAGTTGCCACCGCCATGCCGGCCCAACCCTAACCCCCCACGAGCTCCGGAAACCCTACTCACCGGCAGAAACACGACCCAGAGGTCATTTGACTGCGGTATTCTATAGGGTGGAGGTCCTTCCCCGGACGGGCGGCTCAATTCGAGCGAAAATTCGCTATGCCCTACCTCTCTTATTATTTTGTTATGCTTTTGAGTTTATGTACAAAAAAAATAGCTAACGAAGCTACCACAAATATCTTTAATATACCCAGAAACGGAACAAACACAAATGTGCATCACACAAATATTTATCCTGGGTGGGGATCGAACCCACGACCCTTTGTTCAGAAGGCTGGGGTCACTACCAATTGAGCCACCGGGACAGTATATTACAGTCACAATTAAAACTAATACGATTATATGGTATTCTTATGTAAGCATCGTAATACATTTTACGACACAGTTTATAGCTAACATAACAGTATACCTTTATTACGATTTACGTAATAGGTACGAGAATCGTAGACGATAGCCCTAGCTATTCACACTGTAGCGTTTGAACAATTATGAGCCTAGCCGAAGGTCGCCTTATCATGTAACGGATTTCTAGAAAATAGTTACTGAATTCAATTTTTATTGTGCTTGGCACTTTTATCTGAAAAAGGGGCATTTATCCACCTAAGGGCAGTGGGTGCCGTAGAATATGACAAAGGGAATATGGGGAAACGGGCAGCAGCATTTACCTGGGTACCTACAATATAATGGACCGTCTGGGGGCCACTGAGATTTAAAGAAAGAAAGAAAGAAAATTTGTTTATTTGGTAACAAAAGATTTCGATGAGAACCACGAAATACAAAATATCCGTTATTAGAACTGTCAAATTTCAATGAACGATCGTTTTCGCTCGGGCCTCTGATTTCCGAGAGAAAGGTTTCCGAACGGATTTGTGGGATAACAGTGCCTCTTGTCTTCCTCTGCTTGCCAGGACAGCCATGCCCTTCTCAGGAGGGAGAATGTCACATATAACGTCGAATCCCCCCATGTAATGAGACAGTTACTTTCTAGTATAAGTATATTAATTGTGTAAAACAGTTTTTGCAGACGTAAATACATTTCATATCGATACCATGCATTGCAGTATTACGTAAAAAATTAAAAGACACTCGTTTTGCGAAATATTATTTGTAAATTTGAGAAAGTCGACGAAACGTTTTTGACCCGCTTATGAACAGGTTTTGGCGACAAAAAACCTTTTGTGTGCGCTCAAGCGGTATCTTAAACCTTGTATGTGATGATGATCATCACACATAACGTGTTAGATAGATAATAATTTTAGTGATAGATATTCTTCCCGTAATCGGCATGTGGTATTTAAGCTACGCCTTTAATCGTGATGGGAATACCACCACCAGCAGTCGGTTGTTATTATATGATGGGCAGCAGTGTCAGCAGCGAGAAGCTACGTCCTACCATCGCCAACCCATAATCACCAGATTATGGGTAAATCGTACAGATGTTTGCCCAAAGTGGCGAACAACTAAAGAGCCCTATGTCCAGCAGTGGACTTCATAGGCTGATCATGATGATGAATGATCAGATATTGTTTGTGACTTCAAACTGGGTAGGTGTGTTGAATATTTTTGGTATAATTTAGTTCACCGATGCACGGCGATGTGCAATGTGCATCACTGCTGACAGTGCCAAAGTTTTGACTCCGGATTTAAAGAAAGAAAGAAAGAAAATCAGTTTATTTTGATTTGATTGGATTCCAACTGAGTAATTCCACAACCAAAATTTTATAAGCAATTTTTGGTTTTAATCGGAATTTCGTAGCGCCACTTGGTAGGTACCACTAGATCAACAAGGGATTCCCTTGATTCTCAAGAGATAACAATATTAAAGCGAATAGTCGATAGTTCTTCACTCTGGCTATATATTATATCGTTTGTTTAATAGCCTACCATTATTGCTTATGTACTTTACATAACTAGAAGTAAATAATATTTTCTATTCATGTATATTGTATAGGCGATCAGCGATGTTAATAACCATCGTTCTCCGTCATGTTACGCCGGTTAATCTCGCTAGCATAAACATCAGTTTTAATGACCATGAATAAGTCGATACAGCATTGCGTTGTGATGATTCAGTTTTCCTATTGCGCTGTAGTTTCGAGAACGGTCGTTAACATTCACATTTGATTTTAGATGGAATCAGAGAAATGGAATGTAAGATTTAAAGGAGCGGCCTATCATATTTTCGCTCCAAGCCAACCTCATCTGCCGGTGGTGCATCCTGCCGAATAACAAACGAGGCACTGGCAACCGACTGGTGGCGGTATAACCATCACAATTGAAGGCGCAGCTAAATTCCACATACCGATGACGGGCAGCAGCGTCACCGTAACGAGAAGCTACGCCCTGCGATAGCCTACCCGCCTGCCCAGAGGGGCGATTATGGGTATATCCTCCAAATGTTTGCCTTAAGTGGACAGGCCTATGTCCAGCAGTGGACTGCAATAGGCTGATGATGATGATGACAGAGAAACAAATCTTGTATTCTTCTTCTTTGCGTTTCGATGGCACATTATGACTATCATAACCATAAATAAATAACAAATAGTGACGAAGAAGGCTTAAAATTTGCACAAGACTTGGAAATGATAGGCATTTCACATGTTATCGTCATCATAACTGAGGTCATCAAGAAAGATCTCGTATCTGTGGTATTCAATCAATACACTTATTGATACGTATCTATTGATACTTTAAATATTACGTAATGTATAGCGATTTGTTTCCTCATCTACGCAGATCTTACTTCATGTTCATTCTCCCATATGCAGACTCCTTAAAAGGACCATAAATATGTTGCATGTGCAGTTGCCGCCTAAAACTCGAATATAATTTAAGAAAAAACAATGACTTTGAATGAAAAACTTCACATACATACATATTACTTACTTTGGGATTAGAGATATGTATGTGATGTATTGATTTAACGACGCTTCTTTAGAAAATGCTCAACATCGCCGACATTCAATTGAAACATTAACAGTCTTATTTCTTTTTATTAATATATCAATTAAACCGGTTATCTATTGATCAAGTTATGAAAGAAAACATAAGCAATTAATCACACGATCCTTTCGCCTCTCCGGATAATCTCACCGATCAATCAATAGACTATATTGGTTTATTTCTCGTTTTCCTACGATTAAATGATATTATTGGTTCCACTAGCCCGCGACATTGATAGATAGTTTTGCATTCAACGATTGCAGCCGTAATTAATATCATCCGGTTTAATACCTTTAAAACCCAAATCGATCGCATCGGTTAAAATATTTTGATTTTGCACTGTACCTGCTCCTCCCCACCTCTCCCTCTTTCCTTAACTCAAAGAACGTTTTTTTGCAGACCACCTAGGAACATGGTGTGCGATAATGTCGTGATATCCAGCTTAAATTCCCTCTCCAACTTACAAAATCCTATTCCCAATCTTTCACTGTACATTCCATACGACTATAGACTATAGTCCCTACCACTTTCCATTAGACATTTCCATACACTTCCTCGTATTAAAACTTATTTCCTGTCCCTCCAAAAGTTCAATTCGTTACTCAGTGATCTGATGTCTTCTTTTTCTTCTCTTGATTTAGGAATCGACCCCACGACCCTTAGGTCACGAGGCAGGTATCAAATAAGCCATCGAGTCAGTCTATCATTGTAGAACATATCAAAAAATACTAATTAAACATTACAATTTTTGAGTTGTTTCGTCAACTCAGTAAGCAATATGGAGCCTGTTATCGTTCTCAGTGCCCTGTTTCCTGGCACCGCGCCGTAGTTCAAATCTCTTATTCAAGCCGCAGCGCTATGCTCGCTGGCACCTGCACCCAATTTGCATACGAAACGATCTGGGTATTGCACTACCTGCATTCGCCTGCGTTGATCTTGCACGGTTCGGTTTTGGTAAGTTAGTTTTGGCGTATGATGAGTAGGACGTAATCGACACTTACTAACGTGTTTTCAAAGTTGATATTTGATTGTACGTTTTATTATGTTAGTGATTTGTATTTAACGTTCTTAGTAAAATTACATTGACCCTGTGTATTTCTTTTAATGCCATCTATGATTGCACTGTACATTTAATAATTATTTTCACAATTTTTACAATAAATAATTATCTTATGTAAAATATGGTAATAAACCAGATGAAAAACTCTGCCGTCGGAATACCAGAATCGAAGGAAATATATTTTTTGAAATGAGCACATTTTTTGGTTCCATAATTCAAAATATTAATTCAATATTCAATATCAATTATATAATCATTCTTATTACTATGGACATATTTAATACACTTACTCGTAGCATTCATGTTACATCTTTATAGTGCAGTCAATGAAGCATTATAGGTCCGAATTTTTTTACTGTGAACCGAATTGCATACAATTTTGGGATTAGGTTCATCTTACCATTAACTTCAAAAGTGAAAATGATTTGAACTCCGCCACCACCATGGGGGTGGTTGCCACCCCTTCTCGGGGGTCAATGGTTGTTTTTTCAAAATAACCTCGGATATCGATTGAAGATCTAATTTTAAGCAAAAAAGTTTCTATAAAGTTTCTCGAAAAATCTAATACTTTTCAAGTTATTGGCAATTGAAAATTCGCAAATTTTTCACGATTTTCATCAGTTTTTTTCAAATATCTCCAAAAATATACGTTTTATCGAAAATTTTATAAGGAACGAAACTGTAGCAGGTAAAAAAATGAACAATTTGGTTTTTTACAAAGTATTCTAAGTGCAATATTAAGCTAGATATTAAAGATCAAAGCCGTTTTTTATTTTATCTGAAATTTCATCGATGTAGTCAATGCCATCTAGCAGCGAGCAAATGCATTTTATGCTTTCTAATCGAAAAGGGTTTTGTAGTGCTTGAAATAAGCTTTAAAATGAGCTTTATCAAAAGTCTTTTGCACGTAAAATAAGTGAGCTATATTGCAAATAAGCGGAGCATCGAATGTTTTTTCTTTTCAATCAATGGGTTTAAATAAGTGCCATTTCCACCAAAACTAAAATTAATCATATTCCGCCTAGAATTAACTTTATTATGAAGAGTTTTATGGATTGTATTAGTTTGGTTGCTTTAGGACACATAGTTTTCAAAAAAGTCACGATTGAATAAAAATCGAGAATTTCAAATTTTTAAAAATCCCACCCCTTTTTCATAATATCTCAAAAATGACGACAGATACGTATAAAAGTGTAGGGATAAAAAATTTAGGTATTTTTCTGACAAACAATTTGGTTTTTTTGTTTTTTCTATCAAATAAAAATTGACGGAGATATGATTGTTTAAAGAGCGCGTGGCAGCGCAATCACAGCCTCCCTTAATCGTGACTTTTTTGAAAACTATGTGTCCTAAAGCAGCCAAACTAATACAATCTATAAAACTCTTCATAATAAAGTTAATTCTAGGCGGAATATGATTAATTTTAGTTTTGGTGGAAATGGCACTTATTTAAACCCATTGATTGAAAAGAAAAAACATTCGATGCTCCGCTTATTTGCAATATAGCTCACTTATTTTACGTGCAAAAGACTTTTGATAAAGCTCATTTTAAAGCTTATTTCAAGCACTACAAAACCCTTTTCGATTAGAAAGCATAAAATGCATTTGCTCGCTGCTAGATGGCATTGACTACATCAATGAAATTTCAGATAAAATAAAAAACGGCTTTGATCTTTAATATCTAGCTTAATATTGCACTTAGAATACTTTGTAAAAAACCAAATTGTTCATTTTTTTACCTGCTACAGTTTCGTTCCTTATAAAATTTTCGATAAAACGTATATTTTTGGAGATATTTGAAAAAAACTGATGAAAATCGTGAAAAATTTGCGAATTTTCAATTGCCAATAACTTGAAAAGTATTAGATTTTTCGAGAAACTTTATAGAAACTTTTTTGCTTAAAATTAGATCTTCAATCGATATCCGAGGTTATTTTGAAAAAACAACCATTGACCCCCGAGAAGGGGTGGCAACCACCCCCATGGTGGTGGCGGAGTTCAAATCATTTTCACTTTTGAAGTTAATGGTAAGATGCAAGCCTAATTCCAAAATTTCATGCAAATCGGATCACAGTAAAAAAATTCGGAGGTTAGCCCGTATTTTTCGCTTCATTGACTGCACAAAGTAAAATAAATTTTAATTACTCTGTGATACACGGCAGATAACGGTGTTAAGATCATATATTTTTTCATTAATTAAAACTGGTTAAAGTTGGCTATAAAATCTGATATTATCAAGATGTAATTAGTCGATCGGTATCGGATTCGACATAAGTGCTGTTACGCATCATTAGTTAATTAATTTTCTTGTTTATAGATTAATTTAGATACATAGTTATTCGATGTACAATTTTTTTTCTTGGTAGTAATTCATAGCACAATATTCAACGTTTTAATGATAAATCACCTTTTTACCAACTCATTTTTATTATAAAATAATTATGTACTTAAATTAATAAAAATATTTTTTGCGTAATGTTTACGAAAATATTGAGTTATTTTGTGTTAATTCAAAAGAATGGTGAGTACGCAACATATTGTCTAGCCTTTTACATCATGAAAATGTTTGATATAAAACCCTAATTAAAACACCTGAATTTTTTTTTTGTTAAAATTTGCATTATTTTTTATTTTATATAAATAGGATCGATTTTACTCTCGATTCCAAACAAAGTAATTTCAGGTTTAGCGCTTTTTCATTAACACTTTGTATATGGGTGAAGTACAATACAAATATTGTGCGTTACTTATCGTCATCGCAATCAGTGCGAGCACATGACTAGTGGAGTCAGCACCGCATCATTAGCAGACGTGTGTTAATTACGCTGTTTGTTTAAGGATATGCTAATCTAAATACTTAGTTCGTGTCTGGGGAGAACACTCATATAGGTAAATGTTTACTGTAACATTACTGGTTTGGACTTTCTATATTAGAAAAGATATTAGACATTTAAGGGGCCCGTACTCCGTTGGAAGGAGAGGACGGATCTCTAAGCCTAAGTTTTAGCCTCGTTTAAGTGTCGCGTTCTTTTTACAAGCTTTTTTTTTGTTGCTGTTTTT
Organism: Conogethes punctiferalis; assembly: GCA_031163375.1. Lineage (NCBI taxonomy): Eukaryota > Metazoa > Arthropoda > Insecta > Lepidoptera > Crambidae > Conogethes > Conogethes punctiferalis. The sequence continues at coordinate 10,056,483 of CM062090.1, read as the reverse complement.
TCAGGGTTTTTTTCTATTTCCAGGGGAAGAAAATAATAAATTTGTGGTCGGCTCCTTGGATAGACAAACTCACCAAGGATGTTGAATTCAGAACGCTGAAATTAGAACTTTAAAGAGGTCTAGGCCTAGAGTTTAGATTTATAATACTCTAAAAGGAGCATAAATACAGGAAAATGTCAGAAAATTCTTATTTTGATATTCATCACAAGTTTAAAAAAAAATGTTCGTGGTGTGTATCAAACTCGCAGACCTAAGTTTTTTTTATTATGAAACTGAATACACGTTTGTCCTCGATTTCACCTGGTGGTCAGTGGCAATCACGCGCTTTCAGTTAGTGCCTATTCACCCTTACCTTAAGATACTCAGTCAGACTGTAATGACTTAGAAAAACAGATGCCGGAACGCTATTCTACAGATTACAGGTCGCAATATGAAAGTAGAAGCAAAACGCTTTGCGTGAATAGGTTAAATATGAGCTACATAATTCCGATTTCTGAATTTCTATGTTGTTGTAAAAATTAAGACTGAATCATTTCAATATTTATTTCCTTTAAAAGATTACGAAGACAACTCGTAATTTACTACACCAGGCTAGGGCACCAGACTTCTTGAGATTTCAAAAGGTAGAGCTCGTTTGAGGCGTGGCTCCGTGCCTCCCTTAGAACATAACATCTCCATTCATTACATGTCTGTTTGTATTGGTCTGGGTGTTTTCTATGTATAATATGTATTTATTTACAAAAAAAATGTATCTAAGTATGTTTATCAGTTGTCTAGTACCCATAGTACAAGCTTCGGCTTAGTTTGGGACTAGATGGCGCTGTGTGGCCCAGCGTGGCATGTCTTGAGTTATTTATATATATATTTATTCTTCATTGTTGTGTTGTCGTCATATTTATTTTTTCGTTGAACACTTTACTCCGCGTCTCCTTAAACGACAAAATCTTATCGAGGAAAATAATAAGTTTATTCGTAATTTATTCTAATACGGCTTAACCCAATGCATTATTTTAATCGTATACCAATATTTTTCTCAATCTTCCATGCCTATACAAACATTCTTGCGGAGAGAAAATATTTTCATTGGGTTTAGAAATTTCCCTTTTGTAATATAAATTACGGGATATTTTGACATCCCAAATATTTGCATCGAAGAAAGGCTATTTGTCAGCGGTTGTATAGTGAGTGGAAATGATGGTTGGACATAAAGAAATAATATTAGCTCAGTCACTAGTATTTGGCTTGCATTTCTTTGTGGCGTGCCAAGAAAGCACTTCACTACAGTTTCTAAAGTCGGTCGTACGATTTTCATACGAGTATGTCTAAAAAGCTTATGCAATTAATGTGACACCGACCGAAGAGTATAAATAAAATATTTTTTAAATAAATCCATATCAGACTACACCATATCTACATACTCTTTTTCTCAAATCGTTTGCGTGATAAAGTGTAGTGCAGTTGACACGCTATAGTATAGTAAAAATAAGACGGTATAGCCGTTCTATAAATTTAAAGCCGCTGTGCGAGCTATGGAAAGGGTTATGCCCGGCATTTTTCTATATCGAATTCGAAATGAACTGATCCGACAGAGAACGAAAGTCATCGACATAGTCCACCGAATTGGCAAGCTAAGGAGGCAGTGGTCTGTTCATATCAGCCACAGAACCGACAACGTTGGGGTAAGCGAGTTCTGTAGAAGATACCGCTTCTAGGCAACCATATTGTAGGACGCCCTCTGGCCGGGTGGAGTGACGATTTGCGCAAAATATGTAGCTGGCAAGAGTTGGATGTGAGAAATTCAAAATCCTATGCAAGGCGATATTATGATAATGAGCCATTCCATTTTTGACATATTCATTGCAAACTTAAAAGGACTAGAATACTTTTTTTTTATATTGGCTCAGTATAGTGGCTTTCCTCCGCCTTATGGAAAGCAGGAAAGGAAGCCCAAGCCGCTCTGACAACGGGCGGGAAACCATGGTTTCCAGTCAGTCATCACAGCCATACTGGCCTGCAAGATGCTTCTTCACGCTTCGCATAAAGTATCCCATACAATAAGAAGGCGGGAACACGTGTGCTGGCAAAGAGTTCCACTTTTTAATGGTACGGCACAAGTAAGAGTTACCAAACTTTTTTTACCAATTTTTTTTTAGTTACCAAATTTTCACTAAGCCACCGTTTTGTCCAGCACCTAATACCACTTTTAATATTAACCACCTTTTTTAATATCAACCAACCCCAAGTAAAAAATCCCTTAAGAAGACCCAAGTTTCCAGAGCGTTCCAAGAGCCAGATTACAAGTTTAAAAGAAAGGAATTATGTTTGTTTGCACCTTTAATTAACTTTTGAAGTGAGTAGGTACCGCTTAATTAACGCCGGCGCCAAAGAACTTGTTTACATTTCCATTTTGTTCAGAAGTGGAACTGAATGTTTGTGGCATTAATTGGGTCAATCAACTTTTATTTGTCCTGTAAGTACTATGTTTTGTCCCTGACCAATAATCGCAGTTCTAAAGAAAATTAAGTGGTTTGTTGGCATATATCGCATTTATCGTATTATTAATCAAATATACGAGTGAATTATTTTAAATAAATCACTATTATAATGGAATTTTAATGGTTGTCCGGGTGACAAAACATCTGATGAAGTGTTTTTTTGTTTGTCCCCCAGTAGGTTAGTACAATGAAACATCAATTTATACAAAAAAATACTGCATGGCAGTTAATTACGATTGTACATAATTATTTATTACAATGTCAACTATGATGCTAGCATATAGATATTTGTTTGATTTAAAAATTTAACGAATTTTTTGCATGTTCATTTTGGTCCCTAATATATTTTAATATCCTGACTTCCACCGGACAACTGCAAAAAAGTTCCGAAACTAAAACACAGATGGCGTGATCAGTGCCTTGAGAGCAAGTCGATTTATTGTTGATAGCACTTATCCAGCCGCCCATTTTGAATTCATCTTTCCCGCGGCGTCAGTCGGCCGAGTGTGTTTTGAAGAAGTGGGTGGCTTTTTTGTGTGTCTACCGGACAACCGGCACAAAAACGTAAGTATTTGATATACCGTAGTAAATTAAAGTGAAACATATTCTATTTAGTCTATATTTTTCACTGCGCGTAGGATCTAATTCAAAATATCATTATTTAATACCAGGAAGCTCAAATACTGATAAATGTCACACGGACAACCGGTCACTTGGACAACCAAAACCGTTGTCCGTGGGACATTTTGGTTGTCCTTAGGACAATAATAATGGAATCAGCATAAAGCCATACTTTTTCTTTCAATAATTAATCACTGAAGAGCCAGGGCTAGAGCATTTATTATTGTTTAATATAAATTACATTGATATTTTGACCAACTTCAACATTGTACTTCTTGACGTGTGTTACTTAACACATTTTTATAGTCTATTAGTTCTCTATTCTAATGTTTTTTTTATTATTTTTAGGTAATGGGTTTGACGGAAAAAGAAAAATAAAGACGCTATACAGAAAGACTTAAAGCAGACCCGGAGAAATTAGCTGAGCGAAAGAGAAAAAAAAGGGAAAGCTAGTATTTAAGTTGATTAAAGAGACTGTTAATTTTTGAAGTTGATTAGTAAGAGTTATTATTACATTTAATCTGTTCATTATTGAATAGTTTGTCATGTTAATTCTTTCGTAAAAAATAATAATAAAACTGATAATTATTGTCATATTGTTGTTTTTTTTTACATAAAAAGAACAAATACAGGCGATTTCAATCCTAGTACCTCCTTCGGAGTCCCGAGTATGTCCTATGGACAACTGTATATGTCCACTGGACAACCATTTTGTCCCTGTCTCTGAAAGATACATTATCTTCATAAATACTTAAAAAAAATAGAAAGGTTTACAAAATTTTCAAATATGAATGTTACAATTAAAAGTAAATTCATAAACTGTTAAATATTACGCCATAAATTATTATTTTATAAGTTAAATGAAAGGTTTGTTACATTTAAAGTTTGTCGTTGTCCAGGAGACAATATTATTGGGAATAACTTATAAATTAAAAGCTACGTCATTTATTTATGGATTATAAATTGGAATCTATCCTATATTCAGTGAGAATAAAGTGACGGTTTACAATTTGACTGAATTTTAATGGTTCAGAAGCCTATTTAGTTCAGTTGTCCAAGGGACTATCTTAACTAGAGTCATGTGGATTTCGGAGTCAAATTTACTATTTTATTTAAATAAATCGTTCTGCTCTATGTGAATTCTTAAAATATAAATATTTATCTACTGCAAATATGTTAAAAAAATAAATTTACAAATAAAATAAAAAAAATCAAATTTATTTATTGATGTACACTTAAAAGTTGATTGACCCAATTAACATTTTTTGTGCTCGTAGTATCGGGACGAGTATATTATGAATGATGATCTTCGTTATGCCTGTCAAATCTAATTAGCAAAAAAGTAACATGGACTTTAAGCTTCTTTAACAGGTGTGGAGCGCAAACAAAAAATGATTAGATGGTCGGCTCTGATATAAATAGACGTTTAATATTCTCACAAGTCGTGTTGTTTGTGTTAGCTCTGACAGTAATAATCACACTTACTTATAATCTAATTAGGCATATAGCTGCTATTTCAGGGGTAATCATTGAATTACCCTCAATAAGAAAACAGATCACCCACGCGTTCCATTGGGAACTTTCCTTCAATCCACGGATGGGTGTGGTTTTATTACTTTAGTAAGTTTCTCTCTATGTATGTAAAGGAGATGTAAAGGAGCGACCTATCACCTTTTCGCTCCAAGCCATCCTCACCTGCCCGTGGTGCATCCTGCCGAACAACAAACGAGGCTCTGGCAAACCGAATGGTGGCGGTAAAACCATCACGATAGAAGGCGTAGCTGGATACCACAGGCCGATGACGGGCAGCAGCGTCATCGGAACAAGAAGCTACGCCCTGCGATCGCCAACCCGCCTGCCCAGCGTGGCGATTATGAGTATATCCTCCAGAAGTTTGCCCTAGGCGGCGAACAACGGGATAGGCCTATGTCCAGCAGTGGACTGCAATAGGCTGATGATGAAGTTTCTCTCTATCAAATACTAGCGACCTGCCCTCGCTTCGCTTCGGGAAACCGAATATAGCCTATGTTAACTACTCAGTGATAATGTAGCTTTCTAATAAAAAAAGAATGATTAAAATCGGTTCAGTACTTTTTGAGTTTATTCGTTACATACAAAATACAAATCTTTCCTCTTTATAATATTAGTGTAGATTCCAGGTCTTTTCTTTGACGATTCGGCAAAAATTCTCATCGCGTGGAAATATTTTTGCGAAGACAATGACGTCTAGTCAGAACTGATGATCGGTGGAGTTAGAAAAGTCCTGCATCTTCTGTGGCTATCGCACACAAGCAAGCGTAGTGTTTGACGCCTCTCAGCTAGATGGAGCGACAACCTGCGCAGGGCGACCGGCATCACATTGACGTCTTTTGACAAAAGGCAAAAGCAGTGCATTGCCGCAGGCTGCCAATGATGATGATGACGTCTTCGTAAAGGAAGATCCTATATATACGTAATAATGTCCTAGGAGCTCCACATCTAATGTTCCAGATTTTCGATTTTTATAAGTCTACAGAAAACGCCCATCAGACTGAACAACTTTTGCTAAGACGCCATTTTATAGATATGTTATAGTGTAGCTGATTTTGGGGGACTCTGAGAGAGATACTTTTTTACTGTTCTATTATAGGTATTAAAACAATACTTTAAAGAAAGAAATGGCTGGCTCGGTAGCTCAATTGGTAGTGACCTCTGCCTTCTGAGCCAAGGGTCGTGGGTTCGATCCCCACACATTACAAACATTTGTATGCATGAACATGTCTGTTTGTATTGGTCTGGGTGTTTTCTATGTATAATATGTATTTATTTACAAAAAAAAATGTATCTAAGTAAGTTTATCAGTTGTCTGGTACCCATAGTACAAGCTTCGGCTTAGTTTGGGGCTAGATGGCGCTGTGTGGCCCAGCGTGGCATGTCTTGGGTTATTTATTTATTTATTTAAATATAGATGTCTGCGGAATCATTAAAGTTAATTGTCTTGGAACGCGACAAGTCACTTCATCTTGTAGATAGAGTGACGTCATAACGTAACATCACTCCTGCATGACATGTGCAATTATTTTAAGCCCTTAATTGAGTCAAACATTAAGACAATGGGGTTTAAACCACCCTGTTGCGACCGTTTAAAGACTTGAAAGATAAATGTTTTCCAGTGAACGTACATTTGCATGTACGTACGTGACGGAATGGGAACAAGTGGGAGTAAGTACAGTGCAGGCAAAAAGTGTAAAGACGAGAGTACGAAGTTTTTCAGTCCTCATTAAACCATTGCCGTGCTACAAACGTATAACCATTGTGTATTTCGAATGGTATATTATATCGCTCTTCAGAATAATCGTTGTTCAAAGCGACTACTCTTTTCAAGATCGAAGAAAGGAGGACTTAGGCACCAAGCGTGACGCATTTAAGGCTAGGCAACCGGTAGTCATCCCATACAATTACCGCCACGGCGCGGTCTTTAAAACTAAGGTTTAGGTTGGTTGCGCTAGTCACTGGCGGGAAGGAAAAAGGGTCGCTATATCGCCTAAAAGTGGTTGCTATAGCCGAAATCGGCTTTGAATTTATTTTACGATGCACATATATCGCTCAACTTAAATAAGATTACCTAGACTACACATAGAAAATACAATTAGAACACGTATTGGCTATGAATAATTCGTATTTGCGCGCTGATTCAACTAACGTTTTACAATCAACATTTGGCCTCATGCTTAAACCTCACAAGGGGCTATACATTATTTACGTCACACTTCATGACATTTGAACCCACCTTTTTTCCTTGTGTGTTCCACTTCGTCATCCCTTGTCTACGTAGTTTATGAATGGGTCCCAGTACGCAATCCTTGATACATTGAAATTTATGGGTTTCTTTTATTTCTTCAAATTGAGTTTGGCGGCGACTGTACTGGCACCATATTTATGGTCCGTTTAAGGAGTCTGCGTATGGGAGAAATGAGCATGGAGTGAGATCTGCGTAGGTGAGGAAACAAATCGTTATACATTACGCGATGTTTGTGTATCTAGATGCGTATCGAAGAAGTGATTTGATTGAATACTGTAGATACGAGAGTCCTACTGATGTTCTTAGTTATGATGCCGATAACATGTTAAATGCTCTATCATAACTAATTTATATAACAAATATTCACTTGCGGTTTACTTTTTACCTAATTTTATTTTTGAGCGTCAAATTTCCCAATGGCCGGCAACGCATCTGTGACTCCCCTATTGATGCGGTGTCAATGGTCTGAAAATACCACTTACCATCAGGTAACCTGCAGGCCCGTTTGCCCCTCTTGTTATGAGATACCCCTGGTGTTACAAGCGTTCATAGGCTGCGGTATGTAAGGGATGTAAGGGAGCGGCCTATCATCTTTTCCGACCATGCCAACCTCACCTGCCCGTGGTGCATCCTCCCGAATAACAAACGACGCGCTGGAAACCGACTGGTGGTATAAGTACCACATTTGAAGGCGTGGTTAAATACCACAGACCGATGACGGGAAGCAGGGTCACCTGAGCGGGAAACTACGCCTATACTATGGGTATATGTATACCCATAATGAGGATATCTTCCAGATGTTTGCCCTAAGTGGCGAACAACTGGAGAGGCTTATGTCCAGCATTGGACTGCAATGGACTCAACATCACGCGGGCCTTAGGCTTGTTTGCCACCATAGTGTAACCACTATGGGTGTAAAAGGGTAAAAAAGGTAGGTCCCGAAAATGTCATGTCTTATACACCGACTAATCCCAAAAGTCCCGAAACGCGACCCGTACAGGGTATATTCTATTGTGGTAAGCAAAAAAAAATTAAAAATAAACAACCTTTGTTGTTGTCGTATAATGAAAATGGCTCAAGTGTAATTCTTTTCGAGCTGAATTTCTTTAATCCCTATTGTTGCCAATTACTCAGGGACACAGGACGGGCGTTGTGTTAGCCGGCATTGTTCAAGGAACATAATATCACCAATATAATAGGCGTTGAGTCATATGACCCGCGGAAAAGCACAACGTTGTACCCTAAAGGATTACGTATTTATGTGATGCGAAATTGAGAACGGTTTTACTTAATTCTAAAGCCCATAGAACATCATGTGGCTAAATTATTTCTAATTTGGTATTCCTTTCTTTTAATTATCCGGAAATATCCAGAATGGGCCTACCATCGGCCTATCGTCTTTTCACTCCAAGCCAACCTCACCTGCCCGTGGTGCATCTTGCCGAATAACAAACGAGGCGCTGGCGACCGACTGGTGGCGGTATAACCCTCACAACTGAAGGCTAATGCATACAGAATGATGACAGGCGGCAGTGTCATCGGAGCGAGAAGCTGCGCCCTGCGATCGCCAACCCGCCAGCCCAGCGTGGCGATTATGGGTATATCCTCCAGATGTTTGCCCTAAGTGGCGAACAACTGAAGAGGCCTATGTCTAGCAGTGGACTGCAATAGGCTGATGATGATGATCTAGAATGTCCCTATCGGTTGGCATTCTTTAAATTTTATACACGTATGCAACTTCTTTCTATATCATACTAATATTATATATGCGCAAGATGGCGCATATATAATATCGATCAAACATTGGGACTGGCCTATGTCCAGCAGTGGACTGATAACTGATTAATGCGTTAGTTTGTTTGGATGGATAGATTTGATTTTTATTAGGTACTCTTTCACCGTGGCCGTGGCTTGGCTTCTGTGGGCAGACCGGCCACCCGATGGGCGGATGACATAGCGGCGGTGGCCGGGAAACATTAGACGAAGTTGGCGAGGGACCGTGTAAAGTGGCGGTTGAAAGAAGAGGCCTATACTCAGCAGTGGGTAGATGTGGGCTGAAATGATGATGATGATGACTCTTTCATGCCAAAACTACTGAATGGATTTGAAGGAAACTTTGCAAAAATATGGATTATCATCCACGCGGGTAAAGCCGCAGGCTGCAGCTAGTCTTCAATAATGAAGTCTGCTAAAATGTGTGGTTGCGTAGTTGGCGGGACGACAGTTATCTGTTAGAATATTAGATAAACCGGTAATTACACTTTTTTCCCTTAATTATTATCTGCTTATCAGATTTTATAAATTTGGCGCATCGTAACAGCTGGTTCTTCGTAATAACAAATTGAAATTATCTATCTATCTAAATGATCCATCTATCCAAAACGAACGATAAAGAGATACCAATGCCTGAATATTATATTATTACGAGCATCATCTTAATCTTAACTAATATTATAAAGCTGAAGAGTTTGTTTGTTTGTTTGTTTGAACGCGCTAATCTCAGGAACTACTGGTCCGAATTGAAAAAATTCTTTTTGTGTTGAATAGACCATTTATCGAGGAAGGCTTTAGGCTATATAACATCACGCTGCAACTATTAGGAGCGAAGAAATAATGGAAAATGTAAAAAAAAAACGGGGAAAAAATAACTATTCCACGCGGACGAAGTCGCGAGCACAGCTAGTGAAAAGATAAAGGTTTATTATATTTAATCATTACAACATGTGCGACAAGACATTTCGTTCCATTGGCTCATAGCCAAAAATAAAATATATATATAGGTACTGTCAAACGTTTATAAGATGTAGGGTCATATAAAATAGGTACTTAGTTACTTTGCTCATCTTGATTAACCATATCACGCATAGCGGACATCATCATCACCAGCCTATCGCAGTACACTGCTGGACATAGGCCCCACCAGTTGTGTGCCACTTAGCACAAACATCTGGAGCATATACCCATAATCGCCAAGCTGGGCAGGCGAGCTGTGACTGGTTTAGAGAAGCACAAAACTACGTCGACCCTGTCAAATGATTATGTTAGGTTTGTGACTCCCTTGGTGTTGCAGTGTCTTTGGGCTGAAGTGAACTTACCATCAGGTGACCTTCAATCCCGTTTACCCCCTCTGTCATTAAATAAAGTCGCCTTCTTAATATGGAGAACCACCAAATTTCAAAAATCCATTAACACGTCTCTCCATGTGCGATGTATTGTGTGGTGTAGCCTTTAGTCATAAACAAAATAAACCAAGTTGTACTCTCAAGGGCGTAGCAAGTTTTCGCCTACGTGATTCGTCCAATACTTTGTCGAGTATTTTGTCACGCGGGCCAAGTCGTGATCAACATATTGATAAGTTTTTTTTATTATTTCAGTGCGACAAAATGTTAGTTGCGACATTCAGTTACGAAAAGTTTACAAGTTACAGTAAAATATTGTTTTTGTTAGTACTGTGGCTCATTGTGTAGAGTGAGTATCCGCGAATACTAAGGTGTTGCCTTTAATTTGCGATCGGGTCAAGACCCGATCAAAATCAAACTTAGAATATTTCACAACAGCCTTCGAAGCTAAAACAGGAATACCATGTAAATACATTTTTACATGGTATCCATCCATACATACATACTAATAGGTTAAAAAATCTGCAAAAAAAATTAGATGAGCTTTGTTTCTTTTCTTTTGTTTTACCGGGAAAATATGTACCTATTTACGCCAATTGGAGAAAATAATCTTGTCGGTACATCTTGTGCAGGGCTGCCCCCTACTTTAACTAGCAAGACAGCACGAGCATGCATGCGATCCCAACGACTTCCTTTAGTGAAAAACTAAAACGGAAACAGTTTGAGTTCCATCCTTTCTACTTCCGTTGCGATGAGGTAATCGGGGAGGGTTTAATGCGGCGTTTGTGGAGTAACATTGATAACATTAATTTAATAAGAAATGTAATTTTTGAATTTGGAACAATGAATTTTACATGCATACCATTTAGAATATAATTAATAGGTAATACATATAACATATGTCAAGTTTTTCAAAGCATATTGACGTCAATTTTGGTTATTTATAGAACTATTGGCGTAATTTTTCTCAATTTGCGTCTGTGTCTATACTTATTCTGTACCTAAATATAGTAAGTACCTACTCACATACATTACTATACTTAGGATAAAATTATAATTTTGCTATGAATATTTATTTGTGTTACTACAGAGTTTAGTATTTAATATGGTAATTATGTTAATAATTTAATGTTTCTGCATACTTTGTAACCATATTTACAAAAGTAGATGTCTCAGTGTACAACATGTTAATGAAAAACCGCAAAACCTCACTATTTTATGTTTATTATAAAATTAATATATTTATATTTATTTATATATATTTATATAATTTATTAATAAAATTAATATTGGCGGTTTATTTACGAAGATATTAACTTTATTTGTTTTCGTTTGTTTGGTAATCATAGATTTTGCCTTATTATTCTAAGGTTGCAAGTATATTGTTTTTGTTTGAAACTTGTGGGATCGATTGTACCCTCGTTTCGAAACATTATACCTAATTTCAGCTTTTTATTAACACACTAGCTGTGCCAGCGGCGTCGCTCGCGTGGATATCGGGTTTCAAAAATAACGGACTTCCATATAATACCCATCTATACCTTGTGCCTAAGTTTTAAGTTAGACCTCTAGCAATACATTGGTGAAAACCGCATTCAATTCTATGCAGTAGTTTTCGCGTAATGCGCGTTCAAACATACAAGTTTAAATTTCTCGCGTTTTCCCAACACTTCCCGTCACTGCTCCGCTCCTATTGATTGTAGCGTGATGAAAAGTATCCTATAACCTGCCCAGGAGTATGAAGAATAATTGTACCAAGTTTCGTCAAAATCTGTTCAGTAGTTTTTTTTTCTATAACGAACAAACAGACAGACAGACAGACAGACAAAAATTTTACTGATTGCATTTTTGGTATCAGTATCGATCACTTATCACCCCCTGATAGTTATTTTGAAAAAATATTTTATGTACAGAATTGACCTCTCTACAGATTTATTATAAGTATAGAAGATTGTATTTATCAACGTGAAGAAATTGCCTCAAAAAGCAGAGGTACACCGTAAAAACTCCTTTAATAAATATACTCTCTGTAGCTAGTTTTATATATTTTTTAATATCAGTTCGGCCATCTTGGAATAGGTGCAAGCGTAATTAGGTCGCCGCGGTGCCCGTAATGTGGGTGAGACAAGACATTGGCGAGGTAACGAGCCCTGACACGACAATTCTTTTCTTTTGTAGAGGTAGAGGAGTCTACTAGTTTCCTTATCTCTGTAATGGAGGCGAAAGAATGAAAGATTTCGTCTGCAGTGAAGGAAAATGCGTTGCCGGCCTTTGAGGAAATGGAAAATGCATCCGGAAACAAGTTTGCCACTGGAAGCCGAAATAAACATGAGCATAAGCCTGTTAAAACTTGTTAAAAATATGCAGACCTGAAATTTTGAAAAAAAAAAACCTGAAATTTGGATATAACATTTCTTTCCCTTAAGCCCAATGACTTATAAAACACAATGATACGGTAGATCTGGGACATTAGAATGTCAACTGTAAGACTTTATCGAAACTTTTATAAATTATTGTTGTTGGCAGGCGAGCAAGCAGCGGTCTGATGTTAAATAACCTCCACCAATAGATGTCAGCAATGCTATGCCATGTTACTGCCTACCGTGAGAAACGAGCTCTCTTTAAATCACGCTTAAGAACTTGGTAGTCTGCGGAAGAAATAAAGAACCACTTCTAGGTCGTTAAAATGCTGTATCAGGTTGGTCCTGATAAAACCTGATTAAACCTACTGGATTTTGATCACATACCCACCTAGATGTACGTTTGTTCCGCCAGTTCTTATAAATCATTGTATTACACTGCCGTCAAAGTAAAAATGCCATAAATTCATTAAGATTTATAAATTGTGCCGGATCAATCCGCATTTGGCAATCGTTTCTTAATACCGGTTGCCCAATATAATGGCAATGACTTGATTCGAATAATGAGGACTTTGAACCAATGTGACATTCAAATATTTTGCATGCATTTTATTTCAAGATTTTTGTCATCATCATCAGCCTATCGCAAACCACTACTGGTCATAGGCCTCTCCAGCTGTTTGCCACATTAGGCAAATAATAATAATAATAAATAGGGAGGCTTTACCCATAATCGCCCCGCTGGACAGGCGGGGTGGCGATCGCAGGGCATAGCTCTTCAGTCCGGTGATGCTGCTGCCCATCATCGGCCTATGGTGTTTAGCTTCACCTTCAATTGTACTGGTTATACTGCCACCAGTCGTTTTCCAGGGCCTCGTTTGTTATTCAGCAGGATGCATCATCATTATTACTTCCGTTGTTGGTCATGTGCTAAAACGTCCCTGTTAGTCTGTAACTAAATACCTAAGCCTAGAAAACATCAAAATAAATCTGAATATGACCGAAGACACTAATGTCAAATCCTACGTCAAATAGCTATTAGAATTTTAAATAAAATACAATATGCGCAAATAATTTACATTTAGTCAATTTCAATACGAACTAAAAATATGACATAATATTTATATTTGTATGTAAGGTTTATATATAAATATTATGACCACAAATGTGATGCATAGTCACAAGGATGTATTAAAATTTAAGACTAAAATAATAATTAACATAGTATAAATTACCAATTTTAATTTAGCTTTATTTTGTACTCGATGCAAAATTCAGAAAAGCAATAAAGTTATAGCATCAATCAAATAAATTGTCTTCGATCGTGTATCGGATCGGTTGTCGTGTGATTTGGCGAATGGACAACTAGCTTTTTACCTAACTAAGACGACTTGAAATCTGGTGGCAGGAAAATTAGTCTCCAAAATATTTACAATAGCGATATAACTCTTTATTATATAACACTAGAGTTATATTTTAAATTAATTAAAGAAAACTTTACAAATTAAAAATACCTTAATTACCTTATTGTCCATGTAACTAGATTCAAGTAACCTACCAAATTGTAGATTTGCTCCAATAAATTTATTTTCATTTCATTTCATTTTCTTAAAGCTTAGGTTTTTTATTAATGGCAACCAGTCTCATTGTTATGACTATTTCTTCTGCCAATATTGAGTGAAAATTTACAAAGTTTTCTTTCGATAAAGTTAGCATACTGCGTTTAAACTTTTACGTTGCATCATAAAATATATTTTTATAGAGGGATTTAATACGCACATACCTTTTTTTACGTCGGGTTCAAAAATCACACAAACCTTTTTTGTTTAAATGCTTCATGTAATCAAAAAAAGTACTCAATGGTAATGTTAATAATTTACGTAGACGTGCGTTTTTAATCGCGTTAATTTATTTACAAATAATCTGAAACGATTCTAGAACAAAGACTAAATCATGCAAATATATTTTGTCTTCATCATACCCATTGTATTTAAATTTCATCGAACTTACGTTTTTACAGTACTAGTTTAAACAAAAGTCGTTCATTTATCGTATGTCCGATAAACAGTTGTGTTAAATCATATGTAAAACATTGTTTCAGCAAACAGTGGAACGATAAATGTATTATGCACTTGTTTGTGACTATCCAAGCAAATATGGCCTTTTGTTTTTGAAAATGATAACTAAAATTAAAATAAAAAATAAGTCTCTGTGGTTTCCGGAGTTAGAATAGGACCATCCCGTCTCATGCCATGGGTGTCGTAGTAGAAGTCTTAGGGAATAAGAGGCAATATCGTAACCAATGAGGTTTATCCGAGGTGCGATTATTGCTAGTTGAAAACTTTACCAAAGGGAATATCAGAACACGGGCAGTAGTGTTTCATCATCATCATCATCATCATCAGCCTATTGCAGTCCACTGCTGGACGTAGGCCTCTTCAGTAGTTCACCACCTAGGGCAAACTTCTGGAGGATATACCCATAATCGCCACGCTGGGCAGGCGGGTTGGCGATCGCAGGGCGTAGCTTCTTGCTCCAGTGACGCTGCTGCCCGTCATCGGACTGTGATATCTAGTAGTGTTTACCTGGAGACAAATAAAAACTACTGCGGTAATCAACCCGCTTGCCAATCGTGGTAACTAAGGCAAATCCCCCTTAATGATAATGGTCATGGAGGGTCTATGTCCAGCAGTGGACGTTTGCAGGATGATGATGTTTTTTTTTTTTTTTTTTTTTTATGCGAGAGGCGGCATACGGGCAAGTGTGATGCCTGATGGTAAGCAGTCGACACCGCCCATGGACACCCGCAGCTCTAACCGAGTTTAGGGTCGCTGCCGGCCTTTTAAATATGAATACGCTCGTTTCTTGAAGGTTCCCAAGTCGTAGCTGTTCGGAAAGACTGCCGCAGGAAGTTGGTTCCACAAAACCGAGGCGCGAGGCAAGAAGTTCCTCATAAAACGTACAGTCGAGGATCGCCAGCCATCGAGATGTTATAAAATATTGTGTTTTTTTATAGTAGCTCGACATAATGGCTTCCCTACGCCTGATGGAAAGCGAAAGAGAAGCCCAAGTCGCTGTGACAACAGGCAAGTAACTGGTCAGTTACCTGTCAGTTGCCACCGCCATGCCGGCCCAACCCCGACCCCCACGAGCACCGACAGGAACATGGCCCGGAGATCATTTGGCGGTATTCTATAGGATGGACGTCCTTCCCCGGACGGGCTGCTCAATTCGAGCGAAGATTCGCTGTGCCCTACCTCTCTTACATGGTGTTCATGAACACGTCTGTTATCAGTTGTCTAGTACAGTTGTTGGGCGTTAGACAGGGCTGCATATTGTCACCCCTCCTGTTTAATGCTTACACCGAATGCATAATGCGTGCAGCGTTGGAAGACTGGACGGATGGTGTGCCCATTGGCGGGAAGAATATCTCCAACCTACGGTACGCAGACGACACCACTCTACTGGCGACCAATGAACAACAGATAGCTGAACTATTAAATCGCGTTGAAACCATCAGCCTTAGGTTTGGATTAAAACTCAATAGACAAAAAACAAAAATGTTGATTGTAGATAAAAGCCGCAACAATGCTCCGGAAGTCACCGAGATTGCAAACTGCGAAGTAGTCCAGTCATATGTCTATTTAGGTTCCCTTGTAACGAATACTGGAGGATCTGAGGCTGAAATTAAGCGAAGAATGGTTATCACTCGCACTGCTATGGATAAACTATCCAAAATATGGAAGGACCGCAATATCACGAAGGCAACGAAGACCCGCCTCGTGAGATCATTGGTGTTTCCCATTTTCTTGTACGGGGCTGAAACATGGACTGTGAGGGAAGGAGAGAGACGGCGTATTGATGCATTGGAGATGTGGTGCTGGAGAAGGCTCCTACGAATATCTTGGACCCAACATCGCACCAATGAGTCTATTTTAAAGGAACTCCACATCAAGGAACGACTGTCAACCCTTGTTCGATCCCGTATACTACAGTTCTTCGGGCATGTCACGCGAAGAGGAAGTGATTCCGTGGAGCGGCTAGTGGTGCAGGGCAGAGTCGACGGCTGCAGATCCAGAGGACGATCTCCTCTACGTTGGACGGATCAAATTAAGGCTCTAACCCAGGAGCCTCTCAATGAATGTGCAAGACAGGCTTCCACCAGAGACAGATGGAGAACGGTAGTAAGACGTTACCGGGAGACACGCGTGACCACGACTACTCTGTCAAGAGTATACGACTGAGAAGAGAGTACAGTTGTTAAATATAGTAGTAGTACAAGAAGCTTCGGCTTAGTTTGGGCTACATGACGATGTTGTGGCCCAGCGTGGCATATCTTGGGTTATGACTGGCTCGGTGGCTCAATTGGTAGTGTCCCCTGCCTTCTGAACCAAGGGTCGTGGGTTCGATTCCCACCCGGGACAAACATTTGTGTGATGAACACTTGTGTTTGTTCCGTGTCTGGGTGTTTATATTTGTATTTAAGTATTTATTTGTGGTACCTTCGTTGTTCTGATACCCATAACACAAGTGCTTAAGCTACTTACTTTGGGATTGGAGCAATGTATGTGGTGTTGTCTGATATTTATTTATTTATTATTTATATAAAATTGATGAAGAAATTCTTAGTTACGAGAAACGCCTAAGATAACGCAATGACTTCTGACAACATACCAACACGTGTAGTTTATTGAGATGTGTTATCAATCATCATACATAATTACTCTAACTCTTTGCAACAATGGTGTTATGACTAATTCTACACTGTCGAGAATGTAAAATGAATAGAACGTGTTTTAAATTATATGCAGATTGTGTATAACATGACCGGTTAATAGCCACTAGGAGATAAGCTACAATAATTTAAATGCAACAGTGTATTGCCGGGTAATAAAAAAAATAATGGAACTAGTTGTCATTCTTAAGACGTAGGCGGAATATTAGTATTCTTATTTTTTTATAGTATCTTTTTTTTTTTTTATCGTATCTATTCGTAAAAGTCGCGGCTGGAAGCTAAGCCTTTGCTTAGCTTCTTGGTTCTTTAACCATTGCGCGTGTCAGAAAATTTCTCGCAAAACGTACTACATTTAGTTTAATATAAACTAAATAGATATTTCTCTAAGATGATCACATTATTTCCTTTCCTTTTCAACCTGTTGCAAAAGGGCAAAGGGGATGTAAGGGCGACCTGTCATCATTTCGCTCCAAGCCAACCTCACCTTCCCGTGGTGCATACTGCCGAATAACAACCGATTGGTGTCGGTATAACCATCACAATTGAAGGCGTATCTAAATACTACAGACCGAAGACGGGCAGTCACCGGAGCGAGACGCTACGCCCTGCGATCGCCAAACCGCCTGCCCAGCGTGGCGATTGTAGGTATATCTTCCAGATGTTTGAAGTGACGAACAACTGGAGAGGCCTACGTCTAGCAGTGGACTGTAATAGGCTGATGATGATGATGATGAAAAGTAAAAGGTTACATTGATTTTTTCACAGAATTCATACACGACAGTGGTCACATTTAATGAAAGCCTTCATAAATACTTCTGATCATCATTTGTGTACACAAATTAATATAAATGTACAGGAAATGAGACACTTTACCTCAGACCAAACGCTTAAACATTGCTCATTCCACTCAATTATGGCTCGCTAATTTCGTGTACACAAATTTTCATTACTTCGATAAATCACTTTGAAAAGGATTTGCTCAGACTGAGTGTTTCTCATTGCTCCGCATTCATCATGATTAATTCAGTACTGTTGACGGCTTGAATTATAAATCGTTTGAAGTTCCAGCGCCGTTGGTTTAATGGTCTAATGCTGAGACCAAAATCCCAAATACAAATGTGGTAGGTGATAGTAGAGGGACCGTTGACTACAATGCTTTAACAATATTTCCGTAATTGTCGTGGCGATTATGGGTATATTCTCCAGACGTTTTTCCTAAGTGGCGAACAATTGGAGAAGCCTAAGTCCAGCGGTCGACTGGCACTACAAACAGGCATGTTCGTTCATGCATACAAATGTACTGTACGGGGATCAAATTCGCGCCTACTGTGTCAGAGTTAGCGTTCACTTCCACTCAACCAAACTGGTCTTTACCATTCTGGCCGTATTCACAAAGGTTACTATGCGTCGCGCGAACGCATTTGTACCCAAAAACCTATAGGATTTTGGGCACTGTGCGTCCGCGAGTCGCATAAAGGTGAACTACTCTACTATCCAGTAAGGACGAAAGTTTACCTAATATGTGGATAATAATATGTCCCAAGTAAGCACATACACGCCCACGTGCTATACGATCCGTGATGCGGGAAGCCAGTCAGGGACGCGGGAAGCGGGGTCGGGATGTGGGCAACTGAGCCCGCAAAGCCGCAGCTAGTAAATCCCGGCTGATGTAAGCGCCATATTCCCATATGGCGCCTTCTTTTGTAATGGCCATTTCAAGGAGATTGCTTGATTTAATTCCCCCTGCCCCTTTTTACCATCGGACGAGCCGACATGGCGAGGAGACACCGATTTCTGGTCCAGGCTCCAAAAACTCGTACAAAGCGCTCCGCCTCTACATTCATAGTGCGAACGGCTAAGCTTTGGAACTCCTTGCCGGAGTCCGTGTCCCTGAGAGATGTAGTCTTCATATTTTCAAGGCGAAAGTGAATCGGTTTTTGTTGGGTGAGCGCGCTCCACCTTAGACTCAAACATCTGGGGAGTTATACCCTATACCTACCTACCCTATTCGAATATATAAAAAAAACGATTGCTTTATTAACGGGATATTATTCTGAGTATTCTGACAGACATGTATTATACTCGTACACACATATACCATTCTCGTGAATCTCTCTATCTATTGAAAAACCGCATCAAAATCCGTTGCGTAGTATTGAAGATTTTAGCATACTTATGGACAGACAGACCACAAAAGCGACTTTGTTTTATACTATCACTACATAGTATATCACTATATTGAATTGACATCGACATAACGAATCTAAACATTACGCAGATAACGGATTACTAATAAATGGAACGTCTTGAATATTGAAATCATTAAATTAATGATCTTATTTATCTTAGGTTACATATTGCCCCTCGTTTCATAATATTTATCCGTAATCCGGGTCTAGCAACAAAATTATATCTGAGATATATCGAACGTATGGAATGTAGGAATGTATGGATTAATAAAGTATCGCTTTCAGTGTTCATTACCTTCACTATGCTTTCTTCACATGATATATATAAACACCCTTAAGTATTAGTGCTCATTTTTACACCACGCTAAAACCATAAGTTCTGAGTTGGCTCAACATAGAAAGGGTCTTTTTGTAGGAGGCTAAGTTCCACTCATCATCGTACTATAAAACATAGGTTTTCTCTACCAGTCAACCATTGAGCTAAGCAGAAACTAGCAATAGGCTAGTGTGCCGAAAAGTTTGTTTAGTCGACTTCTACGACGCCCGAGAGATGAGAATTCCAGGATTGTGTACCAGAATTACGTGTCTTGTCTTATATAGTCCCGGATTACCAATTTCCACTACTTTGTTAAGCATTCTTCTTCACCGATATACTGCTGACAATAGATAACAGATCGCCATTGTAGTTCTAGTTTGTAGTCAGTTATTTCTTAACGAGGTAACTGCCGCACCGATACTTTTCACAAAACAAACACCAATGACCGAGCAGTTTGCTTTAATAATAATCATTAAGCCTGTTTACGTCATGCTGCCCGCAGTGAATCTCTGTGTTATAATAGGCCCGTAATTATAGTGATAATAAAACACATTCCAGTTACCTACGTCACCAGGTCACAGAGAGATAAGCAAATTAAGATATTCATTTCTTGCTGAGCCATAATAATCTGATACTCGACAAAAAGGGCTATAGAACATAAAGAACTACATATTACCAAGCTTTAAACATTAATCAACGACAGACACAAGATTACAATTGGGATGATGACTAAAAAATAATTTAATGTCCATCAGATAGATTAATGAAAAATATTGGATACGTATTTTTTATTTTGCCTCTTGTTCAAAAACTTACGAAGATACATTGATTTTAAATGTCACATGACGTCACGTTAGAGTACAAAATATACTCTAACGTGACGTAGTTAGCCCCCACTCCGTAACTTTAATGCGCTATATCTAAGTATTTTCTTGTTATTTCGACAAAACAAAAAATACGGGTCTTATATTTTTTTATTATCTAAGAGACGGACTAATTATTTTCTTCATTTTCACCTTGTCATCATCCGTATTGCCTTGTTCTTTTGTCACATCCCTACAAAAACAAACAGTTGTCATAAACTTGAAATAGCGCAATTTGACACGTCAAAATCCATAAAATGTAAAATGATTATAATGACAGCTGTCAATTGTTGAGATTTTGAACACAAGAAATACGAGTATCATCGCTATATAAGGAGGAGAAATATTTATATCTAGTAGTTTAACGTTAAAAATGTTTTCTATTAATAAATCAAGTTTCTATAAAAAACCAAATTACTAACAATTTGACAGCTGTCATTTTAATCGTGCTACTTTTATGGACTATATTTCGTTTTTTATATCGCTCAATTTAATTTTAATCACGACCTGTCATGAACACAATCTTTGAGCGGCCGGACTATACATACATACATAGCATATGTATAATATTAACTGAAAAAGCAATTATAACTTGTTCACGCTGAACATTATACGGATTCAATGGATTGGCTAAATACATTCAAACAATCGAAAATAATGGGCAGCCAACCAAATGCCTTAGAGAAAACCTATCGGATTTAATTACTGTTTGCTATATACGTAGATGTAAACTCACAAAGGGGAGGGCCCTTTAATTTACTCAGTCGTGGTTCCAGATCAGTATTTCTCAAAGTGGTCCAGATGCACCCCCAGGGGTCCACGCGATACTAGAGGGGTCTACGTCTACGTTGAGCGTCCATAAACGCAAGCATAAATTGTTTAAAAAATGTAATTCTTTTCGATAGTGATAAACTAAAATGTTAACTTCTCTTAATCAATATAGGCAGATAATATATTAAAAAGCTCAGCGACTGTTATTTATTAGCTAGTAGTCGTTTTAACTAGTAACTGTTACTTCGTTGTTAAAACTCAGTCACAACGCAAGCTTCTTTATATAGATCTTTAATTTTTTTTTCAAGATTTAGATATTGGTGGTGATGTAGGGGATATTGCAGTCCACTGTTGGACATAGGCCTGTCCAGTTCTTCGGCACTTTGGTCAAACACCTGGAGGATTTACCCACGATCGTCACGCTGGGCTGGTGGGTTGAGAATCGCAGGGCGTAGCTTCTCGCTGCGGTGATGAGAAGATGATGCCTCCTTACATCCCAAATTTTAAAGTGGTTAATGAAACAAAATAGTTTGGGAACCTCTGCTCCAGATCAATCTCTCATAATGACGACTGGAAACCTATCAAGTAGAATATTAATTTCACAGTGTTAATTATAGAGGTTGGCATTATTCAGACAATATCGGGTAGATTACATCGTAAACTAGCTCCTTGATGTTTGACTAAACCAGTGTTATGTAATGCTAATAATATATTAATATCTCCGACGGTTATGTAAGATTTGAGGGAGATGTATTTTCGGGAGCGTGCGTCAAAGTCAATACTGATTCCTACTTAGATTAATTAAAATCCTTTTAATCAATCTAAGTAGGTTAAATCTTTCATTAATCCTTTAACCGCCGAGAAATGAAACAATAAAAAATCAATTCTTATCTTTGCATATAAGTATCTACGGCGTTCAATGGGTTAACGAGACTACGCGGCATTTGTTATGTCGTATATTATGTATGGGATCTAAGGGAGCGACCTATCATCTTTTCGCTCCATGCCACCCTCACCTGCCCGTGGTGAATCCCGCCGAATAACAAACAAGGCTTTGGCAACCGACTGGAGGCGGTATACATATCACAATTGAAGGCGTAGCTAAATAACACAGGGCGATGATGGGCAGCAGCGTCACCGGAGCGAGAAGCTACGCCCTGCGATCGGTAACCCGCCTCCAGCGCGGCTATTATGGGTATAGCATCCAGATGTTTGCCCTAAGTGGCTATAAGAGGCCTGTGTCCAGCTGTGGACTGCGATACGCTGATAATGCTCAAGAGAGGTAGGGCATAGCGAATCTTTGCTCGAATTGAGCTGCCCGTCCGGGGAAGGACCTCCACCCTATAAAATACCGCAGCCAAATGACCTCCGGGTCGTGTTTCCGCTGATGAGTAGGGTGTCTGGAGCTCGTGGGGGGTTAGGGTTGGGCCGGCATGGCAGTGGCAACTGACAGGTAACTGACCAGTTACTTGCCAGTTCTCACAGCGACTTGGGCCTCTCTTTCGCTTTCCATCAGGCGTAGGGAAGCCATTATGTCGAGCCACGATAAAAAAAATAAAAATGATTATGTACTTCTTTCGATTATGCTGTTGTAAGATCGTGGTATGTATCCCGTTAATAAAAGTTATAGTGATCCTATTCATTCGCCTTATATCATTCTTCATAGATTATTGGATGACGTAATTTCACCTCATAAGCTTGTATTGACACGATGACATCCAATCCCATTAAGTTGATTTGGGTCATAAATGGTTATTCTCACGGACATGGGTAATCGTCTGTGTAAATATTATACAACTAGCTTTTGATCGTGGCATTGCTCGCATTGGTTACTATTACGTAATTAGAATCTTATCAGCTTATAGCTTTGGTTTTTTTAAGACATCGGTACGTTACATTTTTACAAGCAATAATAGGCTATTATGGCTAAAAATTCAAATAAGTCCGTCTTTTAGCTTATTCAAAAATAAAAGACACGTATTCATTCAAATAAACAATAGCAAAGATACAAGGCATCAAAAGTTAGGAGTGGGAATCTTTGACGTCACTCGCTCCCGTGAAAATGCCTTACCGAGTGACGTCACACGTAATTTCAACGGGCTATAACTTTGTAATTTTTAGTCTAATTTACAAATACAAAAATACGTGTCTTTTATTTTTGAATAAGCTAAAAGACGGACTAATTATAATTTTTAGCCATCATAGCCTATTGAGTTATCACAGTACATCTTCAATAACGATTTATTGTGAAAACGTAGAATGGCACGGATTGCACCCCTTTTTGTCTTCTTTTATTAACCTCACAAATATAATTTAAAAAGACATACTAAAAATATTTTACTTCCTCAAGGAACGTAGTATACTTTATTTTAATCTTCCCCAAGGTCTCAAGTAAGTTTGAAAAGTCGAAATTACTCCAAATATTGTTGCGGAAATGCAGCTAACAGAGTACCTACTTTCGCATTGATATTACTAGGCAACTTATGAATGTGTCGCCGATATGAAAAGTAAAGTACTTGCTATTCAGATTGCGTGTCCCACGTATGCATGGGTGTCACCCCGAGACTACATGCCGAAGGCATTTCATATCTTATCTCCTTTGACGAGGGTCGAGGGAATCCTATTATGCAAACATACTCGTATATGGATTCAGGAATCAGCACATCACGCGCGTACGTTGAAACTGGAATTTATCGGGTTAGCGGGTTTGTTCCTAATGTCTTTTGCATTATCGAAACATTAATTTTTGCTTGCACATCACAAATGTGGGTGCTTCATCACTACATAGTATAAAACAAAGTCGCTTTTTCTGTCCCTAAATCCCTGTGTGCGCTTAAATCTTTAAAATTACGCAACGGATTTTTATGCGATATTTTTTTTACACGATATTACACGTCGCCACCTATATCTGTCGTGCGCCATCTCCTGCCAGTCCGTCACGCCGAGCTTGCGCAGGTCCTTCTCGACCTCATCGCTCCAGCGGTACCTAGGACGTCCAACAGGGTGTCGGCCATAAGGTCGTCCCACAAACGCCGCTTCACCGCACGGTCCTCTCCCATTCTCTCGACGTGGCCCAACCAGCGGAGTCCGTGAGCAATGGATGGAAATGCACCACATGTTATTAGTATTCAGTTTGCGTAGGTTAATATTGATTTCGACCACACGTTTAACTACGTTATCAGAGATAAGTTCGTTTAAATTGCAGTACTAACATATACGTTCTCATATGTCTACACTTGTGTGTTTACGAATGTTTTATGCATTAATAACAACAGTTTTGTATTTTGTTACAGGTAAGCATCTCAAATCAGCGAAATACGAGTATCGTCTCTACCCTGCAAAGAGCTGCAACGAAATTAGTACAAGTACGATATTTTTATACACTTAGGTCCGATTCCGATCCGAAGTTCCGAACCCATGAAAATATAATTCGTAGTAACCGTAGAACTATTTCTAGCTACCGTAAAATGAAGAATATCTAACTTATCTGAATGTTGAGCGTTATTTGGAACCACAGACCTTTTTTTATAAATCTATTTAAATTTTCTATTTTTATTATCTTGGTTTTGTGTTAATTTGGTGTGCGATAAAGTTTGTTGCCTGCTAGAGGATATATAGGCGAGAACCACAGATATTACTCTAAGAATTTCTGTGGCTAGAAGGCATCTACAGTTCAGCGTGACAACCGTGATGGCAACTGACCAACGATTGATTTGGTTACTTGTCCGTTGGGGCAGTAACTTGAGCTTCCCTTTCCATCAGGAGAGGGTAAGCTACTTTACAAAAATATCACTATATCCTGGTTAACTAAGCGAATTGTATCTTACAAAGACTATAGAAACAAATCGACAAGTAAACATTTACAACTTTTTTGTTTACCAACTTCAAACTTTGTACATCGTACAGGGGTCAAATGCCATGCATAACTTGTCACCAGAGTTTTTACATTTCCAACGTACGACTGAATCCAATAGAGATTTTCTCATTTTCTCCCTAACTTCGTCATCGGTCTAACTTCCGCCCTATTGCTTATTGAATAAACTCAGCTGATGGGAATCCGGGACTTGCATCGAGGAAGCCAATTATGTAGTCTTACAACGTTATAGGCAACGAAGTTGATATTTGGTGACACGAAAAGATGAGAACTTTTATATTGATGACTGCTAAGATGTAAATTTTGGCAAGAGTGTGATTTGCTATGGCGATTATTATCATTATTTAGTCTGCAAACGTTCACTGCTGGACATAGGAAAGTTGCCGACACGATGTCGACTTAGAGACCTTCTAAAAGCGAGCCTACAAATTTCTTAAGGGCCGGCAACGCACCTGTGACTCCCCTGCGGTGTCTATGGGCTAAGATCTTCACTTATCATCCGGCCTTTAGTCGACTTTGTTATAAAAAAAAAACTACCTAACGCTCAAGGTTCTATTGCTAACTAAATAAATATCTACGACAGCACAGCAAATTTGCAATAATGTCTCTGATAAATGACACATCTCGTTACCGAGCGCAAACGCAATAACGTACAATCAACTGATATTGCCAATCTCTGTCACGCAGATAACGTGTTATCTGTTGTAACAGCGTGTACTGTTCGATATTACGTGACGTCTGTTCACGTGTTTATGCACGTCCGTACACGGTTTCACGGTTCAGGCGGCAAATTGTGCACAATGTCTGTCTACATTCGCATAATCGACCAGGCGCATTCAAACTATACAGAGTTATCAGTGAGGTAAGTTCGAAACAGACCAGCTGCTTGTCCTTCTGTATTCTATCGGTTATGCTTTATTCTATGGGAATGTAAGCGAGCGACCTATTATCTTCGTCCTAAGCCACCCGCCTCTGCCCGTGGCACATCCTGCCGAATAAAAACGATGTTCTAGCAACCGACTGGTGGCGGTATAACCATCACGATTGAAGGCGTAGCTAAGTACCACAGACCGGAGCGAGGAGCTACGTCCTGCGAGAGTCAATCTGCCTACCTAGCGTGGCGATTATGGGTAAAGCCTCCAGATGTTTGCCACAACTGGAGAAGCCTATGGCCAGCCATGGAGTGTGATATGCTAATGATGATGATCTGTTGCAACAGCGTGTACTGTTCGACCGATACATGGGTCCCGTACTTTGTAGCTAATGACATTATTCAGCAGGATGCATCATTCTCGTTGCTCCCTTACATCTTTACTATCTTGCTAGGATTTCTTCAAACCGTTTAATACTCTGAAGTTTGGAGTATGGCTGTTTTAAAATTTAGTGTTTTTTAACGTCCGTCTCATTACAACCGAATTGGTATGGGATGCGGAAGGCTCACACCCTCAACCTTTAGTGGTTATTCCTCCTCGCTTCGTAATCCTCATTGCTGAGGGTCGTGAAGTTCCCCTTGGATGAGCTTCCTTCTGATGATGTCTCGCCATCTGTTCCGGTCTCCGGCATCATGCAGTGCAACGTGTAGCCGTGTGTCCAGGGTGGAACGGATCTGGTCTGACCATCTTGTTGGACTGCGGCCTCTTGGTCTTTTGCCGTCAACCTTGCCCGTAACGATGAGCCGTTCTAGGTTTTGGTCACTCTTCCTAGCTATTCCTAGCATAGTGGTTATTACTCACTGTTGTTCCCACATTGCGACCCGATCCCCCAGCCGAGGGGGCGCGTTCGGTATGTGTCAATACAACTCGTTGCTCGCAAACAGCAGCGTAAGCCACGAGGGCTTTGCTTTTGTTGCTTTTCTATTTCCGGCATTTCATTCTACAGTTGCAGCTCGTCTAATGGCCAATCTCCAGGCATATTGCTATCAAATATTTACTTTAATGGTCGTTTTGCTATTGTTTGTTTGAGTTCAACAATTTTTTTCATTATTTGTTTTTTTTTATATGTAAATTGATAGTAGCGGTTGACCCCAACTCGTCTTATGCTACTCTTAACATCGTCATAGGCTATATGGAACCGATTCACGCTCGCCTTGAAAATCTGAAGATTACATCTTTCGGGGAACATGAACATGGACAAAATAGCAAAGAGGTAAAGAAATCAAAATCATTTTAAAGCATAGCATGAACTATATTTATTCATTTGGTAGTGATCCCGATCCGGGACAAGCATTCGTGCTATGAACATTTGGTTTTGTTCCGTGTGTGTGTTTATGTTCAATTTAAAATACGAGTATAGTCGACTTAATGTCTGTCAGGTGTTGTTGGAATGGCGGAGTACTGGGTACAGCGGGTAAGATTTGGGTTTGCCATCGAAATGCAAAGAAAATGAAGTTTATATTTCTGGTAACTTCGTTGTTCTGATATACGACGTATGTGATGTTATCTGATAGTTATTTATTTATACTATGTAAACGTAGGTTTTGTGGAAAATTTCAAGTTAGTTACCTAGTAATACTTTGTATTCTCTGGCTATATAACTGTTACGTAAATAAATAGCTTTACAAATATTATCGTAGCCATCGTTCGATGCGCAATAGAAGTAGATTGAAACAGCTAAATGGTTCGCACGTTCTGTTTGACGGTGCAGTAAACGTTTTATGTTGCCAGTTTATTGTCTTCTAGCCATTACGGAACCGAACCACTAGAATTGTGTGCTCATATGTAAATTTAAGTAATGACGTATTTCTGTTTACTGCGTAGGTTGGTACTTTCCTATTGGATAACACACGGTCACGCTTGACTGTAAGACAACAGTAGTAGTCTCAACTGTTTTACTTTGATGATAGTATTGGTCCCAGATAGTAACACAAGTAGGTAACAGAGTACTATGATACTTATCATCTTTTCGCTCCAAGCCACCCTCACCTGCCAGTGGTGCATCCTGCTGAATAACAAACGAGGCGCTGGCAACCGGCTGGTGGCGGTATAACCATCACGATTGAAGGCGCAGCTAAATATCACAAGCCGATGACGGACAGCAGCCTCACCGTAGCGAGAAGTTACGCCCTGCGATCGCCAACCCGCCTGCCCAGCGTGGCGTCTTATTACAAGTTCCGATCACTTTCAGACAACCTTCAAGTAGAGAGAATAAATCTTAATGAAGAGATGTATATAACTAGGTATGATAGTGTCTATGCAAGCTTAAAACAGTACAATATAACATTCCTTAATATCTGTACAATCTTCTGTGAATATTATAAAGCCGTCAAGCCAACCGCTTGGACTGGCAGCGGGGATCAAAAGCTTAAGCAACTTAGAAGCTATCCGAGAGTCGATATGAAATTGTGCGCTGCATTACACTGGCTAGATTAGCCTGGCTAGATAGATAGTCTTTATTGCACAAACGCAGACATTACAGGAAAACATATCACAAACAAAACATAGTACAACTTAGGCGGTCTTATCGCTTGTAGCGACCTCTTCCAGACAACCTTCAGGCAGAGAAAAACCAGTTTCACAAGAGATGGGTATCCTGGTGCAAAACTATTTACTGTTAAGTTAGGTAGGTACATACATATAAATACGTTAATATACCAAGTACTATTACATTGCTGGCTAAGTGCCTCTGATAACCTTCAACTGTTCGTTTCCAACGTTTCTTCTTTCGGCGTACCTGTAAGCTGTGGAATGAGCTCCCAGCCGCGGTGTTTCCTGATCGCTACCACTTGTCCTTCTTCAAACGTGGTCTAACTAAAGAGAACTTTTTCCTCACGGTAGACAGCGGCTAAGCTGTGCCCCTGGCATTGCAGAGTCTATGGTAAGGTTTAACATCAGATGGGCCGCTCGCACATTCGAAAATAGAAAAAGAAAAGTTTCAGGGGTCCGGGATAACTTTAAGATCGATGACGTCACTTGTCCGATAGGTCGTCGACCCGCGAACTTCACCCGACGTTTTCGCAAGGGTCTGTCCAGGTCAATCCTATTCGGTATCCACATCCCTATTTCATTTATTCCGATGCGTTAATCCGATATCAACTCTGTGTCTTGATAATTAGGTAGCATTTTGAGGTATTTGGAACATGCGGCCACTTTCACTTGAATTTATTTACTTATCAAAATTCTGCACCTATACAAAAAGCTTTGTTGTTTAATACTGGTGCTTATTTCCGACATCGTACACCATCTCTCCTATTTCGTACCAAATTTTTATACATTTTAATATCATCGCATGTTATTTATTCATTTGATATTTTGTACGCAATATTTTCATACTATCTTCCTACTAGTCTACCATTGCTAAGCAGAATCAGGTATGAAGGTAGTGTGCTGCCTCTGGTAAAATTCACGTATAGGTGATATATTTTTATTTTATAGGCTTAATTAATTAGATATCTCTCTACCTAATTAAGTTACTCTTTATTGCACACCAAATATATTAATCTACGTCAAAATAGTCACACTAGACAAAATATGCAGTTGTTGAACTATTTGGGCTTGCACTGAGCCACCTCTTCCAAACTTTGGTTAGAGAATGGCAATAAAAAGATGTTAGAATTAGTTAATACAATACAGCCCTACCTAAATAAAATCTGTGATTGATAGAATTTCCTCTAAAGTTAATAAACTCCATTCAGTCAGTCGGGAGCAGGAGACAGCTGACTGATATATAGCGGGGATCTGAATTTCGGAGCAATAAATTACAGGAGTGGGCTGAAAAGGCTATTTTGCCGCTACAAAATTAGACCTATCTGGATTGAATTGTAAGCCGGACAGGCTGCCAGCAGCAGATACGGAACTCTCTCAGTTCCCTTTTGTCGCAGTATGGTACAATGTACATTGATTACAGCATCAACTGTTGAATGATGTGAAAAACACCGTGTGTGAAGTGAAAAAATGCGGTTTTAGTAAGTTATAGAAGTGCTTTAAAAGCGAACTAACCTCGTAAGACAGATATCCAAACAGAATAGTTTTATAACAGCATTTTAGCCAAAACAAAACCGACTTCAATATGGAGACAATCGAACCAACTAGGAAGTACCTACACCCTTTCAAATAAAATAAAAAAAATTTCACGGTTCACAAATTCTCAGAGATATGTGGTAACAAACATACAACAACAAAAAAAAGCTGAGAACCTCCTCCTTTTTTTGAAGTCGGTTAAAGAGAAAATACGAAGCATACGATCGTGGACGGATTCAGAAACTAAGCGATAGATAGAATACATAACAAAGTAGATATGACAGTGGACGGCAATGGGCTGAATGATTTTTAGAAAAATTGCTGCCCGTTTCCTGATATTCCCTTAGTCGTCTTCTACGACACCCACGAATGGAGATCATCATCATCATCATCAGCCCGTGTCAGTCCACTGCTGGACATAGGCCTCTCTTAATGTTCGCCACCTTGATCGATTATGGGCCTCTCGCACTTGCCAGCCGTCCTGCGCAATCGTCACTCCACCTGGCCGGAGGGCCAGTGGAAATAAATAAAATAAATAATAAATATCAGACAACATCACATAGGTACATTGCTCCGATGCCAAAGTAGCTTAAGCACTTGTGTTATGGGTATCAGAACAACGAACGTACCACAAATAAATACTTAAATACAGATATAAACACTCAGACACGGAACAAACACAATTTCATCACACGAATGTTTGTACCGGGTGGGGATCGAACCTACGACTTTTGATTCAGAAAGCAGGACAGGAGTCACTGCTAATTGAGCCAACGAGCCATTCAAAGCGAGATGGGATGGTCCTATTCTAAATCCGGATACCACATGGACAGAAAAATATTTACGGTCGAATTAAGAAACCTTTTCCTTTTAGAAGTTGGTTAAAAGCGGTTATTACGAGTATGTAGTATAAGTAATCTAATTTATTTTAAATTTATTCATGAATTTTCCTGTACAAGGCATGTCAATTTTTCCGCGAAATAAATATGCGTTTCTGGGTTTCGGGGAAAGCGAAATTACTAAAAACTCATCTCGTGTAACGATCGTCGGATGTTGCCTGTAATTAGTACCTTATATTATTATACCTAAAGCTAGGATTGAGAAAGGTATGCTTAAATGGTTTGGTCATGTAGAAAGGATGGATGAAAGTAGATTAACCAAGAAAATATATAGCGAGGTCGCGAATGGATCTGTTGGAAGGGGAAGACCTAGAAGGACATTCCATGACCAAATAGAAAGTGTCCTAAATAGGTACTAAGTACCCTGAGCATGTATGAAGAGATTGATGAATGTGGACGCAGCAAAAGTTGTGTGCCAGGATCGTAGCAAATGGAAGGACGTGGTCTCTGCCTACCCCTCTGGGAGAAAGGCGTAACGTTATGTATGTATGTATCTGAAGCTCAGTATTCTATCGGAAAATAACTAGCAATATATCTGTGCGCCCAGTTACTCTTTTCAACTCGGTATTTTCGTTAGAAAATGTTGCAGTGCATCGGAAATCCCATTAAGCCGTTGATCCTACATCCGATATCCCACCGGGCAATTTCAACCGGCGTCGTCCCATAGTATTGTGAGAGAGAAGGAACAGGGAATACCTGTGTTCGTGAGCACATAGGTGAATTCCCTGTTCCCTGTTTTTGCACTTTATTTCCTACATATATTTTTAAATGAATAAATAATAATAAATATCAGACAACATCACATACATTGCTCCGATCCCAAAGTAAGTAGCTTAAGCACTTGTGTTATGGGTATCAGAACAACGAAGGATTAGCCTGCAGCACTAGGGGTATCACACGCGCGTTGCCGACCCTTCCCCCCGGCTGCAGATCTAACTCATCCCACGGCTCCGAAAACCTACCTACCTTCCGTAAGAATTCAATTTCTTCCGCACTCCTCTTTCAAGAGTACTCGTAATATTGTTAATGTGCATTAGTCGTGCATGTATTTATGCTTATTCGTCCTTGGCTATTGGATAGCCCCTAATCCGGCACTTGTCAGGCAGACGTGCTCGGCATCGCGTTTCGGCCTAGCCTCGACAATGCCGTCACGTATGCTGAATATTCAATGTCAGTAACTCGATACTATCGGTCTAGGTTAAGTTGAATTACATTTTGATAGTAGATTGAAATCGGTTAGGTCTTGATTATTATCACTAGAATTGAAATAACACCTGAAGATCTTATCCTATATCTTCTATTATACTGCGCACTGAAGTTGGCTGCTGTAAGGAAAGTGTAAATGAGACTTCATAGACCCTTCTGCCAAACAGTGCGGATCCTGTGCTGCTCCACAAACTATGACACACCTGCTTCAGTGTCCCGTGTGCCTGGATACCTGTTTGCACGAAGACTTGCTGAGGCTGACTGCCAATGATTGAGCCAATCGCGTCTGGAGAGGTTTGGCCTCACAGTACCTAGTAGTTTTGTCGTCGAAGCGAAAAGATGATTTTAATCCTATCATCCTCAAAGATATTTTCGAGACTAAGGAAAGGTGTATCTCTTCCATTTACACGCCAATTTTGGTATTGTTTTCTCTGTTCATAGTATATTTTTGTCTATTTACAGTACACGAGAATTTTTTTGATGCATTTTCCTTATTGTGAATGTTCAGAAGAATTTTCTGTTTTGTTTTGTTCAAAATAAGTTATTAATATAACAATTGCAACATGCTTGAAATTCACGTTTCGATGGATTTACAAAGTGGTAACTTTAAACAAAGACTTGTATCACTTTGTTGCTGAGACTTGTTAAAATGCGAAACTACTCTGTATTATGTACCAAGTAAGAAACACAAAAGAATGCTATGTCTTTGAGGCGACCACACGAGGCTTCGGCTTTGTTCTTAGCCCATTGTCAAGCTTCATATGCGCACGCTTGCACTAATGTTGCCATCTTATTCAGTGGTTTCATTATTGCATCACATCCTTGTTCCCCGAGACTTATCTTCAGATGTTCAAGGCGAGAGTGAACCGGTTTTTGCTGGGTGTGCGCACTCTATCGTAGACTACGATGCTTACCATCAGGTGTCGAATCGATCGAAACAATACATACATATCCAGTGAAATAGTTTCTACAGTCGTCGTCCTATTTATTTTATATGTATGTGTGTATATTATAATATTTTGTAAGTATATTATATATTTATTAGTTTATTCTATCCGTATTATAAGTAAGATTATGTTCTGTTCCTTCTTGTGTATATGTAGGTATAATATATATATGTGTGTATGTATTTATTTGTATCTTATTTTTATCATATTTTATTATTGTGTTTGAGATATTGTGTTTTAAATTAACTTTGTCGCACACTACCATAAAATTAGTTTCTGCTTAGCCCAATGGTTGACTGGTAGAGAATACCTATGTGGCATTAAGTCCGCCTTTTGTACACTACTTTACTGTGCAATAAAGATTAAATAAATAAATATCCTATAATTTCATCTGTACAAATGACGGATTAGAAATACAAATCATCACTCCATTTTTTTCCGTGAGTCCTTAGTAGACTACGGGACTTCTTGACGTCTTCTTGGCTTGCGACCATTGTACACTTGACGAAACATCAGTGAAGTGACTTCGGTCACGTTTTGGGATCATTGTGTAGTCCACCGAAGCGGAGCGAGGCAGTGGAGCGGTGGGTGGGATAAGTATCCACCAATAAAATCGTGAGGCGCGAATAGGAGCGGAGATTTTATACAATGCTATTGGTTAAATTTACCTGACTCACCGCCCTGCAACCTCGCTTAGCTTCCGTGGACAGGCAGCCTAAGGCCGACATGGCGGTGGCAACGGTTTAGTGATTGACCGTCCATTGCTACACCGTCATGAGCATACGAGGAAAAGTATGCTATATAGTACAATTTGTGGTAAGCTTTATTTTTATTTAAGACACAAATTGTTACAAACGATATTAAATCGGCTGTTCATAAAACGCGTCTTAGCGTCTTTTGGGATCATTTTACGTTCTCCTTACGACCGATTACGTGTTTACGGCGCATTTTCGGGAAACGATTATTGTGGTGAAATCAGACCGTTTGGCAAATCATTGGATAAGGTGCGTTCCGATTTTTAAGAGAACCTTTAGGTATACGCGCCAAAATTATTTCTGTCATTTCTATTCGTCGCCTAAACTGTAGGCATGCTTCGGGGTTTATTACCGAAGTTTTGGAACCATAGCTAATTCTACTCCAGGTTGTAAACCTCAAATTGTACCGGATCATACACAGACAATGATCCATCCATATTAGTATGGTTGATGAAATTTGGCACAGACAATCTTTAGACCCTGAGAAAGGGCATAGGCTACCTTTTATTGCGAAAAAAGGGATACAGAAACACTTCTGTGACACACCTTCACCTTCGAAGAGAGGTAGGGCATAGCGAATCAACGTTCGAATTGAGCCGCCCCCGTCTGAGGAAGGACCTCCACCCTATAGAATACCGCAAGCAAATGACCTCCGGGTCGTGTTTCTGCCGGTGAGTAGGGTTTCCGGAGCTCGTGGGGGGTTAGGGTTGGGCCGGCATGGCGGTGGCAACTAGCCAGTTACTTGCCCGTTGTCACAGCGACTTGGGCTTCTCTTTCGCTTTAAATCAAGCGTAGGGAAGCCATTATGTCGAGCTACTATAAAAAAAAACCTATATAAACGCGGGCGAAGCTGCTGGCACAGCTAGTTCAAAATAAATGAAATGAGTACTAAACTAACTAACTGTCGGCAACACTAGTCGCATATTGTCTGCTTGCGTAAACTGTTTATTGATATTAAAACAGAGCCGTGTATGCGAATAATGCGCAGCAGACGGAGCGTACGGATCTTCGTAATGCCAAGTTTGTGACGGCACGTAATACCAGTTTCCTTATATAACCACTTGAATGAACGGAGGCTGGAAAACTTATCAACTGCGGTTTCGGTCTCACAATTATACTTAAATTGCTAACTACTCATCATCATTTACATCAGCCTGCAAACCTGTAGAAAAAGATTCAATCTTACTGCTTCTATAAAATTTGTAATGCTAAAAATGCTGTCTGGGTGTTTGTCCACGGACATTCTATACCGCCTAAATTATACTAATTTAACTAAGTAATATACCATACCTACTCATGTTATCTTTGTGTAGGTACAATAAAGTGATTCTATGTATGTATCTAAAGTTTTCTTACACAAAGTTACGATACAA
Source organism: Conogethes punctiferalis (assembly GCA_031163375.1). Classification (NCBI taxonomy): domain Eukaryota; kingdom Metazoa; phylum Arthropoda; class Insecta; order Lepidoptera; family Crambidae; genus Conogethes; species Conogethes punctiferalis. Next base: position 10,021,224 of record CM062090.1, on the reverse strand, counting down.
CACATTTGTTGTACGTCGACAATTACTCGGAGACTGATCTTCATTTTCCATACATTCAAATTAGTTTTCTGGTGCTGTCATGCTAGTAAAGTCTTATTCAGGCCATGTCACTTCAATTTAGGTTAACACAAGACACGTTTTAAGTGACAAAACTACACACCTAAAGATTTAAACCTTTAGCAGTAGTACTTTCTTTTGTAGAATTGCAGTTTCCATTTCGCGGATGAAAAAGCTCGAAACACCGAAGCTCGCAGTTGAAAAGTGTTAGACATGTATCAAGGATAGAACGGGCTTATGTGCCTTAAAAGCGTGCCCATGTGTGTAAAATATGTTATACATATTTTGTAAAACGTTAGTTTTTTTATATAATAACACAGCATTTTTTCCTAAACGTGTACGTACAATGATATAGCTATGGTGGCCTTGTCTGTATGACTGTGGGGGAACGGAAGCCTTTCCCCATTAGAAGCACTTCATATGTCTTCTACCCTCATTTGATGGAATGCGGAAGAGTAATCCAAGTCGCCGCTGCGGTAATTTAATGTAAAGTGACACATTTTGATTGTTTGAAAGTTCATACTTTCAAACAATCACGTCAGGAGGATTCGCCTTAGACACCGCGCTTGGTTGGTGCCCGCAGTAGGTTTTATTTGTACCCAGGCTGCTGCCTATTTCATGATATTCCCTTCCTTCCTTCGTCTTCTACGCCAACCAGGGAATGAAATGGGGTGGTCCTATTCTAAATCCGGAAACCACACGGAAAACCGATGATGGTCGCTCTACCTTGATACATTTCTGTGGTGCCAGATATATACGGTTAAAGCACTTTGGTACGGGCCCGCGTCGCAGACGTTTCCGAGATTGGCACTCTCACCTCTCGAACAGAATACGTCCCCAGAACAGCTTCATAACTATGCAAATTTCGTGTCGTGCCGTGCAACACATACTCGCGTCAAATTCAAAATTAGGTACCTACTCTTGTGTTGTCAATACCTGCCTCACAAGTAAGTAGATACGTGATGTGCAATAATGCATATCAGTGTGTTAAGAAGATACAATAAAAATAAATATCAGACAATAGCACATACATTGCTCCGATCACAAAGTGAGTATCTTAAGCACTTGTGTTAAGGGTATCAGAACAACGAAGGTACCACAAATATAATTAAATACAAACACCCAGACACGGAACGAACTCATTTGAATGTTATCAATCCAAAAAGGGTTGCTTACAAAATTGGGTACAGACAGACATATCGTGTAATTTTTATCCATAAATTACCACCTTTAATCATAAGTCATCGCTGATAATCGGGTTTGGTTACATTAGCTGCTGACTCCAACTAACGGTTTTGAATTCAATACCAAAGCGACGAATCTTGGAGCTGTCCCAAGGGATAGATCAGTACCTACTCTATATACAAGTGATCATGCACTTCCGAAGTATAGTCCGAAGAGCTGTAACGGTTGTCCCTAGAGAGGATACCCAGATATAAGATTCTATTTCAGCTTAAAAAGGCATCCCACCTAGGAGTTTGATAAAAGTGGCCGCCAAGAAAATTGTAGTACCTACATACTAGGTATATGTATGTAGGTATGTATGCCTGTCCTTCAGTGACAGTATAAGGTAGCTTCCGCCTTTCAATTAAAGGTCTAATTGAAGTGATGTTTACACAAATACCTGACGTCGTAATACAATAGAACGTAAATTACATCGCTCACCTCAATGTTAACCAGAGGTGAATTAATTTGTCCCCGTTTGAGGGCGAATTTAGTTTGTCCCTCATAAAGTAACACAATTTGGGGACAACACGATGGCGATGCAGCGTAATAGCATTTGTCGTTGTTTGTTACTTCGTGTGTCGGGCGAACTTGTTGATAGAGACCTGATAGTCTGTCAGGAACTTAGTGAAATACAAAATATTTTGGTGGATTTGGAGAGAGAGACAAAACTATGAATCGTCGAGAAAAACTTAAACGTATCGTACTGCCCGTTTCGGAAAGAAGCTTCAATCGAGAAAACTCGGCAGAGCTGGGTAGGTGGTTCATTCATGGCCAGTTTATCACATAAACATTGTCAGGAACATAAACAAATTACATTTCGTGGATGTTAAAAATTATACGTGTACAATGCAAAGACTCAAAAAGGTTCACTCCCCCTAGTTGGCAGGATATAGAAAGGAAAGTCGTCTCCACCGACAAGACTTGGTTCTTAAGACGAAAGAAGAAATGGATCATTCTAGAAAGGGACCATGTGTCGTTTCCAATAAGAGTGTGCAATTTTATTGCAGTCCTCCTACTTACCTACGTAACGTTTTCATGTGGAAATATGTATAATCAATAGGCTTACCTAAATACAGAACATACTATCATTGTACTCAATACACACGTACCCGCAACAATACATTACAATATGGTTTAAAAAACAAGTTTTTTTTTTAATCTAGTTTTTTAACATAGTTAATATATTCAGAATTCGGAGTTTCTTTTATAAATTGCAATATATTATAATATGATGGTTCGTTAGTATTCTATTTGCTTGCTTGCCTGCTGGATATATGGATACAGGTAATAAAAAAAAACAAGTTGTTTCTAGGCCGTATTGGCCGATACAGTTTAAGAGTTGAAATGCATACACAATACATAATGTCAGATAAGTATAGCTCTCAGACAACTTCACTCTTGATTTCCCCAGCACTGCTGACACGTCTCCCGGGTAAGACGGATTGCCAATATCCCGACTAACATTTTCCCTCGTCGGGAGCGTTTGGCCCGATCGTTAGTCCCAAATCCCAATGGGTTTGCTCACAGAAACGTATGGCTTGCTACTTCGGTTTTTAGGGTATTCTTTTGTGAATGTTGGAAAAGCTGTTTTTGGCCTCCATTGTACTGTGATTTATTTGGTGACCGATAAGGTTTGAACAAGATGTCAACGACGTTTGATCAATTTATTAAGGCCCTTTACCTAATTATCTATCGGTACTTTTAAGGTACCTATAGTGCTTACACATGATAGTCTCTGTAAATAGAAAAAGTAGTTGTAAATACAAACATACTATCAAAAAAAAACATTAAATAAAAGAAGAATGTCAAACATTAAAATAAAATGAAAATCTTTAATGTTTAAACAAAGGATAGTAACTCTCCTTTCTTCGGCAGTCGCGTAAAAAGTAGTGCTCAACAAGTATTACGAATACACTTCAGGCTTTTCAGCATTTCCGTTCAATGCATCATTTAGCCTGTTCTTTTCCAAAGCTTAGCTTAGCTCAGTGGAGACAGCTACCTGCTCGTAATTCTAGGTTTGCTTTCACATCTTCGCTGAATAGTACCCTTAAGCTCTTACCCTAACAATGTAGTACCACCTATATTTTAGTGTTTGAAGGCAGATTACCAATAAGGCGAATTCAATTTCCACCCTGTCTAAGCGCACTTCCGAGCGAGGGGCCATACCCGTTCATCAAAGGGTTAATTAAAGTCGACCTACACGCCTTCGTAGAGGCATACGAATGCAACCCGTACATGTCTTAACATGACGTAATATTGAACAAGATACTATTTGAACTTATGTGCTTCATTCACGGTAGTTTGCATTTCGAGCTTAAAAGATTCAGTTAATTTGTATGTATGTATGCCTATTTCTCTTGGTCACGTCACGGTCGGTCTATATGTCTTGAGATTTCTCAATTGTTTTTTAAAAAAGTTCCAATTTTTTTTCTCTTTATTTAAGAAGCTTAATCATATAGTGAACATTTGAACATCAATAGACGAAAATGCAAAACGCCCTAACTATTATTGGTAAAACAAACTTATTGAATTTTGTAGTACTTATAATAGACTTGCTTTTCGCGAGGTTGGTGCATCCAGAAACAAACTGCAGAAGCCAAAATTATTCAGGGAATTCATCATCATCCAGCAGATGTCTACATAGTAAATAGGCGTTGAAGAGAGGTAGAGCATAGCGAACCTTCGCTTGATTGAGTTGCCCGTCTGGGGAAGGACCACCTTCATCCTATAGAATACCGCAGCCAAATGACCTCCGGGTCGTGTTTCTGCCGTTGAGTAGGGTTTCCGGACCTCGTTGGGGGATTAAGCCTGCATGGCGGTGGCAACTGACAGGTAACTGACCAGTTACTTGCCCGTTGTAACAGCAACTTGGGCTACTCCTTCGCTTTTCATCAGGCGTAGAGTAGCCATTATGTCTAGCTACTATAAAAAAAAGGCGTTTTGTCTAGCTCTTTAAATGTTTTTATACAAACAAAACTCTACCAATCAATACTCATTATGTTTTCGCATTGAAGCTTAATTTAGATTAAAATAATATATTCCCGTAATGTCAGCAACTGAAGATAAATAAAGTTTTAATTGTATGGGTCGGATGAAACTATTCTGTTGGGGTTGTGGTGGTTTTAAATTCCGTCAGTCAACAGTTTAATTAAAGTAGAGCTACACGTATTTGCGGCGAGTAATTGAATAAGCGTCCGATACGAAATTGTTTGAATACTTCACAACGGATTGGATAATTGGAGAGATATGTTTTATTCATCCTATTAGTTGGCATTTTTATAGGGAGGTAAATTAATAGGTGGGTTATTGGAGATGCAGTAATTTGCACCTACACTACAATAATTTTGCGTACTCGACTAATTCCTTAGAGATGACTGTATGCGGTTTGGTCGTCTGACCAATTTTACTGCATACACTCATACACTTTCATCTGAGAGTCTCATCACTTACATACACTCTCATTTGACTGAGAGTATTGTTTAAACCATGAAAATTAGATACGTAAAATTAGTTTGTAAATAACTGTAATTATGATGATGATGATGATATATTGCTATGCTTGACCGAACCGCCAGGAACCGACGTCAGAGTAGGACTTAATTACTTGTTACGAGAACAGGAAACTAATGTAGACCTGTGTATCGTCTTTTGACCAATAAGTAAAGTTCTATTTCCGGAACCAATAACCGAAGTGCTATTTCAGTGTACTACTCGTAGTGGGAGTTAAATATCTCATCGGCTTTCATTAAACCCAGCTTTAGTGTCGGGTAATTACTAGCTCCAGTTACTACTTTGTACTATGTGTTTGTTTTTTTAATATACAAATCGAAAAAAAAAGTCTTTTCTTAAGCTAAAAAAAACCAAGAAGGTATAGCTTGAGACCATGTTATTGGTGTACATTTGTGAATCGATAAATCGAATCTTTATCTACTGGCGTACCTAACTATTGTAAGCAATACGGTCGTTTTAATTCCGCCTCTGCGACTCTCAAAATAGCGCACTAAATTCCGTATATCCACGCCTGAAATTCCGTCTATGGACAGTTTAATTAAAGCTGGGTGCTCAAACGTGGTGCGTAATTGCAACCAATGGTGGCCATGTGTGCAGGGAATTCGCTGTTATTAATTGTGTGGACTGAATAGTCGTTATAGCTAGGAAGCTTCACATTGGTGTTGTTCAGAAGACTTGTTTTGTATGACAATGTGCTTGAGGGATGTAAAGGAGCGGCCTATCATCTTTTCGCTCCGAGCCAACCTCACTTGCCGGCATCCAGCCGAATAACAAACGAGCCGCTGACAACCGACTGGTGGCCGTATAACCATAACAATTGAAGGCGTAGCTAAACACCACAGATCGTAGACGGGCAGCAGCGTCACCGAAGCGCGAAGCTGCGCTCTGCTCCTCGTTTCCTGATATTCCATTAGACGTCTTCTACGACTCCCACTGGATGTGACAGGGTCCTATTCGACTTGTATCGTAATGCTGACTAATAATAAAACTCTTTTAACCAAATATCTGAATAAAATACTTATTGTAGAGGTACAATTTACTAAGGACCGTGGATTACACAAGTTAAATCAATTAAGCACTCACAGATTTTACAACGGCTGTTGTTAGTTTCGAGGGAGTACAAATAATATAGAAACCCTTTGCTTCGTGAAAATCGTTTATTAAGCGCTTTAATTACAAAAGTATTTTAATTTTGTAGTCTGAAAATTTACTTCCTCCAGAAATCTATAAAGGGCTTGTATACCTACTACTTAAGTTTATGTAAAGTTCTTGCCATAATACAAGCGTAGCATAACGAAGCTACAAGATGGAAAGAGACAGATGGTTATAAAGGATTCTTACGTAAGTGTGAGGGCATAGCACAGATTTTTTTTTATGACAGAGAAGGCAAACGGACTTGAAGGTCACCTGATGGTAAGTGATCACTTCAGCCCATAGACATCGCAACAGGGGAGTCACAGGTGCGTCGGCGCGCCGGTCCTTGAGAAACCTCACAATGGTCAATGTTCCTGTCCTACAATATTTATACATATAAACCGTCGTCTTGAATCACTCTATCTAACACCGCGTCAAAATCTGTTGCGTAGCTTTAAAGAAAGGAGCATACCTACATAGGGACAGACAGACACCAAAAGCGACTTTGTTTTATGCTATGTAGTGATATTGGCTCAGCATAGTTTCGGCTGAGAGTTCATTCCATAGCCCGAGTGTGCGTGGCAATAAGTTTCTTTTGAAACGGACAAACTCCAAGTTGCGCTCGCTGTGTAGCAAAGACCTTAGCTGCTTTGTCCGCGCTGCCCTGTAACAAAGTTTAAGTTTAAATTCCGCTTTGTCATGTATAAGTTGCGACCATCGACGGTTTAATTAAAGCCTGGGCACACGAACGGCCGCGTAATTGCGAGGTCCGTCGTGATGTGTGCACGTGAACTTTGTCATTCCGTCCCGTAACTTGCGTACCGTGCGGACAGCTGGGGCGAGTTGGAAACTAAGTTTGGAGCACGCGTGCTAAATTGGAGGGAAAGGAAGCTGTTTGAAATTCTGTTTCATCCTCCATTTATTATTGTTGATTGCGACTGGTTTTGCCGCAAGCGGTGGCTAAAGCTTCAGGCCAAACGCCAAAATTAAAGCCAGGAGCGGCTGAGTCTGCCTAGCAGACTGGTGGTGGCGTGGTGTAATGGTTTATACCAAGATCCCACGTCACCATCGGCCAAGGCGCATTGGCAGTGTAAGCCGGGGTTTTTTTAGTGGGTATTCTCCGTCTCGCTACCATCTAGAGGCTGAGTGAGTCCCACATAACTTGCTGCGTCCCAGTAGCAGGTATGCGTAAATGGCATTTCCCCCGGTGCAACAAAAAAAAAAGGACCACCCCATCTCATCCTCTAGGTGTCGTGGAAAACGGTAATATCAGGAAATGGCAAGGTCTACCTGAGTACAAAGAAAAACCTACTGCGGTCACCAACCCGCTTGTCAAGCTAAGACTAAGGCTAATAATTCCCCAAATGATAATTGTCATTGGGGGATGTCCAGCAGTGGATGTTTGCAGGCTGATGATGATGATAATTCTTAGTAATTTCAGAATTTCAAGGCGAGAGTCGTTTTTTGTGGATCTGTGCGCTCCATTATAAGCACTTTTCAAGTGTTTTTTTACACAAAGTGCGTAAGGCCTTAGTTCTCTCAGCTTTTAGTCACACAGAGCTTAGAACTTTATCTGTAATGTATACCGTTCTCACCTGTGTAAAAGTTTGTAGAACTTTCAACTCCAATAGTGGTGTGGCAAAGCAAACTAATTTAAACTTTATTCAACTTAGTCCCGATCTACTGATTACATATTTATGATGGGATCGCGGATTAAACGCCGGGGAAATTGGTGTGAAAAGTGTTTAATGAATGTGCTCAAATTGCGTTATTCATTTTCAGTTACAAAACTGAACGAGTATTAAAAGCTTGTGGAAAATATATAGGATTTCGTACTCTTAATGAGTACTACAACTTAAAGCTAATACTAGAAGTGCGCACGATCCGTAGGTTCCGGGTTAAATCTTTGGTCGAGTCAATTTAGGAAGCTCACATTTCTAAATTGCCTGGTGTCTGGGTATTTTGGGAGCCGCCGCTATATATCTTCTGCTGCTTTGACCTAAAAATATATACGAGTAATTATCAGTTAGACAATGACAGCATCCGAGCCCCCCCCCCCCCCAACCTACTTCTATCCTCCTACTTCTATTAAAACAAATGACTATTTATAGTTCCTATTTCCGAGATTGCGTAGCTCAAAAGAGTTGTTAAGGAAAGCAATCTAGACCCTATTATTTCGTTTCGTTATTCAAGCTGTTGTGAAACAACGTAGCTCATTTCGCGAACTGCATCCAAATGCGAAAAGAGAAATTTATTTTTATTTAAAGTTGTAACAAACTCATTTTCTCCACGTAATCGCATCTTTTAGGTCTTTTACACTTTACGACTTAAGACTTAAACCTTATATTACATAGGTAGTATTTGTATGCTTTCCGTAAAATGACGCCGCGGCATGCATGTGCGTGCAATTGCAAAGAATTCATTTTAGATAAATTAAAAATCATTTTTAACAAAAGATCACGGCAGCAGCGTATGTCGAGCCATTATAAAAAAATAATAATTTAAAAGCGGCCGCCTTAAAATATGGCAGAACCTTAAGCGTTCTCAGGTTAAAGTGTGATCTCAAACATTTATCATTTTTATGCTTTCGCCTGAACCTCGTAAATCATGCCACTTAATACATAGACTCAATAAGCTATGAGCGTAGATCAGATTATCCAAATATGGCTGCGGTATTCTGGATGTTATTTTCCTTTATTCTTATGTTCACTGGGAATTCAACGTAGGGATAATTTTCAAGGAATTTTCAATGCAAAAAAAGCTTTAAGCATTGGGAATGGGGATGGGGAAAAAGAATAGTAAATATTTCATTTTCATCCATTGCTGTACGTGGACTGCCTCCATAAACGTTAACCTTCTCGTTCTTGGGCAATATTATGTTCATCCTTGGCCAGCTATCTTTCCCAAGTCCTCGTCCCACCGTTTTAGAGGGCGTCCCGCACTTTTACCTACGCACCAGGGGTTTCAAGCCCAGTGATACAAATTAATAACATTATACATACAAGTACCTATAGGTTCAGTAATTAAGAGCATAATACATATTTACATACCGCCACCAGTCGGTTTGCCAGACCAGAGCCTCGTTTATAGTTCGGCAGGATGCACCACGAGCAGGTGAGGATGGCTTGGAGCGAAAAGGTGATAGGTCGCTCCCTTACGTCAGTTCGTTAATCAAATCCTGATTCGGTTTCAATCCAGACCACACAGATTTGAAAATGCGCTTCAAATCGTATGTAATCCAGAGGGAACCTACAACTCCTCGAAATTTAGATTGATGCCGCAATAATTAGTATTTATTGTCAGACGTAAACGTAAACTATGTTTGATGTCGGCCGATTTATAAATCCACCGCGGTTATTTACTAAGCCACCGGTCCATTCTCTATCTCAGTGGTGCTCAAACTATATTGGACGTCATTCAGTCCTGTAATTGCTAATCGAGCAGGTAAATAAAATTATGTATATGATTTATGGCGTCGAAGCTGTTTTTTGGGACACATATTTTATTTTTAATGCAACTCAAATCTTGCGTAGATGTGGCAAACAAAATAGATGAATTTAGTTTTATATTATGCTTGAACGATGACATGATCTAAATTTTGTTAGCCATTACAATTAATCCGTATTTTGTACACCTATAATTGGCAAGCACAACTCATAAACCCATATGAATATCATTAAAATTGTTAATGATTTGGAATCTTAACCATTTTAGTTTGGATTAGTCCTAATTTGATATTGGCTACGTCTTATGATCAACCAATTTGGCCGTCTTATACTTAGACATTGGGCTGATGATTTTAAAACTGCTGGCATTTGCCTATATGCTGGAAGCCCAGGATCGAGAAATGTGGTGCGGATTAGGGTATGTTCAGATGTCAAACGATCAACGTACGTTTTAATAGCGCACGTTTACAACTACATACCATCGACTTAATTTTTTGTTGGCGCTTTTTTAATTTTCATGTGAACAGAGTCTCAGAGAACACATTTGTTGGACGGACGAACGACGAGGCTATTGATCATTTCTTTTGACATCTTTTTATTACGGGCTACTAGAGTAACAGTTGAGAACCAATGCTGCCACCAGCCAATTTAGGGCGATGTTTACACGTGTCTCCGCCCGTTCGGTGTTAATTTCCGTGCGGGAAGCTTCTGAAGCTAAGCTCCCGTCATGGACCGTAAAATGAAGTTTAGATTCCATTTATTTATTTATTAATTTAATCGTACTGGTCTGCTTCTAACGGCGGTCGAATAACAAGAATAACAATCGCTCCACCGCAATTTTAAGAAGGCCGTATCTCGGTCATACTTAAATGGTTTTCAAAAAAATAAATATACAAACGGGACGAACTGTAGAACATATCGGGTCATTTGAAAAAAAAACCGGCCAAGTGCGAGTCGGACTCTCGCACGTAGGGTTCCGTGCCACTATACAGCTAAATAAGTGTTTTTCTTTACGTTTTATTATATTGGAGTTAATTAAATTAAAAAATTAGGTAATTCGATTTATGACGTTTAAAAAAAACTACTGTCTAGATTTCATTCAAACCAAATTTCGTTAGTAGTTTTTATAGTCATACACATCATATATTTTTTTCAGTTTTATCATGCTCATATTTTAGAAGTTACGGGGGGGGGGGGGGGGGGACACACATTTTACCACTTTGGAAGAGTCTCTCGCGCAAACTATTCAGTTAAGAATAAAATGATGTTAGTAACCTCAACATCATTTTCAAATACCTATTCATAGATACCCCACACGTATAGGTTCGATGAAAAAAAAATTTTTCAGTTTCAGTTCTATGTATGAGGAACCCCAAAAATTTGGATTTTTTTCTGATTTTATTTTAAAATCTTAATGCGGTTCACAGAATACATCTACGTATCCAATTTCAATAATGCAGCTCTTATAGTTTCGGAATAAACTGGCTGTGACATACGGACGGACAGACAGACAGACAGACAGACAGACAGACAGACAGACAGACAGACAGACAGACAGACAGACAGACAGACAGACATGACGAATCTATAAGGGTCCCGTTTTTGCCATTTTGGCTACGGAACCCTAAAAACATCTCCGGTTGTCAACGAGATTTTTTTTACGATGAAAATGGGCGTATCGTAGCTAACTTCGGCTTTAATGTAGCATTTCATGAAGTGAGTTGTGGTTAAAAGTTGTGGAACGCATTACAATATAATGATTTATCTATAGTCAATAACTCAAGAGGGATATCAATTATGTTAAAATGCGTAATTTGCAGCTTCTGGACTGCCTGCTAATCCAGTCATTTAAGCCATTATCTGCCTACTCATGAACGTCGCGGTAGGTACTGTGTTAAGCACCATATAAAGACAATAGCACTTCAATATAGATTCTAGGTTTTCTATGCCTGAAATGAGAAGTTTGGCATAGTTTATCACCAAGAAGCACACAGTATGCTCTCAATCCTATTACTTAGTTACCTTACTCTGTCGAACCGTTGAGACTACGGAGCAAATAGACCCTAATTGAGATACCCCCTATCGTATTAAATAAGAATGATGCAACAGAATGTTGCAGCTATGTTTAAGCTAGTAACTAGTGCAATTAATCATCCTGCAAACTATTTAAGGAGCGGGTATTGTTTTTGTTGATATTACTAAATCTTACCCACTGACTGCCACTAGCTTCCACAGTTTTTGTTTGACTTGGCAAGTTCGCAATTAGCCAAGTTGGAACGTCATAAGTTATTCTATTGGGTCAGCACTTAAGCTAAAGTTCAAAGTCAGGTTTATATTATGTGTTTAGTTAGAGCCTTTTCAAGAGAGCTTTTTAAACGTATCTTATTTCTAATGTACCTATTGAATTTAGGCGTTCCTTACACAAAAAGTCAGATTAGGGAGACAAATGGAAGAAATACAACAAAATGCTATTAAAATAATTAAAAAACACAAAGAAGAAAAACACAATTTTATTGATATATTTAAAAGACTACACAAATTCATATATAAATATAATCGACCGATCGATTTTGTGTAATATGTGTATTTGCACACCTTGAACAGGTTTTCTAAAGTTACAGAGCAAGATCACTATAAATTTCAATGATACTCATACATTTCATTAAAAAAGATAAATTTATAGGCACCAAACTAAATTAATATGCCTAACGGTGCCTAACTCCGCCGTAGACGGTCCCAAGCCCGATTGAGAAAGGAGGAGGGTGGGCAGAGGGGTGATTAAAACTGCTGTAAACTCACCAACGCCGAGCAGCGGGCGGCGGTCAAATAACCCGAAGATCGGCAACAGCGGCCGTGAGGAACCAAATCACCTCAAAAAGGTCTGACTCGCCAAGACGCTTTGCCAGCGCGGCGTGATATAGGCAACGAACCCTTATGGAAAAGTCCAATAAGATATGGCCCCCAGTCCCCAGCAGCTCCACTATTCCTGGCTCCGGCAGCGGCCACGGTTACGGTGGAGCAGGGGGTGCGAAGAATCTCTGGAAGAGACCCGGCTGCCACACCCATCTGCACTTGGCTACATATAACACAAGGACTCTGAGACTGCAAGCGAAACTGGAAGAACTGGAGAATGACCTCGCTGGAATAAAGTGGGATATTGTGGGGTTGAGCGAAGTCCGACGGAAAGGAGAAGACACAGTGAAACTTAACTCTGGGAACACATTCTTTTATACAGGGGACAGCAACTCGGCTGTGGGTAGCGTGGGATTCCTCATAAATCGTAGAATCGCCGACAACATCACAACGATATGCAGCATATCTCCTCGCGTTGCTTATACCGTTTTAAAGATCAACAAGCGCTACTCCATAAAAATCATCCAAATCTACGCCCCTGCATCAACATCGTCGCATTCTGAGGTAGACTTAGAAACTTTCTACGAGGATGTGGATAAGGCACTGACAGGTGGTAAGAAAGCCCAATATAATGTCATCATGGGGGATTTTAATGCAAAGATAGGTACTAAGAAAGAGGATGAGTCGTGCATTGGAGACTTTGGATATGGTGTGAGGAATGCTCGGGGACAGTCGCTCATTAATTACTTGGAAGCAAGAAAGTTTTTTGCAATGAATTCCTTCTTTTACAAAAAACAACAGAGGAAATGGACCTGGGCTAGCCCGGATGGACAAACAAAAAATGAGATCGAATTTATCTGCACTGACAAAAAACATATAGTTACAGATGTGACTGTCCTAAAAAAGCTGAAAATGAGCGATCACAGACTAGTACGTAGTACACTAAGGATAAATACAAGGCTAGAAAGAAAGAAGCTCCTAAAAAAACCCTTGGCTAAGTTAAACTTTCCCAGCGGAGTACATGAAGCCTTTGAGACTAAATTAACAACAGCCCTTTCGAGACCCCTTGCAAACTACTTTGAGGAAAGCCTAGAATCAAGGTACAAACACTTAGTCTCAACAATAACAAAGACAGCTAAAGAGGTGTTTACTAGAAAACCGCGTGACAAAGACTATCTTTTCCGCGAGACAGAGCTGTTGATGGAAACACGCAGGAGGATGTGCTGTGAAGATTATAACTCTCAGGAACACCGAGACCTAAATAGGAAAATTTCGAAATCGGTAAGGCGGGACATACGCTGCCGAAACACCGCGAGAATACAGGCCCTCATAGAAAAACATCGCGGGCCAAAAATCTTCAGCAGGGCCACAAGCAGCGGTACCAGCCAGCTCTCTAAGCTGGAGAATAGCAAAGGAGAGATGATTACAGACACGCCGGAAATGCTAAATGTGATACACCAATTCTACGCAGACCTATATAGTGTGCAAGCCCAAAAACCAACCCTGGTGGATGCTACAGACAAGCGAGCTCCACTATTAAGGCACTACACTGAAGATATTCCCGAAATTAGTACTTACGAGCTGAAACAGGCACTAAGAAGACTGAAACAATACAAAGCGCCCGGTGCGGACGGCATAACCACGGAACTTCTTAGAGCAGGTGGTAAGCCAATATTAAAGGAACTGAGAGGAATCTTCAATGAAGCGCTGTTTACAGGCACAATACCATCGGACTGGAAAAGCAGCCTGGTCATCTTGTTCCACAAAAAAGGTGCCAAAACAAACCTCAAAAACTATCGCCCGATTGCGCTGCTAAGCCAGATTTACAAGGTGTTCTCAAGAGTGATCACTTCGCGCATGGCCAACCGGTTCGACGAAAACCAACCGAAGGAGCAAGCAGGATTTAGAAGCGGCTTCAGCACCTTGGATCATATATTCACCGTAAGGCAAGTTATAGAAAAATCTCAAGAATACCACCGACCACTCTACTTAGCCTTCGTGGATTATGAAAAAGCGTTCGACTCGGTGGAACACTGGGCCGTATTCAACTCCTTACAACGCTGCCGCATCGACCATAGGTACATTCATCTGTTGAAAAACCTCTACCAATCGGCGACAATGTCTGTCCAGCTTCAGGACGCTGCGACAACCATCCCTATAAAAAGAGGTGTGCGGCAAGGCGACGTTATATCACCAAAGCTATTTACCAGTACCCTTGAAGACGTGTTCAAGACACTCGATTGGACTGAGTTCGGTATAAACGTGAATGGAGAACGTCTTAGCCACCTTAGATTTGCGGACGACATTGTCTTACTCGCACAATCTCCCGAAGATTTGGAGGCAATGCTCGGCGATCTCAGCCGGGCTTCATTATGCGTGGGCCTGAAAATGAATTGGGAGAAGACAAAGTGGATGGGCCCTACCACTTCAACGACTATATCGGTTAACGGCAAAAAGATCGAGGAAGTTTCTGAATACATTTATCTGGGCCAGAAGATAAAAATTAGCAAGGACTCCTTGGAGGCCGAGGTGGACAGGCGTATACAGCTTGGATGGGCAGCGTACGGAAAGCTGAAGGACGTGCTAAACTCAGGAATCCCTCAAACTTTAAAGACACGTGTATTCAACCAATGCATACTTCCAGTTATGACATACGCTTGTGAGACGTGGACACTGACGACTGGGGTGATACATAAGCTCAGGGTTACACAAAGAGCTATGGAAAGAGCCATGCTAGGAGTGTCCCTGCGGGATAGAGTCCGGAACGAACACATACGCCAACGCACTAAGGTCACCGACATAGGTGAACGTATTGCGAAGCTGAAATGGCAATGGACCGGACACATATGCCGCAGGGACGATAACAGGTGGAGCCACCGAGTCCTGCACTGGCGACCTCGAGAAGGAAGTCGAAGCGTAGGCAGACCAGCAGCTAGATGGTCGGACGATATTAGAAAGACGGCAGGGCCGACCTGGACTAGAGACGCCGCATCTAGAACGTTATGGAATTCCAATAAGGAGGCATATGTTCAGCAGTGGACACATAAGTGCTGAGAAGAAGAAGAAGATGCCTAACGGTCCACTAATGAAAGATAATCAAACTGAATGAAGCGATAATTGGATCTAATTGCAATAATTGGAGCGTTAGCCGTATTTTAAATACGGTGGGATGTTAACAATTTTCATCTGTACGAAATTTTCCGCTATTGAACCGGGGCTTTTTACTGGATTAAATTTTTTCTAATCTTTTAAGAGCTGTCGGTCTTCGCAGGAAGACAAAATCGTTTTCACTCAATGTAATTGTTTGCACAAACTGTAAAGAGTTTCATTTCATCTGAGAAAGTTTTCACGAAATTCTAAACTGAATATTTATAAATAGAAAGCAATCCTAAAATTGAATTGCTATATTAGGAAGCTTTGTCTATTTTTGGTTGAATAATTCGAGTATTATTGGCTTCGATTTAATAGCAAATTCATTCAAATATGACGGAAGGTTCCATTAACTTAGTTGTTTAAGAACAATGAGAGGTAATTATAGATTTACATTTGAATAAGTTATTATTAGAACAGTTTTTAATAGGTCCTTTATTATTTTTAGAGTATCATTGTCCATACAATCAATTACACGAATGATGAAAAAGTTTTTTGCGTTACATGATCTAAATATTAGTCACTTTGAATAATAAACTATATATTACCGAGTATGAGAAATTTTCCTTTGGATAAGGATTTTCTTTATATCAGCTATAGAAATAAACTATGATAAAATATTTTTTTATAACTTCAGAGTGTCAACTTTACATCACCTAGTGAAGCGTTAGAATTTGACAACAATGCACACTTATCTTTCAATTTTAATTGAATTACTCATTCTCCTTGAAACGAGCGCCGGAAAAAACTTTCAGAGTGTTGGATATTGGGTATCAATTTAACGTGCGAACTGACCGAATCGACGTTTTCGACCTGATCGAAACGTTTTACGAAACGTTATAACTTTTATATTTTCTGTGATAACATCCTATAGACATTTATAACAATTTATTATGCATTTGTGGTCTGTAAGATTTCAGATAGGTACCCTATTAAAGAGTTCTGAAGATTGTTAAGATATTTTCTGAAGATTTTCTCTTCAATAACGTGGAACATTAGCGAAACTAATTTATCATTCTTCAAGTTTTAACGTGTTTTTTGCTTTGATGTCATAATTACAGATATCAGGACTTCTATAAAATAATAGCGATATCGACCCCTAGGTAAGTTCAGGAAACTTTTAGTTCGAAACCTATTTGAATAGCAACCATAGCTTTGTTTGAAATTCGGGCAATTCATCATGAGGGCTTAAAAGTTACGACAAGCTCAGGGCTGCCAGACTAGTCAGAAAAATCGAACTTTAACTTGAAGTTTGTGCTTGAAATTCCGCCGCTTCATCGAGCTAGATCTGTTTGAGCGAAAGTTTTTTTATCATGGAAATTTTGTTTTGCCAGTCTGACTCTTGGGGTGTTTTTCCATCAGAGATATACTATGCTACGTTGCTATGCTTTGGTATCGACCAATCCATATGGTCCATATGGACCAATCAGTAAGATTGGTGTAAAATTGGTGGATATAATATGCTATATAGCATGTCACTGGTGGAAACGGATTCAACTAAGCTATGATTTTATATGGAAGGTTAGTGGTCGCGAGTGGTAGCTATATTATTAATAGTATGTTCGATCTGCGCTTCTTACTCGTACTTAGTCCCATTTGCAAAATGTCCAATTTTTATCGTAACAAAATCAATGACTCATTTTCGCGAAAATACCAGGAGCGCATAGATGAACGAGAATTCGAAGATCAAATTTTTGTTTTTAAGAGAAAATGGAGTATCTTATTACATTGGGCTTAACGCAACCTATGAACATCCTACGTATCCATGCGTTCCTGGTATTCTTCACTCAATCAGTCACTGTTGCATTTACGATGAGACATTCCGCGACAAAACGGTCCTCGCGCAGCTATTTATTTTGTGGCATGCATCTTCATAGCACATCTTATAGGTTCCCGCCATACAACGACCTTCACCGAGACGATAATTGGATGAAACTGTTTTTATATGTAATTAAATATGTCAATAAACATAATGCATGTGGGTTGCCGATCAAATTTTGGTCCAGGGTTTGTCCACTCAGCATAAGTCGCTTATGCTGAGTGACAGCCATTTTGGATGCATAATATTGTTTTTTATGTTAAGTAAGCCTACTACCTACTACCTATTCATAAGTTTTATCCTATTTTATGCTCCCAATAAAATTATTTCATTTCATTTCTATTTATTTTTTTATACCACAAAGCAAGCATCATGCCCGCTTGGTGTTAAGCGGTCACTGCAGCCTATGGACGCCTGCAACACCAGGATGCAGCACGCTCACCCCACGAGCTCCGGAAACCTTACTCACTGGTAGAAACACGAGCCGGAGGTCTTATAGCTGTGGTGTTCTATAGGGTCGGCCTGGGCGTGCGGC
The DNA here is from genome assembly GCA_031163375.1 of Conogethes punctiferalis. Taxonomy (NCBI): domain Eukaryota; kingdom Metazoa; phylum Arthropoda; class Insecta; order Lepidoptera; family Crambidae; genus Conogethes; species Conogethes punctiferalis. Next base: position 10,003,493 of record CM062090.1, on the reverse strand, counting down.
TCAATTCGAGCGAAGATTCCCTATGCCCTATCTCTCTCTTAATAAATTAGAAATAAGCTCTAGTGGAGACTTTAATTACTAATCGTAGGAGTTCGATTTAGCAACAGGTCCCGTATTTCTCAGGTTCTATATTTAGCGTTTGTAGACGTAGCTACAGTATAAAACGGCAATAACTGGGGGGTGTCAGTAGGGTGCATACCGATTTCCATGTAATATCAGAATTTGGGTGTTATTTGAAATTCAGATATCCCCCTGTTTACTGTTTATCAAGTTATTAAAAGCGTTTCGTTGTATTGGCCGGTTGTCGCCAAATTCACTGCGGCCTTTATTAAATTAAATTGTTCCGTTTTTAAAGAATTGCCGCCTTTTAAATTTTGAACGTAAAGCCGAATATTTTGTAGAAATGAAATAAAACGTTCTATTTATTTTTATGTGAGAAGATTTTTTTTTATTTGGCCTTTATCAACTAATATGGCACCTATTTTATTTGTCATAATGCTACAGAGATTTGTAAAGAAATTAAAATAAATTAGGAAAGGACATTTACAATATCGCTTGAACAAAATAGATTGTTGGAAAGTATCTTTTCGGTTGATTTGGCTTTTCCACAGTGTCACAAGTTACAATTTTTGGGTAGCTTGGCGTAGTTGCGCCATCTATCAGACCTCTAGTGAACTTCTTGAAACATCGTACGCCGTATTCTAACGTTGTCCTTGCCGGTTTTCCAGCAAACATCGTAGGTTATATTTATCCTTATCGCCGCTAGATGTCTCTACAAGTAACTGAAAATGCTTTTCGTCGTTTTGTTGCATGGTACCTCCATGAAAATATGTTTAATAAATACTGTTAATAAATATGTTTAATAATAAACTGAAATAAGTTTGTTTGTCCATGTTATGTTGCGATTATTGTTATATTCAATACCTATTTTATTTTTAGTTGTAAGTAGGTTTTATTTAAGATTGAAAGATTATTCTTTCTTATTATGGTAGACGTTCAATTATGCTGCCATTCACAATTTGACTCACACAAATTATCTACTCTAGATGACTTTTGAAAAGTTCGACAATGCGCATATGATGTCTCAGGGCCGGTAGTCATCTTCATCATCACCAGTCTCTGCTGGACGTAGGCCTTCTCCAGTTGTATGCCACTTAGGGCAGGCGAGTTGGCGATCGCGGGACCTTCTCGCTTCGGCGACGCTGCTGCCCGTCGTCGGCATATGGTACCTACTACCTACTTAGCTACGCCTTGAATTGTGATGGTTATACCGCCACCAGTCGGTTTCACACGTCTCATTTGTTATTTGGCGGGATGCACCACGGGCAGGTGGGGTTGGCTTGGAGCGAAAAGATGATAGGCTGCTCCCTTATATCCCCAGCTACCTTTTTGAAAAAAGGCTTGAAGCCACCAAAAAGCTGTTGATGTTGTATTGTTGTTCTGATTGTTTTTTCTTGTTGTTGCAGGTGACGGCTACAAGCTGGCTTCGTCGGGCCCCGGCAGCCCGGCGCCGCCGCCGGTGCAATGGCGAATGCGCAGGAAACCAGGTCAGTACCATCACTTCACTACATAGTATTTTTTTTTATAGTAGCTCGACATAATGGCTTCCATACGCCTGATGGAAAGCCAAAGAGAAGCCCAAGTTGCTGTGACAACTGGCAAGTAACTGGTTAGCTGTCAGTTGCCACTGCCATGCCGGCCCAGCCACGAGCTCCGGAGACCCTACTCGCCAGCAGAAACGCGACCCGGAGGTCATTTGGCTGCGGTATTCAGTATAAAACGAAGACGCTCTTGTTGTCTGTCTGTCCCTTTGTATTAGATCTGTTAAACGATTTTGATGCGGTATTTTAATAAATAAAGTGATTCAAGACAAAGGTTTACATGTCATACATAACATACATTGCTACTTACTATAGGATTTTAGCAATGTATGTTATTTTTGAATAAACTAAAAGACGGACTAATTACCATTTTTTCAGGTTCAGGAGGCAGGGGGGACTACAAAAATCGAGCCAGTCGATATTTAGTATTTTGGTAAACATAGAAGCAGTGATAGTTAGTCATATTGCACATGTTCATGGAGCCATGGATCAACATATATTATTAGCTCTTCAATTTGCATTTGTATTCGAATCACTTTATAGTTATTTATAAAGGATAGTATTTTACGCAGACACTATTTTATGCAAGACAGTTCAATTTACTCAATTTAAATGGATAGAGACTCTATTCATAGGTTGTGGTGCAATCGTTTTTTCATTTTTGTAAAGGTAATCGACTTTATAAAACGTGTGTTATAAATGTCGCTTATAAAATGATTTCTTAAGGCTTTTTATACACTTACGTTTCAGCAGTGGTAGCTATAATTATCATTGATTCAGAACCCTGCAGGAAAAAATAATTTGGCCATAACATACAGGGAGCGATTGACATTCATCGTAAAGAGAAGCTACGCCCTGCGATCGCCAACCCGTTTACCCGCCCAGCGCGAGCGTGGCGATTATGGGTAAAGCTTCCAGATGTACCTATCCTGCAATAGGCTGATGATGATGACGTACGTAGTTGAAGGTGCTGGCGGAGTCCAGGGAAGATTAGAAATTACTCCACCGATAAGAGCGAAGCTCTTACATTTTGAATGAAATGAATGAGAAAGGTAAATTCTCATACAATGTCTTCTAGTTCTTTGATGAACCATGAAGGTCAGTCAATGAATGCCGATACTGGTCGAGGATGGATACACATTGGTCAGGATCGACTCCGATTAGGATGTACAGCTACTTCCGACCGTAGGTCAATAGGGATGTATCCTGGGTCAAAATACTTACATTATATTAAGTCCGTATTTTCGATTATAAAAATATATTGGACACGTATTTTTCCTTTTTTCATTTACACGAAAAATAACAAAGATACAAAGCATCAAAATTTAGGAGTGGGGGTGTTTGATGTCACGCCGTGCGACAAAATGCTGCACGGCGTGACGTCACGCGAAACTTTAACGGGGTATATCTTTGTAATCTTTGGTCTAATTTATAAATGATAAAATACGTATCTTCTATTTTTGAATAATCTAGAAGACGGACTAATTATTTTTTTTAAGGAAACAAGCATATTATTTTTTTCTTAAAATTCCTCGTTTTTTTCTCTATTTTATTTCCCTCGTTGTTGAATGCGTTTTTTTATATTGGCTCAGCATATTGGCTTCCCTTCGCCCGATGGAAAGCTAGAGAGAAAGCCCAAATCGCTTAGTTTCTAGTTACTCACCACAGTCATGCTGGCACGTGGGATGCTTCTTCGCGCTTCGTTTAAAACCCTATTTCAATGTAAGTCAAGTCTGTCCAGACATCGGACGAACAACCGAGTCAAACTTCAAGAATATTATACATGAGAATTGTGATGTTTTTTAAAATAAGTTTAAGATACTCAATGTCCTATCGTGTCTAAAGGCGACGCGATAAATACACTCGTAAACGACAGACTTCGAGAACTCTTTCATGAGTCATAAAATGCTTTATATCATCTCGGAGATTATTATGCGATTCGAACCACCATGAATGCATTTCCTTCGAAGATAATAAACTTTATGATGCTGTTCAAAAATGATTTACCTCACATTTGCCAAGATGCCGTGAATAGCAGACCCCTTTGTGAGTCGTTTGTCGATGTTCTTATGCATTTAAAGCGCTAAGTTAAAGCCTCTATTTCCAGTATTTTGTGGTGATTTCCTTTGTTATTGTATTTGACTGTTCGACCGGTTTGCCTATATCAATGGGAATGATAGCTACCGATGTGTCCACTAAAGATTTTTTAAAATTTGAGTTTCTAGATTTGAAAAACTCTGAATGGGTGGGCCACTTCATTTATGATTGGTCGCCTCTCCGGTCGTTTCGATCTTAGTACGTTATTACTACACGTTTACGTATGGTTAGGTACGTATGCGCACACATTGAGGGTTTTCTGAAAAAAGAAATTCACCAGATGGCACCACTTAAAACAAAGGTCCAACTGTTACGCGATTGGTTCATTTTGATATGGCACTGATATTTACATAGCAACTGACCATTCACATGATAGCAGGTCTACATAACGACAGCTATTGGATATTTCATTTTGAAACACCCGCATTGAGCACTATATCCTTGGCTAGCCTCCTAAGTCTTAGTGGCCGAAGGTCAGGAGACTATTGATTGAATATATGAACCTATAAATTTGTCTTTTTCTACATAATGATAAATGATCATTCGAGCGATCACACATTCGAAAACAGCTTTTCCTGCTCTTATGGAATTTGAATACTCGTTTCTTGAGGGTCTTTGGAGTAATATCCGTTCGGAAATACCTACCGCAAATGTAAGCTAGTTCCATTGAGTTGCAGTGTGTAGTAGGAAATTGCGCATAAATTACATACAGGGGACTCCTTTTTTTAATAAATTCTGTTGTGCATTCTTTATGGTATTCTTATATCCTGTTATTGGGTTATAATTGTAAAAATGCATCAAGGATGGAATGTTTGTATATCTATAATATTACAAATACGGAAACTTGTTTGTTACGCCTTCACGAGAGAATTATTGAACGGATTTGAATTGAGTGATTTGAATGAAACTATAAAGTACAATAGCTCATACATCAAATTAAGGTACAATTTTTTAATAATATTTCATATAAATTACCAATATTCAGACGCGCAAATGTAAATAGAATATACAATTTATTTTATTGCACACGATCACGATATTTCATCAATATAGAAACAGTCTTAGAAATGAAGATGGTTATATGGATTCAAACATATTTGCCGCCGCAAATTGATCAAAATGTCTCATATCTTTAAATTCATCAATATACGTCGTAAAAGTAATTTGTCAAATTAAAACGTACCTTATCCATAACTGTTGCTACAAAAATTACAAGTGACGAAAACGTCCCTGACATTCCAGGGAAAGTAAACACGCTGTCTTATTAACTTGATGACGTCATTAGGCACCCCCACCCCTTCCATTTGCTTCTAATTTAATTTCTACTACACGTAAATGGAGTTCCATCTGACAGATAACCATCTGGCAATTATTATTCTAGCGTGAATCTCCCGGGGTTATTACGTGTGGCAACCAATTGCTATCGCGTGATAGCAATTTTCTCATTACGTCGCTGAGTTTTCCTTGAAACTGTTGTTTTCGATATTCCTAATTTGTACGACACTTCCCGTAAGTTGGTTGATGGGGCTTTTAACAAAATTTGTTTGCGAGTCCCGTTAATGGAATAAGGCGTTGGCTTCTAGCTTAATCGCTGGCTGTGATCTTGTGTCGATTGTTATTGATTGGTTGAAATTCTAATGCTAATTGGAGTGAAAGGCCTAGGTTGGCTTATCATCCTTACGTAGTTGACATACCATCTAACTGTAAAAAAAGATTTGCCAATTCCTCCTTGCCGCGAACATGTAAATGTAATTCTCTGCCAGTTGAAGAAAAGCCACTTTTCTTTCATGTTTGTGTATTACTCTAATAAAAATGTACTCGTATATGTCCGTTTTATAACGGTTACCCGACGTGATTTTGATTTTGGCGTAAACTGACGTCATAATATGAATTATGATTACAGGCCACGTTGAAGTCTTTAAATCAAATCCATATCATGTAACGTGTTGTATTAAGTTTCTCATATATTTTTATAAATTCAGACGCAAAATTTATTATAACATGTTTTTGTTACTAATGTGAATGCGCCTTAATATTAAGACGATCATTTCATTATTCTGAAAATTGCTGAAACTTGTTTATCACATCGCCATTTTCCTTGAAAACTAAACGTTGCTATATAGTTCATGATGTCTTAGTCACTTGTTGCAATCATGTGATTAATCATCGCATGATAGAGATTGATATCAATTAAAAGGAAGCGAAGAGGAAATAAATTACCCCAGCTTCGAGACAATTACTTCCAGAAAGCTAAAAGACGTATGTGGTTTTTTACGTGGGATTTTGTTTGTGCATCTTGCGTGAATGTCACAAAGAATAAAAGTTCATATCTCAACAATGTACGTTACATATGAATTAAGTCATACTGTATGTATGATGATGATTAACGGAGTTTCTACAGTGTATCTGATTTTTAAGGCAGAGTTTTCCGTATTCATTTGAATCTTATGACCCTGGGAAACCAAAAAAACTCAAAATGCATCCTATTTTTTTGATAGTGGCCCAGCGTACTGATGATTAGCGCAAAACGCGACTTAGGCTTCGCCTTCTTTCCATCAGGCCTGGGAGAGGCAATATTTGTACCACACACACGAAAAGCTACTTGTTATCACTATATTCTATAAATTGTCTAGGTACATACATTTTGTATATATATGTTTGAACATTACTGTAACTCTCCCAATTTAAACGTTTTCTAAAAATGTACCCAATCGTTCTCAATCGCCCCTTGAGAAAGAAAACGTATATCGAAGTCTAGTTCTATATTTCTTTATTTGAAAGCCACACATGCCCAACACGTACTACCCGCTGAGGCTTTTTGTCTGAAATGTGTGACGGGGTCAATAAAGTACCTGAATTCAATAGTGAAACGTGACGTTCATGAAGATAGGTGCTTCGAGAACGTTAATCCATCGACCACAGTTAAGGAAAATGGCTTTACACGTGTAACTGAAATAGATTAGTTTGAGAGTGTTTTAATCTGGTGCTGATTATGATCTCTTTTTATAAATACCATATAGAGCAATAAAAAATCTAAATAATAAATAATAATAAATTCTTTATTGCCAAGTTCAGGAAACATAATGAGGTAACAGTAACTCCTGCACTAGGCTCGCAGGCCTGTATCGCAGGAGTCGGTAATATATATAACTCAAACGTGACTGACTGACTGACATAGTGATCTATCACCGCACAGCCCAATGCAGATGTTATGACGTAGGCAGGCATCCGCTAAGAAAGGATTTTGATCAATTCTGGATGAAAAGAGTTTCATCCAGAATTGATCAAAATCCTTTCTTCCTTCAGAGGAAGGGGATGAAACTCTATTCAACGCGGATGAAGTCGCGGGCACAGCTAGTCTATCTATATTTAGGTTCACACAAAAGCGTAATCGTATCTTCACAATAAAGGGGTTTATTCAACGCGAATACCATATTCAAACTAGTTAATTTTGGACGACATTTCTAGCAGACATCAATCATTCAATATTTGTGCGAACTTTATTATCATCCTATAAATAAATCGAAACTCCAACAAAACGTTTTCAAGTTCACCAACTCCTTAATTAAACTAAAGAATGTATCTGCCTATTTTCATTTTGTCCCGCGTAAAGTATGTTAAGTGCTAATAAGAGAAATTCTTGGTACAGTTGTAACCAGTGTTGCCAGTAGTCTCGAATTTGGCGGGACGTTCCGATTTTTATATCAATACTAGCTGCAGCCCGCGGCTCTGCCCGCGTAAATAGTCGTATAAAACATAGCCTATGTGTTAATCCAATGTATAAGCTATATTACTGTGAAGTTTCATTAAAACCCATTCAGTAATTTTTGTGTGAAAGAGTAACAAACATCCATCCATACATCCATCCATCTATCCAAACAAACTTTCGCATTTATAATATTAGTAGGATTAAAGGCGCGGGGCAGGCCCAGTCCAGCCTTATGAAGATAATTCAACCCATAATGTAGCTATAGAGTGCATTTAACTACATATCTGTTAAAATGGAACGTGCGTGCAGCAAGCTGAATAAGCACGGTCAGGTGACAATCGTCAAAAATCCACAGATACCTGCTTCTCCTTTACTCGCTTACCACCAGGTGAATAGTAGTCACTATGCTGTTCTACTATAAAACTCTACGTTACGTACTTTGAATATACCTTATTTGTTATTCCGTACGCTTTTTACTAGTATATCCCGCTTTCGATTAGAGGATCCAGCTTATTCACTAAGAATGTTTCAAAATCGGGATGTAAGGGAGCGACCTTTTTGCGATCTTTTCGCTCCAAGCCACCCTCACCAGCCTGTGGAGCATCCTACCGTATAACAAAGAAAGCTCTGGAAACCGATTGGTAGCGGTATAATAAGAAAAGGAGTAGGTAAATACCATAAGCCAATGATGGGCAGCAGCGTCACCGGAGCGAGAAGCTGTGCCCAGCGGATCACCAATACTGCCTGTACAACATGGCGATTATGGGTAAAAGATGATTGACCAAAGTAGCGCACAACCGGAAAGGCCTGTGACCAGCAGTAGACTGATACGCTGACACGATAACACGATAGGCTGATTATGATGATGTTTCAAAATCCCGACTTGGCATTAAAAAACCTAGCAACCCTGGTTGTAACCCAATAACGTTTTCTCAAGTCGAGCCAAGTCAAGGGCAGATCCATGTAATTCCGTCTGTGTAGCGGATGTATGTAAATCGAGCCCTTTCTTTGAGTCGCCGAGAGCTCTGTTTAATTTAGAATGGCATCCTCTTTAATTGTTTCTGTCCTGAGTTACAGGGCAGTAAATCCTGCGAAGGTCGCCTGTAGCCGTGTTACGTGGGCTAGGTATTAAGGCGTTCATAATTTATGGCATGTACCAAGTACTGTGCGGTTTTGTTCGAATACCGCTGCGCGACGTCTTTATGGCATTACTAAAAGCGCAGCAATCAATTTCCTGCAACGTATGTACTCGTATCTCATTTTATGTTTGGATAAGGAAATCACAATTGCATAACTCACTAGACTGGGTTTCTGTGACTCCGTACAAAAGTAAATACATCACGCTGATAGTCACAGAAATGTAGGTATCAAGGATAGTGCGGCCATCGAATCTTATTTCCAAACATACACGCGGCGTAATTGCCTGCTGCTACAGCGGCTTGGGCTTCTCTTTCGCTTTCCCTCAGGCGTAAGGAAACCATTATGTCGAGTTACTATTAAAAAAATTTACCACTCGTGCGCTTGAAGATAGGCTATCTTCGATGAGAAACTCTACACTATTTTGGTAGTACTAAGATATGGCAGCAGATGGACGGGCTTTCGACTGATCGCATTTATAATCAAGGTCAGTCATAGCTTATCCTCGATCTAGCGTACTTGATCATTACCATTACCAATTAATGGGAACCAAACCGTGGGAAATACAAATTATAAGCGCAAGAGGAACTTAATATTTGCAACAATTCGTTTACGGGTCAATTAATTACCACAGTTGGTTATGATTAATGGTCCATCTAGTTTCAGTGGAAATCTCTCTCGATAAATTATTAACGCAGTGGTTCTCAACTTGGGGGGTTACAACGCCCCTAAATAAAGGTAAATGGCTTGCAACAATTAGTTTAGTAAAAAAACAATAAAGTTTTTTAAACAATACCGGCAAAAATATATTGAGCTTACCTGATAAATACCTATACCTATTACCATTTTATCGAAAATAGAAGATTTTATCTGAATACAATCCAGTTGACGCGTCTGACTGGTCCGCCTGGGGGCCGAGAGCCTTGTCTCCGCAAGTTATGGTCGGCGATTGCTGGATGCTAGTTGGGCCCGCGTAGGCGGGCAGCGTTGATAGTGTCGCGACCGTCCTAGTCCTTCCAGGTCCCGTGACATCATCCCCATAGGCGCTTGACGGAGGGGCCGGGGTTTTAGTGGGTATTCCCTGGTTCCTCTCCATCTTGAGGCAAGGTGAGTCCCACATACCCCGTCACTCCCCCCGGGTGACGGGAATGACTAAATGCATTTTCCTCGGCATAAAAAAAGGTGAAAAACATCCCGATCTTTCCCTAAGGTTGAGCGCTCGTAGCGAACCACCATCGGATTGAGTGGGTATTTTCTCCTAAACCAGGGCAGTGTGACTCTCACATGAAACAGGTATACCGATCCAGGGCCCTGGTATATGCGTAAACGCATGCCTGACAAAAAGAAAATGTTGTTGATATATCAAAAGTGTAATGAAAACAAAACCAAATTGGGTTGCGTATTATTTTTTCGTAATACAGGGGTTGCGTCATGAAAAGGTTGAAAAACACTGAATTATCGCAATGGCTGGATGTTTTGTTGAGTTCCCCCGGTGCTATCTCGTAATCCGCATTAATTCATCATACTAGACTTTTCCGACTTTCTTTGGGGGCAAGGTTTTTGCGCGGAAAGCTTGTTGTAATTAATGGTTGGTGTTAAGACTTTAATACCTTTGTGGCGTTAGCGGGATTAGAGGGATTTTATTATTTTAAAGCGTGTTCAAATTTGATTTATGGTTGCGCTGACCAGAAGAGGTACGGTAAAAAGGCATACTTGTATGTGGAGTAGTGGAGGATGCAGTCCACATTTTTTTTAAATAACCCAAGACACCGATCTATCACCTTCTCGCTCCAAGCCATCCTCACCTGCCCGTGGTGCATCCTGCCGAACAACAAACGAGGCGCTTTCAACCGACTGGTGGCGGTATAACCATCACGATAGAAGGCGTAGCTAAATATAATAGACCGATGACGGGCATCAGCGTCATCGGAGCAAGAAGCTACGCCCTGCGATCGCCAACCCGCCTGCCCAGCGCGGCGATTATGGGTATATCGTCCAGATGTTTGCCCTAAGTGGCGAACAACTGGAGAGGCCTATGTCCAGCAGTGGACTGCAATAGGCTGATGATGATGATAATGATGAACCCAAGACATGCCACGTTAGGCCACATAGCGCTATCTAGCCCCAAACTAAGCTGAAGCTTATAGTAGGTACCCATAGTACAAGCTTCGGCTTAGTTTGGGGCTAAATGGCGATGTGTGGCCCCGCGTGGCATGGCTTGGGTTATTTGTTTTATTTAGGAAGGTTCAGGATTTAACTATTTGCAATACCTACACATCAACGGAAATAAAAAACAAAAGTAAGTTCTTCTAAATTATTTATCTGATATGTAGGTTAAGTAAAGTAAGTAAGTACTCTTACTTTTAGAACATGTATGTGCAGGAAAGTTTGTAAAATAATTCCTAATTGTTGAGTTAGAGTGTGCGTGACTGGAAATATCTTAGACCTACACAAATAAACTGAACGTGCGAGATTTTACTGATTATGCCGTACGCAAGTGAGTTAGTATTGAAGTTTAATGTTATTTAATAAGACAAGCAGGGTTTCATTACTCAAGTTTAGATAAAATAGGCAGGTTATTTTGAAAGTAGCACGGTATAATGGGTTTCCTACACCTGATAGGAAGCGAATGAGAAGTCTATGTCGCTGCGACAATGGGCAAGTTACCGGCAAGTCAACTGTCAGTTGCCACCGCCATGCCGGCCCATATAGATGATTCTTAACGCAACGCGGCAACGTTTAAACGATCCCATATCAAAACAAGCAGGAAATGCATGAACTGGCTACGAGTTCCACATTTTAACGATATTGGGGACAAAATGTCGTGTAGACCTTGGGTATGTCGAACATATATTCTTTCCATCGCTCCCGGTCGGGTCAATCTAGAAAACGCAGTATTTTAAAGGGACTGAAGTCTAGGTGTTTTAAGAGTCACCCCAATTTAATTAGCACAATGATCAATGGGCGTCACACACAGACATCACACCAACCGCCCAATGCTGTTGGACATTTAACGCAATTTACCTAGTTCTGTGATTAGTTTGTATCTATCTACTTATATAAGTTCAAAACTCTTTTCTGTATCAAGATAGCATAGTCGTTATGCCTACTTTTTTAGTTTCAAAAGTCAATACAAAGATAGACCAAAATATTAGGCGTTTCTAAATTTCGTAAAGGGTCTATTCAAAACTTTTTAAATAATTCAAGGGCCTATACAGCTGGAAACACAAAGGTGATTTACAAAGAGAGTTCAAAATACTTATAATATTCTCGTTGCGGAAATTATAATAGGTAGCAATTTTCACAGTTTCCGTCCGAGTGCTTGGGGCACATGCAATATTAATGTTCAGACCCCTTCCTCAAAGGAATGCGAAAATAAAATATCGAAAGTTATTCCAGTTTAGTTTAACAAATGATAAGAAACTTATGTTTTTACGGCCCCATTTACATCTGAATGAACACAAAATGTACAGGGATGATAATAAGTTTCTGATGTTCAAAATAATATAAATACTTTTAATATATTTACATTAATTGGTTACAAAAACAACCAGACCTTATGTTCACTGTGTATTATCTACTACTTAAAACCAAGCATTTGTGATATTGTTTGCACATGTAATAGCAATTATAGCAAATTAAATATTAATCGTCTATGATTTTCTCTCAAATTGTATTTAAGTAACCACTGAATACAAAAAAGAAAATAGATTAACAATCCTCCAAACTTCGCCTTTTCCAAAAAACTAGCCTATTGGTTAAAAAACTAAATTTCCGAGAACTTCAGACTCATTGTCAATAAAATATGTATTTCCAAAGTTTTACAAGCTGTTCATTCAGCTTTCTGAAACTTCTCTGCAACAATCCTTAATAGTACCTAATCGTCGAACCGATCTCAGTAATATGATACACACACTAATTGCCGTTTCAACTACTAAACTATGTGTATTAGGTAACAAATTGTTTCTATAAAATATGTGAGCTCAACCGCTACAATTAATTTGAGAAGTTGCAGCTATTAGTGTTAACTTCTCAGTGACCACACATGCCGAGACATTTAAGACTTTACGACGTACGTGATAAGGGTTCCGCTAAGTGAAGTGTGTAATGGCTCGGCTAAGTGTACTCCGCTGGTGGTAAAGTGCGAACAAGTTGTTGACTTAGATCGAAGAAAAATGTGCCGAGCGTTGAAGGGTTGGGGAGTTAAAAATAGATTTCACTTTTACATTCTTTTGATATTGGTTTGGAATTCGTTATTTGGAGTGTACTCACCTAAGTGTGGTATGTAATACGTACTTATCTCATATGTCGAAGGCAAATTAAATAATTCGTCCTTATACATATAAACGGTGTCTTCAGCTTACAAAGATAATTATACGTTTTTAAAAGTGTCAAAGGCAAATTGTTAATGAATTCAATTGTATCCATGGAATTGGTTGACAGGTGAATTATAAAATTAGCATAATACAAAATAATACCAAGCGCTAAACCTAAAGTTACATTGTTTAGAATCGAGAATAGAATCGATTCGACTAATAAAAGTTTAGGGTAAAATAACCGAAAAATATTTTCATTACACCATGTTTAATCATTTTTTAACTGTATTATCAGTGTTTTGGCTTGAATAAATAAATGACCCAAACATGCCAGTCTGGGCCAAATGGTGTCATCTATTCTCAAACTAAGCCAAAGTTTGTACTTAGGATACTAAACAACTGATAAACTAATCTTATTTAGATAATTTTTATTCTATGATTCATAACCTTTTTTGTGAAAGATTAGCCTGTATCGTGTGTAATTACCACAATAAACACAAGAAAACAAAAATACGCTGATACGTTTATCTATACATATAATAAAAATGTAACGAATCGCTGTCTGTACATGGAAGATATATGTGAAAAAATATTATGGGAGGCCTTTATTAATGCAATAGTACCCAAAACAATGATTTTTGGAATTTTTGTCTGTTTGTCGGTTTGTCTGTTTGTCTGTTTGTCTGTATGTTTGTGCACGCTAATCTCAGAAACCGCGTATCCGATTAAGATGCGGTTTTCACTAATATATTGCTGGAAGCTTCCCTTAACATTTAGTGTTTGTTTCATGTTAATCGGTCCATAAATAAAAAAGTTACGCCCATTTAACTAATCACGTCGAGCCTGCTGTACGTTTGCGCGGGTATATAAAGCGCGCCGAGATCTGCGCCGCGCCGCTGCCAGCTGCCAGGCACTGGGGGTATTTAAAATCACTACCCAAGAAACTATTCCACGCGGACGAAGTCGCTGGCACAGCTAGTAAATAATATAAATAAGTAGAGTTTTCTTAAGTATTGAGCGTTTCATTAACACGTTGCAGATTTATTAAGTAACTGATATAAAGTCATACATTTGAAAATGACACAATCTCTGTTGACCCGTTGGGTATTACGACCCTCGGACATAGATAACTTGCTTATAAATCGTGAAATGCAGAAAATACAAATAAAACACCGTCATGCTCATTCATCATTCTCCATTTGTTACTCTTTTGTGCCCTGCACCCACGAGAAATCGTTCAACAAACATCAAACACGATTCGCGCCTATGTATTAAATTTCAATAGGTACCCTTTCCGGGCGCTTGGTTGCATTATTTACAAAGCGTCATATCTAAAGGTAGGTCAGCTGTTCAGTGACTGCGAAACGGATGGGATTGGATAAAGGACAGTGAGGTAACTCCAAATCTGCCCTTTTCCTTTGTCCGGGTTGTGATCATCATCATCATTAGTCTCTAACAGTCCACCGCTGGTTATATGACTCTTCCATTGTTCGCCAGATTCTTACCTAGCCGTAACTCATTTTTTAACTAGCACGGTGGGTAACGTTTTGCTTTTTGTTTTGCATGTGTACCGCCAACTTACAACATTTGGCTTGAGCGCTTTGTGAATGTGTTAGCCCTGTATTTAGTTTTTAGTTTTGTTAAATATGAATGCTAAGCTAAGAATGCTAAGTTTTATCTTGGGCTTTTCGCATCCAGCACTGCAGGAGGTGATGGGGTGATCCTATTCTAAATCCTGAAACCACACAGACTCGTTCCTAGGTTTAGCAGTTATATAATTTCTTTTTAAACACAAGACATGTCAGGCTGGGCCACACATCGCCATCTCGCCCCAAACTAAGCCGAAGCTTGGACTATGGTTATTAGACAACTGAAAAACTTACATAGATACTTTTTTTTTGTATCTATGTAACATGTATTACTAATACATATTATACATATTAAACACCCCCTTTATATTGGACAAAGAGACATGTTTTATGGAACAAATTTATTTGTACTACGGGAATCGAACCCACGACTCCTTGCTCAGAAGGCTACCAAATAAGCCATCGAACCAGTACAATTGATGCCACACGAGGGAGTAGTGCCTTTTGTTATACCTCTCTTCTCTGCCATTATGCTATACTGTGGCAGGCCTCTGCTACAGCGGACCGCGTTAATTCACACTCCGTCTAGTTCACAGCTGCGTTTCCAACCCGTTTGTTTCTTGAAATGAATACAAAATTAATATGACAGGTAATAGCTTTGTAGTTGGCAGTGTAAGGATGTAGGTCAAAGGATGTGATTTACATTGCATATGAGCTTTGAAATGAAGTATGATAATTAGGAACAAAGGCCCTAAAGGTACGTTCCTAGGGCCGATTTTTGTTATACAAAGAGAACTTTTTCTAAAGAAACAATATACCTATAGGTGACCCGAGCGTTCAGGTTGGAACACAGGTTGGAATTATTTAATTTTACAAATTTCTCAACGGCGGCAAAGTCCCCTAGTGTTACGGTGTCTATGGGCTGTAGTGATCACTTACCATCAGGTGACCTGCAGGCTCATTTGCCTCCTCTATCATAAAAAATATTTTTCTTTTATAAAAAGAGCGTGCAGGATGGTCCAAATGTTAGGTCGACAGGCACAATAGGGCATACCCACCGCGCCTGTCGCCCTTACCCTGAAGGCTCACTGAGATGCCGTTTCAGGCCCCGCCTAAAGAACCTAGGATTGTAAGAGGAAGGAAACACATGAGCTGAAAGGAACATATTGTTTATCCCCAAAATTCATGATGAATCTAGATAGACAAGTTTTAGTTTTAGGTTTTATTCAATTATGTATTAGGACCTGTGCTAACGGCTTATCGGACATTTTTGCGTTTCAATACCTATATCTTATTACAGCAACCCTTTACATTGGACATGAATAGTATCATAAAACTATACGAAAAAGCCGTCGAATATTTTCAATACGTACACGACACGTGACATAACTTTTTACCTATGTCATACCCTTTTAGTCCATTATAAATGTCCCCTTTTCATAATACACATGCTTTTCTGAGTTCGCCAATATTGTCAGTCAGTCTTGACACTGATTTGACATCGGGTATACCCGTTTCAATATAGACCTCTATGTGAGATATAGCATGAAATGGCGCATTATCTCTTTACGTAAAAAAATACTATTAGGTATATCTAATAAATACTTGAAATTTTATATGTATAGAAATTATTTATTTTCTCACGTGTATTATAATCTGCATATTACCTATATCGGTAAACATTTTAGTCAGAAGAGAAACTTAATCATTTAAGAACAAAATCGATGCACAAGCGTACGAGTAAGTCTAATTCAGAAAGAAACTTTCTGAATTTAGGAAACTTGGCGAAAGAAATGCGTCTTTTATCGTATTTGCATACGTATATCTATAAAATTGCAGTTTAGTTGTTAATTATCTTGTAAGATCATTTATTACGAAAAACAAAGACACGTGAATGAAAATATCAATAGTGATCTATCTCCGATTGCCGTCAATTTTCAATAGAAAGTACTTTCTTGTTATGACATGAAACCGCAGTTATTTCTGGTGAACATATTGGCAGGGTTGTCGAATACTTGCTGAAAGTTAGATATTGTTGAATGGTACGCTTCTAGATAAAATTATCCCTTGAAACGAGTTCATCGCCCACCTAAAACGAAACAAACTTTTCGGGTAACCAAAAAAGAACTTTTGATTACAAAAGTTGCCCTATAAATAAAAAAATATACATGCCTTTCCCTATTCATTCATAAACGTGTATCATGTCTATTACAACTAATAGTTAGATGTCTATATGCCTTTCTTTGTCTATTCTTCTTTATGTACTGTTATCTACCGGACGTTTTTGATCATAATGAAAAACCTGACTTTGTCGACTGTAGAACATGGATTTCGTGAAGTACTTGACAGTCTCAATTTTGGAGACAAGATGTTTTGTGTTAAAACTACTTGGTTTAATGGACATCCTGGCCAAAATGTTTTTCTTTTTATATATGTTTTTATGACAGTGTTCTGTGCCAATACTGTGTCAACACAATAGTTACAGACATCTCACGGAAGCTTGTGTCTTTATCCCAAACCTAAACTCCCTAAAATATTCAGATTTTGCTTAACTAATTTGTATTCGGTATCAGAACGAAGAAGGTAGTTATTTTAAATTATTGTTTTATTATATTGAATGACCCGATGGCTCAATTGGTAGTGACCATTACCATCTGAACCAATGGTTGTAGGTTCAATTCCCGCACAGTACAAACATTTGTGTGCATGAACATGTCAAAAACACCCAGACCATTGGTCTGGGTGTTTTCTACGTATAAAATGTATTTATTTACAAAAAAAGTATATAAAGTAAGTTTATCAGCTGTCTAGTACCCATAGTACAAGCTTCGGTTTAGTTTGGGGCTAGGTGGCGCCGTGTGGTCCAGCGTGGCATGTCTTGGGTTATTTATTTATTGAGAATCACAAAAAAAAACAATTCTAATATCATCAGCACCAGCCCTATACATCATCTGTGATTGCATCGGCACGTGTATCGGAGGTGTTGCGAATTTCCTCGTACGTTGCGTTGTGGATTATTGGCGTTACTATACCTTGTCCAATCGTTTATTTCCTTTTTGACAGCTCACGCCTATGAAGTAATGTTATTTTTTCGGAAAAATGTACTACATTAATATCGTACTTTATTGACGTTTACATGGGATATTAATAGTTCGACGCGACTGGAGAGAGATCTAGGTGCAGGATAAACGAATTCACTTGCTTTACAATGAATTGGGGTGTATAAACGCCAATTTGCTGACTTCGGAGCTACCGAGTAATGTCTTACCAGAAAGAAAAAAATTGTTTGGATCGACTTGGGATTCAAATCCTGAGTTTTTAGGTCACTAGATACCAGTAGGTACAGAGAAACCTCTAAACCGTGTGTCTTAAATATTCTAGACTTATAATAAATCTGTAGAGAGGTCAATTCTGTACTTTAATATATTTTCATAATAATTATCAGGGGGTGATAAGTGATCGATACTGATGCCAAAAATGTAATCATTAAAATTTTTGTCTGCCTGTTCGTTATAAACAAAAACTACTTACTGGCAGATTTTAACGAAACTTGGTACAATTATCCTTTATACTCCTGCGCAGGTTATAGTTTTCATCACGTTACGATCAATAGGAGCAGAGTAGTGATGGAAAGTGTTGGGAAAACGGGAGAAATTTTTATCCGTATGTTTGATCGCGCATCACGCGAAAACTACTGCATGGAATTGGGTGCAGTTTTCACCAATGTATTGCTAGGTCTAAACTAAAAACTTAGGCACTAGGTAGCAGTTTCGGAGCCTATTCGTGTCAAACAAACAATCCAATCTTTCCTCTTTATAATATTAGTATAGATAGATAACTCGATGTTACTTTCATCCTTTAAATTGAAACATAAGCGAAAACAATATGCCTAACGCGGCCTCAATGATAAAATTTCATCGCACGTATAACTTTAGAATTAACCCTTCCGGGCTATTGTTGCTATACTTGGCAGCGAAATAAGGGTGGCTTGGCTATGTTCATTCACTCCGCGATTCCGCCCTGTTTTCGTGGAAATGTCCATTGAGGTACATAGACGG
Organism: Conogethes punctiferalis; assembly: GCA_031163375.1. Taxonomy (NCBI): domain Eukaryota; kingdom Metazoa; phylum Arthropoda; class Insecta; order Lepidoptera; family Crambidae; genus Conogethes; species Conogethes punctiferalis. The sequence goes on along the minus strand of CM062090.1, from coordinate 9,984,986 downwards.
CACAGTATAAAGTAGATGGAATAAAATAACAAGTTAATTTTATGTCAGGATTCAGTTTCTAGAACTTCACTTTTAAGGCTTAAGTTAAGAGTCCTTAATGTTAGAGAACTTGAATATTTCGTTTTATAAGAAATGAGAAGAAATATTTATTCTTTGGACATCATAACACCTCGTAGACAAAGCACTGAGTAAAACAAGAAAAACACAAAAGAAACATTTTACATATTAAGAGACCGATTTTATTGCTTTAGAGACCCCGCAAACTACAGACTTTCTATCGGCCGATAGTTTAGTCGGGCTCATAATTAGTATGAAGATCAGCCGATATCAAATCGTTGTAGTATGCGGGCTTGCATACATCTTCATACCGATTATGAGCCCGACCAAACTATCGGCCGATAAAAAGTCTGTGGTCTGCGGGGTCCCTTAAAGTTATCGATAACACAACTATTTGAACTAATTACCTTGGAGTTACATTAATGGATGTACTACGCGAAATGTGTGTGTATATCCTTATAAATTCTGGAATTTGAATAGGACCACCCCATCTCATCCCGAGGGTGTCGTAGAAGACGGCTAAGGGAATATCATGAAACATGCTGTCCGTTCCGTTTTTCGTTGGTAACATCTGGGTACAAATAACGTGGTTAGCAGGGGCGTAGCTACTGCCGTATCTGCGGTATAATACCGCAGGTCATAGAAGGCCCTCAAGTACGTAAACAAAAACTTCCCAAATGTTGTGACAATTTTTTTTCCTAAGGGCCTCCAAACAATTTTTTATATGGGGCCTCGCCAAGGCACGCTACGCTTTTAGTGGTGACTAAGGCAAGTTTCCTAACAAATAACCAGCATTTTTTTTTTATAGTGGCTCGACATAATGGCTTCCCTACGCCTGATGGAAAGCGAAAGAGAAGCCCAAGTCGCGGTGACAACGGGCAAGTAACTGGTCAGTTACCTGTCAGTTGCCACCGCCATGTCGGCCCAACCCCATACCCCCCACGAGCTCCGGAAACCCTACTCACCGGCAGAAACACGACTCAGAGGTCATTTGACTGCGGTATTCCATAGGGCGGAGGTCCTTCCCCGGACGGGCGGCTCAATTCGAGCGAAGATTCGCTATGCCCTACCTCTCAGCATTTTGCGTTTGCAAGTTTATAATGATCATAATGTCCGCCAAATGTCTAACGACCGTATTCACAAACGTTACTCCCGACGCGCGGACGCACAGTGCCCATAATCCTATAGATTTTTGGGTGCGTTCGCGTGACGCATAGTCACCTTTGTGAATACGGCCGTAAGCCGTGCCATCAGTGAATTCCTTACTGCTATTCATTTTAATGTAGACGTTGTACCCGTAGGTCAGTATACCGGCAAACGTAACTCTTGTTTGCACATACGCAAAATAAGCGGAAAGTCATCTCTAGTTACTCTAATATTAGGAAAGCTAGTACGTCAATACCGGATCTAATTTTAGTAACCGTTCTATAGATTTAACTAACGTTAGCGCAGTTCGATATTCATATCATCATCAGCCTATCACAGTCCACTGTTAGACATAGGCCTCTGCAGTTGTTCGCCACTTTGGACAAACATCTGGAGGCTTTGCCCATAATCGCCAAGAGTGCCCAGAGGGGCAGGCGAGTTGGCGATCGCAGCTTCTCGCCGCGGTGACACTGCTGCCCGTCATCGCCCTGTGGTATTTAGCTGCGTCTTCATTTGTGATGGTTATACCGCTACCAATCTGTTGTTCAGTAGCGGCCCCTAAGTCAGGAAGTTGGTTATATCGCACCCCCGTTAAGCTATTGGTCCAGCGCTTAATATGTCACTGGTCGTATAAAACTATAGTCCTATCGGATGATGAGAGTGAAGTAACAGAGGAGAGGAACAGGTCACTCTATCTGTTAATCATAAATTGGTCTACAGAATCCTAAAAACTGTAACTACTCTATGGTTGTCTTCGATAGGTCCTTGTGGTAAATAAAATGGACTGTAGTTTGATAGGCGCTGGTTTATTATAATCCCGAAGATACAGCTGACGACGTGATATTACTATATAAAAGGCGGTTGGAGGTTCCCGTTCGAGATGGTGCGCGGTAGCCGTCTGGATGTAGCGAGTGCGTAGGGACGACTGTGCGATGACTGCCCGCGCGCCGACGTCAGGACCCTCCGCCCGCGCGTCTCCTCCCGTGCGTCGACCGGTCCGCCGCGACAATGGTTCATCATCGTCATCAGCCCTTCGCAATCCACTGCTGGACATAGGCCTCTCCAATAGTTCAGTCGCCACTTTGATCGATCTTGGGCTTCTCGCATCCAGCACTTACCAGGCATCCTTCGCAAATCGTCGCTCCACCTGGCCTGAACGCGTCCTACACTACGTTAGCGAAGAAGCAATCTCCACTCTAGAACTCGTTTACCCCAACGGTTATCGGTCCTACGACTGATATGGCCAACCCATTGCCACTTCACTTTGATGTTCCGGCTACTCTTCGATTGTGATGCACGAATTTGGCTAATTTAAGAAAATCGTTAAAAGCGTCATATAGCTATAAAACCGTTGCTAATGAATACAAATCTTATAAGTAGATTCACCTCAGCCTTGATGGCTAACTATAGAAAATGCTCATCATAAAATTTGCCGTCACGCCATACACTCGTGGCAAAGTATTGTTGACCAGACGAAGTCGCGCGCACAGCTAGTCCTTTTATATGCATGGAAAGAAATAGGACGGTTTTATGTCAATAGTAAGATATAGGTAATGTTACAAAATCTATCTGTTTATCTTTATGGCGGAATAATTCCGAGTGACGTCATATAATTATGTATCGAAGCCAAATTTACTGATCTAGAAGCATTCATGGAGTAACAACGTATGAATGAGTATTTATTTATAAATGAAACAGCTTTAATGATATCCCGTTGAAAAGCTATGAGAAATTTTAGTGCCGTGTAGTGAAGTTTCAAGTGTATGGACATACTATTGTGTTGAATTGCAAGTGTTATAGGTACTAGCTACGTACTTTTGATATTGTGATGTCGAAGTATTATTTACATGCATTGCGTAAGTGTTTATAAATAATTTTTTACACGACTGCCGAAGAAAGTAGAGTAATGTTTTTCGAGAGTATGTGTGTATGTGTGTCTCAGCGAAGCGGGCTTCTCTTTCGCTTTCCATCAATCGTAGGGAAGCCTTTATGCTGTACTATTATAAAAAAAAACTAAAGCTAAGCTTACACAGCCCTCGATTAATCGTGTAATCCATACATATTTCCGCTCGAAAATTCCCTGAGCTGTTGAACTGTTGCTATTTAAAATACGATAACATTAAATGATTTATTTCCCTCCATCGGATGAAGCTGCTTTATTCCGCAGATATAATTTATAGTCCAACATGGACTTTTGATCATGTTATGCAATTTGCACAGAAACGGTTGAAATACGAAAAGCTTTTGCTGTTTTTATATTACGATTCCCTCTTTTCAGGCTTCGTAGGCTAGGTTGTATTAAATAATAAATTACTCAAAACATGCTGCGCTGGGCCACACAGCTCCATCTAGTCCCACACTAAGCCCAAGCTTGTACTATGAGTACTAGACAACTGATAAACCTACTTATATAATTATTTTTAAATAAAACCTTAATTTGTACTTCTCACCTAATAGAAAGCGAGAAAGGAAACCCAAGTCGCTGTGGCAAACAGACAGGCAAAGGTCAGTTTCGTTTTTAATGTATTTATGAAAATACTGTGCAGCCAATCAGCAGTCTTACTTTAAAGTACAGTTAATCTTACAGGTGTAAGATTCGCTGTACCTTATAGTGAGTTTGCTGTACTTATAGTGAGATTGTCATATGCCGAACTATTAGGCTGTGGAACTCTCTTCTAGCACACGCGCTACTTTCTTCTATTATAGTCTTAGGTCTTTTAAACAGCGCGCGCACTCATGAGTTCGTCATACTGTAATCGATCTGCGTTGCACTTACTAGGCATGATGCAGATCGATTTAATTTTTTGAACTTCGCCGTCAGCTTAACATTGCAGTGACTGCATCCTACGTGTCATTTTGACGTGCCAATATAAAATTACATGAATACTGCTACTGTATTAACCAAAGAACTAATACTTGAATGTTGGAAAACGCGGTGTTTGTTACACTGGCGGCAAGTGAGCAATTGAAGCCCTCCTCGTGCATACAAACAAGTCTGACACAGTACTTGCATAAGACAGTAATCTAAGTCAAAATTAGATAGAGAGATTGATAAAAGACGAAGGAGAAGGTTTACTTTAATGCCGCGGCCACACATTGGATTCAACTTTGCGTCCAATCACTATCTAACGCCCAATACTCGCGCTCAATGTTTTTATTGTGTCAAAGTACCGATACACACATTGGTGCATTGGACGCAAAACGTTACGTTGGTGCAAATATCTCCAATGTGTGGCCGCGGCTTACCTAATAGATATGTGGGACGTAAGAGAGCAACCTAACATCTTTACGCTCGCGCTCCAAGCCACCCTCACCGGCCCGTGATTTATCCAGCTAAATAACAGCAGCTTTGCTCTGGCAAGTCTTGAAGACTGTTAAACGTCGATCCAAGGAAAAGATTTACCTCCGTAGAAATGACTATACTGAGACTTGTAGTGTAGACAACGTTTTTAGTGTCATTTATCTCTTTTTATCGCCTCCTAATCAATTTACCTTCGTCTGACCTTAAAGTTTATCAAATTTTGCGTCTGTAAAATGAAAATGAAGACCTGAAATTAAGAATTCTATTTGTGAAATGAACGATAATTAAAATAAATCTTTTATGTCATGCAGTGATACTCCATCTTACGAGCCGACGATCACCTTACGGTGAGTATTCCTACACGCGGCGAAAGTGATCGGTGGCGTGGCTACAGCTATGATTGAATTGTTTACATAATTTTGTTTATTTTTGGCCTAACACTTCGGTCCCAGACGTTTTCTTTACATAACTGACTATACGACCGACCGCCCGGTCTGAAGTGGTGATGATGACAAGGCGTCCTTGTCATCACCACCACTACAGACAATATCACTCAGACATTGTTTTATGTTAATTATGTTCTTGTATCGTGTTTATGTCATAGATCCTATTAAACGCCAGTTTCTGCATTACTTGTTACTTTGTGGCTACACTAGATGCAATTTACTTAGCACAAACAGTTACCCGACAAATTGGATGTGTAATGAGTGGTGGTGACACAATGAGTTATTGCATAAAACATTCATAGGTTCAGCCACGTTCTTAGGTTTTAACAAAATTAGAATTCTTGTACGTCGTACTTGTAAGTACCTATCGAGTCGACTGATACTTTGTTGTATTTTTTTTTATTTTATTTATTTAATCTTCTTTGTACAATAAAATAGTGAAACCAGATGGACTAATCTCTGTACCACAAAAATTATTTAGTATATGAATTCTTAAAATTTTAATCCTTCTCCTTCCTTCCATAGCGTTTGCAACAGCACCCAAAATCGACATCATCTTTAGCCTTTTATGGTCCACTGGACCTAGAAAGGCTTCTCCAATAGTTATCCGAAATATCAGAGCTTAAAAACCTGACACAATGTAAAACTTCCGTACAGAAAAATAGTTTTGGCACAAATACCTCTTTTGCTACCAGTACTTGTGAGGAATGATAAGAAGACGTGCCACTATGAAATTACTATGTGTAATAAAGATGGATTGCATGCCATATCAATCAACAGAAGAAAATCGAGAAATTGTAAGGAAAAAATTTAGGTATTTGTTTGTTTTTTAATTGTAAACAACATTTTCTCTGAATTTGTGACGTGAATTACAGGAGGCCTACGTTCAGCAGTGGACAGACGAAGGCTGTTGATTAATTGAAACTAGTTTTATGACTAGTGCACCACTAGTCGGTGTCAACATTCTGATGCCGTAAAACCTGAGCCCACCAATGTACTTCACACTACAAAGGAAAACGAACCTTTTCACTTCGCATTAAGGATTCTGTGGACTAACCATGCGGTTGCGCCTCGATTTCATCAGGGCGATATCGATCAGCTGTTTGTTTGTATTGCTCGGGGTCAGTAACCCAGTCCTACATGTCGATGGCACCATTCCTTCGCTGAACGGTCCAAAAATACATTCGTGAATGAACGGGACCAAACGGCGAGCGATCCTGGAGAGGCCGTGGAAAATTTCACATCCGGCATACTATCGGAAAACTTATGCTTACGTCACGCTAAAGTAATCTCTAAATGTGCGCGGGGAGGATCTAAAGTCGAGTGCTGATGGATCGGACAATTTTTTTTTGATTGGATACGCGAGAAGGTGTAAATGGAACGATATCACAGTACAGGGATGAGCAAAATAAATGGCGTTTTAGCCCACGCTCTGTGTGAATTTATATTCTTTTTGGGCATATTGATTGGGTCGGATGGAAAATGATAAAATAGGAAGGTGTTCGTAGAAATGTGTTGGTTATAAAGAGGATTATATCAAAGAGGTTTTGTACCTGTCTGTAGGCCTTCTTCTAAGTTTCGGGCCGTTATGAAGCTATTTAGATAACTAACAGCTAAAGTTTTGTACCCATTAGATTTGTACTAAGTCATAATTGAAGCATTAGATATCAAGTGTTTTTACAAAATAAGCCCCCCGAAACAAATGCAAATTTTTATCGTTACCTAAAATGTATACACACGTGTTATTATTATTATTAAAAACGTGTAATATTTCAGTGGTAACTACATATTTCATATTACGAGTAATATTATTAATTAAATGCACCGCATTGCAGATGAAATATCATTGTACGAGTAACTTAAGGTTATTTCGGAGTGAATTCCCAAAACTACTGGATATGCCAATTTTTACTTGGGCCAAAGTTTCGAGTTAAAGATTTTCCTGTTGAAACAAGGGTACAGTCACTAACTTAAATCTATGCCCATCTTGCAAAGAACCAAAAATGTATCTATAGCTATTTTTGCTGTTAACTGCACTTTCTCCTGACGCTACACGTGGTTTCCTTCCAACTTTTGTTGTCTTTTTAATTTTTTTTTTATACCACTGGGTGGCAAACAAGCCTACGGCCCGCCTGATGTTAAGCGGTTACCGCAGCCTATGAACACCTGCGACACCAGAGGTATCACACGCGCGTTGCCGACCCTTTAAAAACCTCTTCACAACCTTTTATAATATCATCATCATCATCATCCTAGCCTTATTCCCGATTGTCTCAGGGTCGGCTTCCCAAACTGAGAGATTTGGCGAGGGCTAAGCTTTTACACAGAGCGACTGCCATCAGACCTCCGCAACACTTAGGGTAAGCTATACCCATTCCCAGTTTAGGCGTCAGAGTTGTCATCATCTCTGATATGATGTACCGACTGCTATCTGAGTTGGTAAAGATAGCACCCGGGACCAACAGCTTAACGTGCCTTCCGAAGCACGGAGGAAATCGGTGTCAAATTTTGGTCACCCATCATCGGATTGACCGCGCCAATGGTTGCACAACTTTTGCGATCATTGTTAAGCAAACAAGACCGCGGCGCCACCGAGCTCCTCACAACCTTTTTATTTTTACAACCTTTTATAATAAAACAATATTATTAAAACTTAAGGTGGTACCGTATCGTATTTTGTCATGTAGAAAAAAAATCACCATCCATTATTCTTTTACTTAAGCTCTATAAAATACGCACTGGCACACTCGCATGCATAATAGCTAATAATAAAATGTTAATGTACTTATCATACGTATCTTTTAAATTACTTATTGTAAGAAAGAGCGGGTTCTTCAAAAACACAGGTACGTACACACATATACATTATACTTAAATGGAGGTCCCATCCATTAGTTCATATTGTAAACGCAAATATACTGAAGAAATATTTTTTAATTATCGTACGAAAACAATAAAATATACTTATTCTAAAAATGTTATAAATTATTTTAAGAAAATGTTCAGCTTTTCTTTAAACGATAACTTCGCTTGAAAATAACGTAAGTTTCCTATTTAGTATGTCTAACTGTACGTAACTTAATTTTTCCTACAACAGAGCCGGGTAAAAGGCCAACCCCGAATTCTCGCGAGACAGATAACGACGGATGAGCGAACTAACAAGCTGTACTGCTGGTCCCTGCCAAGAACGAATCTAGACTCGGCCGTATTGACTCTGCAATGTAGGTCAGTGGGACCTGTGAAAATCTTGCGCACCTGTGCGAGTACTACATCTGAGGTCAAAAAGATTCTTTGTTGGTAAAGTTTTGTACTAACCGACCGGAACCAAATTGATAGTCGGAATTGTTTAGTTTTTTTTTTTTTATAGTGGCTCGACATAATGGCTTCCTTACACCTGATGGAAAGCGAAAGAGAAGCCCAAGTCGCTGTGACAACGGGCAAGTAACTGGTCAGTTACCTGTCAGTTGCCACCGCCATGCCGGCCCAACCCTAACCCCCCACGAGCTCCGGAAACCCTACTCACCGGCAGAGACACGACCCAGAGGTCATTTGACTGCGGTATTCTATAGGGTGGAGGTCCTTCCCCGGACGGGCGGCTCAATTCGAGCGAAGATTCGCTATGCCCTACCTCTCTTAAAGTAGTACCTCTCTTAGTAGAATAAACGAATTAAAGATGATGGTCCAATTGGTCCAATATTACCAATGTCAATAATGCAAGCCCTACAGAAATAGGCAATAGTTAGTGTAGTAAGGGAGGTGGGCGTTGTCCGGTGGTAGTGTGACTATTTGTTTGTTAAAAAACTTATACGAATATTTTGACTTGACTCGACTATTACTGTAGAACACTTTTTGACTGACTGGAAATGCTAGTCACTTCCGCGCACTCTACTTATTTCATTTTATTTATGTTTTTTGATATTGATTTAGAGCTCCCTCTACATTCTGTTTTCCTAGTTTAGGTCGAAAAGAGTTTAAATTCACGCTCATCCTTGCTTTCTTGGTTTAAATTACTTACTTGAACTCCTTGCGGATAACTGGCAGGTGGTATCGTAGTTACATGTTTATATTACTGACTTACTTTTACTTGGTTTGAATTTTTACATAAACTTTCCCTTGCGCTTTGAAAAAAAAAGCAAATTTTGACATTACCAATTCAAAGCTTTTGAAAATGTACTATAATGTGTCTGTAATGCTTCTTTTTTCTAGTAAGGTACTGGTGTGGTGCAATAAAGAATCTGTTTATCTATATCCAAATCCTTGAGGCAGTCTCTTCCAGTTGAACTCATAAAAGCTTCTACCTAAAGCTTCGTTAACCTTAATACAAAACATAAATAATCTACACCGCTAACCACATATGATGCAGTTATTTCTATATACATTTTGTTTTATTGATGAGATAATGCAGTGTAATTTTTCACCATACTGCAGAACACGCCAATGGTCCTGCCAAGAAAGCCGGGTGATAAACAAGACCAGGTTTCCATTGTTGGCATTGGTTTGATGTCGTTAATCATTCACCCTTGCCAGGTCATGCGCTCCAGAGATCTTTAACTAGTGCAGTTTCGAATGTTAGGTACCGCTCCCGGTCTATTTCTGCATTCCATTGGATCGATTGTTCTGGCAAACCAATGGTTTTTTTATATCTTTTAATATTTTATTTATGTAAATCTGACATCGTCTTAATGGTTAACAATAAATTATTTGGCAACCATCACGGTCGGTAGCAGTAAGATTTGTCTTTATCCTCTCTTCTCAGACACACTTCTAGGCAGACACTTACATTCACACATCATCCGCAACAGGCATAATTATGCCACACACTTTATTTCTCTTTAATTTATAACTTTCTTCAGGTTTTAGTAACACTATCAAGGACTTAGCTATAAAATTTCATATGTAGGTTAATTAGATTTACCTACATTCCGATCTACAAGAAATTTCTAGTCTTGCATAGCAACAGAACCTTTTCCACAATAAGGATTCGATCAACATGATACATATAAAAGTACGGGATAAAAGTTTGGAGACCTCTGATATTAAATGGTCTTACGTAAAGGTAGTGTTCAACAAAATTTATTCATAGCCTGGAAGACGGGGCTTATCTGTTTTCCATTTGTATTAAACGCCTATCGTAAATATAGCATATGATATACATAAGGGTTAACGTCCTCAGGAGTAAAATATTACTGAAGTTGCTGAAGCTTTTGATAGTTTTATGTCTCGTAACAATTTAAGATTTCATCCTTATCATCTTGATAGCGAATAGTTCCTTTCTTTGGTACGTTTTGCCCGCAATTTTCTGCCAGCTTCTTTGGAATCAGTTTCGAGTTGCGACTTTCGAATGGATATGGCAAGGACATTCAAAAAACAAGCCTACAAATTCCTCAAGGGCCGGCTCGCCTTTTTTTTTTATAGTAGCTCGACATAATGGCTTCCCTACGCCTGATGGAAAGCCAAAGAGAAGCCCAAGTCGCTGTGACAACTGGCAAGTAGCTGGTTAGTTACCTGTCAGTTGCCACTGCCATGCCGGCCCAACCCTAACCCCCCACGAGCTCCGGAGACCCTACTCACCAGCAGAAACACGACCCGGAGGTCATTTGGCTGCGGTATTCTATAGGGTGGAGGTCCTTCCCCGGACGGGCAGCTCAATACGAGCGAAGATTCGCTATGTCCTACCTCTCTTTGCGCCTGAAGGTGGTGTGGTATCTATGGTCTGAAATGATCACTTACCATCAGGTGACCTTCAGGTCCGTCTTCCCGGATACGGCATGAACGTGCCTAATGCTGGGTTGCACAGAACCACTACACTTCTGCCTCGTAGCTTAGCTACGTATGTACGTACTTGTAGTATTAGTCACACGAATGTCTGTAGCGAAGCTCAATTGTAGTGACGGCTACGATGTCGTAGATGGCTGTATCTACTAAGGCTCTGATGAGATGTCTGTTGTAGCACCGCTGTGATAGATTCACGTAGCACTATGTCATATGATAAACAGCTTTAATAGCTATATACAGCTAGCTGTAGCATGCCTTTAGCATAGATCTGTATGTAGTCTATTATGTCTATCGCCAAGCCGCCTGCCCAGCGTGGCGATTATCTACATGCTTGACTAAAGTGGCCAACTGGAGAGGCCTATTACAGCAGTAGACTGTGATATATGACTGTAAGTTGACGTGCAAAAGTATTACTAGTGAATCTATTTGCAGAAATAAACTATTTTATTTTATTTTATAAAATCCTGTTACACAATTTTGTCTCTTCGACGTATGTATGGAGGTTTTGATGTACCAAATTGCTAAGCCCAACTAGTAGTGAATACCTATGTAGCACTAAATCCAGTCCAATCGTATCTGAGAGTCTAAATTCCTATCTTTCCAACTCCATCTTCAACCGACTCCCGAAATCGTATCGAGTAACGCTAATTGACATTCAATGCCTTAATAAATTCAAAGTAGAGTGCCAGTAGAAAGATTTAACAAGGGTCCAAAATAAATAATGGTAGTCGGGGCTAGTCGTCTTACAAGAGCTGAAAAAGACGCCCCGTTAGAAATAATATCGTTTAAATAAATTAGGCTCATTTATCTGGTACAGTTTGACGCGTCCCTCTTGTCAGTTTAATAAATTAACGCCTATATTTCCTTTTGGTTTAGCGGTTCGAATGTACATTGACACGTGTGAAACGGATCGTTTCGACATCTTTGACCTTTTATTTGATTGGATGCTTAGAATGTTGAGATATCTTCATCATTATCGACAGTCTATCGCAGTCCACTGCTACAGGCGGCAGTTGTTCGCCATTTTTGGCAAACATCCGGAGGCTTTACCCATTATCGCCAGGATGGGCAGGTGGGTTGGTGATCGACATATAGACCACATACAGATCTGTGCCGCAGGCATAGCGCATAGGCGTAGCTCCTCGCTCTGGTCAGTCAGTTCATTATACAGAGGAAAGATCTGTATTTTTGTGTGCATGTGTCTCAACATAATTTTGAAATACCTAACCATAGATAACCCACACGTATAGGTTTGATGAAAAAAAATTGAGTTTCAGTTCTATGTAAGGGGAACCCCAAAAATTATGTTTTTTTTTCTGATTTTATTTGCCATTTGGCTACGGAACCCTAAAAAGGGCTACTTACTACTCCAATAATGATGCAACTCGATAAAATGTTCATCAGAAATAACCGAAGCGAAGCGAGGGCGGCTCTAGTATTACGAGTATATTCAAACACTAAATACATACAAAGGAAAAAGTAGTAATAGAAACGAACTTCTACTAAAATAAAATAAAAACCCTTAAGATTTGCCCACGAATAAATTCCTTATAAAAATAGCCTAAACCCTAAAAAGAATGGCCAGAGGCGCCCACCCCGTTCACGTTTGTTACTCCCACGTAGAAAATTTACATTTGATTTAAAGGATTCCCTTTCAGCTATGTCTATGTTTAAGTAGATCTAATTTTATCTATGAATTAGCAGTGTCCGCGACTTCGTCCGCGTGGAATAGAGTTTCTTTCCCTATTTCAGCCTCTTGGGGGTGGAATTGATCAAAATGCTTTCTTAGCGGATGCCTACGTCATAACATCTACCTGCAAGCCAAATTTCAGCCCGTTCGGTCCTCTGGCTTAGGCTGTGCGTTAATAGATCACTATGTCAGTCAGTCACCTTTGAGTTTTATATATTTAGATACATAGGTACTTATTAGGTAAATAAGTTATGCAGTTGGGAGAATGCTGGAGAATGAGAGAATTCAAATTAATTATGAATAACCTAGGATAATAATAGGGATGTTTTGGGGGTACAAATAATTACATTATATTTAATCCATATTTTGTATCATAAAAATGTATTGGATAAGTATTTTTCCTTTTTTCATTCAAATAAAATACATATAGCAAAGATACAAGGCATCAAAAGTTACGAGTTTGACGTCACTCCGTCCCGTAAAAATGCCTAACCGAGTGACGTCACTCGTAATTTCAACGGGCTATAACTTTGTAATTTTTAGTCTAATTTACAAATAAATAAATATGTGTCTTTTATTTTTGAATAAGCTAAAAGATGGACTAATTACATTTTATAGCCAAACAAGCTTAAAGGCCGTTCCTTAAATAAATACACTGTATCGCACGGTGTAGCAACAGCTTAAATTATGTTGCCTCGATAGTCACTCTATTTACGTTTATCATCAGTCCATCGCAGTCCACTGATGGACATAGGCCTATTCAATTGTTCGCCACCTTTCTCAATCTTGGGCTTCTCGCATCCAGCACTCGCTAGCCATCTTGCGCAAATCGTCACTCAACCTGGCCTGAGTCCTACACTACGTTTGCCGAGACGCGGTCTCCGCTGGAGAACTCGTTTACCCCAACGGTTATCGGTTCTACGGCTGATATGGCCAGCCCACTGCAATTTCCGCTTGCTAATTTGTCGAGCTATGTCGGTGCGATTTCTAGTTACTGTTTGGCGTGCAACAAAGAATCTATCCATTATGTTAGTTTCAACATACCTATGGAGTCACCAAAGAGAGTCAAATCATACTTTTCATAAGAAAGCAACATAATTTAACTGTCGCTATAACATTCAAACTGTGTGGTAACATTTTATTTAAATGTAAAAAACCGACTTCAAAAAAAAACACAAACGACCAAAACTAAAAAGCGATAAATAACGTAAGTAATTCTATCCTTAATACATAATTATTTAAATATTACAATTATCACTTATTTTTGAAGTCGGTGCCAGTCTCTAGGTACCTAACGTAGACTGTTGTTGTATGACGCGCGCGGCCGGCAAATCCCCACAACAATATAGATACATTTATTTGTTTGGCTGGCACCGACTTCAAAAATAAGTGATAATTGTAATATTTAAATAATTATGTATTAAGGATAGAATTACTTACGTTATTTATCGCTTTTTAGTTTTGGTCGTTTGTGTTTTTTTTTGAAGTCGGTTTAATTTTTTTTTAAAAATAATTTTATTTCTCTATTTTTAGTTGCGTTAATGTGCTGTGACCTTGAATAAGGGATAATTAATGTCCTTAAGAGTTTTACTTAGTAATGAAAAATTTTGCTTTAAGTCAAGTGAAGACTTTGTGATCTAGAATCAAGCAAATCACTTGCCAAATCACCTTCCCTATTAGCCCCGCATAAGTACATACTACTACCTAGTTCCTATCGACCAAGGTCAGTACTGTTCCCTAACTCCTAACCGTTAAGGAGTTCTGTGGCTTCATCATCAGCAGCAGATGTTGACGCCCGGAAGCATATACCTGAGTAGAATATGATAACGTAACAAAAACACCATATAAGCATACAATTTTCGGTTGTTGCCCTCAATTTCTCCAGGATCCCATCATCAGATCCTGACTTGGTGATAATGGGACCACCTCGGAAGTGTCCTCTATCGAACAAAAAAAAAATTTTTGAAATCCATCCATAATTGACGGAATAATCGGTGAACAAACATAAAAAAAAAAAAAAAAAATATTATACATACAGACGAATTGAGAACCTCCTCCTTTTTTCGAAGTCGGTTAAAAAGACCGCTTGAGTGAAATAATAAGAAATGTTGAGTTTTCATAGTAAAATGTGTGACATATTTCAAAACATGTCTACCCAAGATGTTGACAATAGAGGTCATGCTCGTAGTTTGTATTTTCTTTTTTTTGTAGTGATTTGGAACAATAATTTAAAAGAGTTATCTCAGAATATGCTCTCTCACATTTATCATAAATAAAAGTGCACTTTAACCGATGCACCAAATACCTACTTCCTAATTAAGTTAAAGTGTAATTAATAAGTTAAAGTGTAATGATTTCGAGCGTGCAATGGATGTCGAGCAAGTCGTCGCCTGAACAACTAACTTTACAACAACTTGCTTGTATCCGATGACGATTTGAAACCTTACGGGCAGATTAGTCTCCAAAAATCCACGATAGTGATACAAACCCTAAACACCTGAGTTGTTACAATACAACTCGAGTGTTTAGAGTAGGATTTGTCAATTTTCACTAGACATTTTGAAGAGAATCAGATGTAGGTTGTAGGTCATAGCGAATCTCCGCTCGAATTGAGCCGCCCGTCCGGGGGAGGACCTCCGCCCTATAGAATACCGCAGCCAAATGATCTTTAGGTCGTGTTTCTACCAGTGAGTAAGTGAGACTCGTGGGGGGTTAGGGTTGGGCCGGCATGGCGGTGGAAACTGACAGTTACTTGCCCGTTGCACAGTGGGAAATTTAAGTGCGTATCGTTACTAAAATCTGTAACTTCATCATTTCTAGTCATATTGTGATGAAATTTGGAACACATGAGCATTAATGATTTTTAGTTCGGATGATGTCTAGTTCATTGCTCTTTTTTGTTTATTTATATATGTTTTTTGGCATGAAATAAAAAAAAATTAAGAAAAGACGAAAATAAAATAGTTAAAAATTTATTTTAAGTCAAATGCAATTTTATTATAACTGAAAAGGTTAAAACTATTATTTACGACAACAAACTAAGTAAAAAATACACTTTAACTCATGTAGGTCAGACCTAACTGGACCTGACCCCAAACTAGGCATATCCTCTATTCTGCCTTCAGAGACTTATAGATATACATATTATACGTTATATCATTTTTTTTGTGGCTTATATGTCTTCAGGATCATCGTCAGTAACTATGGATTCACCTACTTTTAGAAGACTTAGAGCATCTTCTTCAAGTTCTTTCACTTTTTTTATGTATGGTTTTCTTAAACTTGTTATGTACGGATCTGACGTGTACATAAGCGAATTAAATACATCTGCATTTGTAGCAGATCGAGAACATTTCCTGGCATGATGCAGTCTCAAGTTCCTGTAATCTTTGTTGCGGGATTCTTGTGCGTCTTCCGATAGCTGTCCAATAGGAAGTACTGCAATATTTTTGATAACGTTTGCTCCATGTATAAGTATTTTATGAACGGAGGACGGCATATACCAATCATAATTACGGACATAGATTCTTGCAGTTTCCAGTGAATACTCCCCAAATTTTTCGGCATCGATCATCATTCCAGAAGAAAGAACTTGCAAAATAATGTACAGGCGTTTAATCAAAGTTACATCTACACCTGTTATTTCCGCTGAGCAAGTGTTATTATAAAAAAATCTTTTGGTACAGATGAAGTAAGACATTTTAACACTATTTGCGGAAATAACAGGTACAAACGAGCTTTGCTACTTGAAGTTACACAGATGTGTATGATTGGAATAATTTTTTCCTCCCTTTATATGTATATCCATTTTAGAATATCAATTTTCTCATGCAAAACGAGTGCAAAATTGATAAGCTCCCTTTATAATAATAATCAAATGTCCAAAATATCTCATATTATGCATGTAACTCACAGACACCGTGTCTGTGGTAAACAGCAAAAAAATCACTGATTTTTCAGTTACGCCTTTTATCACATTTTTTCTCATATATTTTGAAATAGCAAATATTAGCAGCTGATTGTTTTGCATCATATTTATGAATAGTTACACTATTGATTAACATAAAATGTAGCGCGTGGGGAGCTTTGGGTAATAGTGAAAACTTTCGACGAAAAAAAAAAATCGTGAAAAATAAGGTATGTCACTTTTTAATCAGTCACTGAAATATGTGTACTTTTTCTGAAAATCAAGTAGCTGTTTTGTAATAACCATACAATAACCTTTCCAAAAATATATATTTCTCCATATCTTTACTAAATATTTCTTTCACAATATGGTTTTGAAACATGTACTCGCAGAGACTTGAATTTGGGACATATGTCGTCTATGCATTTCTACCTAGGAAAAAAAATGCATTTCGCGAATTAAATGAAAAAAAAAATACTGCATAATATAGTTTGATTATTATACAACCTAATAAAATCATCATATTAGCCAAATTATGATATTCGTAAAAACCATTTAATCTACGCCCTAGTTCTATCATTTCCCATAGTGCGTTGTCACAGCGACTTGGGATTCTCTTTCGCTTTCCATCAGGCGTAGGGAAGCCATTATGTCGAGCTATTATAAATAAGCATCGACAGAAAACTTACTTCGTAAAGAGGACAGTTGCCATTAATAATAATTAAAAAATGTCCTACTTGTACTAAAACGAAAATATTTGCTAGAAAAATCATCATAGCGCACAAAGAGCTTTGGTATCATTCAACCGTTCGTCCCCTTTGAATCCTTTGTCTTGAAACAATCCTTTTATTATGGGACACAATCTGGTGGGAATTATTTAAATTTAAAACGAATTGTCCGTTTGTAAATATTTTTCTTGTGAATCCCATCAGGGTTGTAAAAACGTAGAGTGCGACTTTGATCATAATGAGACTCTTGCTTTAGTAATGAGCTTTGGTTCAATAATGAATGTGGTACTCGCTTAGAATATTTATTTATTTATTTAGAATAACCAACAAGTTTAAACAGTTACATTACATTTTTTGCTTAAATTAAATTCGAACTAAGTGTCAACTCAATTACAGGCTGTTACGGCATTCAATGTGAAGCTTTTATACTAAAAAATATATTGATTTTATATTAGTTGAAATGTTTTATGTGTTTAATATCTCCGCTATAGTAAGGGTGAGAGTAAGGAATAGAGTTTCTACAAAAGCGGGGAAGAGCGGAGCCATGCTAATAGGTATGTGTAGGATACTAATATAGGTCGCTTCTACCGAGAAGCACAGACGAGAAATTATGTAGTCACATAAAAACACCAAGGTGTTACAATCTCTATTATTAAAAAAAAAATTAAGATCTAAGCATAAATAGGATAGACAGACAGACAAAAGCGACTATATTTTATACCATTTAGTGATTATGTAGAATACGGATGATGACAAGGTATGAAAATGAAGAAAATAATTAGTCCGTCTCTTAGATAATAAAAAAATATAAGACCCGTATTTTTTGTTTTGTCGAAATAACAAGAAAATACTTAGATATAGCGCATTAAAGTTACGGAGTGGGGGCTAACTACGTCACGTTAGAGTATATTTTGTACTCTAACGTGACGTCATGTGACATTTAAAATCAATGTCACATGACGTCAATCAATGTCAATTTTGACAAGCTCGGTGGCTCAGTTGGTAGTGCCCTCTGCCTTCTGAGCCAAGGGTTGTGGGTTCGATCCCCGCACAGTACAAACATTTGTGTGCATGAACATGTCTGTTTGTATTGGTCTGGGTGTTTTCTATGTATAATATGTATTTATTTACAAAAAAAAGTATATAAGTAAGTTTATCAGTTGTCTAGTACCCATAGTACAAGCTTCGGCTTAGTTTGGGGCTAGGTGGCGCTGTGTGGCAAAAAAAAAAAAAAAAAAAAAATGTATCTTCGTAAGTTTTTGAACAAGAGGCAAAATAAAAAATACGTATCCAATATTTTTCATTAATCTGCCCCGAATTCAATCAATGCTACCGAAAAACATTTTCATTCGATTATTCCCATACACGATCGCACAAAACTGGCGTTCAAAATTGATTTATCCGACACCTGAATTTGTCTGTCGTCGAATCATATCTTTATTGGTCTCAAAACATTGTGTTACGGCCTGTTTGACATTCAATGGGCGTGGATCACGTGGCACGTTTGAGGTCTAAAGGACGTGAAAGGAAAAGCGATGCGTTGAATTGGGCGTAAATGTACTGCCTATTAATGGTCTGGGGCAAGGCAAACGCGTACGTTACTGCCGGCAGGTCTACCTCTGTCATTGAAAACGCCTATGTATTCTCATTTAAATAACATGTGTTTAATAAAAAAAAAAATGTACTTGGACAACCTATAGTATTCTATCCTACATATATCCACTTATGACGCAAAAAGGTTGGAGTCGATTAAAAATTTCAAAATTTGACATACATACATATGGAATTATGGCCATGTGATGAATGTTTGTGTTTGTTCCGTGACTGCATGTTAAATTTGTATTGAAATATATATTTGAGGTACCTTCGTTGTACCCATAATACAAATACTTATACTACTTACTTTTGCGATCGGAACATCTTAAATGATGATGTTATCTGATATTCATTCATTTGTACAAATAATACATAGTAGTGTAACAATGTCAAATAGGAAATGCCACAGTACATTACATTGTATCAACAAAGTTACTACTTCTGAACGAATGCAATTGAAATTAATAGGATTTGTAACGATTTCATTTCTTTTAGACATAAATAAAATCGTTTAGTACCCAATAAAATAGTGTGACGTTTCATATTTTTATAGTGCCACAACGGGTCCGACGGACGATGGTATGTCATACCTGGTGAAATAGTGCATCTACAATTGGGATGATGACTAAAAAATAATTTAATGTCCATCAGATAGATTAAGCGTGGATGCGTTTAAACTACTGTGAAACTATTGAGATAGGAATTTCAACTGATAACTGATAGTGTTGAAGCCCAGGATATCCATCGTTCCTGACTCGTGCCATTAAGTCATGGAATGCCCTTCTACCCTTCCAGCTCATGTGTTTCCTACCTTTTACAATCCTGGGTTCTATTCTATTCTATAAAAAAAGTGGCAAGCACTTGGAGAGCCCTGTGTCCAGCTGTTTACTGATCGATCTTAGACTTCTCGCATCAGCACTTTCCAGCCATTTTACGCAAATTGTCACTCCGCCTGGCCTGAGGATGTCCTACACTACATTGAATTTAGAATACTACGGATCTTAAGGAAATTTTTAGCTCTTTCTCGATTCGAGTCAATCCTACTCTGCCTCGTTTATACAAAGCCCAAAACCTGGTGACTTGGATGCCAGCTGTCGATCCCCTTGCAAAGGTCACCCACTGAGCACATAATGGAAGACAGTTGGCAGGTGAGCAAATGTACCATGGTGTGTAATGGTGCATCACAGTCGCAGCCAATTTTGGCTAATTTTAGCATTTAGAAGTATCTGTGGTGTGTATATTTGTCACGAAATAATATGATATATGCAGTTCTAAATTTTACTTTTCTTCAATAAAATATGATAGATATACATTCTGCGGGACGTTTGAGATAAACTTACAACATGTTTTGATAGATGAAAAATGATGTACAGGACAAATTCAGTGTCGCACCAGGAGTCGTCAACCTTCCCTTGGGTTTGAATAAACCGAACCTTTCAACGTTTTATTAGAAAGTCCGTGGAAAGTTCTGCGAATACTAGAAATGGACACAGGCTATGTTATGGATCAATGACGTCAACCCGTAAACAAGAATGGGGGTTCAGGCCGAGATCCAAGAAAACTCTTTCAGGACTTTGAAGTCAGACACCATCTGGTATTGTTTACAAAACAATAAAGTGTGTTTGGGAAATAACAAAAAAATGGATACATATCTAACGTTCTTCTTTTGATTTCAGGTAATTTGCACGCAAGCCGAAATAACAAACAGTTTCAAATATGTGAGTATTTTTTCAAAAGTGTTTCGCGAATTCTGTCATCTAAATACAGGTATTATCTTTAGGACTATATTCCCCCTGTTCACAGTTTCACCTTGACATGGTCCTCTAAGCTGATTATGAAACATAAACATCGTGTGATAAAAGTTAGTTATCACGAATGTCATCGGTACTGCGTGCTCGTTTGAATCTAGTTTTATATAATTAATCGTTGCTCGTAATCGTAATCGGACGACAACAGTTGAATGTGTCACCTCTGTGTGTGTATTTGTCGCCTCTATAAGTTCATTCATTACTAGTGTCCGTCTCATATCGCGTCTGCTACTGATAAAATAATTGTATTCCTGTGTCATATGGCATCGAACAATCCCGACTGTAGGTCCCGAGTCCGTAAGGTTCGCTCTTGACACTGGTACTGTTGTACCTTGATCTTCGTCGATATCTCGAATCTTTTAAACAGCAAAGACGTGAATTAAATAATAGCTTCAGGCGAGAAACAGTTAGTGGCAATTTGCGACTGTTAGCGCATTGTTTAGTCTCCGGTATCGTGTGCAGACGCAGTTTCCGTAATCGCCAGTTTCTGTTGTATCTAATGCAACAGGAAAACGATGTGTGCACTCGTGGGGTGTTGTGTTTTTATGCTGTTTATCAGTTTATGTGGTGTGTGTGCGTGTGGGTTTGTTGTGTGCGCCGCGCCGCGTGTGTGGGTGTTCCTGTCGGCGAGGCGCGGCGCGCGGCGGACGGAGCTCGGGCGCCAGACACTCGACAGTCGTGTTCCGAACGCTGCGAGGCCGCCGCGTCCGTACAGCGCCGAGCCCCGACTCGCGATCCCAACTTTGTGCACTGGAAACTTTTCAAAGCAATTTCGGGCGGATTCGATAGTCGCGCGTCACTGTCGCATCGAATTTCGAGCCGCATCGCGAAGTACACCGCTGGGCCCGTCGTGCGTGCACCGTACCGCGTTTGTACTACTCTGTCGGTCTATTTTTGAATATTCTCTAAACGCTTCACCGCGAAGTTTTCGAAACGCAACTCGCCGGAGCCGGGTTAACGGCCTCAGTGTATGCACGCCTGCATCACGTCTCTTGTGTTTTTGTTGACGGATAACATTTTGTGCAGTTAACTTCGACCGTTGAATCCGAGAAACGTTATCTGTAAGTATGACCCCGGTTGATTTACGATACTCGCTGTCCGTTTATCCGTTTGCACTTGTTTTGTAATTCAATAGATGTCAACTTTTATTGTCTTGTTGAATGTACAGTACGGATGCCTAGACGGTTTTCGTGGCGTGAAACTGGCAGAATTGTAAAAATACAAACAAACTTTGACGTGGTCTTGTTGACGGCGCGTGTGTGTGTACTTACACTATACATCGCATACACAGAAAGCAGTGTACATGCTACCGACGATCTGTATTCTGTTGTGTGTACATACTCAAGCATTTATAACGCGAACCTTTATGCCTATTGTACGGTTGTACGGGGCGACTCTCCTCCGTGGCAGGTTACGTACAACGTAATATTTAGATGGCTTGTAAATTAATAATATGCTGTACAAACAAACGTGTCAAAGGTGTGTAATAATAAGTAACTCGACGACTGTTTAATGTCTCTGTAAATATTAAATTCGTATGTCATCAGTAATATCAAAAGATTTGCTGTTTTTTTTTTTCAATATTACATGATAATTAACTTATTCATGAGGAAACCAGACAAAGAAGTCAGCAGAACCAAGTGGTTACATAGGAACCTATATCTTAAAGTATATATCTTAAAGTATATAAAATTAAATGAGAAGAATGGCAAAAAATCATACAGACTTAAAAAATTAAGTATTTTGCCTGAGATACTTTATAAACATTAAGATCTTAACATACTAAAAACTAATTTCAAGTTTAATGAATATAAGTAACTTAAGTTGTGTGCTGTAATACGAGTAGGTAGGTAAGCAAATTAAGTGTGCAATCTACATAATTTGTCGAGGCTAAAAAACCATCAGATGTTTAGTGAATTAAGCGAATTGTAATTTTTAAGTCGTAAGGCCTACGCTTCTAGACACTAAAGGTAAAAACATTGAGACTTCGATCAAGTGTGTTAAATGAGTGAAAATCAACCCCCCAGTTTACATAATGAATTATCTTTATAATGAAAACTTGAATCAAAATTTGAAAAGTTACCTGTTATCCTTTGTGGTTACTTTTGTACTAAATCATGATTATGATCAGTTGTTACGTCTCCTTTGGAATAATATTAATTCAATTAATATCAGAAAACATAACATACATTTCTCCGATCCCAAAGTAAGTACTTTATGCTCTTGTGTTATGGGTATCAGAACAACCAAGGTACCACAAATATAATACTAAATTAGAAATACTGTTTACACCCAAATCTGTCAAAATATCTCAACGCATTATACGCTCTACGTAATGCACATATAGTTGAAAATTGTTTGTGAAATTTTTACAGATTAGGTTAGGTTGATGGGTCGCCGTCTGTACCTAGTAAAAGAGTGCTTAGACATGAATGTAGTCAATGATAAGGCGATATTTGATACCTACCTACTCAATAGTCTCGTGTAGTGAATGTTCAATAGAGAGAAAAACATATTTTTCTGTAGATGGTGAATAAATATTCAAGCGAATCAAGTATTAATTAGGTTCATTATTGCATTACTTGAATAGGTTGTAGTAGAAACGTTTATTTCTATAAGAACATTACTTATGGCTATACCTAATGTGGTATGGCAAAAACTATTTAGAAGACTATTCAAGATCTTTTTAGATTACCTTCTGTATTTGTTGAGATAAAAAAGCCTAGAATTTTATTGCAACAACAAATTTATGATAATTAGGTATAGGATTCCTAATAATGTGATAATAAAGAGAAATGCTTGAAAAATTAATAACAATTATTTATCGCTACAATAAAATGAATTCATCAGCTAAATTGATAATTTATAGTATTAATTACATTTATTTGTCAAATGGCATGTCCTTGAAAACAAATTATGTACTTGCCTTAATTCAAACTACTTTATTTTATGCCGGGAAGAGAATCAAAACGACTCTACTAAACTTGTTTCTTGATTCACAAAAACGTGGAAATAATGAGTAACTGGTAATTAATTAGTAATTTATTTTGTGATAAATTATCTATACTACAACTTCTCAATTCAAACATATTAACCGAACTCCTAGTAAGACAAAAACAATAATAATTAGCTTATATACTTACCTACGTCAAAAATCTAGGTCAATATATCATACATGTAACCTAAAATACTTTCCTATAACTTATAAACACACGTCTTCATATCAATAAAATGTAGAAAAATCTATGGCAAACATTGTATAAAGGTAGCAGTATATGAAATAGTGCTTAATTCCTACAAATACGAAGTACACGACTTTGATGATGTATAAAATGAACGTAAATGTTCACAACAGTGCTTTGAGACTATAGTTATGACCATAGACTATACGCTTCAGGAAGTCATAATAAAGCCATCGCTTCTGCTTTGCACATTATTCTGTTGTCATAAGATAATCAAACTATCATGAAACAAAATCTATTTCACATTATTAGGTACTAACACACGACAAATACGAGTACCTAGACGCAACGCATAAATGCATGTACTTAGACGTGTAAAATGAACCAACGGAGCTCCACGTTCGGTAGTTTTATTGTTAAAGTTGATGAACAATAAAACAGGTTCATCATCATCATCATCAGCCTATTACAGTCCACTGCTGGACATAGGCCTCTCCAGTTGTTCGCCACTTAGGGCAAACATCTGGAGGATATACCCATAATCGCCACGCTGGGCAGGCGGGTTGGCGATCGCAGGGCGTAGCTTCTCGCTCCGGTAACGCTGCTGCCCGTCACCGGTCTGTATTATTTAGTTACGCCTTCAGTTGTGATGGTTATACCGCCACCAGTCGGTTGCCAGCGCCTCGTTTGTTATTTGGCAGGATGCACCACGGGCAGGTGAGGTTGGCTTGGAGCGAAAAGATGATAGGCCGCTCCCTTACATCCCATAAACAGGTTAAACTTTGATAAATATATTAATTAGATACAACTTCCACTTATTCAATTTACATAGAATTCCTTAGGCGTGTTGGCTCGGCCGTGGCTGGTAATCGAATGCCGTGCCGAGCCAAGCACCGCTTTTTCCCTCCCAATATTTCGCGCCAGAAAGGCGCGTTGTCCGACTTCCGTATTGGCCAATTAGTGTTGCCATTTCTCTTACAAAAATATACTAAAATAGGAACAATATTTAGACAAATATTATAAAAATCATGACATTATAGTATGAGGTTTTCACTGTCCTACAATACTGGGGTGTACAGGGTTCCATTTCGACACTTACGTTGCTAGGCTAAGGTCCACTGAGGCGAGGCAGAGACGGATTTCAAGCCATCGGATGGTGAATCGCGTAGTCATCTCCGTTCTGCTCCACTTCGCATCAGTGGAACCCTAGCCTTATTATACAGCTTAGCCTAGCCTCGCTCGGCACACTACACAGCTTAGCCCTACATCACTCGTCTTTTCTCCGCTTCAATCCAAAGGGTGGGTCCATTTCTTTTCAAATTTATAGCTCAGGTACTAAGGTAGCCTTGTCATCATTACCAGAATGCAAGGGATCGGATAGATCATACCCCTAGTAACAGTTAAGCGTCACAGCTAGGGCGCCTCCTAGTGTGGAGAGGGCGTTGCTAGGAGTCCCTAGGGACGATGTTTTAAGGAGAGGGTGACACACACTCACTAAATTTTTACATAGCCACACTTAACTTAGATTCGCGAGGCGGTTATGAGTTCCTATCATAATGTAGATTTACATTTGAAACGCAAAACTACTGTTCATATATAGCAGGAAGTCATAATAATAACGTCTTACATTCTGATCTAATAATATGGTAAACAGAATGCTCATTTATATATGATATCTAAACAATTCCTAGTATTTGCGAGATATCCAGTTTCAGACTCAATAATACAAAAACAACGTGTGCATGAGAAAACCACAGTAATGAAATGAAAAATGTTACTGTCTTTATTGTTCATAGTTGAATTATGATTAATAGGTATGTCAGCATATAATAATATATCTCACTCTTAATAAACTACCGACCTAACTTAGAATTTTGGAAAAATGAGATTATGTGCAGAAAGGATCCTATCACATAAACTCATTTTTCCATAATGTTAAGTTCGGTCGTTATTTCATTAAGCCAATTCTCGTAACTAAATTGTATAGCACATGTTCACTATATCTAGTTCTACGTTTTCATGTGCAATAAAGAGTTATCTATCTACGGGTGAATGTTTTATCGAATACGAGTCAAAAGCTGCAGCGTTAATTATGTACGATTAATGTAATCATGTACTATTAACGTTAATTATGTAAAATAGATTATACCTAAAAGTAGACGAGGGACATATAAAGTACTCGTTTTTGCCAAACATTATTTATATAAATATCAGACAACATCACATACTCGTACATTGCTCCGATCCCAATGTAAGCAGCCTAAGCACTTGTGTCATGGGTATCAGAACAATGAAGGTACCACAAATAGGAAATATAAACACCCAGACACGGAACAAACACAAGTGTTCATCACACGCATGTTTGTCCCGGGTGGGAATCGAACCCACGACCCTTGGTTCAGAAGGCAGGGGTCACTACCAATTGAGCCACCGAGCCAGTCATAGCGAGCAAGCCATATTAACTTATGAAATACTAGCTGTGCCCGCGGCTTCGCCCGCGTTCATGTAGGTGTGTCACAGAAGTGTTTATTATGCGTGTTCCTATTCCATCCTGCTCCGTGACTCGATCTCTTCGCCCAAAAGTAACTAACTTCCATACAAACTTTCAACATTTATTTCACCCCCTTACTGGTCGAAATTTGAAAAACGCTAGAAAATGTTTGATTATTTATTATTATTATGACACACTAATTGATAATATAATCTGAAAGTATTTATTTACACAATCCAATTACAAACACTCATTCAACCAGAGAGAGAAAAAGTAATAATCGACGGGAACTCGATGACAGCTGTCGGTGTCACCGTTACGTCAAACTTCAACTGTCAACGTTAGTGCGGTGACTCTTGAGCGTGGCGAATAGTGCTGTGCCGCAACGGTTGATTATCAAGTGCTTAAATATACAGTTTTATGGTTTTATCTTTTAAAATTAAGAAATCCCATACAAACTTACAACCCTTATTTCAACCCCTTCATCCCTTTTTTCGCAATAAAAGGGAGCTTAAGTCCTTCCTCAGGAACTAAAGATTGTCTGTGCCAAATTTCATCAATTTGGCATTTATAATATTAGTAAGGATTCTCTAAGGTATATCCTTTTTGTGTTTTTCGGGTATGCACGGTTTGTGCTTCTGCCACTGACGACGGTGAAAGGCTTTGTATTTGCTTCGTGGTGAAAAGGTTATCGTCAGGTTTATCAAGTCTCGAACAAAGAGAACCTCTCACGTGTCAAAAATTGTCAAAAACAATAATTTCGTGAAGAAACGTCAACGATTGACGAATGTGGACTCATGTTTCTGGCGGCAAAACGTTTCGTTTTACATAGTCACATGAGTCACAGTTGTTGGTGATGAATACTTTTTTTCGCGCGACACGCACGCAATGTATTGAATGAAACGGAACGTGCTTCACGTCAAAGATGGCGACAGCGGTTTGTTTGATTGTTGTTTGTCAGTGCCATCGGAATTTAACGAAATTCTCTTTAATCCGAATTTTGCGGATATAATATGTTGTCGACTCAAAATCAATATTTTTTTATGTTTTGTTATTCGTATAAGGTTTCGATCGAGTCTACCGTACCCCTCGACGAAATTATTAATATGTTGAATGAAACGGAACGTGCTTCACGTCAAAGATGGCGACAGCGTTTTGTTTAATTGTTGTTTGTCAATGCCATCGGAATTTAACAAAATTCTCTTCAATCCGAATTTTGCGGATATATGTTGTCGACTCAAAATCAATATGTTTTTATGTTTTGTTATTCGTATAAGGTTTCGATCGAGTCTACCGTACCCCTCGACGAAATTATTAATATGTTGAATGAAACGGAACGTGCTTCACGTCAAAGATGGCGACAGCGTTTTGTTTAATTGTTGTTTGTCAGTGCCATCGGAATTTAACAAAATTCTCTTCAATCCGAATTTTGCGGGTATATGTTGTCGACTCAAAATCAATATTTTTTTATGTTTTGTTATTCGTATAAGGTTTCGATCGAGTCTACCGTACCCCTCTACGAAATTATTAATATGTTGAATGTTGAATGAAACGGAACGTGCTTCACGTCAAAGATGGCGACAGCGTTTTGTTTGATTGTTGTTTGTCAGTGCCATCGGAATTTAACAAAATTCTCTTCAATCCGAATTTTGCGGGTATATGTTGTCGATTCAAAATCAATATTTTTTTATGTTTTGTTATTCGTATAAGGTTTCGATCGAGTCTACCGTACCCCTTGACGAAATTATTATTATGTTGAATGAAACGGAACGTGCTTCACGTCAAAGATGGCGACAGCGTTTTGTTTGATTGTTGTTTGTCAGTGCCATCGGAATTTAACAAAATTCTCTTCAATCCAAATTTTGCGGATATATGTTGTCGACTTAAAATCAATATTTTTTTAAGTTTTGTTATTCGTATAAGGTTTCGATCGAAATTATTAATATAGATGGTTTTATCTTTTAAAATTAAAAAACCCAGGTTTATCAAGTCTCGAACAAAGAGAACTAAACCACGTGTCAAAAATTGTCAAAAACAATAATTTCGTGAAGAAACGTCAACGATTGACGAATGTGGACGCATGTTTCTGGCGGCAAAACGTTTCGTTTTACATAGTCACATGAGTCACAGTTCTTGGTGATGAATACATGAGTCACAGTTCTTTATGCCGCGACACGCACGCAATGTATCGAATGAAACGGAACGTGCTTCACGTCAAAGATGGTGACAGCGGTTTGTTTGATTGTTGTTTGTCAGTGCCATCGGAATTTAACAAAATTCTCTTTAATCCGAATTTTGCGGGTATATTATGTTGTCGACTCAAAATCAATATTTTTTTTATGTTTTGTTATTCGTATAAGGTTTCGATCGAGTCTACCGTACCCCTCGATGAAATTATTAATATGTTGAATGAAACGGAACGTGCTTCACGTCAAGATGGCGACAGCAGTTTGTTTGATTGTTGTTTGTCAGTGCCATCGGAATTTAACAAAATTCTCTTCAATCCGAATTTTGCGGATATATGTTGTCGACTCAAAATCAATATTTTTTTATGTTTTATTATTCGTATAAGGTTTCGATCGAAATTATTAATATAGATGGTGTTATCTTTTAAAATTAAAAAACCCCATACAAACTTTCAACCCCTATTTCTACCCCTTCATCCCCTTTTTCGCAAAAAAAAACGTAGCCTATGTCCTTCCTCATGGTCTAAAGATTGTCTGTGCCAAATTTCATCAAAATCGGTTGAGAGGTTTAAGCGTGAAAGCGTAACAGACAGACAGACAGACAGACAGACAGACAGACAGACAGACAGACAGACAGACAGAGTTACTTTCGCATTTATAATATTAGTATGGATTAAATTAATAAAGTTTTATATAGTTTGATATCACACGAGATTGTGCCATTTACTGGCGTTCCCGTATATCAAATTCCACCACAATCAGTTGTTGTCAGTACCTACAGTGGTATTCAGTAGGCTAGTTTGTGGTCAGCCAGAAACCAGCCCAAAAAGTGTGTTTGTACTGATACATAGGTACGTAAGATATCTATCAGCTAAACTACAGACCTTGCAGATTAAATAATTATAATTAGCATTTTAATCACGAAATAGGTATTATTTGAAGTACGTATTATTGCTCAAATGTGAATGAAAACACTTCAGAGATTCATGATAAATAATAATTGGTAATTTTTTCCCTGATTATATCAAATAAATACTCGTACATCCGTTCTTTAGATAGCTTTCGACGTGATTGTTGATATGATATTCTAAATGTGTTTTCAACAAGACAGAAAGAAAATATCGTATATGTATTTACTTGTATTATCTTAATGGATTCCTTAATCCTTTGACCGCCGAGAAATGAGACACAATAGAAAATGTATCGCTGCCGACGCATATAAGCTTCACTGCCGTTCAATGGGTAATAATTTTTAGCAGTCTGGATTGCGGTTAAGATTTTAAACTCAAAGTTTTCCATTAAATATGTCGCGACTAAGTTGGGAAGTGTCCAAATTTAAATAAATTTGTTCATAGAACAACAAATTAAATTTTATTTTTGTACAACTACTCGTAATTGTGAAATTGTCAACAGCCCTATTACTCTGGATTAATCATATTAATAATGTTTATTAGTTATCTAGCTAGTATTCAATGAAGACAAATTACTGTCTCGACTGAATAATTCATAAGAATATAACATAAACATAAACAACTGCGTTATTCCCGTCTGTGCTCGTCGAAAGTAGCTCTCTCCGGGGTTAGCACATTTTCATCTGAATACGAATCAATCAAGGGCCGTATGAAGTCTTATGATTAGATCATTGTTACAAATTATATTAGGCGTATGAGAAAAAATTGCTTCCATAAATCAGGAATCCGTAGCGGAATACATTATTTTATTATGTTGGCATGTAAGGGAGCGACCTTTCTTCTTTTCCCTCCATGCCGACCTCACCTTGGTACATTCTGCTGAATAACAAACGAGGCTATTTATATAGTACCTACAAGTAAAGCTGACTGGTGGCGGTATACAGTCACAATTGAAGGCGTAGCTAAATACCATAGGCTGGTGACGGACAGCAGCGTCAACGAAGCCAAATGCTACGACCTGCTATCGCCAACCCGTCTGCCCAGTGTGGCTAATAAGGGTAAATCATAGCTGGCAGGAGGTTGCTCAGGAAAGCCTAGATTAGATAGAAGCTTATTATTGGAGGCCGAAACTAATTTTGGGACACTGCGCCAATCGAATTAGTTTTTAGTTATGTCTGGGGTAAATTTGTCAATACGGTGTAATATTTTTGTTTTAGAAAAATATTTACATTTATGAAACTTTAATTTACGTTAGCAACATGTTATAAATTATTTGGCACGTGGATACGTCAAAATGTGCTGTGTGTTAACATTGACAAATTCTATTGATTTTATATTATGCATAATATATTCATTGTGCATATTTTGACGTAAATATACATTTACTTATCTTATTCGTAATTTTATTAGCAACCAGTTTTTACCAGTCTTTTGCGGGTATAATTAATATTAATATAATTTAATATTGAGTTTCACAACAGGAAATAAGACCTTGTATATTTTTTCGTCAGCAACAACCGTGTCTAAGAAAATCGAATTTATCAATTAGTTAACTTTTCATGCTGTAAGTCCTGATCTTATTTATAATCACTATCCAATTATTTCTGTGCATTAGGTATCGTGATAGAACCCGTTTCAGCAAAAAAAAATGTAGGTCATATTTTCCACACCAAATTCATTCATCATCATTAGCCTTTATCAGTCCACTGCTGGACATAGGCCTCTTCCAATGTTCGCCACTTAGATCGATCTTGGATTTCTCGCATCCAGCACTGTCGCAAGTTCATTGTCCAATTCTAAATTTCGCATTTTTAGACAACGTTATAATGTTATTATCGAAATATTTTAGTACTGAGTGATAATAAAAGTATTACATATAGTTACGTATAGTATTTTTGCAATACTAGTAGATTATATTATCATTAATATCTCAGAGGGTATAGAAGAAGCTGAAAACCAGTGTCTAGGTATTTTCCCCGTGGCTGCATCAGCTGAGCTAATTCCCATTGTCTTTGTAATCTGTTATGTCGGTTTCTTTTATGTTCATATTTTTTCTAAGAAGATAATAAATGTTTTTATTCTTTAAATATCAAAATTTAGTTTTGCATTATAGAATCTTCTTGTATAATCATAGCCGGCATAGTACATATCTACTTCAATGTAGACACTTATTTATGATCTGGAAGTCTGAGTTCTTGTCCCACGTAGTTTGATGGCTCGCCGGGATGAATTTACACCTTCAAAGTTTTAATAGTCTCGGGGAGTTATACCAACTTTAGGTCTCTGTTATTAACTGGTATTGTATTACTGGTTTTATAAGGGACAGGTGACATTTCGTTATACCAACCCTGTGTGAATGCCCTTTGTTCTAGAGACATACATCATCATCATCATTCTCCTGCCCTTATCCCGCTCTAAGTGGGGCGGTACTTTTTTTTTTATAGTGGCTCGACATAGTGGCTTCCCTACGCCTGATGGAAAGCGAAAGAGAAGCCCAAGTCGCAGTGACAACGGGCAAGTAACTGGTCAGTTACCTGTCAGTTGCCACCGCCATGCCGGCCCAACCCTAACCCCCACGAGCTCCGGAAACCCTACTCACCGGCAGAAACACGACCCAGAGGTCATTTGACTGCGGTATTCTATAGGGTGGAGGTCCTTCCCCGGACGGGCGGCTCAATTCAAGCGAAGATTCGCTATGCCCTACCTTTCTTACAACATGTTTTCTTCTTCCACTCTACTCTATCATCCGTCATCTCCACACACACATCTTTGGCACGCATACCTATCATTTCTCACACAGTCCATCCATTCCTTTTTCGGTCTTACCACTCGCTGTTAAATCATGAAGACTAGTCTCGGAAAATATAACATATACTTTAAAGGCAAGTAGATTCCTTAAGGGGCGATGACATATACATACATAAGAACGGAGTTTCTTAAACTACCCCCAAAATGGGCTTGGAAGTTTAAGAACATATAGTATAGTGGTTTTGTATATGAGAACTGCAATTATTTGTGTATTCTAACAGGAATATAGAGACAATAGACTTTGATCCGTTAAAAATAAACATTACTTAGTAACCGGTAGTTGTACTGTCTAGTGAATTCCATTCGTCGCATATTATAAGTCCTTGCTTCCTTTACTTAGTGTCTTGCTAGTATACCAGAGACATTAGAAAACCTATTGCTTGACTAACACCGGTAGCCCCCATGGTAACCAACGTTTAACACGTTCTTAGATACTTAGTACAAAAGTAACTCAGGCATTGTTGACTTTGCGTGCAGTTATCAACATGTTAACGATACCCACTCTACTAGCATAAATGAGAGAATTTCAACTTCCGAAATACCTAACTTGGCTGAGCTAATAATACACGCCCCTTAAAAGAAACAATAAGCATTACGCGAAGTTACTACAGCTCAAAGAAAATTCATTTAGAGTTTAATAAAGTTGAGCGTATGGCACGAACATTAGGAGCCGACCGTTCGCTTTAGAGTGAAGAGCCAATTATGTCTGAATGGACAACCCCGCAAACGTTAAAGGCGGTTGTAGTAATTATAATTGTCAATTTGGCCGGTACCCGCTTAATTGACTATGCGATTAAGTTTCATTACTACAATTTCCATTGTAAATATTGTTATAGATGACATTGGAGTGCTTCCATTAACGCTACCAATGATGATCTTTCTTTAAGCTCTAAGCGATTTTTGATGGCTTCCGATCTTAATGTAAGTTTAAACATCGTTTTAACACTGTACTTCGCAAAACGTAAATGTAACATCTATAAGTAATTACTGTTAATTCCATAATGTAAGTTGACATTTTAAAATCAATTAGTTTCATTTGTATATTATTTAGTTTTCAGTTATAACGTTTTCGTAGTCTTACAAGTATTGCTAATTAAAACTGTAGGTACGTAGCTAGTACGTTTCAGACAAAATGTAAAATGTATTATTTCGTGGCTATATTTCACTGATCGGGGTATAAAGATTTAAATAAAAAGACTTCCAGAGGACTATGTTTAACAGAAACAAAGTAGGGATGTAAAGAAGCGATCTATCATCTTTTCGCTCCAAGTCACCCTCACCTGCCCGTGGTGCGCCCGGCTGAATAACGAACGAGGCTATGGCAACTGACTGGTAGTGGTATAACCATTACGATTAAGGCGCAGCTAAATATTACACGCCGATGACGGGCAGCAGCGTCATCGGAGCGAGAAGCTACGCCCTGCGATCGCCAACCCGCCTGCCCAGCGTAGCGATTATGGGTATATCCTCCTAGTGTTTGCCTTAAGTGGCGAATAACTGGAGAGGCCTATGTCCAGCCGTGGACTGCGATAGGCTGATGATGATGAAACCAGGTAAGGGAGCGACCGAAAAGATGATTTTCGCTCAAGCCACCCTCACCTGCCCGTAATTACACTTATAAATGTTTAAGTTCAGCGTCTTGTCAAAACATACACTTAGCTTCAACAGCCTACATTTGTTGATACAGTATGTACAACATACATGACTTTAATGCCAATTCTTGAGTGACCGATTGTTTCAAAAGACAATAGACATTTAAGCAGTGCTTAATTTTGGTTATGAATCACATATACAAATCGAATAACAATATGGCGGATGGCTTTCATAAGCACAGTGAATTGTGATTGTTTCGTAATACCAGTAGTGTTATCTTATCTCCAAATGTTTACGCTTCGGTTTGTAAACTTTCCCATGTTTCAATGTGTTTGTGGCACGTGTATGTGTGTAGGTACTTAATTGCGTTCAGATTATACTTGTGTAATTAAGAGTAATGCAACTTTGCATTGTAACTGAAACTGTAGTTTGAAGTCGTGAAGTGGTCACTTTGTACAGAAAGATTAATGAAATGAAATGAAAATAAATTAATTTGAGAGATATCTAGAATTTGCTATTTCTGATTTCTTTACAGTAGCACAGCATTAAGATTTGAATGGCTCATTGGCTCGTTTGGTAGTGACTCTTACCTTCTGAACCAAGGGTCGTGGGCTCGATCCCCACCCGGAACAAACATTCATGTGATGAACGTTTGTGTTTGTTTCAGTGTCTGGGTGTTTGTATTTGTATTTATCTTAATCTTAACTAATATTATAAAGCTGAAGAGTTTGTTTGTTTGTTTGTTTGTTTGAACGCGCTAATCTCAGGAACTACTGGTCCGAATTGAAAAATTCTTTTTGTGTTGAATAGACCATTTATCGAGGAAGGCTATAGGCTATATAACATCACGCTGCAACTATTAGGAGCGAAGAAATAATGGAAAATGTAAAAAAAAAACGGGGAAAAAATAACTATTCCACGCGGACGAAGTCGCGAGCACTGCTAGTAAGTATATATTTGTGGAACCTTCGTTGTTCTGGTACCCATAACACAAGTGCTTAAGCTACTTACGCTGAGATCGGCAATGTATGTGATCTTGGCTGATATTTATTTACTATATTTATAAGGGCCTCCCGTAGCGCGATTGAGAGCGAGAGAGAAGCCCAAGTCGCTGCGGGCAAATAACCAGCTCAATCATTTGTCAGTTGCCTTCTTCTACACATAATTTTGGGCGTTCTTAAACGTTTTGAACGTATCAGGCCTGAGAACGGTAAATGTTTTCCACAATACTTACAAATTATTACTATTGTAGTAACAATTTCGGCTACAGTAGGCAATATCTAAGGAGATAAACCAAATGCGCAAGAGATCATCATCAACCTATTGCAGTCCACTGCTGGACATAGGCCTCTCCACTTGTTCGCCACTTAGGGCAAATATCTGGATGTTATACCCATAATCGCCACGCTGAGCGGGCGGGTTGGCGATCGCAGGGCGTAGCTTCTCGCTCCGGTGACGCTGCTGCATCATCGTCATCGGTCTGTGGTAGCTACGCGTTCAATTGTGATTTTTATACCGTCACCATTCGGTTGGCGCAGAAATAAAGCACACAAAGAAATGACAATGTATAAGTACTTTATGGCCATTAATCACATACCATCAGGCAAAGTGGATCCACTAGCGCAGAACAAAAACAATAGAGAAACATTTCTAATGACTAACCCCTAAGTACATGTGTTGTAATCTCATAAATACCAGCCGGCACGCGAGATCGTCTGTGCACCCGACAACAATACTTGTAGTAAATTTTCCACTACAAGAAAATTGTTTGCCTACTCGTGAAACGGTAGTTATCTCGAGAGAGCACTCCGCTTGATGAGTCTAGTTGAAGCGGCATTCTTGATTTGATTTAAATTTTTTGATTGATCGCGTAAAGTGAATGGAGCGTGGATATAACAATTGAAATGTGTGTGGCTGCGGTTTGCGGTGTGTGGTGAGACATATCGTATATTGTATTGCCTTGAAATGGACTAAAGCGTGAGATTCTTAGTCCAAAGCTTGACTTTAGGCTTACTTTAAGTAGTATTGCTTTGCTTCGTAAAACAAACTCTTGCATGCTCTTGCTCAGCAAGCCCTTGCTTAATAAGTAGCAAGCTCTTGCTTAGGATGTTCTTGATTGCTTATCTGTGGACCTCTTAACGAAATTAATAACTCGTTTTGAAATAAAACAAC
Organism: Conogethes punctiferalis; assembly: GCA_031163375.1. Lineage (NCBI taxonomy): Eukaryota > Metazoa > Arthropoda > Insecta > Lepidoptera > Crambidae > Conogethes > Conogethes punctiferalis. Next base: position 9,949,189 of record CM062090.1, on the reverse strand, counting down.
CATATTCGATATCTAAGATGAAAAGTTTACAAATGTGAGATTCCAATTAGAAATCTAATTTCTTTCGCACTCATTCCAATGGTCGTCTAGAAATAGAATTTAAGTAAGTTTTGTCTACTTGTGTTTATGTGTTTAAAATATTAAATGGTGGGTCACTAAATTGGAGGGTTTATAATGTAAAGAAAAGGGTAGTTGACAGTCTAGTAGTACTGCTTTCATTGACTACTCAAAGTACTCATATCCAATTCTTTAAATTACAAACACAACACGGCCGATCCGATTACCATCGAACGGTTAGCTCCGGGATCCAATCAGAAATTGTGTCGAGGTGTGTCTGCCGTCCTCTATATTCTCACAAGTCTGCCGCTATCTCATCCATGGCGTATATCTGGCGCCTCTTAATTGCTTCAGACTAATAATTATTATCAGTTTGCGTGTGCCCGCCCCGCCCCCTCCTCTTAGATACGCGGTAACGACTATAGCTCACATTCACGCAAACTCACACACTCTCACTATATTGAACAGAGAACTAACTTACTTCTCAATACGTATAGTGAATTCACTTGAGTTTATAATAAAGTTATAGTTTCTTAGACTGCGTATGTTCAAAACTGATGACGGGCATAATTCATATCTGTAGCTCATCATCATCAACCTTTAAACGTCCACTGCTGGACACAAGCTTCCCTCCTTTTTCGGTTATTTAGAGGGATAAATCGGGAAAATGATGTAGGGTAGGTAACTAGGGGGTCAATCGAACGAAACAGGTTTTTGATTTTTTTAAAACCAAAATGGCGGCTGTATTTTTATTTGTGACTCTGTCACTATCTATCGGATCGCTGTCAAATTCGGTACGACGAGGGTGAGTCAAATGATTGAATTAAAAAAATAAAATGTCAAAAATAAAACAAAATGGCGGCTCCGCCATATTGAATTGAAAAAGCGATTTTGACTATTGTCACTTGGGGGTGTCAAGAACAAGAAGTGATCAAGATCCTCCGTAATGAGGGAACAACTGAAGCCCTTCACTACCCCTCTCTATCTTCACTACACTTCAGGTAACAGCACGTGCCATAAACGTTGGACTTCGAGTAGTCACGAGGAGACATTACCAAGTCGACGTGGGATTAGGGGATCCAATCGCTAATGCTTCCCCCTCGCCACTTGATTGACATGTAAATTGTGCTAATTGAGAGCAAATTGAAACGGCGATGTCTCGATGTACGGGAAGAGGAGACTTGCGTGTGTTTTGTTTTAGTTTAGTTTGTCGTAAATAGAAAATGAAGCTCACGGCTATGTGCCCAGATATATAAATATAATAGATACCTAAATGCATGCATATATAAAAAAAAATGTTTTTTTCTTAAGTAATTTGAAAAGAGTAACTAATAGAGTAAGTAGGTTATTTGTATTGTAACAGAAGTGAGAACTGCTGACGACAAACTGCTCAGCAGTTTGGCAGATATAATTATTGTAACCTATTATGTACCTTTGCATCAATAAATTAAAAAAAAAAGTTAACAGTAGGAAATGTAAGGAAGTAACGACATTGTGTAAATGTTAATAGGAAAAGTGTCTCTTAGGTCGACCGAGGTCGCACGCGCAATTTGAAAATACAATTTCCTATATCAGAGAAGATAATATGTCGTCTTCTTTATAAACATTGTTTTTGATAGATATTTTTTATTCCACACAAAATAGTTTTTTATATCACTAGGGTGACAAAATGGCTGTCCGCTTGATGGTTAGCGGTCACCTCAGTCCATGGTCGGTCGCCTGGAACTCGGCAGGAATATACCTATTGGTTTTTTAAATATGAATTTGAAAATATATAGAATAATATATAGCGAGAATGTGACTGGATCTGTTGGAAGGGGTAGACCTAGAAGGACATTCCATGACCAAATGGAAAGTGTCCTAAAATACTAGGAACCCTAAGCCGACGAGCATGTGTGAAGGAAGAGATTGATGAATGTGGACGAAGCAAAAGTTGTGTGCCAAGATCGTAGCAAATTGAAGGACGCGATCTCTGCCTACCCCTCTGGGAGAAAGGCGTAACGTTATGTATGTTTGTATGTACGAATTAATATTCGGTTGGTGTAAGGTGAATAAGTCATGATAATGGTAATTGTGCCTGTAGGAATACATGTCTATTTTTGCACCCAATGGTAAATAATCTTAAAACTTACCATTTCAACAAAGCAACTCCGTTTCACATGGCCGTTGCCCCGCACTTGCTTATAATAGACCGCTTTACAATACCGTGATTCCTTTGAAAGTTCATAGAACTCATAGTATTGTTCTTGTGGGTAGTGAGAAGACTTATTTTAATATTGTTTTCGAGGTATAGGGAACCAAGATTAAGTGCTAAAGCGTCACCGGCTTCAACCATTAATTCGCCGGTGGTTCAACAACCTCGAACTTGTCTGGAATAGCAATTATTGTCGAGAAACTTCGCTGTTACCTTAATGTGCCCGTCCACGAATGTACCGCGAATTGCGGAAACCTTGGGGAAATTAACGTAATTAGTATATCTTCCCCGGAACGGCTCCTTTACATTAAAAAAAAAACAGGTGCGTTTATTTTGAAATGTCAAGGTACTATTTCTCTGTCGCCTGAGAAAATTAACGGAGCAATGAGATAGGACGTGCTGTTTATAGAATTATCGCGTAATTAATACTACTTGATAAAGCTACAGCTTATTAGGGATAACGAGAACCCGCGGTACTAAATGTTACGTCTAGGAGCGAGTAATTATGTTCAAAGAAAATGATATTAAGAACATACTCGCTCTTCTTGCTTAGAGCATGTTCAAAATGTTTATTTTGGTATAATATGATCAAATTGATTTATTATATTATATATTTACTTATGAGATAGTATTAGTCGAATATTTCTAGGGTTTCGTGAGAATCCCAATTATTTCTAACTCTACCCCGCATACTATGTTTAGCCCGGTTGTTCAATTAGTAGTGACCGCTGCCTTTAGAATCCAAGGTCGTTGGTTCGATCCCCAACCGGGACAATTTCGTATCATGAACATTTGTGTTTATTCCGTGTGTGGATATCAGAACAACTAAGGTATACCCATAACACAAATGTTTAAGCTACATACTTTGGGATCGGAGCAATGAATGTCATGTCTGATAAAATATAATCACAGTTAGGGTTCCATTATAAGTCTATCTCTCCACGGATACGGGGTCTATCTATCCATTGCGTTCAATATAAAGTCCTTAATTGAATAAAATGTGTTAACGATAGAAGGGAAAAAGGGAAAAGGAAGAAAACTGGGCTCAAAGGAAATTAATTAAATATAATATAAAGGTAAAAAATAACAGAAAATAAAAATAACACGCACCACAAGAGATTGGAAAAACACAAAAAGAAAAGAGGTTGGCCTATGCGGCCAGTCCGTAACAAAATGAGTATTACAAAGTACCACCAACGGTAAATAAAATACTTTTTAACAATTCGTAACAAACCGTTGCATTGAAACTGAAACATTCGACGATCAAGCACGTCATTGTTCGCCGATAAGAGATGGCTTGTGTTGACTATGACGCCGGGGGCTTGTCGCGATAAGCGAGGTCAAACATACAATAAAACCGCACCGAATACAACAACCATACTGTATTCATTAATATGATTTACCTACTTTAGTTTCGAGATGCTTAATTAACTTCATGTTTAACCTTGAGCGTTGAATGGCACGTTATTTTAACAGGATTCGCTGTTGGCAGGTGTTGTCAACGGGATTTTGGTGTAGAAGTTTTTTTTTTTATGACAGAGGGACAAAAGTGAATAAATAGCTGATACACTTTATTACAATTTTCTATTTACAATACCTAATTAATTAAAGATACCTAATTTTTACAATAAATAAATAAGACTCTTAAATTTTGATTTTACTACGCAATCAAAATCAGCTGTGCGAAGACGGCGATCGCGTCAAGGCCACACACCTCCTCTCCTCCGAGTGCCTAGCTAGTAGCGCAAGGGCCATAGCAATAGGTATATGGAAAATTTTGAATAAATCAGGTCTTGAAAATTGCAAGAAAAATTAAATGAAATTGAAATAAGTTTATTCGGAGCATATTCACAATTTGGTAGGTAATTTATGTCTTAGATTAAGTAAGGTATACTTACCTTACTTTACCTTATAAGGTATACATTCAAAAAGGCTTTCGCTCATCTTGTTTTTGTTTGCTGAATTTCCTTTTAATTTTTCTAAGCCATTATGTCGAGCTACAATAAAAAAAAATACTTTTGACATATAAAAATGACATAGACCTCTTAGCTTTTAAAGGATTCTTTGGATTTACCAGTCACATTGTACGAGTATTTTCCCGATTTAACGTTTTAAATTGATCGTGGAGTTTTAATTATATCCGAATACAAGGTAAGCGAGTCATAATCTTCACATAAACCTGAATGGGTCATGAGATTTTTATTCACGCGGCGTATTTACCTGAACCACTAAATCTCCAGCAGGATTACAAGGGACACAGGGCCTATCAACATTTTGTCACGGCAAAGCCGACATCCGTTTCGAGGCCAGTAATCGACAAACCAATTTGTTTTTGCCAGTTTATTGTTTATTCAAAAATGCGCAGTAAAATTTCGCTTTGATTTTGATGGCCGGACGTGATTTTGCAGAGTCAAATAATACTGTTCTAAAAGAAATTCGGGTACAGCGACTAATCTATAAGGGTACGTTTCCACGGAAAAAAAAAATGAAAATTGACAAATGAAATATCATTGCGATGATGTGTGAGTGTAAGTAGCAATAACTCAAATCACAATTATGTCACACACAGTTTACATTTTTATTGGACTTCGTCGTCTGCTTAGCATCAGTCAGGGCGCTGGCTAATATAAAATAAATTTCGTTTTATCTCTCGCATCATCTTATAATTGGTACAAGAGAAAATAATACATTTTGCATTATAAAGCACCTCAAGAAACACGAGTTGCAATCAAGCGGAACGTTTATTGATTTGACACCTTGGTTTTTTTGATAACTCAAACCTCCTTTTTTAAATTTTTTCTATTTGTGTTAAACAAGGTTTATTACCAATGCTTCTAAGCTTTCAGGATTCTAAAGCTAAAAACAGGAGTATAGGTTTGTACAGTACAGTGTCACCTCCTGTTTCTCAAACAAACTCTAGAACCAAAAATCAAGAATTCCAACTTTAACGATCGCAAAGGCAATTCAATAATAAAAAATAACCAGTTTTATGACTTACATTAAACGTGCAATTCAAAGCCAAGGCTACAGTGTTGTTTATCAATTAATTGTAGAACTCATAAGAGCGATCACATTTAAAAAACGTGCCATTACCTCAACAACGACCACCTATTGTTCTTATATCATAAAATAGGTCATAAAACGTCCTTAAACTGTTAACCGGTCGATTTGCAGTCGTATCTACGATTCGAAACACGACCACACACCTAACACGAGCCCACATCTCATTAATTCAGCCGACACACCCTGGCTAAAGCATTATGTTGCTAACTCCACTACTTTATTGTCGCGAGAACTGGTTGCATGCAGATGCTTCATTTGCAGTTGGTATTACACACCATGGTATAGAGGTACACTATACACAGTTTAAAGAAAGCCCTTATGGCGTAAGACTTAAGAGCCGTGCAAAGTTCAATATGTGTTGCTTAATGTGGCGCTCACTGTACTTGTGTAATTTTGCCACTTTCATACAAGTTGTGTTGTATGTATTAGTGCTTTAGCGGCAGTCCAACTTTGCTCACATTTGACCTAAAAATAATGCAATACGGATGATGACAAGGTATGAAAATGAAGAAAATAATTAGTCCGTCTCTTAGATAATAAAAAAATATAAGACCCGTATTTTTTGTTTTGTCGAAATAACAAGAAAATACTTAGGTATAGCGCATTAAAGTTACGGAGTGGGGGCTAACTACGTCACGTTAGAGTATATTTTGTACTCTAACGTGACGTCATGTGACATTTAAAATCAATGTATCTTCGTAAGTTTTTGAACAAGAGGCAAAATAAAAAATACGTATCCAATATTTTTCATTAATCTATCTGATGGACATTAAATTATTTTTTAGTCATCATCCCAATTCTTGTTGTAGTAAAATCTAGGCACTTATTGGATAGTTGATGTTATATGTCTTAACATAGTGAGTTTTAATTTGTCTATTGATAAATGAAAGGAAGTTCCGTGTTATTTGAGAGGTTTCAACTTTAGCCTTTGAGCTTTCCTCACCCCTACAGACAGTCTAGGTAGACAGCCAGGCTTCATAGGTCCATTCTGGCCATTGTGAATTTTAGTAATGTAGGAATTTAAAATTTAAATAGCTGTGGCAATGACACACTTAATAGTCCATTCATTGCTACTGCTATCCTGATCCGCAGTGATTTATTCACGATTCGTTTCTATACATTTCGAAATTCGCTTATAAATACAATTACTAGGTAACAAATTCAAAAACCAACTCCATTTTCCGAGTCAAAAGTTTCAAAATTAAATAATTATAACTATGTTGATAGACTAAAAGTTTGTAAGTTGTTAATACTTGCTAAATCCTTTATGAAAAAGGTCCAGTCTTCTGTAGATATTAATTACTTAATCGAACTCTGATAACTTAAATTGTATTGAACAAGATGATCAAAAGTTTCCGTTATGTTTTTGTAGAAATTTTCAGGGCACGTCCTCAGTAATGATTATATCAATCTTTGTATGATACACCTAGTACTTAGGTATGTAAAAATAATAATTTATAGATTTAATTTATTGGTGTAGCAATTCATCCATTGCCACACCTTCTTTTATTATACTCTACCCCAAAGGTTGTCTGGAAGACATTACGTAAAGCCATAAGACCGCGTAAATTGTACCTTAATATATCTTTGTGTAGCTTTAAGTCATAGATAGATAGTTAACACAACAGAAATACATAATTATTTGTTAAATTTCCACTGTTCTTAAGATACGGCCTGGTGACAGACGGACAGACTAACCCTAAAAAAGAGCTTGGTTCTTGTACAGTTAACATTTAGTTAATGTGAGTGACAGACTTGCTGACCATATAAGCGAATACCATTTTGTGCAGTCGGCTAAAAACGAGCCGTTTACTTTCGTTCAAGATCGCACCATAGTAAAAATAAGCGTGAGAAATAAATTTGCATTAAATATGTTAATATACTATGTAGTTAGCAGATAGAGTGCATAGGCACTTACTGTCTCCATATGCTCTATTTATAGTCCTTATTATCTACATAAAATAGGACATAGGTAATTTCCTTCCAAAAGCCTTCCGATTATGACCTTGTAATGTAGTCTATAGAGGAGAATTAAATTTTTCTGGAACATGGTCAATAGTTTATACATTGACTGCGGCGAAATGAGACACAATAGAAAATCTACTGTTGTAGTTGCATACAAGCGTTACTGGTATTCAAAGGGTTAATAACAACTGTTAGGTTGTTTCTGGAAATTTCCAGGAAACCAGTCGGCTTACTTTCATATATTTTTACTTCGTCCGAACGCAAGATCACATTTCGTCCAGCCGGTTTGCGGGCGCATGCAATTTTGAAGGCTCCCACATTTTATTTAAGTTTCATATTACAATGCAGTTACAGGACAGGTGTCGCAAATGGTTCGGATGTGTTGTGTGTGCAACTATTTTATTTTAAAACGAAACGCAATTTGGCACCTTGCAGCTGACTCGATGTCCATAGAACATGCGAATTTAAAAATAAATTTTCATTTTAATGGCGCTTGAGAAAGTAGAAACATTTAAAACTCTCCAGTGGGTGTCGTAAGAATCGACTGAGGGACTTGTGATTTCGGCTTCTCCACCTGTGGACTACCACCGGCCAAACGGATAAACCATAGTAACCGCTTGGCAGTCACTTCGCGAAATCTTGGAGTGACTTCGGTCGTATTGCGAGATCCGTCGGTTTATAGCCAGAATAATGCTACGGGCCAGCATGGTATTGGCAACTGACCGAAGCCTCTCTTTTGCTTACCATCAGACGATAAAGATCACTATGCTGAGCTACTATAAAAAAAAACCTTATTTTATGCAAGAGGCGGCAAACAAGCAATTGTGTGTGTGCCTGACGGTAAGCAGTTAACACCACCCATGGACACCACAACTCAATTTGAGTTCTGGGGTCGCTGCCGGCTTTTTAAATAGGAATACGCTCATTTCTTGGACGTCCCCAAGTCGAACTGTTAAGAAAACTCTTAAGAAAAAGCTATTTTTCAAGATTTACGCAACTCTCATCAACGCGATTTACGCTTGACTGTTGACTTATAGTGAAAAACGCGGCAGCCAGTCAGACATACGGCGTCACTGATTAAAACATTAAACAGACATATAACAAGTCCAGTGTTCACTCAGCGAGGGCACGACCCCGCGCGTGACGTCACGCTCCGGATGAATGAATATCCACCCCCCTACCCCCCACTGGTCAGCCGTCGATGAGCTTCAATATCGGAACTGGCATCACATCTGCCGTAGTGGAATCAAGTTTGCTGCTCTGAACAACGGTAATGTTTTCTTAGTTCAGCAAATATTGCGTTGCGAAGGATAGGAAATGATAGCTATCTCATATCGTATATGACTTTTGTCGTTACACTTCGGGAATGTTGGTTCCGTGGCAACATTTGGACGAGCGATAAATTAATTAAAATGGTTTCTAAATAAAGGAAACTTTGTGAACTTATTATTTTGTAAAATTCCGAGTAAGTATTCGTAATATCAAGCGCTTCTGGTTCAATTCCTGCACTGCCTAATTAAGAGCTAAATAGCAAATTTTCAGAAGAAAATACTACGATTTTTAATTGAATCATGGTACCAAAATATTTACAATTAAATACAATATGTTTTATGTAGCTTCCGACACATTTTAATCACATACAGTTTTTCTCAAAAAATATTATACAACATAATATGACCATAACGGAAATTTCGTAGCTAAAACCTAATATTTGACGTCCAGATCGCAAATAATTTTTAAATTTTCCATACAAAATGTGCAAACATATGCTATCTATAAACGTGAAAACATATACAACCAACAGACTTACTTTCATAACATTGCATCCTACTCGTATTAGCATGATTCAAAATTAATTGTCGCGATCGGGGTAAGTCCGATCAAGTTTCTCGATGCAGTGAAGAGGTCTTGGCTAACGCCGTATTTGGTGAAGCCGGGCTGTGACTCATCGGTGGGACCAGGTTTAAGCATACTGTACGTACAAAGACTATGGTACTATAGTAAGCTGCAAGTATGCGGCGTTGATATAAAGCCAGTTGACCACTATGAATAATACTGTTGTAGTACTTATGCTTGCTGGAATACGTGTGGTTTCCGAATTTAGAATCGGACCACCTCCTCTCATACCGTGAGTGGCGTAGATGACGACTAAGGAAATATCGGGAAAGCGTATCAGCGTTTAATTAGGTACAAATAAAACCTAGGTACTGCAATCAACAACCCCTTTGCCAAGCGTGGAGATTAAAAAGCTCTTCAGCGTATAATGAAAGAAGAAGAATAATAAGATAGATAGATACTCTTTATTGCACAAAACTAAACATTTACAGGAAAGAGTATTTTGAATTTCAGATATAATAGGTACAATGTAGGCGGTCTTATCGCTGGGAGCAATCTCTTCCAGACAACCTTCAGGTAGAGGACAATTGCTTAATAATGGCCAAGGCAGGAATATTTCTAATATTAAGAAGAAAAATGAAATACATTTCATTTACCTAACATAACCTTTTTATACAAACACAAAGCGCTTTGCCTCTTCATTCATAGTGCGAACGGCTAAACTGTGGAACTCTTTGCCGGAGTCCGTGTTCCCCGAGGAATATAATCTTCAGATTTTCAAGGCGAGAGTGAATCGGTTTCTGATGGGTAAGCGCGCTTCATCTTAGGCCTCAACATCGCTTAACATCAGGCTAGTTGAGGTCAAGCGCTACCCATTCTCTAATAAAAAAAAAAAAAAAAATACCTGTGGTTTACTAAAAAACAACATCTGAGTAATTAACATGGTCAATGGTTATGTTGCATTGTTTAATTAATGATTAAAACGTTCTAAGAGAGGTCGAATTGAGCCGCCCGTCCGGGGAAGGACCTCTACCCTATAGAATACCGCAGTCAAATGACCTCTGGGTCGTGTTTCTGCCGGTGAGTAGGGTTTCCGGAGCTCGTGGGGGGTTAGGGTTGGGCCGGCATGGCGGTGGCAACTGACAAGTAACTGACCAATTACTTGCCCGTTGTCACAGCGACTTGGGCTTCTCTTTCGCTTTCATCAGGCGCAGGGAAGCCATTATGTCGAGCCACTAAAAAAAAAAAAAACTAAGCTGCTAGTACTCTTAGAAAGGGCCATAATATCAATTTATTTTATAACAATATTTTCGCTTCAACTGGATTCCTAAGATTCCCTCGGGTTAGTTTAAGGAGAAACAATCGATACAGGGCTGACAGGGGGAAAATAAGGATTGATAGATCATCGTACGTACGTTACTCAGGACAATTTTAGAAAAAGTCATTTAAGGGGTATCGTTCCGATATTGTTATGCTCACAACAATATTTGACCTGTCAGCCGCTGAATACATTATTTTGACAGGTGCGGTGACTGTACTGTGAAACCGTATAATGAAATATGATATGTTGGGTTTTTGTGTCGTTCCATCATTTTATTTGAATATCTATCTCCGATACTATCAGGTACTGATTATAGACAATTTAAGCAGTTGCTAAAGCTAAAGTATAGGTTAGATTGTTATTGTTAGCTAACATTGCGAAATAATATATGGCTTATGTTACATATCTTATACTATGTCTCTAAAATTTATTGCACAAACAATAAAGGCGTGAGGTTATATTATTATGATTTATTCAAATGTTTGTATGTTTTCTAGTGGCGATATTTACTCAGAAGAGATAAACTAAAAGACGACAAGAGGGAAACAATTCTAACTGATCCTATACATTACTTTACTGGTCTTAAATGTGCACTCAACCCTTATGTTACTACAAATGATATTAATAGACGATGTTGTATTCTACACACGAAGCGAACTTCATGTTTAGTTTGCAAGCTTTGTTTGGGACTCATCAATCAGATAATATTGATTGTAATATTTGTAATAGAAGTTAATCCTTATCGTTTGCGATCCAGTGATTCACAGGTGTTGTGAGGTAGTGGTATTTTAAGGTATCCTTGTCCGAATGTAGCCTTGCTCATAAATAATTTGGAACCTATTGGAACAATTGGAATCTGGATGGAAATATGTCGCGCTTATTTTAATTGTGATTGGCCGTGAAAGCTTCAAATCTTATTTTAAGAAGATGCAAGCCTGCCTTTTTTTCTATAAGTCCGATCTCTGGTTTGTCCTGTTCACTTTTGTTTGTTTATAGCTTACTAGCAGTGAGAGCCTTCCGCGCTCCCAACAGCCCGGTAAAGATGACAGGTCGCGTTGGCTATCATTGTAGTAAAAAAGGCTTTTAACAGGCTTGCCTTCTTTGTATTTGAAGAAGTAAATATGAGTGAAGTTGGCACATAGCTCCACGGTCAAAAGAGGCGTTTACGCGGCGGCACTGCGGCGCCGTCCCTGAATGCAGCCGTTGCCAATGATCGATTACAAACTTCATTTGCCGCTGTCTCTGCCGCCCTCGGTTTAACTTACTCGATTCGTAGGTCGCTGGTTCGTATCCGGCTCGAAGGACCAGTTTTGTTATGTAAGCAAAACTAATGGGGTTTATGATAAGCGGATTATATTTTCATTAAGGAGTGATGTGCATAGGCTTATAGTAAGAGGAGGAGTGAATTCAAACGATTAAAGTGTTTAGTGTTGCTCGTTGAAGTACAAAATATTACCTACTTAATATCACCTACCTACCTACATAAAACAAGTCTTTTATGCCTAGTAATATTGTCTTAGAAAATGCTTCGTCTTAACATCTGTCTAGCTTATGATGCGAGCTTAGCGTGTTAACGTTGACCTAAAAGGGAACATGCTTCTTGTAGGTACAAGCTACACATCCAACTTTTTACCACCAGTGAGTAATCCGCGTTCAAAACACGTTTGCAATATTTATATGCTTTTTTTACAACACTTGTCTAAATATTTATAGAAAAACAAAGTGATATGATGCAAGAAACGTATTCCTTGTGAAACTTTACAATTTTATTCAGACTCGGATATCACTTTTTGTACTCATTCAAGTATCATTCAAACCCCGTTGGTCTATATTTCTTCTAGCGTATGCGCAGTTGTTATAATAAGAAAACTTATTTACCTGCATATTTGACCCGTTTCGCGAACTGACTAAATTCCATCAAATCCTCAGGTGAAAAAGAATTAGTGCTTTTCTCGTCCAGTGTATCAGCCTGGCTATACAAAGAGGGATTACGTACGACCAGCCTTCTGGGCACAATGCATTAGGCAGTTATTTTGGACATATTTAAGCAGAATCAGTATTAAGCCCGATGGTTGACTGGTAGAGAATGCCTACGCGGCATTAAGTCCGTAATTTTTACGAATTTTATGTGCAATAAAGATTAAATAAATAAATATGATATGTATAAGCGGAATGAATTTTGTCCTTATTATTCCGAAATTTTTCCAATCAACTTTGCACACTCATTTTTTTCAACAGATTTTTGTTGTGATTTCTTAATAGGTCCATTCTTATTGATGTTTTTAGTAACCATAAAGTAAGATCTAAAATCGAACATAGTTAAATAGTCTATAGTATATTTAAATACAAATGAAACCCATTTAGCCGTACAAATAAATAAGAACAAATTCATAGTCTTTAACCGTGAAAATAACTCCGCCAGTGGAATTTTCCTAAACCTTCATATAATTGACGTCCGTACAAACAACTTGTGTTAATTCGGTGTGTTTAATATTACAATAATCGTGTGTAAAACATGTAAAGACGTTTTATTGACTGTATTGTGAAACGTACATTGTTGTAATGGGTACATTTACATTGTTACTCGTGTCCGAAGAAAGAAATGCGTCTTGTTTTTTGTATATTAAATGAAACTATCGTCTTTAATGACTCATTTCGAACTTATGACGCAAGCCGTAGTTAAAATGTGGGGTTAATAGCATGTTTCACGAACATTTCTGCGTTACTAATTCTTATACATATAGGTATTTCTTGATTTTGATTGCTGTTATAAATCAGCTTTTTAAATTCTTAAAATTATAAATCAAAGTGTAATATTTAAAAAGGTATTGTATTGTTTTAATCAGGTTTATATTTATATCCGTCAACATGATAATTATGTTTTAAACTAAGAAATATCCTTGCCTTTAAAATGTGGCTAAATTGCTAAACTGTAATGTGATATAGTTGATAAATAAACATTTGACAGTATCACATACATCGATCTGATCTCAAAGTAGTGAGCATTTGTGTGATAATAAATACTCGTTACAATACAACACCCGATACTTTGTTTAGAAGGCAAGAGTCAGTACCAAATGAGCCACCAAGCCGCCTATAGACTAATTGTTTTAATTATCCGAAGAAATTTAATTCAGTAATGATACTCTCATAATGGTATCATTACCGTATTAAATGAAAACATTATTCATATCGAAAAACGTCTGCTCGATTCAATTGAAAATCTCAAGATCACATTGTATAAGTTAGCTTAATAAGGAATTAACGAAGCCTAAGGAAATATGCAAACTGATCTAACCAGATTGTTGACGCCACTCAGTTGTCTCATTACTTAGTTTCAAGTGAAGTGAAACTGTTTATATAAGTTTGATATAGTTAGGTGCTCGTATTATGAATTAGCTTTTGACCGTGGCTTTGTATATACGAGTATATCGGTTTGGAAGCAGTACCTTTTGCCGAATGAAAAATGGTACCCTATTAGTATAACATTTGAAGCCCATGGAATTCATCGGATTTTTACTATGTATGTCATAATAAATTAATGTTGGTAGTTGAGATTTTCTTTTGACAGAGGCCCCTTGCTGGGGGTCCGTGATAATTTGTTGACATGCAACCCTGTAGTTACGCAGCTATACGCCATGTCCTTTTGAGTATCTACTCCGAATTTTCTGCTGCTTCAAACTTTTCGTGTAGGTGGACCTTAAATATGATCTAAGGCCATGCGTATATGAATGTATGTGTTCACGGTAGTCTTTTGCTTGTAGAGGCTATTGTAGAGTAGTGTATAATGAGGTTTACGATGCTATAGTTTTGTCATATAATGAATATTTTGATCATCAACAAAAATACAGAGAAAATTGTTGTATTGTTGCAACATCCAAAGTAAAAGGCCTCACTCAGTTAACACATAAATGACAATTGATCTTAACTAATATTATAAAGCTGAAGAGTTTGTTTGTTTGTTTGAACGCGCTAATCTCAGGAACTACTGATCCGAATTGAAAAATTCTTTTTGTGTTGAATAGACCATTTATCGAAGAAGACTTTAGGCTATATAACATCACGTTGCAACTATTAGGAGCGAAGGAATAATGGAGAATGTAAAAAAAAACGGGGAAAAAACAACTATTCCACGCGGACGAAGTCGCCAGCACAGCTAGTCTCTTATATATGAGCTACTATTAAACCTTCTAATATTATTATTTCCATCAATCGTTTTAAAGCGGTTGTTGATCAGTCAGAAACCGGAGTAACCTGTTAATAAAGATACATTTAAATTAAAATTAATTTCTAATTTATTAACTGGTTCCAAATGGGTACTGTGGATAAAGAAAACAATTTAGGTTTACTTTTATTTAATTCAATCCTTTCTCCAATGTACAAATAACTATACATACTGTCGAAATCATCAGATGTAACTATCATACTTAATATGAATATCGAGATTATGGCATTAAAATTCGCGATATTTATGAAATAGAATCAATATTTTGCGCAATCTGTCATCATTATTATGATTGTGTTCCGTCAATTTTAATAAGATAAGCGTGAAATTCATTTGCTTAGTGATGACCCTAAACTTTCCTTAGTCACTCATAGTAATTTAAAAAAAAAACAATGTTGCGTCGACTGCATTTTGCACGATGGAACGTATTTTTTTATGTTTACACAAGTGCCGTGTATTGACCTTCTGTGGGCGGTCCGTGGCCGCATGCTAAACAGACTGGCGACACACATCAATCGATACGAGTTCTTTTTTCAAATCACCATTATGACGATGAGAATTTTGTTTTTTTTTTATATGACGTATTTCTATCAAGGAAACTGAACATTTATTAAAATGCGAAGCCGATAATCGCCTTGGTTCATGTTTTATAATCTCTGGATTTAAATTAATGATCCCAAATAAATTGGTGGGTAAAGCAAGGGTAGAAAGATTTTAAGTCCGGATTGAATGTTTTTTTTTTGTCAAATGATGTACGCAGTGTATGCTCTTTATAAGTGTTTATTTTCTTATATTGGCAGTATCCCGTGATCCCGTTTAATGTAAGACATTAACAAATTGTTTCTTAAATTGACCCAATCGTTTATTAAGCCCGTTTAAATCCGAATTTCAGATGAATGCTATACAAAATATGTCTCATTGAACGGATGGTAAAGAATTTGGATGCGAAGCAATAAAAAATGTATTGTGCCTGGACTAATTGCATCCTATTTGCTTATAAGCTATCGTGCTTACCCACAGAGAATCACCCACAATTCCGGGCCAAAAAATTCCAATACCATTGTTTCTTAATTTTAAATAACTAGCGAAAACTGACAATTTGATGGATTCGATTCGAATTAACGATCAAGAATGATTACGAAAGGGATTCGCCGACCGCATCTTCATTCACAAAAATTCTATAGATTTTTTTAGCATGGTCATCCTACGGTTGATGTCCTAGTCAACAAATAACAAAACCATTATCATTAAATGGTGAAAAGGACAACGCTGTGAACTGTGATTACAAGTTGACACTGAGCAGGTGTCGTCACAAGGTCGCTTTATCGCCGTGTTCAGACTAACTAACTTTGGCTCATAACTGTCGTTAGGCATGTTTATTCTCGTGCCTTTATAAGTTGATGCAAATGACGCGGATGGTATTACAAATTCACTATATTACTTGCGAATTGTTAGCAGACTTGTGTAAAAATGTGTGATCGAAGATGGAAATATCTTTTTTTAAAGTTTCGTTCCGGAACCGTATTACTAGGACTTGCAGCCTGGTCACAGTTAGACAATTGAAATTTTCAGAGATTATGTATTTCTAATTTTTTTCTTGATATTAATAATTAGCACCAGGTCAAAGCTTAAAATCTAGTCAATGGTACGGAATCCTTTGTGCACGAGTCCGACTCGCACTTGCCCGGATTTCTTATTCGAAATGGGTTTGCGCTTGACTGCAATTCACTTGATGTAGTGCGCTCCCATAAACTAACCGAACCGATCCAATTTCAACTTCTAATGTTTTTTTTTATTTCTAAACTCTTGTTTACGAATTAAGTGGCTTAATTGCATTTAATTACCATCAAAAAAGCTTTATATTAATGAACCAATGTCTTTTAAACGATATGCTAAAATACGTTAGTGTTATCTTGTAGTCAAGGAAAAAAGCGAACTAGATTTGGTAACTTGAAAACCTACCTATATATTATACGAGCATGCCAATATAATGCTTTATCAATAGGGTATTCGACTATGTTTCTTTTTGCATGTAAATTCATGGTTACCAGAAAAAATCGATAAGATATGACCTATTTGAGAAATAACAACTTATGTTTCAAAATGAGACGGCAATAGGCCAGGAAATTGGTAAAGTCCACATACCGCCACAAATTGCGACTACTTATTTATGCTAAGCTAACAATACATTATTTCAACAATGGAGTCTATCAATTACGAGCCAAAATAAAATTTTGTTATTAGCCTATTATGTCACCTTTTATTTCTGAATGACTTCGTTTGGTCACATTTTGTATAAGACGTTTATGAAATATTTTGAATGAGACAATAAGTTAACGGGACGAGAAAAAGTGTCACCTATATGCAAAGTATGTTCATATTACAGTAACAATTCATAATTTATTTATTTTATCTCACACTGTCCTGGGCTAACTTTAAAAAAAAACACTATTCAATGTGGATTAAATCCAAAAGCTTACAAATCTACGTGAAAAACAATTCTTATTCGCATTTGGTTTTTTTTTTGTGGTTTTGCCGCGAAATGTTTCACAATTATTCACTGGTGATTGTCACTGGCCAGTCTAATGGCGGATAACATTTTTCTTTTTTTCTCTTTTCAGTTGCGTTTGTGCGGGCTCATGTAGCGTTCTTGGACGGTGATGGCTACGGGTGACGTTCGTTTAGTGTGTTGTATCTGTGGTTCGTGTCAGTGAGTGGTTTTGCCGGTTGCCAGTGTTTCTGTGCCAGTGTCCAGTGATGTGACAGTCTATGGAAGTGTCAGGGTATCGGAATGTTCACGAAGCACGGCAAGCCCGCTGAGCGGTGCCACACACACGCGCACAGGGGCCGAAAGAAGAAAAAACCAGCCCCCCACACACCCTGGAAGTACTTGATGAATTGCCCACTCGTTAGGAAATGTTTTGGTATAGTATTCTTTTTTTTATTTATGTTTTATTTTGTTTTGTGTTTTTTTTTTCACTGTAGGACGTTGTCTCGTTCTTTATCATCTGCCCATAAGTTAATACCGAAATCACCAAATCAACGTGTTTCTGGTTTATCTTTTTTAAATAGGTAATATTTAAGGCTAGAGCGAATAGGCATCTAAGTAAGCATGCTTCATCCTAGGCCGCATCACCCCTTAACATCAGGTGTGATTGTGGTGGAATGATTTCTTAGTGTTGTGGACAGAACGATTTATATACTTTTACTTTCTTAATAGTTTTGTATATTTTAGCAGACTTGTGTAAAATTGTTATCTTCATTAGGTTTTAACAAAAAAGGTACGAGTACATCTAGTCTATAAAATAAATTCGTTAAAGTTTTACTTTTTATTCAACTTCTTCAAAGGACATTACTTATCAAAAAGTATCCATCAACCATCAACAAAGTATTTAAACTCTTTGATAACATTATGCATTGCATCACAGCTCCAATAGCAAAAGCAATTATCCTATCAAAAATGAATCGCGATTCACGACGAACAGAAGTTTAGTTTAATCGGAGTGGAGTTTGGTATCCAGACAGACGGTTTAACGTTAACCTAGGGGGAACTTCGATTGATTGCAATCGACAAAGTGATTAAAATTTCCAAGTTCTGTACAAAGGGCGAATGTTTTATTTGCATTATTTTCGGCTCTTAATGTTTGTTCGTTTATTGTTTTGTAATCTTTTGAAAGCTACGATACTGGGTCACTATTGATTGTTTATTGTGTAGAACCTCTGTAAAATCTCTGTGTGTTGATTTATATATAGAAGACTCTTTGGTTGGAAAGATAGCGTTAAAATTTCGACTTTAATTCCTTGTACATATTGCTAAACTCTGCATAGTGGTCGTAGTGTACCCGCTATTTGTTAGGCTTTTAGTAGAAAATGTTGTGGATGGATTCACCTGATGTATGGCAGAGATTCTTCGTGAGCCTTTGAATGTGCAATATTTTTTAAAATGTAAAACCAAACATTTTTCCGACCAGTTTTTCTCGCTTATCGAGCAATATCTTAACGATTCTGTAAACTTATCGATTTTCGTCGAATGATTTTTGTTTGTACAAAAATTAGATACGAGTCTATAATCGATTTTCATGTAAGCCCACTTAAAGGTACTATTTTTGTAACGTACCTCACATATGCCTTCAAACGTGTGATTTGTTTTTCTATAAATATCAGTCGTGCTTCAAACAGGTATAGGAATAGTTTTTGTTGGATGGGGAAGGCCTGCTTTTGATGGACTAACATGCAAAAAATAGATATGTAGATCAAAAGCAGTGGTTGTAAATTATAAGTGTGAGCTAAACAGATTGAGATTTAATGTGCAAAAACAAAGTAGGTACGTAGTCCAGACACCAAGATCAAAGGAGCTTGTAGACGCAGTATGGAACAAAGTATTGGGAAATACAAAGTCGTATTAGTTATATGTTTTGTCATCTTCAGCCTATCGCAGTCCACTGCTGGACATAGGCCGAGTTGTTCGCCACTTTAGTCAAACATCTGGAGGCTTTACCCATAATCGCCACGTTGGACAGGCGGGTTGGCTTGCAGGACGTAGCTACTCGCTCCGGTGACGCTGCTGCCCGTCGCCGGCCTGTGGTATTTAGCTACGCCTTCACACGTGATGGTCATACCGCCACCAGTCGGCTGCCAGACCTTCATTTGTTATTCTTATAGATGTCGCTGGCACAAGCTAGTTTTGAATAAAAAGGGCGTGTTTTTGCGTCACAAACTAAACTCACTTTTCTCTGTGGTGTGTTTGTCTTAAGAGTAAGATTGATTGTACACATCCTGGAAACTTGTTTGTCTTGAAATAAGTTCAGATAACTAACTTGTTTTCACGTCATGTTTGAACGCGATTGAAATTTATCATAATTTTATGCGATTTCACTTTCATACACGTAATTTATGCCGGGGTTGTGATTTATAGCACTTGTCCAAAGTTAGTCCTATACGTCTAGACTTTTATCATATCATGTCGAAACCTGATTTTACTATAAAAACTGTTATACCTATATCTAATAACTGGTATATGAATAGACCAAAAGTGGGTTTGGTAACCTGTTTTAGTACGTATCTTTTATTATTTTATTTTATTAGGATCTCCTTGTTAATCGGCTATCGTATCATAAGCAAATTGCAATTTTCCTACAATGCTAGAAATAAAGTAGGGTGTATTAAGATTGAGAATCAATCGCTACAAGTCTGCTACAAGTCCTTTCGCAGTCCACAGCTGGACGTAGGCCTCTCCAATTCTTCATAACTGTGCTCGATGCCAGCTATCTTGGCCAAATCATCGCTCCACCTGACCTTTCGGCGTCCTACACTACCTTTACCAACAAGCGGTATTCATTCCAGAACTATCTTTTTTTTTCTAGACGGGAATGCATAAGGCACCGTCATGCTAAATCCGGGGGAGGTGACATGGTGTGTGGGACTCACACCTCCCGAAATGGGAGGGCATACCCACTAAGCCCCTCTGTGTAACCAGTGGGCAATAAGTTGCAGGGACACGGGTAACGCCGAAGAATACTTCCGCATCCCTGCATGCCCTAGCTACTCATAACATAAAGAACTTAATTCATTTTAAAATTTCAATATAGTTTCATAAAGTTACATACAATTTCACTATCCTCGGTCGAGTTGCGAGTATCTCATGGTTCACTTTTCCTTAAACAGAATCTAAAAGAATTGCACAAGTCTGACTACGCGTCCTCTATTGGATACAGCCATTATTACTGTATATATCTATCTTGGAAATCTCAGATGATCCCCGGCCGATGAACGTACTCGACCTTGCGGCGGCATTCCTGCACTGGCGACTAGTAGGCCGACCGGTCGAGCGATTTGTTGCTTGCTTCGTGAATGTTGTTGGTTCTTTGTAAGAGTCCGCTTGGATTACCGTTGAAGATTCTCAAGAATCACATTTAGCAAGACGATGTTTCTAAGAGTGAACGTTGGAGCGTGATAGAACTTGAGTAGGGCGTTGAGAAATCGGGAGTTACTCAATTTGTTTACATGTATTCCGATTTGATTCCTTCTTTATTCAAGAATAGAGTATATTTTGTAAAATGTAAACATTGCAATTGTAGCACCAATACAAATCATTCACTTTAGAATGCCATTGCAAGAATAATCGAAAAGAAACTATCTATAGGCTAGGATTTTTTATCGCGGTTAAGTTATACACATTGTAGAGTTTGACCGGCTCCTTGTTCCCCGAGAGTTTATAACATAATCAGATTCTCAAGGCATGAGTGAACCAGATTTTGCTGTTGCATCGTAGACTGCATTATCTAATTTCGCATGCAAACCCATGCAGCCCGAAAGATTTAAGTTAAACTTAGATTTATATCATTAGTCAGTGTCTAACCAGCTATTTTACTTGCTACTTGCTGGAGGCCACTAAGCTGTGCTACCATAAAAAAATTGCGAATGTTTCTAACGTTCACTAAAATAAACTGTAAGGGATGTAAGGGAGCGGCCTATCATCTTTTCACTCCAAGCCAACCTCACCTGCCCGTGGTGCATCCTGCCAAATAACAAACGAGGCGCTGGCAACCGACTGGTGGCGGTATATCCATCACAATTCGAGGCGTAGTTAATGACCACAAACCGGTAACGGGCAGCAGCGTCACCGGAGCGAGATGCTACGCCCTGCGATCGCCAACCGCCTGCCCAGCGTGGCGATTAAGGGTATATCCTTCAGATGTTTGCCCAAGTGGCGAACAACTGGAGAGGCCTATGTCCAGCTGTGGACTGCAATAGGCTGATGATGATGGAAATAAACTGACATGTAGATGTTATTTAATTAAATATCCGCCATTCCGCAGCGAGGATTTTCTGCAAAAATAAATCCACCAGTACCACCACATGCAGGCAGGTCGAATTGTAACGTGATTGGTCAGTTGCTATGCAAACGTCAGTGGCATTTCAAAGCCAATCATGTTCTAGTTGGATCTGCTGTGCATGTGGCGGATTATTTTTTTTAAGAAAACCCTCATTCCAATGGAAAGAAGTCATTTTTGCACAAACGTTTCAAGCGCCGGCATGCACTTATAAAGCCAAATATATAAACATAGCATCTAGCCAAAAGGTGACGCATATGCTAGCTTTTAGTAATCGACACGTAACACGAGAAACACTCCTCTTGGCAAAATTAATAACAAAGTATACAATGCAATGTGTTGGCAGACGACCAGCGAAGTTGCATCAAGCCATCAAGTATCTGTTTCTATCTCTGTCTAGCAGAACGTGTCTTTAAGAGACATACAATCGTATTCACAAACAGTACTTATGTATGAAAACTAACAACACTATGCGGAGTAAGGAGTTTACAATACAAACCTATGAATAATTTTTTGGGTACAGTGCGTCCGCATAAGTGTACTGTGCGTCCGCATAGTAAGGATTGTGATTACGGTGTTAGTCTTACTCGTCATTGTATGCATCAGATCTCTCTGTCTATCTCGCAATTAATAAATGCTCATCATTGTACAAATTACCAGACATCCAATCCAGCTGCCCAAAATCTGTTAAAATACGCAATTAATTATGGACTCTATAACTTGGACATTCAGTTGAAAATTTACTGGAGATATTTTACAAAGAAGAATATGCTGTCTGTACCTAATTCTTAATTTAAATTTCATTTTTCGACGTGTCATTGTTGTAAGTATACCTATATACTCTTAGTGTAACATAAAGTGCCATCTCGCATCGGCTTTTTCAATAGAAATTTCTAAATGACTTTAATAAAAGTTGTAACTCGTCATTCTTTTGCATGAAAGGCACGAAATAAAAGACAAATTGCTTTTAAATCTGTTTAATATCTTTCACAATCTAGTCACGATTTCTTTCAAATGATACCAGTTGGGAGCTATGTGTACCTATTGTGCTAATTTGTTTCAAATGATTTAACATGATAGAATTATTAAAGTCACTTTTTATCACATAATTTCAATACGATATAATCAATTGTTAAGTCAATACAAAAAATGGAACTGTAAATAATTAATAAATGAAATAAAAATAATAGTAATTTTATCAATAATGATAAAAACGGCTGAGAACTAAATTTGTATCTCATTTAGCCTGCTGTTTTAATGATATACACAAGATGTCATTTTATTTGCGTGATATGTATGTAGGTAACAATTTTGCACGACTCCCTATCTTTAGTAAACATTACCTATGTCTGAAGGTTGTCTGGAAAATATCGCTACTACCTATACGATAAACTATTACAATTTATTTTGTAGGCTGTAATCCTTTTCATCGTTTTTATTTCTCTAAATAAATATGCATCCTTATTTTTAGCACAAATATGGATGAATTTTTCAAACGGTTTTTTGAAAAATATAAAGTATAAAGGCCGGTCAGATAATTAGGTACAATAAAATTACAAAACCTATAATAAGGAAAACTTACTCTGTGCGGTGATTGCGTTCAGAGAGAACGAGGCAACACAAAAATCTTCTAACTTCGCGAGTTTTTAGGATAGTATATTTTGATTAGACATTAGGAGAGGCCTATGTCCAGCAGTGGACTGACTCGGGCTGACGATGATGATGATTCTTATGCAAATATTTGGCCCGTGTTTCGGTTTTTGTATGAATGAATAAAATTAATGATGTACCAACCTCTTACTGGTTCTGTGGAATCAGCTTCCAGCTGTGAGTTTTCCGAATGGATACGACTTAGGAACCTTCAAAAAGAAGCCTACAAAGGGTTAGCAAAGCTTTCTTCTTTCTTTCTTAAACGCACCAGTAACTTCTCTGGTGTTGCGATGTGTTTTTTTATAAAAGCACGTCAAGAAGTCGAAAAAGTGCAATTTGATCCTCATCATACGAAGTCAGTGCACCGCGGATCGATCACACTATGACGGCCTGCATAAATGATTTACCATCAGGTGACACTCAGACCCGCCTTTCTATCATAAAAAATGGCAAATTTTGGTAACAATTTTAACAGTACCCAATTCTTGCCTTCCCCGCCTGCCGATCGATCCGGCGATTAGTTGAGTGAACTCACTTGTTGCACTGTAGTGACGTGTCCACTGCGGGCTGCGTTACGTTACATTACCCGCTGCTGCGCGCTGCGGTCGCAACTTCGAAAGATAACATAACACTACTGACTTGCGCACTCTTAGTTACGTAAGGTTGCCTCAACTAGTTGACAAATTGTTTATCGTCATCATCATTTCTGCCCATATCCGCGTATTTTATACATTATTTTCTACGACAGAGACAAAGAGTCATCTCGCTAGTTCCATTGCCAATTCAATAAAAAGTAAATTGTTGGGCATCGTTTTTGCCATTAAAACCTTATATTGAATAAGGAATAATGATTATCTTCGTCAATGAAGGAATCACAAATATGGTCAGTTGTTCTCGAACTCTTTACAAATATAAATACACACACACACTATTTAGTAACTGAAAATAAATAGTTGATTGAATGACGAGATTCATAACTTTGTAATGATGTTTATTTACAACACCGTACAACAATGTTAATATGAATTCCTAAGTTCTGGAACCGTGCCACCTTAGCTAAACGCATCGCTATTATAGATTTTAGTAGTATGGAAACATATTATTTAGGTACCTACATAAGGACAACATGATGTTGTGCCAATATAAAAAAAATAACAAAAGAGGTACTTAATGAGTACTGAATATTTTAACTAACATTTGTAATGGTCTGACGCAATGTACTTAGTGTTTTATGTGTTTTAAACAAATTTGCATGTTTTAAAGTATTAATGAAGTTTACTTACCTATAAAATTGTAATTGAGAATACCTAGTTTAAAATTATCTTTAATTTATTTTACTTGTTTTCTCCATATCTTTACTTTTCCTAGGCCTGTTTAAAGTTTCTTATACAATTTAAGTGCGTCAGTTGTTTTAAGCAATAGCAAGCAATAGTGACTGTCTAATAGAATTTAGAATGTCTAATCAGACGGTGAAACAAAAATAGAGCTGTGTACATAATTATATTTTTTCGAAATTAATATATAGTACAATTTTATTCATATTTAGTGCAGTTCTATATGTCTAGCAACATATATACGCGTAGCAACCCTATGTGCGCAATGCGGGGTCATATCCAGCGAGATATTTTATGACAATGCAACGTCCAGTTGTTAATATTACGCTTTTTAATACTATTTTGGTTTATATCAGGTGCCGCTGTACTCTAGCTATAAAAAGATTCTTTCTGATACTTATTGCGTTCACAAGTAAACATTATGTGGGCTTTTTTGGGACGTTTGCTGCTTCTACATAACCGAGAGGTAGGGAATAATACCCTGGTTTTAGTATAGCCTGCCTCCGATTAAAATGCAGTGGTGTCGCTCTCTTTCTAAAAGTTTCGTAAGTTCAACATACCCTCGTTGCTTTCCAGAATGGTTGGGAAGCATGCATATTTTTTTCCATGCGAGAGAAAATATACATACGGCAACCCTGATGCCGGTGAAATGGCTAGACCAACGCCAATACTGGAAAACATTTTAACGAGATTTTAATGGTTTTCTTGGTAAATTTATTATGGCTGGCGCCAAGGCATTGCTGCTGGATTTATGGTTGTACATAATTTTCCTCGTCAGTGGTTTTCTTTCCGTTTAATTTGCTGTTTCCGGAATTATTCTTTAGAGTTAAAGGTTTATTTTTCTAGTTGGGATTTTCATTATATTTTGTAAGTAAGTAAATGAGAGCGCTCTTTTACCTTTTTTGAGTTTAACTTAGACTATATTGCGAGTAACTTAGGCTCTAGAGAAACAGTTATCTGAACCGATTCATTTTATTCCTATTCAGACATCGACAATAATTTCCTCGCCTTCATTTGTTAATAATCAACCGTTAATAGTCTCCACGGTTCCAGATTCCCACAAAAACCTAATGTTATATCTCAATAATCCCTGGTCAGCCGTGGAATCCTGCTTCGTTAACACAGAAAAGGTCGGCGCGACCCATTTGTAACACGAATCAGTTCGCCGCAAGGAAATTGGTTTCCACTCCACACGTGACTCCATTACGTAGCCCGTTATTGACACAACATTGTGTTCTGTTTTCTTTTAATTCTGCTATTGTTATTAACACTGGATACGAATGTTTCTGCCTTTCAATTAACTTTGTGCTGGTAAGTCGTGTATTAATATTTTGCTCGATTTTTGGCAGAAATTCTTGTTGAATTTTCGGGATGGTGCACGAAAACTAGCCCGTAATTTGCTGGCTCTGTTGTAAAATAAACAGCTATATTAACTGAATTCTTCGAACTTTACTGGCCCGTAAAAATCTATTATACAATCCGCTAAAAGTTTGATAATAAGGTACCAATGCTAAAGTACTTTTGTCGATTTGGTTTTTAATTTTAACTTCTGTACTTACATTTCTTGCATAGATACATTGTTTAAGGTACACGTCAGATCAGTTATTATATTCAGTGAAGTCTCTACGAATAGTTTTAGCACTTTAGTTTGGTGTAGCGTACGTCATTTTACCACAGGTTCATACTTATAAAACATTTTATCCTTATCCATTATACTAATCTTACCTGTTATTTAAATAAAATACATCCATCATCATCATCATCAGTCTATCGCGGTCCGTTGCTGGACATAGGCCTTTCCAGTTGTTCGCCACTTTGGGCAAACATCTGGAGGCTGTACCCATAATCGCTAGCCAGGGCAGGCGGGTTAGCGAACGCAGGGCAAACATACATCCACTCACTATAAATTCTAGCTTCAAAGAGACTGACGTAACTTGCATTGTTTTTTTCTGCCGCTATTTGGTATTCTGGTCCGACTAAAATATGTCTGTCGTTAAAAGTGCAAATTGCCATCTCGGAGTCCAGACGAAAAGTCCACCTAAATTCAAGCTTTTTTCAGATTCCTCGGTAGAAATAGCCTCTGAATATATCGTTGTGGTAGCTCGAAGTGAACTATAGCCATTATACCTATTACTAACTGCGTAGTTTCATTATCATTAGCCAAAGTTGTAAAACCTTTGAGACGTCAGCATTCATTGGTTATATTCACTAAGAAAATTAAGATTTCATCAATATTAATAGTATCTAAGGTATGAATTAAAGTTACCATTAATAATGGGCTAGTGCTAGTTAATCAAGAGCGTATTTAAAATAGGGATAAGGCTTTGTAGGTAGTTAATGAGCATTGTTAATGTAGGTACTATTATAAACTAGTACATACGACTGTGAGTCTTCAAAACTATAATTAAATTAGCAACAATTAGCTAAATATAGCACATAGGAGCATACAATGTATAGTTATTACTGCTGTATAATGTTCCAAGTGTAAAAAGTGGCATGGTAGCAGGCCATTCCGTAAGACTATTGACCTCTGGGTTTTCCAAAGAATCTATGTACGTAACCATTCGCTCTATAATAGTATAAAAAATTGTAACCAGAACATTCAGATCACAACCTTTCATTAGTTATTTTTTGCGAAAGTCAGATAGCAATCCATGATCATAGCCTAGTTGGTATGATGGATGAATTATTCAAAATCTGTAGGTATCCAGAAGTATAGAAGGCAATAATAGCTGGCCATATCGCTCGCAGAACCATTGATTGACGGGTACAAAAGGTTTCTAAGGGAGTACCGCGGATGCAGTCCCCAGAAGAGCATACCAGCCTAAGTTCAGCAGGGGAAATTTTTATGCTGATGATGATTATGATGAAATATCCAGGAAGCGTCGTCGTAATGCTTACATTTCAAATCTTCTTGATGGTTGATCCGGGGATTCTTAAAGTTCAATGCAATGGTGTGTTATCGGTAACAATACATGTAGCATAAGCCCGAAGCCAGCCGCCGGTTGTGGCTAACATAGCATTCAATACAACTACAACACCATTATTTCCATTAAGATGCGCGAACAAAATGCCCATAAACAGTGTTGGAGTAAAAACGGTAATACCTTAGATGCAATATGCAGTGCTCTCTAGGCGACAAGGCAAGCCAATCTGGCCGTCTCGTGTGGAATACTAAGCGGCCATAATGTATTCATCCGGGAAAAATCGTGGTCCTCTCAGGTACACGCGGTCCGAATGTAATATGAACGAAAATATGATTATGAGCTTTGTTTCTTATTGTGGCTATTTTTCATTGCGTTTAAATCAGACCTGTTTTTTCTCGTACGTAAGTTTAATAGTTTTGATCTCTATATCCATTCAAAGATGGTTCAAAGTTCAAAGTCAAAATTAGGCATTTTGTTATCTGTGATTAATAAATGCGATCATGAAAGCTTCTTATGCTTTCAAGTTTTGAGTAGTAAAACACATATCATGACGCTTTGACATGGGATACAAAAAAGGACATGGATCATCTAGAAAAGTCATCATCAGCTTATGGCAGTCCACTACTGGACACATTTCTCCACAATTTTTGGTCACTTTGATCAATCTTGGGCTTCTCGCATCCAGCACTTGAGAGCGTTCCTGCTCAAATCGTCACTTCACCTGCCCTCAGGGTGTCCTACACTACGTTTGCCGACTAGCGAGTTTACTCTAGAATTAGAATTATTATAATCGTTTTGTTATATTTCGTGCGTTTACGTAGGCTGTTGAAGTTGATTATATAAGCAATTGTAAGAATATTGGAAATAAGTATCAAAGAGCAGCGAAGATGTTCTTGTGGGCTTTTTAGGCATATGTACTTCCGAATCTGATGATTGTATCCTGTTCATTTGTTCTGAAACAATAGTATGTTATTTTTAAAATGTTCTGTAAATGCAGATTTTTTCTATTGTATTCTATTCTTAGTTCATAGCCTTGAGAAATTTTAACTAATATTATTAAGCTGAAGAGTTTGTTTGTTTGAACGCGCTAATCTCAGGAACTACTGGTCCGAATTGAAAAATTCTTTTTGTGTTGAATAGACCATTTATCGAGGAAGGCTTTAGGCTATATAACATCTTGCTGCAACTATTACGAGCGAAGAAATAAAGGAAAATGTAAAAAAAAAACGGGGAAAAAATAAATATTCCACGCGGACGAAGTCGCGAGCACAGCTAGTCTATAATAAATATCTAATGTAAGTTAGTAGCAGTCATTTTAAATATTTGTTAGAAATTATGAAAATGGTATTTTAACTACACGTAATTTATTCAGAGAACATGTGTAAACAGTAGTGAAAATATATAGCATTAGCATAACATTGTCACATGATAAAAAATATAGGTAGTTACACTTTGTAGTTACGGTAGGTACACATTTGAAAGCGAACCAAACCAAGAGTTATACGAGTATATACCTATGTAAAAGTTGTGTAGGAATTCGACTACCTACATTGATTTATCGTGTGCCAGTACAGTCACTGTACACATGATCTATCACTATAGAATTCAAAACTTTTGGTAACCTATTTTAAGTTTAGTTCATCTATATTTGACATGACCGATCTAGCTGTACTCTTTAAAGATCGTCATCACCATCCCGGCCCTTCATTTGTCTGTCTTCGGACGTGGGTCTCGTCCAAATATCTTCATCTCTGCCTACTTCTTGACACTCTCATCCAATTCGGTCAAGCCATCTTGGTTATAACATCGACCCATCTCATAAGGGGACGGCCTCTACCGCGACGATTTTCTCACCATCGCCATTCCAGTAATCTCCTGGTCAAGTTAGACTGCTCCATTCTGGCTCTCTGTCCCGCCCATCACCACTTCTGTCGTTTTCTATTCAAAGATACAAATGCATTTGACAGATAATTAAGACATCACTTTGATATATTTTATATTGTAACCATTTGTTTATTAGCCTAAAACAAGTTCTATTTCCGATTCAAGGTATTCCAACACTTCTTATTCGTATTATTAGCTTTTTACAGGTGCATATTTCAAGAGCGCATTTCCCTATGCAAAGACTAACTTCGAGCCATGCAATCAACTCCTGCATTGAAAATACGAACTAGGATTTGGTCTGTGAATAATGCATGGTTGAGAGATGAGGCAGTTCTTACTTAAATTGTCTGTTCTTTTAGTCTTCCGGACATCTTTGTCAAAGTTTGCTAACGATTCTTGGAATAGTCTTAATTGTGTAACCAGTTAATAAACATTTTCAAATGTTTCGATTTTAAGAAAATTATTATGTAATCTCACTTTCTGCGTTACTAAATATGTTGAAGAAGAAAATGATGTTGTACTATCATCCTATGGCAGTCCACAGTTGGACATAGGCTTTAATGCAAATGTTTTTTATTTTCAAATTAAATTCAACCTTTTACAAAATCAATTTTTCTGCTTACCTGATCAGCGAAATAAATTCAAGTTATTTTATTTTAATGATATGTTATAAATGGATACCTCATTGATTGTCTTTCTAGATTTAATTCATTGTTCGGTTTACTCAATCTAACTCTGGCCACATAATTATTATGAAGAAACTTTCAAACCATTCATTACTAATGAGATGAGACTTTCCCATATTACGCCTGTTAATAATTGACTTTGTCACAAAGGCATTCTTAAGTACTATTAATTTTACAGGTACACACTTTACGATGCGCGGCAACATTTAATCTTGAAATCAATTAAAACTTACTTGTTAGCGTAAAATGGTTTTAGAAATTTAATATCGTATCTGCTTTTATCAATACATTTTATAACATGTTACAAGTAATAATTAGTTAATATTAGTGCGAAGGGATTTCTTATCTAATCTGCTTTGTGTTGTGGTTAGATTATTCTCTGATTTACTAATTAGATACAACAAAAGAAAGAATACTAACTTACATATTCGGTGTAAAGAGTACCCTGAACACCTAATTGCAATATAAGAATACTGTTTTTATCATTTTTTTGATCAAGAAATATTTTTAAATGATAGTCGTGTCACTTTTCCTGCATATTAAAAATACACCGTCGGTAGCCAGATAAATTTATCAAACCTAATTAACCTAATTTATCATATAGAAATAAAACCGGTTGACATTGAAATAAACACTCCCTAGTCTTTATTGAAACGAAATTGCATGTCAACTATAGTTAGCGTAATTGTTATCAACAGTCTCAAACATTTGGTTTTAATAGAAGGTCGAATCCTGTGAAATCTGCACTCTCACTCGCAATGAAATTGCGACTAGTAACCTTATTCCGTCAGCATAAGTGTTACAATGTTGTTCTTTGAGCGTGTGTCGAACCATCTCAATCCAGGTCTGCAAATAGGTGTTTTGAATGCGCCAATTATGCTAATGCCTCTCGTTATCTTGATATCTCCTGAGAGGTGGCTTTGTCAGGTAAAACTGTACACCGTTTAGCGTTACTATGCCCGAGAATAATCAAGTTTGGTGAAACAGAAACTGTGGCCTCGTTAAGGGTCTTTTGGGTCAGGTCGAGAACCTTAATTTGAGACGTATCTCAGAATATTACCTGTTATTAGAACAATTTTGTTATTTTCTTACTTGACTATTGCCATTATTAATCTTCTTGCAATGGCATTAATAATCTTAGACTCGTTGTGACTTTCCATTTTACACCATTCTACTTATTGCTTGTTGAATGAATCACTTAATATTGTAATTACCACTTATATCTGTACTGCTTTTAAAACTTTCCGATTTCAGAGACTGATCAATTTCCTGAATTAATTTTTCTTTGAATGATTTTTAATGTTGTTGAAATTCATAATACATATTTTTAAATGTTTCTAAACCTATTTCATCATCTATTCGGTATAAATTCCAGATAAAAATTATGTAAACGCTGAATCATAATAAGATAAATTTTTAAATAAAAACTAAACCTTTAATGTATAAAATGAACTCTATTATAAAAGGCTGGACTACGGATATATCCTTATATGAATTACACCATTTAGCTGTTGCTTCGTCTTAATAATTTTCCATTAGGATGCCAAAGATTCCGTTTACACGGACAGTTGGACAATAATAAATTCCTCGGAGCTACATACCATTGTCCGCAATATCGATTATTTACTTTTAAAATAGAATAAAACCATTTATCTTCCATTGTCGTTTTGAAAGCGAAAATTTATATTGCTTTCGCAGTGGGGTTTTGTAAATGCAAGCCTTTATATTGTACAGGATCTGATCCAAAGTTAACAGATATTGTATTCAAGAATATAAATTACTAATGTTCTATAATTTTTAAGATTAATTTGGCTACAAAAATATAATATGAATGATGCGAATATCCTAGACAGTAGGTATATTAATAGGTATAATTATTGTAGACAATGCTAATTTTGACAACGTCGTATGCTTATTGTGCATCGTTGTTTACACATTATAATTTGTTATAATGCGCAAAAACAGTAGAACTTTCAAGAATTCCCCCTCGTTATAGAAGAGTACCATATTTTTATGACATTTAATGATGTGCTACTTTGTTAGCAAAGTTTTTAGCTTAATAAATGTTGCCGGCATGGCGGTGGCAACAGACAGGTTACGATGCCGTTGTCGCAGCTACTCGGGCTTCGTCAGTGGTAGAGAAGGTATTATGTCAATATGAAAAAGAACTTAAAGCCAACGCATGGAACTACTTAAAGTATAAACTTAATTACACAGCTAAAATAGTTGGAAATCTGTTAAAATGTTGAGAATACTGTCAGCCACAAGCTTTATACGTGTTTTATTTCTGTGTACGTTGTTTAGCACCGTAAAGTGTGGGAGAGAAGTTTATGGAGTCAGCAAGTATAATAAAACCAGTGTCACAAAGTTGCTAACCCGGACCACACTTTACCTTGTATTACATAGTGGCTTGAACATATGAAAATTTCATTCTACGTCAGGTTTATAACTTACTATGGGTTATGTTTGGTGATCACACGTTTAATCATATCTAGCTATTTGTGCTACCACAATGTAATTTGTTATCCTCAGATCATAGCTATTGTTTGAGGTTTAATCATTCTCTAGACGATACTACGGTTAATTTTGTGCTAAAAAAATTACCTATACATTTGCTAAGTCTGAATTTGAGTTCATTCATGTTGGCAGCAACTCGAAAACCATCCTTATATCTTCTAAAACTATAAGAGTTAAGGAATGCAATCTCGTTTCGAGATCTCGGCGTTTTTAAGCGAGATTGATCTCGGTCGAAAAAAGGAAGAGATCTCGGCGTTTTTAAGCGAGATTGATTTCGGTCGACAAAAGGGCGAGACTCGTATTAAGATTTAACTAATCTTAAACAGTTTAATACTTTAAATGACGTATATCGTAGTTATGTGATGTTCACAAGTTACTCCATTTGTAAATCGTTATAAACAGATTTGAAATGTACATTACAAAACGACAGATTTGTTTTCGTCTTTATTGAAATGAAGTACATAATTGGAAATTCAAAGTCTTACGTATTTTTATTTAGAGCAGTCGTGGTTAAACTAATCATAACTAGAGCTGTAAGTTCTGTTAATTATATCTTATAATATAAAACCTGCAGCTTAGTAAAAAGATTTTCATCCATATGCTTTATGAAAAGCCATAAAGAACCACAGCGTCAATGAATTCCATTAAAAATCTTAATAACGCGAATCCTCAATAGTTTACTCATTCCCTCTGAAAGCAGTGAGGTCAAGAGGGTCACCTTTGCTTCATTGCACCAAACACAAGCTTCAGGGGTTGGTAATTTAATTTGTACAGTAAGCTGTAGTAGTAAATCGATAAATGTTACGGCAGCTAAGGAAAATTGGATTGGATTTTAAATACAACTTGCCAGTGGCAATTTGAATATACGAGCGATCCGTTTGGTTTCTCTTAATGAAATCTCTTGTAACGATTCTAATATAACGTATAGATCGTAAGTAGGGTATAAAATCAGACATCTTGTTATTTCTTTAACATTAATTACAGTCTTTTACATTGGAATTGTAGTATAAATATAAGTCGTTGTTCAGAGAACGATATTAAAGAGCAGAAGCAAATATTATTTATCATCATCATTCCTCATTATCAGCCTCTTGCAATCAACCGACTGCTAGATCGATGTGAGATTTTTTTGTTTATTTATTTTCAGAAAGAATAATCTTTGCGAGTCTTAACTCATTCCGACATGAGTACTCCTCAATAACACGAAATCGTATCGATAATGCTTTGTACATACAGTAACTTGTCGGGATAATAATAAACTGTCATTGTTCTACAAATATATGGCGGCTTTAAAGCAACACGGATCTCGGTGGAAATCCTTAACAAATTACATAAGCCGGGGTTTGTGTCCAAATGAGCTAAGCAGCATTTTAATGGTTGTTTAGTGAGAGCAGGGCTGTTGCAAAGTTATGACCCGACGACAATTCCTGCCTCGGGTAGAAGATTTTACTGCCAGTAGGCAGGGTTTATGTAAAAAGAAAACTGTACTGTTTTAAGCTTTCACGGTTATCTATACTAATACTGTAAAGAGTAAAGATTTGTAATTTGTATTTTTGCGTGTGTGCGTATCTTTGTGATAAATAAATACTACCTACATTTTTACTATGCTGGTGAAGATTAACGCCAATAATGTAATCCAATGAAATGTTTATGTGAAATACCCGAAGACAAGCACAGACGGGTCGCTAGCACAGATTAATAAATAGCTTGTCGCGAGTTAATAAACAGTGGACGGTTAATGCGGTTCACCGAATTCATCTGCTTACCAAGATTCCACGGTATAGCTCTTATACTTACGAAAAAAAGTGGCTGTGACATACGAACGGACATACGGACAGACATGACGAATCTCCGTTTTTTGCCATTTGGCTATGAATCCTTAAAAACGTGTTTTCGGACACGCGGGAGTATATTATCATCTTCAACTTCCTGTCTCCAAAGCTGCTGCTCAGTAATTTCTGTACAGAAAAACCCAGTTTTTGTGGGATTCGAACCCAGCTCCTCTCTGTTATCAGATGGCATCTCCGACCACTAAACGAGGTAGTCAAAGGGGTTTTTACCATACACAGAGTTCTTCTAAGAGCCTCACAAATCAAATACACGGTAAAAACCCCCCATTAATTTTATAGTAGGTATAATTTTAATTACTGATAGGATGTAGTACATGTATAGGAAAACAGCATACAGGATGCAAATAAATAAGAGAGTTGTTGTAAATATTAAAATATATAATGTTTATTAACTTCATAGAAAAAATATAGGTAGTAAAAGAATGACAAATACAGTTATACATACACACTAATACAATATGTAGATTTTTTTTGTGTAGTAGACGAATTGTCTAGTTATTTCGTGGTATCGTAAGCTTCCAAAAGGCTAGACCGGTTTTTGATCTAGGTTTATTATGTTTATAATTAGTATTGTTAATCATATTTAAACGAAATCTCTTCAGCAGTTTAGTGAACAGTTTGTTTTTTGCTTGATAAACGATTTTAGTAAATTTTAGTTGTTTTGTTATCTTTAGTTTTTATTAAGTACTTATTTTAGCCTGTATACAGCCCTAGTCCAGCGCCATTTTAATAGACGTTAGCCAGAGCTAACATTTAAATAAGAGACAATGCGTTAAATCTTACCTCGCTCCCGCTTTTAAGGAGATTAAACTTTGCATAAGCGATACGCTTGTGCAAAAATTTTGCGACCAGATTCCGTACATTTTTTGATTTTCGAATACTTTTTCCGGTCTTATGAGATTTGGGTGCAATCATAGTAGGATTCGACATGAACCTAGGGGAGTCTAATCTAAGCTATTGCTAGTAATCGTGGCTTGATAAAAACCTGAACTACTAAAACACAAACAAAACAAACAAACTGATTACCTCTTATGTAACACTTCAAGTGTCAATTTAATGATATACTATTATTTATCTAATCTCTATTAATAATGCTTATTTAAACTACAAAGTAGTTAGTAGGTATTGCATGTATTATTTGCAATTATGTTAGTCTAATAGCTATTGTGAATTTATTCAACACTTGTTCAATTAATTGCATCATAGAAACTATGTAACTTGCAATAATGATGTGTTGGTAGGTATTACACGATCATCGCTAGAACAATCATTATAATCGGAAAGCACGTTAAGCCTTTGGTACTGCGCTTGATCTCTCGCCAGTTGTGTTGAATTATCTAATAATACACGCACTTTCGGTTAACGACTGACGTTTATTTTTGACACATCAAACATTATATTAAACATCAAGAGATGGCACTACTTGTATCACAAAAACATTTTGGTATATAATTACATACCAGTAATGATGTACTACTGCCTTGGCTATCATCTGTTCAAAACAAAGCATCGTATAGTAACACGACAAAATCTTCAAAAACATAAAGAGTAAATATTAGTGTGGCGGTCTCCGTTTTATCAATTTACTTTACGTATATTTTAATGATAATTTTATATTATCTACCTACTCATTTACTTACCATAATAAAATTGATTTCGTTGTATTTCGTAGTTGTGTAATCAATTTGTATTATTAATTTAGAAATAGACAGCGAGTATCAGTAAAGAAATAATCGGTTTATGTATTACAGTGTGAAAGATGTAATGTGCAAAACAGTGTCTAGTGAAGTGCAGACTAAGTGTCGATATTGCATCGAGATGTAGACAGTGGCGCCTCTAGCGGCGCAAATGGCGACTAGGGCGAGGTAGCGCCCGCATGGGGCAAACGGCGAGTATGTGTCGTCTCCACGGATCATGTCTCCACCACAAGAAAAGTAAGTTTTCTATAGCTTTAGTTCACTGTAGCCAATAATAATTATTTATCTATATATCGTACCAGTGTACGCTCAATAAATAGATCTTCAC
Source organism: Conogethes punctiferalis (assembly GCA_031163375.1). Taxonomy (NCBI): domain Eukaryota; kingdom Metazoa; phylum Arthropoda; class Insecta; order Lepidoptera; family Crambidae; genus Conogethes; species Conogethes punctiferalis. The sequence goes on along the minus strand of CM062090.1, from coordinate 9,912,822 downwards.
TTTGTAGCTTTGCGTAGAACAAAGACATTAGCAAGAATATAAAATGTAGCGATTTTCCGTCATTACTATGTTGCTCGAAATTATTATGCGAAGCGTGAGATAAATTTTGAAACGTCATGGAATTATATCGATATAAATGTCGACCAATAACTCATTCCCGCGGGGAGGATGAACTAATAAAACTCGAAGATTTATTGGTTTTCCAGTCTTCAGGGTTCACTGTTATTGAAAACAAACATATTGGATATTGGCGAAATTTCGATAAATCGATGTTGGTACTGTTGGCATTCGGATCCCCGACAGTTCTCTTTGTAGACTGATAAATGTAGTAAATATTACTATTTCATTGGTAAAGTTGCCTGTGTAATTTATTTTACTTCAAACCACAATCTGGAAGTTATTTTCGGTTTTTATTATTTTATATCAGCTACGAATTTCGTTTTTTAATTATTTATTTAGGTTAGGTACGCAAACAGATTATCTTGGGATAAATCAAGACAACAATACATAAATAGTGCATCTTTATAGCATGGTTCATGTAACATGTATATCAGTTTTAAGCCGTCAGACCAATCCTTACGGCCGTATTCACAAACGTTACTATGTGACGTGCGGACGCACTTTTGGGTATCTGTGCGTTCGCGCGACGCATAGTAACGTGCGTCACGAAAGATACAAATGTGGGAACCCTTGTTTTGTGTTTTTGACGAGAATCCCTTAAGACCTACATATAGCGATAGGAGACTTGTACCTTATTTCCATAAAAAAATGGTAGCATTCGTTAATCCTAGCATCGTTTCCTTTTTCACCAGTTTTACGCCTAGTAGCCAGTACAGTAACTGTTACTTCAAACTTATTAAAGTGTAGCATAACTGCTGAATATTTTAATAGCTGCCGTGTTTTGAGAGTAAAGTTCTAATAGCACCTCTCCTTTCGTGTTACGATATTGAATCCCCTTGAGAAGCAGTATCGGTGTTATTGCTGCTACGAAATTTCTGGTATACCTAATTTACATAATACGATCAACTGTAAACAAGTTTTATTAAGTATTTGAAAAACAATCAATATAAGTTCCGAAACTTATTAAATAGGACTAAGGCTTAATTTAGGACTTGGCAACCTGGATGCAGGGTCTAGGATCCTGCCAGCCTACGCTGGCCACAATGGTAATCCTCACCTTGTAAATACTTGACAATTTTGTCTACTTACACTTTATATTCCTATTTTTTGGTATATTCCTCGGAATTTATCGGTCTTATAGTGTGTTTTAAATATTTTTTTATGAACTCATTGATAGTTTACGCGATAAACCATTGTTCCCTGTTATTTCACATATAAAAGTTAAACAAAAATATTATATACCAATAAAAGTTGTTAACTTTTAGTGGTTCAACTTTAATGCTAACATTTATACGTGGGTCCTTTTGTGCTAATGACTTTTATGTATAAAAAATATTATAAGAAGCATGTTTCTTGCTAATCTGATAGCACAATGAGCATTATCTCGTACAAATATCTACATAAACATAAATATTAAAAGTAAAAGTAGCCTTATTTGTGTCGGATGTAGTGCAAATGGTAAATCATTAATCATAGCAAGCAAAATATTACGAGACGCGAAAAAAGAAGCTATGAAGAATTATTTCTGCTTCCATTGTACTGCCAGTTATATTTTCGTTGCTAGGCAGATATATTTTTATTCTTTTATCTTTTATATTCATTCGTGTAAAAAATATTAGATCATTATTTATTGTGTAGACCGTACTTACATATTTGTTAATTATTATTTGCGAAATAAATAGGAAGCCGTTTGACTTGTTAGCAATAGAATAAACATACCATATACCAAAAAAAATCTTCCTAGTTTAATTACATTCTTTAAATACTAAATTCCATTGTTCACGTAAAAACCAAACTGCTTTGGGGTCAAGGCATTTTAATTGTTGCCATGCCTTTTATAGCAGTGATTCATAACCTAACCCAAGCACAAATAGTTTATTGTATGAAACTAGCTTCTACATCAATTTGGGGTAAAGAATTGTTCACATTTTTTTCTTTGAAAGTTTTTTGCTTAGCTTAGAGATATTCCACTTTATCTTTTTATTTCATAGTATACTTGTATAGTGTGCTCCCCTCGTGTAATGAAAGAAAGGCGCTGCGGCAACAGACAAATAACCGATCATTTGGTAGTTGCCATTGCCATTGTCTTCCTTTTTTTGATGGAAAGAGAAGCCAAAATCGCGGCAACGGACAAGTGACTTGAAGTGACCAATAATTTGTCAGTTGCCACTGCCATGCCGCGTTCGGTCTGTCTGGCTAACATCGACTGACCCCGAAAGGCAACCTTCTCTTCAGTTAAGACTGGTATCTCTCCGATTTTGCTTTTGTTTGCTAACCTTTACACCAGCTTAAAGATTTACTCCCAGCCACCATTATTCCATTTTAAATCAGTTTCGAGCCGCAGATCTGCAGCCCGTCGGCATAAAGCAAACTGAATATTTAGACTTGGCTCCTGAGATTTACATAAATTTAGTAAACGCTTCCTTTATGCGAGGTACCAGTGCTTGAATAGAATTATGTTTTTCAATGATGGGCTCCAAGTTTGTAAAATTATGTATGATATTTTGATACAAACCTGTGGTGTTTACAAACGGCAACGGATAAATCTTTAAATTTATGAATCACAGAAAAAAAAATTGTTGTTGGAATGCGTTAGCAAGGTGGTGGAAACAGATTGGCTTGGTTACTTGCCCATTGTCACAGCGACTTGGGCTTCTTTTCCGATTTCCATCAAGCATGGGGGGGGGCATTATCCTGTGCTGCCATTATATGTATATGAGTTATATAACTCATTAGTTTTTGGTTATAGGACTGAAACGAACAGATTCGTAGCCTTTTGATGAACAGACTAGCCTATTTACGAAAAACTGATTAAATTAGTAGCCCACGACGCGACGTACATTATGTATATGACGACATATATGCCCGACCTTTGTGAAAAAACCCAATTTGGTAGCAACATTTGTTTAGTCTTTATAATAAAATTATTCATAGACAACGGGTATGTGCCGACCAGAAAGGTAATTTATTTTATTTCTGCAATTTCTGTTACTATTAAAACTCTGACGTATGTGACTCCTACCCCAATTTGCCTACCACATTTAGTAAAAAGTACTTCTAAGTAGCCTAATTAAGCAATAAATGAGGTCAATAAACACAATAAAATTTGAAAAATGTAGGATATATTTTTTTTTACATTTGTTCAAGGCTCCTAAATTTCAGTGAATGTGATCCATGACTGTACAATGATTATATATAGATTTGAACAATTGGTATGCTGATTCTTAACTAATTATTATTCATCAACTAAGTATCGTAAACATTTGTTGTACAAATTAGGCTGGCTATCGTTAATATCGTTATAAGTATCTCTTTCAGACAACCTTATTATTTTATTATATTTTTAAGTGTTTCTCGGGAATTGTGTTCGTTTATCTCATTTGAAGAGCTACATTTCGACCTTACCACATTTCCCTTTTACTTACCATACCCGGCCCCGTATTATTTTCCTACAGAAGATAAAATGAGAAATTACTTCGTGAAAACTTGTTGAGAAACAAGTATCCCTACTAATATTAATGCTACAAAAGATGCGGTAAATTCTTATGAAAACGAGCCGTGCGTCAGGGAGTCGCATTAAATGGCTTGCAAAGTTATTGCGACGAGATGAGAACGGCGTATATTTAATTTGCCTCTTTCGCTCGTAGCTTTTTCTGTGAATAGCATACTGTTGTATTTAAGAATTGCCATTACGAGCCAAACGACCAGTATTTGTGATGTAAGATGAGATCGTACGGTTGGGGAGCGATCATATTTTCGGTCCAAGCCACCCTGCTCGTGATGCATCCTGCCGAATAACAATCGAGGTTCTGGCAACTGAACGGTGGCGGTATAAACATCACTATTGAAGGTGTAGTTAAATGGGTATGTCAGGCTAATTGGAGAGAGATCGGAGTCTGCGATAGGTTTATGATCAGAATGGCATATATTTAATTTGTCTCTCTCGCTCCTAGCTTTTTCTGTGAAAGGCATACTGTTTTATTTATGGTCTGGCTACAAGGTAGCCATTACAGGCCAAACGTAACAGTGATGCAAAATGAGATCGTACGGTCAATCATAATCCACTGCTCGACTAATCATAATCGTCTCCAATTGTTTGCCACATTTCTCTATCTTGAGCTTCTCGCATCCAGCAAATCGTCGCTCCACCTGGTTTGATAGCGCCCTACACTAAGGTTGTCGAGACGCGGTCTCCCCTCTAGATAGAACTCCTTTACCCCAACGGTTATCGGTTCTGCGGCTTCGTACTGTCAGCATCAGATATATTTTAGCTCTGAGAGTAGTCAAAATGATCTGAAGTAGATACGTGTACTAGCTATCGCTTCACAAACCATATTGAAGGTACCCTAACAGCCCACCAGATAGCACCAACCCCCCAGTGCCACACTTCATACGAGGAACATTCAAACGTTACCTGCAGAAACAGCCCAGGACAAACTAGATGTACCTAAGACAAACCAATTAAACCAATGCTTTGTAGGTCAAGCCAGCTTAGTCTAACTTTGCTTAGTATTCCCTAGGTAGAACTAGATTTTAGCCTAAATTGCGCGGTAATGTTAATCCTCTCTTCATACAAACTTTAGCATGGGTATGTGGCTTAAGCCAAGTCTGCATTCACTTAGCTGGATTTCTAGTTATTAGAAGTTAGTCAGTACCTCTTTTCCGTACGGTTACGGGTTAAGATACCTTAGGTTATTACTTAAGAGACCGGATCGTTGCCGGTTATGGAAACGTTTATCACTTCTCTGACATTTCTTAATTTATTAGTTTAGTTCATAGGTTCCCAACCATAACGGCTCCTGTCTCTTTTCACGAAAAAAATACACGATGCCCTCTGCACACAAACATTTGTACTTAAAGTTTGACTTCCTTGTATTACGCGGTTACGATCTACCTTTAAGCCTTGTAAGGCTCAATGTCTTCAAAAGCTATTTGTCTATTGTGTGGAAGTCTGGGCCTTACGACTTTAAGGCCACTATTTATAGGTCAGTTCAATTTCTTTAAACCGTCATGCCCATTTGCCTTTGCCCCCACCACCGCCCCTTAAAAGTTCCAACGCCCCCAGGGGGCAATAGCGCCCCCTTGGGAACCTATGAGTTAACTTGACTGGTGCGTGTATTAGGATATTAGGCGCGAACAATGACGAGGCACTAATCTTGACTCACAAAGGCGTTAGACAGAATGGTTTGGAAGACTGATGGTCTTTGCAGGGTACTCCCATTGTCAGCTAATCCTCGCCTAAATCCTTAGAGTTGGTTAGAACATGACAAATGCGATTCAAATCTTAATTAGTTACTTTACACTTATAAAACAATGGAAAATAATTAATTTTCTTGATGAATGAATGACAAAATTTGAATAATCTTTTACATTATTTATGCCCTATTTTATTAAATAGAAGATGACAACATTACTGAATCCTTTTCAGTGGTTTTAAGATGAATTGTTACGACTACTTACTTGATAAAATGATTTTTTAGGGTAACAATATAAATGCGAGGAATGACTTTGTCAACTAGATATTAACATAATATGAGAACTCGAACAGATACCTATACGACATGACAATGATGAATATATACGAGTAAACAGTGTTTTAATTAGATTTTTACAGGCAATATAGTAATCGCTTGTAAATATGTAATAAACAAAATTGACTATATAATCAAATGTGATAATGCAGTCTTACATTATGTCACAGTACAATTGAAAATACCGTTAGATAAATAATAATCTATCCGATGTATCGGATATAACGAAAAATAATACGTTTAATTGTAAGCAGTTATTACGGCTCTCAATCTTTCGATAGTTTACAATCTCGCAAGATAGATTATATAATCTAACGGTATTTATAATTTTACGGCGACATAATATATTATTATATAATTATCACCTTCTTTATTTCATCAGCTTTGCATTTGTTTCTCCTGTTATATGTATTCGCCTACTGACGTTGTACTAAAGAGGTACAAAGCAAATTTCCAACAAAGACAGCCACGTGCAACTAATAAGTTATTACCTATATTTCAGCGTTGGGATGCGCCGTTGCCAATATATCTCACACTTAATTACCACCTAAGGCAATATACCGAAACTTGGCTGATGAGCGTCAGTCATAATAACTAACTGGTTAGTAGATACATAATAAAATCTTGTCACGACTTCCGATGATTCATTGAGGAGTCAGTTTGTTCATTGGATTCTATCTCTGAATGAATGCAGTAGGGACAGCTATTAGAAAAAAAAAGTGATTTTTGAAGAAAAAAAAAGAAATCTTGCCTATATAATGTCTAACGTGAAGCACACTCTCCCAATGTAATAACAGGCTCTTTCTCGCCACATCATTTTTTTGATACTGTTTCCTAAGAGTAGAGTACAGTTTTCTAATGTGCCTATTAAAATGCTTTGTGAAAAGTCTTTTACCGTTTACGAGTAAAAAGTTCACAGTCCAATTCGGTCTTATTTAAATTCGCGGAGGTTCCGTCCTCGTAATGACCTGAAATCTAATTTTACATATTTTATATGCGTTATGCGTGCGTGAAAGATAAGATTACTGGAGAAAACGAATTTTTCGAATATGCTTTTGGATCCTCGCTCTCACTGTCTCCGTAATGATGTTGAATTAGTAACCTTGCATTACTGAGTTGAGTAGGTATAGATTCTTGAATTATCTGTTAAGATGTAAAGGCTAGTTTGTAGAATAAACGATATTCTACAATAAACAAATCAAAGTTTCCGCACACGTTTGAAATTCTTAATTATTTTTTGTAAAGTTTCAGAAAGCTTATGACGAGATAAAAGTTTAAATGTGATATACGATTGTTGAAAAGATCAACTACACGAATTTGTTTCTGAATCTGTTCTCCGTATAATGTTTCACCGAGTGGTAATTTGACTAATTATTGTGTTATTTAAACCTTTGACTTTGATTTTCAAGTTGCAAACTGTTCGTATGGCCTCGATTTTCCCGTTCGAGCGTAATCACTGTATAATTAACACTTAAATAAATAAATAACCCAAGACATCTCAAGCTGGGCCACACAGCGCTATCTAGCCCCAAACTAAGCCGAAGCTTGTACTATGGGTACTAGATAAACTTACTTAGCTACATTTTGTTTTATTAATATATGGATACTATACATAGATGATGATAAAGTTGATGATGAAGATAAAAAACAGAACCCTGTTAGTAACGAGACCTACTATAGAGTAAATTACTATAAACTTTCTTCTCTTGACGTATCCTCAAAATACCGCATCTATTACCGCGTTCGGTCTAATAAAATTTCTAATACAGGAAGTAAGTTGCGATCCGAAATATACGGTTGGCTATAAACTCGGCCGATTATCGATCATGTTTTACAACGCACTAAACCCGATGGGCCACGTGGCGGTTCAGACCGCTTGATGAAAACATGATCCCGAGATACGTAACTCGCTTGTTATAAAAAACCGGCCAAGTGCGAGTCGGACTCGCGCACGTAGGGTTCCGTACCACTGATTGAATGAAAAAAATTTGGTAATTTGATTTATGATGTTTAAAAAAAAACTACTGTCTAGATTTCATTCAAACCAAATTTCAATAATGTAGCTCATATAGTTTCGGAATAAACTGGCTGTGACATACGGACGGACAGACAGACAGACATGACGAATCTATAAGGGTCCCGAACCCTAAAAACGTATAATATCAGGAAACGGGCAGCAGTGTTTATCATCATCATCATCATCAGCATATCTCAGTCCACTGCTGGACAAGGCCTCTCCAGTTGCTCACCACCTTAGCCAAATACCTCGAGGATTTATCCATGATCGCCACGCTAGGGAGGCGGGTTGGCGATCGCAGGGCTTAGCTCCTCGCTCCGGTGACGCTGCTGCTCTTCATCGGCCTGTGGTATTAAGCTACGTTCAATTGTGATAGTTATAACGCCACCAGTCGGTTGCCAGAGCCTCATCTGTTATTCAGCAGGATGCACCACAGGCAAGTGAAGAGCCACGTCGATACCACACCCACTATAAGTTACTAAAATATTTATTCAAAAGAAATACTTTTATTGTAAACAAAAATGTACGTATTTGACATGTAGTGGGAAAAGTACAATTTACATACAATAGCAAATAACAGTTAATTGAGTCACGCCACTCACGCCACATTTTGATTTTAACCAATCATATATATGCCGCCCATACATAATGGATTGTATTTACTTATGTTCAACACTAAAAGGCTTTTGAAATGGAAATTTCTTATCCGCTCCCTTGTCAGTCAGTTTAAAATACCATGGTTATGTTATTTATCATGGTTATGACATTTAAAGATCTTTTATTACTCTTGATTTTTCCTCTTTCCTGACGGCGATTATGAAAAAGATGTTATTTTTATTACATTTTATTTATAAATTAATTCATTCGTTTTCAGAACTAACTTACATTTCAGAAAACGAATGAATTACATACAGACCAATAGACAAATTAATTAATTGTTCTTTTTTTTGATAATATGACAAGGAAAATCTTAATTTAATCATTTATGTTCAAAGAGCCTACAATTTGAACAATCTTTATTGCATACCTACCATACAATTTATTTAGATAGATATTCTTTAACACTAGGCAGAATAGTCATAATTTGTTGTACAATTTAGGCGGCTTTGACGCTATAAGCGATCTTCCAGAAACCATAGGATCAAGAATTGTTAAAAAGTAAAGATGAGGTAACATTTATACAATTTAGACGGTCTCTCTTAAGGTACCTACTATACCTATAGGTACTTAGGCACTACGAATACCTATCCTTACATACATATTCTAACAATAGCAACCACCAGACACAGGACACACAAATGTTCTTTTCTGGAATGTTTATCCTAGGAATTAGATACACACCCTACAGGGGACAAGAGAAAAGTGACATAGCAAGTCTAGACGGAAAGACTCGTCCGAAGAAATACCTACGATATATATTTAGCTCTTTCATCAAATAGTACTAATCCGAGAAGTTTCAATAAGCGTACAGAGATAACGACGTTCATTACTCCTTTATATTCTTATCTCCTCTGCACAACACCCACGGAACGTTCAGACTGTTCAAAAATAGTCTTTTGTTGTTTTGTTTTATTACCTCAGTAATCTTGTTTGTGGTGTAAATGTAGCAATAATTAGATTCTCATCGCTGCCCTGATGAGATCATCCGACATTGTCGCGTAAGCGTTCACGTACCATTAAACATTTGCGTGATCAAGCATGCTTTAGGCAACTCCACCACGAGAAGCTAAAAAGGGTTATAATTGCAAGTAAAGAAATAAGAAACATTAATAAAATTGGACATCACAATGATAATAAGCACACACTATTACATGAAGTCCAGTTTGGTTAAAGAAATAGAGGGTACATGGAAAGTCTTCCGGGAAATTGGTAATCTTATAGCCAATCCACCTGCCCAGCGTGGCGACTATGGGTAAAACCTCCAGGTGTTTGCCCGAAGTGACGAACAACTGAAGAGTCCAGCTGTGGACTTCGATAGGCTGATGATGATGATAGATTTCGTAGTTTCCGAATTTTAGTTATGCCACTGTATCTATCGTATGTCATTTCTATGCCGCTCGCGCCGCCATATTGAAAAAATGGCGCCTAAAAGCAGATTTTTGAAAACAACTCCTTTCCCACGCATTTGACGCATTTGGTGTTGCATACGTCCATAGGTGGTGGTAATCACCTGACATCCGGGTCTGCGGGCCTGTTTGCCGCTGTAGTGGTGTTTCACAGGAAAAACCGACACAGCAGGATGAAATGTATGAAAATTACAGGATAACTTTTATGGTTCGGCTTATTGTAAAGCAATAAAAGAAGGCAAAGAAGCTGAAGCAACGTATAGGCATCAGAAAATTTAATCAAGGCATCAGAAGTTTTTCATTAAACTTTCAAATTGATTGCGAATAGTCTGACAGTTAAAATTGTTTCGAGCGTTATCTAGAGAATATCTCATTAGTGGCGGTTCCTCCGGATCGGAAAGCCATAATGGACATAGGCGACAATTTGAACCTGGACAGAGTTCCAGCCACAAAGCAATTTAAACTTAAAGGACAAATTGAGGACATTGGTTGCCGTTATAAATTAGCTTCATGAAGTTTGTGCCCAAGTGTTGGCTTGTTTGTTGTTTGGTTTACGCCTACTCAGGTTATATAGACCGGATGAAATGAGATAAAGGGTGGCTTGAAGCGAAAAGATGATACCGTGCTCCTGCACGTGGTGTATGTTGCCGAATAACAAACGAGTCTCTAGTAACCGATTGGTGGCAGTGTAACCATTATAGTTGGAGGCGTAGTTAAACACTACGATGAGGCCGATGACGGGCAGCAACGTTACCAAAGCGAGAAGCTACGCACTGTGATCGCCAACACGCCTGCCTTGACAGGTTGGCTTAGAGCGAAAAAATTATAGTCCGCTCATTTACATCCCCTGATAGTTTATAGAAAGTTTTAATTGCTTAGCCAGGTATATAAATAACCCTATTAACTGTGTGGACTTCAAATTATATCTAAAATATGGTAAATACAGTTTAATTACTTTTTAGCCGAAATAGAATCCATAGGGATTCTATGGATTGTGACGTTTTTCTGATGAAATGATGAAAATGTTTTTCTGATGTGTTTGGTACATAATAAAGTGTGTCTAAGTGTTAAAGTTGTGTAAAAAAATCTTTAGTAAAGTTTCAAAAGTTACAGAAATCCTCTACATAAATTCTTGAAGTTAGTCAACAAAACCGGCCAAGTGCGAGTCGGGCTCGCGCACAAAGGGTTCCGTAGCAGCAAATATAATAAACTTAACCAAAATTACAGTTAAATCAACCTATCTCAAAAACTATAAGAGATACTTTGATCAAACCAAAAATCGTTGAAAGAGTTAATTAGCATGCATCACCTCTATTTTTTTTAGAATTTTATACCCCGTAGTTATAAAAATAGAGGGGGGGGGACATACTTTTTACGACTTTGAGAGCTGATATCTCAAAAACCGTTCACTTTAAGAAAAATGTTTTTTAGAAAACTTTATATCATTTTAAAAGACCTTTCCATTGATACCCCACACGGGTATGTACATCGAAAAAAAAATTTTCATCCCTCAGTTACATGTATGGGGGGCCCCACCCCCAATTCTTTTTTTTACTATTTAGTGTCATAATTTTGTAGCGGTTCATACAACACATATTCCCATCAAATTTCATCACTGTAGTACTTATAGTTTCCGAGTAAATCGGCTGTGACAGACGGACAGACGGACAGACGGACAGACGGACAGACGGACATGACGAAACTATAAGGGTTCCGTTTTTGCCATTTTGGCTACGGAACCCTAAAAAGGACGTATGTTATCAGTGACTGTACAACTAAAATGTAATATTATGCATGCAAGCTGTCTGCGTTATCTAAATAGATTAATTAATTTATGAACAATCACTCGTCTTGTATCCGGCGTCCAATCACCGTACGGTCATGACGAATTATCGCATCACTTCTTCGAATTTCAAGATATGTTCAAGAGAGGATTGTTTAACTACGTACCGGGTGAATTAGCATTGTTTTTATAACTCTGTTTTATTGCAGAGCGAGACATAAAGCTTCCGCTTGTGTTTAAACAGTGCAATTTGCATGTACACCGGAGTCATTTCCACTTCCCCCCTCTTCGTTCAAGGTTAGAGATAGATAGATACTCTTTATTGCACAAAACACAGACATTAAAGAACAAAATGAAGTACAAATTTGGCGGTCCAATCGCTAGTAGCGATTTTTCTAGACAATCTTTAGATAGAGATCTCTTTCCTATACATGTTTTATTTTGGTGCAATTAAGGGTATCAATCTATCTATCTATAGGAAACCAGTTCCATGAAGCTTTGTACTATAAGCAGGAGTATTAGACAAGATATCCCAAGACCTAAGACATGCCACAATGGGCCTCATAGCGCCATCTAGCTCCAAACTTGTACAAGCATCGGCTTGTCAGTATAAACTTACATAGAGACTTATTTTTTGTAAATAAATAAGTACATGGTCATGTTCTAGGATTAAGTTCGCCTTTTGTACAATTTTGTGCAATAAAGTTTGAATAAATAAATAATATCAATACTCCATTTTAGTACACATGATTTTAAATTACCTACAACTGCCATCCACGGTCGTCTGTTAAGAATTCGAGCCACTACAGAAATGTTACCTGCTTTTGTGAGTTCTACGAATTTATCGGTCATCCGAGATGTTATAAATATTTTAATAATACAATATCCAACTAGGACGATCTTGATTCGTGGAATCATAAAACAGTTTGCAGAATTGAATAATTTGCGTTTATCGTCTCGACTCAAACATAAATGTGCCGTAAATAACCAGACAACGCACACAAAGTAGCCCTCTAACTATAGATTTCCCTAGAAATATGAGTATAGGTATCATCATCAGATGTGTAGTCCACTGCTGGACATAGGCATCTTCAATCGTTAGCCGCTTTGATCGATCTTGGGCTTCTCACAGCCAGCAATTGTCAGCCATCTTGCGGAATCTCCATTCCACCTGGCCTGAGGGCGTCTTAAACTACGTTTGCCGAAGCGCTATGCTCTCTCGTTTACCCCAAAGGTTGTCGGTTCTGTATCTAATACTTATAGTTAATCCAATTCCTCTTCAGCTTGCTAATCCGGTGAGCTATATCGCTGACTTTGAAGTTTGGTTGTGTTCTCTCATATTTAAATAAAAGACGCTATTAAAGTATTTTCTGTCTTCTGTAGTCTATATATTATTAATCAGAAGTAATATACAATAGATAATTAAATAAAAAGTGTCACCACGAACAAATTTCTTCCAATTCGGTGCAGTCATTCGAAAGTAATGGGCTTACACTTATTTCAAAAATTTCAATTTTAAATATATTTTTTTCGTTTATTTACGTTTATTTTCTTCCTTAGATTAAAAAAGGAACTTAATATACTAAATCTATATGTAAAATATACGATAGCTAGTGGCCAAACGGTATACTTATGAAGTAGTTTGGAAACAAAGGGTTGTTGCGTAGTAAAGTTTTTTAATTAAGACGATAGCAACGACGCCATAGTATTGAAATACTTAATGTCCACTACGTGCCGAAACTTGGAACATTCAGCAACATACTTGGAGGGTCGTACGTGAATATGACAATGTAGTGAACAATTTGGATACCGAGTACAAAGCCAAGAGATTTTGTCAAGTATGAAACGCAACCCGTGAGCTTAGTCCGTTCATCGCTCCGAGCTTCTTTGGACGAGACGTAATGTTATTCGCTGATAGTGTTGCACAAACATGACAATATTATACCTTGAATATTTATTGTAATCCGTTATAATGCTTTTCTCAAAAAAAATTGGAATTTCTTGTGACACTTTTCTTCATGAAAAAATTTAATATGCAAAAGGCAGAGAACCAAGGCCATCGAATCGACATAGCTCGAGAGATAGCTGAAGTGGCAGTAGGCTGGTATGGCCACCATCCGCAGAATCAATAACTGATGGGGTGAACGAAATCTAGGGTGGTTACCGCTCCTCGGCAAACGTGGTGTAGGACGCCCTCAGGCCAGGTGCACCTATTACCTTCTCCTTCTGTCTTCATCAACCTATGCTGTCTCACGCCTAAGCCTAGGTCTTCCCTAAAAACTTCCCCAATTTAGTCCCTATCTAAAACCAGAGCCTGCCAACTCTCCAATAGATGAACCAGATCGTCTAACCTTCTTTTCTTGGGCCTCTTCCCCTTTGGCGTTAGCCATCTTCTGGCATCCATTGTGTGACGACCCTGGCTCATTTTTTCTCCTTCACCCTGCACATATGGCCTGCCCGTTACTATACTAAACTATTTCTTATTTTATTTATTTTAGTAGCAATAAAAATCTGGGAAAATTATATACGTACACATCGCTTCATTCTAAAGCCAACATAACCTCGATAGTATCGACTAAACGTTTTACCGCAGCACTGTTCTATACTTGAACAAACTACATTTTGCAGCGCACTCACACGAAATTAAATTACTTAACTGAGATCCTTCAGCTGCGAGTTAAGGCTACATCGAGGACTTAAGCCATAAAAAGATTTCAGTGAACGTGTTAAATGTCTCCACTTACTTCCATTGGCATTTCGCTGGCTTTAATCTTTTATTTAGGGTTTAGTTTCGTGCTGTTTGCTATACGTTGTAAGGTTTTGTTTTTTGAATCTTAAAATTTACTTGGTGATGTTCTAGCTTAGCGTAGAAGCTCGTCGTATTAGGAATACTCTTTTGACCAAATTTCGGACATAACAGTCAATCTGCATGGCAGTGGCGTTGCTATACTATTCGAGGCCCTTGGAAAATGCCTCGGATTTTTGCTAGATGTGTAATATATTAATGTTGCTAGTTGCGATTCTCTTCGGGCCCCATGTCAATTTGCTTGTTTGCCACGCAGTAGTTACACCACTGCTCCATATGTCTGTATATATTAAAGTTCACAAATGTGTACAAAACTGTCTTGTCCTTTACACTCAAGATCCGGTGGGTGTATCACCAACTTCCTGATTTCGGAACTTCTACTGAGTAATTTCTTGACAGAAATTCCGGTTGTCATTTTTTGACCCCACCGAGGTTTCAAACCCTGGACCAAAAAGCTTCTTAAGTGGCGCTTGCTATCACTAGACTAATTAGGCAGTCACATAAAATATCGTATCAGTTAAATCGATATTCATTTACCAGCTGTGGTTAATGAGACCAATTTATTATTCAAACTATGCAATGTTTTGTTTGCATTTTGTCCATAACCGTTCATTTTGAAGCCTTAATTAGGGTAATTATAATGCAAATGAGATAACAACAATACCAACCTTCGATTTGCATCTTTAGATAAGGTTTCTGAATTTCGAATTATTTGTTGATATTAGTGCTCATTTTCACTAAAACAATGACCGGCAGTGGCGTTTACAGGCTCGTGATTTTGATGATAATGAAACTTTTTATGTGACAACATTTGCATACCTGCCTATATTGAATTTATATCTATAGCTTTCTGAGATAAGCAGCTACATACGAATCTATTTTGTAAGCTAACTTATTGTAATTAAGAGAACGAGTTGTGTGTTATTTAGTTTAAATTATATTGTACAATTGATTAATAAGGCCAATTATAGATTTCCTTCAATATACAAATTTAACAATATACAATACTTGTTTATGATATACCAAATAAGTGAGTTTAAATTTACTAACGCTATATACTTACTGCTTGACGTTTTTGTCTTTGTTGTAAGAGCTGTGGTCACAAGCGAAGCAAAACTTTAACATTTAAGTTTAAAGATAACGATAAAGTTAAATACAACACTCTACGATTGCCCTATAAAAATTTAAAAGCTCACTTCTAGAAATAGTCCAAATTGATTCCGTTCGAAAACACTAGTTTATAAAGTCGCCGGCGGCAAAAATAACAATAAATTGGTTTGTTCTGGTTCAAATAACATTCAGTATAACAGCAATAGCGATGTCAATACCTTACTTAAACATTGAGTGTTCGAGTAGTGTTAAAACGTGACCGGCACACGATAGCTTACGTTGAATATTGCATGCCGAGTGCGGGGCATAAACAATATGAGAATACGCTAAAAGCAGTCGATATGCTAAGGTAAAATGAGCTTTATACTTTGAAATGATCTGTTACGAGTCTTGTTTTGTTCTATTTTTATCTGGTACATTTGTACCTACAACTTAGCTGGAAAGTCGATCATTTTCAAAGGCACAGTCGGTAAGGACCTAAACAAAACCAGACGTAACGATTTTCGCGCCATGTTATAACTGCGTCACTATTTATTTCAGTTACATTATGATCAATCTCCATTCAATTTGACATAATTTAATCTATTAAGACAAGATTAAATGATAGTTAATCCGCCTTGCTTCATTGAAGATAACTCTGATTAATCTCTCCTCGCTTTTATCTAATTCTCCGAACATACTTGTTGTAGTTAGAACATTTCCAACAAACCATGTGTTGTAAATATAGTATTTCATCATAATGGTTGACTGACCACCTTGGTTCAGTAATAGTGAACATTCCCTCTGACATAACGGTCACGGGTACGATTCCCGCGCAGTACAAACATTTGTGTGCATAAATATGTCTGTTTCTATTGATCTGGTAAGAATTGAGTTGTTTAGTTCCCATAGTATAAGCTTGGGCTTAGTTTGGAACTAGATGGCGCTGTGTGATGACATCAGACTATTCAATTATGTGCCAATAACTTAATTCACATCTAGTTGCAACCCTTTCAAAATTTCAAAGGCACAGTGCACGATTCTATAAATAAATTGTACAAAAAAGCGCACAGCAAAATGTTTTCGCGGCCTGTTAAATATTGTGACACGGACGTCCGTGACAAACAGCGCGCGATGGAATTTAGCTTTTCATTTTACAGGCGAGCATGGAAACTATTGTATACGTTTTTTATGGCCTAACATTCTGAATGAATAGCACACTGTGTAGGTATTTGTCTTCATCCAAGTACGTACAGTTGCGGTCAAAATGTTTTTGCCCAAATTGGTAAGTCAGATTGTCTAAAACATTTTTAGATGTTACCGTAAAATGTTAGAAGGCATACTTCAGTAGTGCGTTGTATGTAACAATGAGTCTCTTAATGAAATAAATATTAAAATACTTTATGCGTGCATATACTCTGGACACGTTGTGCAAAAACATGCCAGTTGTTCAAGTATAAGTGTCCTGGGAGACACTCCCTGTTATAATCACCTTTTGGTGCCCATAATTATAATGAATAGGAACTTAGTGGGTCGAAACGTGAAACAGATATTAAAAACAAAAGAACATTGTGTAATATTTCACATCTGCTGTAAAAGTCCTGACCATTTAATGGATATGTTAATTACATATTTACCTAATACCTGCCTTTCCTTCCTTAGCTACTGACACACGTCGTGCTCATAAAAAGTATACTCTTAATCCTGCTTAAAATTAATATTATCTATTTATTATCTGCTCGTTACTAGCAATGTAGTGACACGCTTGCTACTGATGAGACTTCTTTCTCACAATAGTTATGAACATGGCTCTGCATCCTGCTTATTTTTCAAACTGCAACCTTTAAACATAAGAGGGACTGATTCATCGTCTACCGCATGACAATGAAAAAAAATCTGAAATGAAAATTCGAAGGGTTTTTGCGCACACCTGTACATAAAATCCAACAGATTACGAGCAAATGGGTTCCACAAAAACACTCCCACTGTGCACATACAAAAGATGTAACTTTTATGATGTAATATTTTTCTCAGATTTTTTCCCCCATTTAGGTTCACTCCCCTAGGAAATCTTGTTCACCGCTGTAATCTCTTTATGGTAAACTTAATTTCCTCTATTGAACATTTTATGGGGAATAAAACGAGCTTGAATTTACGAGGCCATATATTTTGGTATGGAGTTATCAGGTTCGATTCTATCTTGAGAAGTCGAGGTACTGATAGTAAATAATATTATATAGGCGATTTGCGTCCCAGTATGTTGAGTAGGTGCAGGTCAATTAACTTTAGTTTAAAGAGAGAGGTTGTGCTGTTATTGAGTCATCCTTGTTTATCCTGTTCCCGGCATCTCTTAAAGTCCTGATCCGTCCACTACTCCTTTAATTTGCGACACATTTTTGTATCTCTAAAAGTACCTTGAGACATTTAAATTGGTGGTGACCTGTAATACGGGTTTATAGATAAACCTATCTCAGGCACCAGTCTCTCAAGGTATCGAATTTGTACTTAAAAAAAAATTATGAACTAGATAAATTAATGAGTGAGATATTGCAATGATATTTAAGGTATACAGTTATTATTTACAAACATTTGTGTGAATGAACATGTATGTTAAAACGTAAAAAAAAAAAAACGTTATAAACGTTTTTCTATTCTATTCTATTCTATTCTATGTTTATTTTGTTCTGGGTGTATTCTATGTGTAATAATATGTATTTATTTACAAAAAAAAAGTATCCATAACTTTAACAGTAGTCTAGTACCCATAGTACAAGCTTAGGCTTCATTTGGGGCTAGATAGCAGTGTGGTATGTTTTGGGTTATTTATTTATTTTTATTTATTTATTATTCCTCCAGGTATATAATTGGTTCAGTTTCAGTAGCTAAATCTTTCCACTTAGTATTATAAAATTGAAAATATTATCTTAGATGACACTCGCATTACCAAGATTGGGTATTCCCAAGGCTTCATCTTTACAAATGTAATTATAGAATGCTTTACGGCTGACAGACGTTCGCCTCGGGGTTTCAAGTTAAATTTATTTCTGGAGAGTGTTCACAGATCTTTTATTATAACACAAATTCTTTTTCATCTTATAGGGCTTAATTTTAGCATCAATAGTTTTATTAGTAATATAATAATGTAACTAATATTTTATTTTATGAGTCCATGAGTTCAACTCAGAGATTAGAATGCTCAAAATTAAATGAACCTTAAAAAGTACATTCCAAATTCAAATTGTCAACCAACCTCAACGCACATGTATTTCGCCAGTGCGAAGCGGCCTCATAATAAACGAATCTCTTGAATGCAGTGATTCCTGGTACTGGTACAATAAATGTTCGATGCATGTTTCATAATTCAAATAAAGAAAACCTCACTCGTATTTCGATACCAACTCGTATTTCGATACCAGGTAGGATTCGACATCTCAGTCAGTGACTCGTCCCCGAACAAAGTCGTAAAGTGAATTTATGTTAAGTCCGTAATGATCTGGGTCTGGGATCGTAATGGCGCCGAAATATGTTGTGTCACCGACTGGACTCCGCAAAAAACGTAATAATCTAACCTTATGTTTGTGACGAATGCTAGTTGGTCAGGTAGATAGATAGATATATTATTTATTGCACACCAAACAATTTACATATAACTAGGTACAGGTAGATAAATATAATGTATAAATGACCCTCCATTTCACTTTTGGTAGGGGCGGGGTTTCATCAAGTTAAGATTTTTCCTTGTACAGAATGCCAGTTGATAAAATTAACCTATCAGAAATCAACTTTGTAGTACACTTCGTAATTGTCTCTGCTTGGCCCCATGGTTGACTGGTAGAGAATGTCTACACTGCAGTAAGCCCGCCCTTTAAAGATTTAATAAATAAACAAAATGGTGACTGAGGCCGTCTCCCACAACACCCAGCCCGAGACAATTTAGAACAGTTAATTTTCTAAATTGACATCTACAGGAATCGAACCTAGAACCTTCAGATCTACGCTTTAGGTTTAACGCTATTAACCACGAGACCGTCGTATTTCATAAAGAAATCTTTTTTCCTCAAACTTTTCCGTTTAATAGAAAACAAATTATTTTGTCTTATTATTCTCACGCCTGTTGAGTACCGAAAAGGTTATTATGCCCGAATCCGAAGTACCTTTTACCTTGTTATTTAAAAAGTTAAATGTCTTTTTCCTTCTTTGATCGTCTTAAGACAAAAACGTTTTGAAAGGTATGTCAAATTTCAAAGTCTGTTCGTCCGTTGCTAATGAATTTGCGGGTATATTCGTAGTAGTGTTAGGGTTGCCATCCATTCGGATTTCCCTGGATTTGTTCTACATAGTTTGTAGGGGACTGTCCGGCAAGGGCTTCAAAAAGTGTTTTAAAAACTTTTGTTATCTGGGGAAACTAAGTTTTTATGAATAAGCGATAAATTGAAATAAAACTTAGTTAAAAACTCAACCATTATAACTAATAGGCATGGCAAATTAGTCGACGAAATCGAACTCGATCGAAAATTTGTTCTGGAAGGTGGGATTTAACGCGTCCTTAAATCCCTTATCCTCTAACCTTATCATCTTTTCGATCCAAGCCCTGCCCGTGTTGCATCCTGCCGAACAACAGACGATGCTCTGGCAACTGACTGGTGGCGGTATAACCGTCACGATTGAAAGCGTAGCTGAATACCACCGGCGGATGACGGGCAGCAGCGTCACCGGAGCGAAAGGGTACGGTAAGGGTACGGTAGGGTCCTGTGATCGCCCGCCATAGTGGCGATTATGGCTAAAGCCTCCGTGTGTTTGGCCCAAAGTGGCGAACGACTTGAGAGGCCTATGTCCAGCAGTGGACTGCGATAGGTTGATGATGATGATGATGATGATATCCGGGGTTTATGCCGTGTTTGTCCGGCATCGGAAATTTAGGTGATGGCAGCCCTAAGTGGTATCCAATCTACTATAATTTGCCTTTTGTCTCTTCTTCAAGCTGAAATTCTTCCGTAGTAATCATCAGATTACGAAGCTGTTATCTTATCATTAGATTCTGCTTTAAGCGGAGAATTTATCTGTAATTGTATTCCCTTTAATGTTCAACCGGGTTTGGTCCTCATCATGAACCTTTGACAAACATAAGGAAAAGATAATTAAATGTTTCAATGAAGGTTCCGGAGAATTATTATTTTTTGGATCTTAAAAGGCTTTTCTTAAAAGGACTTTTAAAGATACACAATTAGAACTCCATAATATTTCAGGTAGCTCGAGGAAAATGCTTTCTTTTTTTCTAAATGACAACGATGATAACCTTGGCGGCCTTATCATCATCGCCGTGCTATTGAGGGAGCAGAAGGCTCTAACAGGAAAATGCGAAAAAAGAATTGTTAACCTTTAGCTTCCTTTTTCAGGCTTTAGATAGTAAGTAGTTACTATCTATGTACGTAAATACTTTTCTGATCATTTACCATCAGGTGATCTTCAGGCCCGTTAGCTCTCTCTGACATAAAAAAGACTGCTACAATTTTCATGATGTACTTGCATTAAAAGGCTAGGCTTGATATTCTCGATCTGCGCTATAGCTTTATTATTTTTCTCTTCGATAACTCAATCATAGTAAAATGTAACTCATTTTACAAAGACTCCTTTCAGTATTTCAAACTAAAGGAATCACAATATTTACATGAACCGGAAGGCAAGATGTTTGCTAAAAATAACCAAGCCACTTTGCCAGCGAGGTCTTAAAATAACTCTTGTAGAATTCCTAAAGTGTTTTAAAAGAAAATGGAAAATTAGTCTTGAGAGTCTGCTCCTGTACGAGGGTGTTTAAGGAAGAAATTCTGGATTCACAGCACAAGATAGTTCTTGCTACGTGCAAATTGTAGTGAATGGGAGGTATATTGTAAAGAATATTCGTATTATTTTTAAATATGGTAAAGGAAAATCGCTTCCTATCGTCATAATAACTTTTAAGCTTTCGCGTTGCATAATATAATAATATATAACTAGCGGGATTTAACGCGCATACCTTTTTTAAAAACCCGACGTTTCGGCCGTGTTACAGCGACCGTGGTCACGGGGAGTACTGGTGCAGCGATGTTACTCCGTCTGCGCGGCAGAATATTTTTCTACCCGCACATTTTTGTTTCTCCAACCACCATCACAAATCACACTAACTGTGTCCACATTTTGACGAGAATTAACCGACTTCGCACTAAAAATCCTATCGTCATTATGCCGAGCTACTATAAAAAATACCCTTAGTTGTTTTCTACGACACCCACGGAATGAGATAATTATGGTGGTTAAATTCTAAATCTGGAAATCATAAGGATAACAGTGGCATAAGTATAAAAAGGCAAACCGGCAAAATGCCATAAGCCCCGACCCGAAAAGGTACCAGCGGTCATAAGCTCAGTAATGACCTGTCAACTTTTACTGGTAGGACTCTCTTCAAAGAATTTGTCACGGGCCTCAGGTGATAAAGTTACTAGGTAATAATAGTACACATAGGCAATAATTGATATGAGATTCAAAGAAATTCGGTTCCCGCTAAAACATAACATAAACATTAGTCGGAAAATTACAGACATTTCAGAATCATATAAGTAGATAAAATACATTATTTATCTATACATACATGCTACTTACGATATAAATAGTTTTACAATAATTACGGCTAGCATAAAAATTATAATATTCGTATTATTAAATATCAATGGTTTTATTTCGGCAGCAATAAAGATTAAATTGAACGCATGATATTTTTATAATTCTCGTTAACATAGAGTTACCCATATATGATAACAAAGACGCAAATAAAGTTTTAATTTCTAAAGTAGCTCGACATAATGGTTTCCCTACGCCTGATGGAAAGCGAAAGAGAAGCCCAAGTCGCTGTGACAACGGGCAAGTAACTAGTCAGTCACCTGTCAGTTGCCACCGCCATAGCTTCCTAGCGGAGCATTCTCTATCAGTTATCCTTTAGGTCATGCAGAGAGCAGATGTATGCGCGGTAAGTGTTAAAGAGAATCACAGTGAAAGATAATACCTAAATTATGTATATTCGATTTTCATATAACCGATTTAGCGGTATAAAGATTTATACCCCCAACTTTTCGTTTGTTTTCTAAGGAAAAAGCGTTTTAGCACTATTAAGTCTATATCTCACAACGTCTGCACATAAATTACCTACTTCAGCCTTTTATGAATTATCGTAAATCTACAATATTGAGCTCGCAAATCCCAAAAACTTCTGAAGCTTATAAAACAGAAAGAGTCAGGGTCATATAACCCCTATTTCTTTAGAAGGTAAATTTAGACAGACTAATGCTTAAACGTAATGTTTTTCTGTAGCCAAGTAGGTCATAAATTAATTTTTTTTAAGAATTCTCTTCTACATATCAGTGTTTGTGTTATAGTCATTTACTATCACTAATATCTATGTATAGTACTATTTCGACTTATTAGTTAGGTACTTCGCACCACAACAAACAATTGAAATTATTTTGGTTTAATTAAGTTTGAAGCCGCAGCCACACATTGGAGATATTTGCACCAATGCAACGTAACGTTTTGCGCCCAATGCACCAATGTATGTATCGGTACTTTGACACAATGAACACATTTGGCGCGTTAGTATTGGGCATTGGACAATGATTGGACGCCAAGTTGAAACCAATGTGTGGCCGCTACTTAAGGATGAGGATTAGTGCGAGGCCCATGTACTCGTATACGTTTTTTTCTTTAATGATTGCGGTGATAGCGCTGAAAGCGGCTTTGTCATCATCATGACTGGAAGGATTCGAAGGTTCGAATATTGAACGCTTGAAAAAATTAACGCTGCCGCTGTTATTATTTTAACGTATGACGTAAAATAATAGCCGTTCTATAATGGACCCATTTCTATAACCAGACCTGCCTTGCTTAATACAAGTCCTAAATCATTGCCCTATCGGGTTAATAGTCCATCATTGACGCTAATTGACGTTGTCGGAAGTAAAGCCTACCCTGTCAAACTTTGTTCAAACAAAACATTTCTAATGGAGTCTGTTAAAGGCTTACTTACTGGAAACAAATTCAATTCCCGACTTGCTTATGATAAAGACAGTTCAATCCTTTTAGTAATGAAAGGCGGGGGTACTATGAATAATGCTTTACTTTTCTTGTAGTACCGAATCGAATGAAAAACGACTGAGAGAACTTTAGGAAATACCTAAAAGCCTCTATCAGGTTGTGTTTGATAAGATAAGTTGTTTTAGCTGAAGTGGCGTAGCTGAGGTTTTCCTACATCCTGATGCGGCCGTATGGTTTAGCGCTATCCGTATCCGTTTTGTTGTACCTACCGACACAGTGGGTTTTGTGGGTAAGCCCTCACCTATAGAAGATATGAGTCTCACAATACAGGACGACCCCGCCCAGGGATGGCGTGACGATGTTCAAAGTTTCCCCTTTAAAAAAACCTTCAACAACTAGATTAAGGTTTAACAGATGACGAAACCCTTAAGAAAGAGCTTTACATAAATGTGGCTTAGTTTACGGTGCGCTGAACTACGCGAACTAAGCTAAGCTAACGAAACTTAAGTTATTAACTAAAATTGAGACGTCTTCTTCTTTTTTTATTATTTTTTATGCGAGAGGCGGCAGACGAGCAAGTGCGATGCCTGATGGTAAGCAGTCGACACCGCCCATGGACACTTACAACTTTAATCGAGTTTGGGTGTTTGATGGTTAATAGTAGAGGTTTTTACTAAACCGTTGACATACTCGTAACTGCAAGTGCTGCCATATTTGCCGCCGATTGTTGATGTTAGTATTTAACACGTCAACTGCTATGGGGTTACCAATGACCTCCTCAATCAATACTTTTTCTATTGTGCCTGGTTTCACAGCAGTCTAGGGCTTAAGACCTCTAAATCGTTTATCGTAGCTAGACTGTTACAAGCTTCATGAATTAACTAAGACAGAACATTGCATACGTAATTAGTTCTTAAACACGACGCGATGTTTAGGTTGTTCAACTTGAGCACTTGCTTAACTACAGCTTAAGTAAATAGTTTCGCTTGTATCAGCTAAGTCTAAATCACTTTGCACAGGAGTAAGTAATTGCATCTAAGAACGAAGTAATAATATGAGTATCGGCTGTTTGGTGCAGACTCCTCAAGATGGAAATGTAGAAGTGTGAGGGAGGTCTATGTTTAGCAGTATATGATACAATAACCTTTTTTTGCTTGGTCTAGGGTTCTAGTAGTAGCTGATTGGTAGCTAACTAACAACCCGCCCTCGTTTCGTTTTGGGTATTAAAAAAAGCACATCAGAAACCTATACAATTATATTTATTTTTAAAGATCTATGCATATAGGGACGGACAGACAGACTTTGTTTATTCTACCTCTATAAAATGATGGTATTTCCTAGAACACAATTTTTTTTTTAACTTTAATTACTAAAGTCGCAACGCTATAATTTGGGCTCCTGGCTCCGATTACTCACTCGGTAGTGACCTTTCCGTCTGAACCGTAGGTCATGGGTTCGAATCCCACTCGTATATTGATGTTAATGTAGTATCTAAGTAGGTACAATGTATTTGATGTCATCTGATATTATATTTGGCATGAACATGACTGTTTGTTTTCGTCTGGGTGTTTGTGTTATTTATTTTACTAAAAATTGTATCTAAGTAAGTTATAGTATCTAGTAATCTAGTATCCATAGTGCAAGCTTTAACTTAGTTTGGGGCTAGATGGCGCTGTGTGGCTCCGCGTGGCATTTCTTGCTTTGCTGGACATAGGCCTCTCCAGTTGTTCCCCACTTTGGGCAAACATCAGCACTCTTCTTGTCTTGTCTTATTTATTTCTTTTATTTTTATTTCGGGTAGTAGGGAAACTTTTAAGTTTTAAAGTTCTGGTTCCATTCAATTTAATTAATTAAACAAACTAGTTACAAACATAAACTAACATATCCTCTACGGATGCTCCTAAGGGATCCTTTGTACGAAATGAGTTGCCAAGCAAATTCAAAGCAATAAAAACACTTGTTTTAGTTAATTACTACTGTATTTTACGATGACGGTTAACACAACGCGAGCTGTGGCATAGTGCGTATAGATTAACGAGTGGCGTAATAAAGTTGATTTTTATTGCGTTTTTAATTGGCATGCTGAATGGCATCGCGAAATAGTCTTCTATATGAATCGCGTTTCTAAATCATAATTTTTTGGTAGGTACGATTTAGCCTATTAATGCTATTTCATAGCATTAATAGCAAAACAGGTTGACGTCCCCTGTTTATGGCAATGTACAGGTTCCATTTTGAAGAGCTGCCAACTTTTTTGGGTGTGTGCTTTCTACATTTGTTTCACGAACAGCTGATATAATTCCTCACCGAGGGCTCAAACTAAATTATTGCGTTTTTATAGTAATTAATTAGTACTTAATAGATAGATACTCTTATTTATCTATATATTGGTATTTACATTTGTTCGTTAGATTTGCACATTGTATACCATTTTGAAAATATGTCATAGTAAAATTTTATAATTTATTGTGCGATTTTTTCGTGACAATGTACTGTAATAATGTTCTTAATTTTACAAATAACGTAAATATTTTCTGGATGCGGGAAGACTAGGATCGATCAAAGTGGCGAACATTGGGAGAGGCCTGATATAGACTGATGATGATGATGTAAAATAAAGGAATGCTTCTCTATCCTGAATTAAATGCTATCTGTTTAATTAAGTTAGCAAGGTGCGTACTTATATAACGTAATTTCGTCGTCTAACAACGGAAAGTTTGCGTCAAGTAACTAAGTTGTAACCCTTGATTAAGTTACGAGCACATTACTTAATCCGAGGTGGTAACGTCTCACTTATTGGGGGGGTAACACGATTTGGGTCACATTGGCGCGACATCACTGTAGTTGCTGTACGTAGATAATAATGGGGATTAAGATCGCGTTTCGGATCGAGTTATCGAAGGTAGGTTGATGTGTGTCTGTCTGTATATTCTTGAAGTTGAAACCACACGCTCTATACTTTTTTTAGAGGTGGTAACGTGAAGGTGCCTTATGCATTCTGCATAAGGCACCTTCACGTTACCAGACTGGGAGGGCATACCCACTAAAACCCCTGCCGCCACTGGGCTGCAGCTTGCAGGGACTTTGGTAGCGCCGAAGTATACGGCCACATGTCACGTTCTCTACCTACTTCGCTATATTCATTCTCTCTCCCCAGTAGTTCTCATTATGAGGACCGTGATCACGTTGATTTCATAGCCCTAATCAACTGTCTCTGTCCGAAGTTGCCCTCACCGCCTGATGAAATTTGTCAAAGACAGGCTTCCTTTACTTGGTCGGACCATCTGGTTAGTGAGCGGCCGCGAGCTCCCTTTTCCTTCTACACCTCCAAGCACAACTACCCAGATAACCATCCAACCTGGTTAAGCAACCACTGGAAGAGGCTTCAGAAACCTTCGGGTCTAAATAACCCATAAAGACTAGTGCAGAATTAATTAGTTAGTCAAAGTCAGAACTAGCAACATTTCTGATTTCAATAACACCATTTCTATTCTAATATGCAATGCAAACATGCAATAATGTACAAGGTGAACAATACTTTATGAACAGGGCCCGTTATCATGTTTTGTATGACTCACCAGTCACCACTCAGTTACTGAACGGATGATGTTATATATAATAGTAATATCTAATGTTGTTTTACTGACAATATCGTGAAAATATTTCACGTTCGTGCGGGCAGTGAATGTAATAAAATAATGATTTCTTTTAATTTCGATAATACAAATTGCTTGCAATTTTATTTCCGTGTTGTGTTAACATCTAGACTTGATAGATAGATATCCTTTATTGTACTCAATACAGACATAACAGCCAAAACACATTACAAACAAGACAAAGTACAATTTGGGGTCTGTCTTATTGCTTAGACGGTCCGGTGATGGGTAAAGAAGTGCGAAACCTAGATTAGGTTTACTTACTATACTAAACTAATAAATATGTACATAACACAAGTACATTTATAAAACAAGAAGTATATGTAATATTTGAATATGCATTAAAGAAGATTAAGGAGAAGATACTTTGTTTAATAAACTTAAAAAATTGAGAGGGATTGGGAACGTCTGAAAGTTCACTAAAAAGAATTTGATTTCAAGTCAAACGTTTATCTGTAAAATAATTTCATCACCTGTATCACCTGTGTTTACCTGTAACACGACCGAATAAATTGAAAGCATACTATTTTCTCATCAACTCGGTTAGAAAGGTCGACCAACCGATCAAGTAATTAATTTCTCACCACTTTCATTAACTTTATAAACTAACAATAACGATGCAAATACTGTTGGACAGTATTTGCATCGTTATTGTTAGTTATGATGTTATGCAGATGCGAAACATCGAAAATGGTGTGATGTGAAATGGTAATTACGTGAAATTGGATGCGTTTCAATATGGACTTTATAGACCCGTTTTTAATGTCATATCGACATGTTTATTCATGTGACGTAAATTTAAAGCCTTATTTTTTAAGGGATCTTAAGGAAGGGAAATTAAGTTTGCCGTTAAACTGTACAGGTTTTTTTTATAGTGGCTCGACAAAATGGCTTCCCTACGTCTGATGGAAGAGAAAGAGAAGCCCAAGTCGCTGTGACGACGTGATTTATGATCGGATGCCGTATAATATTAAAAAACGCTATGCTATTCATGTGCACCACATCAATATCCTTAAAAAATTATACTTTATATATTTTGTTAATCTAATGTATTCTGTAAGTCATGCTCCTTTTTATCACCGGACGAGCAGGGATATGGCGAATAGGAACCAAGTTCTAAAACCTGACGCAGAGAGAGAGAGAGATAATTATGTACATGGATATAAATCTTCCGATTAGCGATGGGCGTTATTAACCATAACTGGTTATATATGCAGTTACGAGCTCGAACAGTGATCACTCGTTTTCCACTACAACAAAAACTAGTGATATTCATAACGCCATTTAAACGATCGAAATAGGCATCAGTCTTCAATAACTCTTTTAATCACAACGCCATAAAGTTAAATCGAATTCACTCTTATGTTTAAGGCATAGCGTCGATGTTTGGCTACTTTCACTACTCACGCAAAATCACTGGTTTTACAATATTCGTAATGACAAGATGAAAACGACGTTTTACATTGACCACCTTACACATAGCTTTGACAACGTAAAGGAGTAAAACGAGTAATGTAAAACGCGCCTAAAAAAAACGAAGACGTATCGATACACGATACGTGTGCGTGAAGAAGAATTAAGTTATACTGCTACCTAACCAAAGGATTTTACGTTACAATTATCACGTTTGCTTCAGAACGTTGTGAAAATAACTAGTTATAAAAATCACTAGTTAAGAAACTAGTTATTGGAAATCACATAACGCTTACGTTACGTTATCTCAAAAACCGATAACGACCCATCGCTACTTCCGATGCTTAAGACGAGAATAAACCAGTTTTTGCTGGGTGGCTGTAGTCACAGTCCATCGTAGACTGCAATATTGCTTGGGTTTAGCTAGGGTTGCCATCACCTAAATTGCCGGCGCCGGATAACACGGCTAAAATTCCGGACATTTGGGCGAAATATGGTTTTTTCCCCGGACACTTCAGTTTTTTTATTATTTTACCGTGCCTTCTTGATTGTGGATTTATCGCTAATCTATAAGAATTTGAGTTTCAATTTCAAAAGTGTCCGGATTTTACCCGGACACTTTTAAAAACCCCGGCCGGACCGACCCCGGACGCCCTACAAACTAGGACAAATCCGGGGAAACCCAGACGGATGGCAACCCTAGGTTTAGCTTCAAGCCGAAACCCAATTCGAATTTTAAAAAGTTTTATTAAAGTCTGTTCAATATTTTTCTCGTAAAACGAAGATCAATCCATTCGTATAAAATTTTATGTTTATATTTCGTGAGATATGTGCGTATATTTGCAAAAATAAATACATACCATTTATTTTTGCAATGACGCATCTGTATAATGATTAATACTGTTTACTTTAATAAGTGCACTTCAGATTTACAGTTTGAAGTTGCGCACTTAGATAAACATGACGTATCTAAAAAGCTTAATTAATTTACTTTATCTAGATCTCTCTAATTAAGTGGCCTCACTCTCAGTTCCCATTTCCAGTAAAATTATACATAGAATTACGCCAAAATCCATTAAGAGCTTAATGCTTAAAAACATGATAAAACATGACACTTATGGGTGCTTTTATGAACTTACTGTTGACGAGTGTATGTTTAATGTATCATTTTATTATCTGTAGGTGTTTATTTTGTTGGTTATACTCGTAGTAATGAATTTATTTAATGACTAAAGTATAGGTATCTTACATAAATAAAAATGATGATAAAAATGATCTTCGAAATATAACTATCGACTGTATTGGATGATGGCTCGAGGTTATGTATGTATGTATATGTATCCGTTATTGTTAGGACAGGGTTTGTACAATATAAAAATAATTTAATATTCATAAAGATACTAAGTACGCCGGGTCAGCTAATTTAATAAAGACTTGGATCGTATCCAAATAAATCTAGATCAGCTAAGTGTGGTCTAAACACATGACTCCATTTTGCACTATTATACGTAATTAGCGAAAAATTAAAGAGATTTTTCGTTCTAAAAAGATGTGTGGTCGACATAATATTCAGAACCGACATAATAATGTTGTTATCTGTGGGTGTTCCTTTCAGAGTGTCAATTTCAATTAAGCGAAAGCAAACTACGTACAAGCCACTGTTAGCGTATTACGATGTGTTTAATTAGTAGCACGCAATGTAAGGCGGGCCGTATACGAAATAGATAGACCCGCTCTCCAATTAAATACATTTATTTCTCGTCAGATAAGCGTACAATTGTAACTACATGAAGATAGTAATAGTCTCGATCTATGAAATAGAAGTAGGTACGAGTAGGTACCTATCTATAAGTACTTATATTGACACTAGACAAACTACGTATACATAAATATATATTTTATTATAGTAGCAGAAAATAGTGGTCACCCGACGCCTGTTGGAAAGCGAAAATGAAGCCCAAGTCACTGCACAACGAGCAAGTAACCAATATAAAACACAACCGAAACTTAGCAACATGGACTCAATCGGAAAATTACGAGTAAACATGTACTTTATCTCGCCCCATCTTAGATCAAAGTAAAATTGAGGCTAAAAGCTTACCTACATATAGCCTCAAAAGGAATATTTGTTCTTTGAAAGGTTTCGGCAGTTATAGGGCAGCCAGTCAGCAAGTTGATCTTTTTATGAGATAACCTGTAAAGGCCTTTTTTTGCTTATCATAATCGCCCTAGAATTGTAAACATACCCCAGGAATATTTGCTGGATTTCTAAGAGTTGTTTTTAGGATTCCATACACAAAGTGTAAAACGAGACTCTATTACTAACACTACGCTGTCTGTCCTTGCGTCTGTCTGTCAATAGGTACAGCCTGGTAACGACATTAGCTGATAGAACGACGATAGCTAGAGGGTTAAAACTTGACAGCATCTGGCAGAAGGGAAGGTAGTAGGAATGACGTAGATCGAGGCGAAGCGCGCATCTCAAGACCGCTCGGAATGTGGACCCCCTCTGCCTCATCCAAGGGAAATAGGACAATCATTATATCATCATCATCATTATCTCTCGCAGTCCACGACTGAACATAGGCATCTCCAATTGTTCGCAACTTTGATCGATCTTGATCATTCAACAATAAGCACGATAAAACTACAATCTAAAAGTTCCCGATGCGAAGTGTTCATCTTATATCTAGACCACGTTAACTCAGAGCATGCCCCAGGCAATCAAGAAGTTATTCCATCTAGTGTTTCGTTTAGGTGCCGTCTTAACCCACCGGCTGTTAGTCTAATTGCGTTCGCGAGTGTTAAAACAGAACTAATAGAAATAGACTATGGAAAGTTTTATTTGTTTATGACTACGGCAGTTCCGTTTGTACTGGGAATAAACCGTTGATCTAAATACTGTACCTACTGCGATAGTACTAGCTGGAATTGGTATAGTACTTATCTAGCTGTATAAAACATTATTTGATTAGCGAATAGGGATACGGTGAATAGACACACTCATATAGTGCAGGTTTCAAACACTCGCACAGCACGTTTCGCCCATACTTTCTTAGTATGTCCGGTCAAACTATGGAACTCTTTGCCCCTTCCCTTGTTCTCTGAGAGTTATAAACTTCGAGAGTTGAGGCGAGAGTGAACCGGTATTTGCTGGATGTGCGCGCTCCATCGTAGACTGTGATATCTCTTACCATCAGGTGAGTTATAGCGTAAACCTATATAACTTAAAAAGAAAATAGCTATATAAGCTCTATGACGTATAAAGTGACATATTTGGTTGGTCTTAATCAATTCATGTAGGTACGAGTACTTTTACTATTGGTAGGCAGTTAATGATTTGTATTCACAAACATACATTTATTGTAATGATTGAAATAAAAACCATCTTTATTTTTCATAAGCCAAAGGTTTTGCTTGCTTCTTAGTCATGGCCGTTAAAACTTCATTAACTTGCATTGATTGCTTCATTGATAATTCAGACTAGTGTTACGTACCATCTCATATTCGTGTTACAAACCCCCACGACTTCCTAGTATCAACAAGATAACCAAACTCAACCCTTCGATTGTGTTCCTTAGCGAGTTATTCTTAGAAGCACCGGACCTCACACAGTGGCTCTAATTAACGACTTTGTATATTAAACACGTGTACTGAAGTGGGTTGGTCAAACTGATGACATAAGAAGTGTTCTGTTATAGCGCCATCTAATTAATCTACAACGTCCCTAGTGTTATAAAAAAAATTGCACTACGCCCGATTTTGATCCTAATGTTGAGATCATGATCTCCTATAAAGGGAGAAGTTTTAGCTATCATCATAAAAGGTTTCCCATGATTATTATTTTTCAGAACCGCCTTTTTACGTTCCGTCAAAAACGTTTAATGGATAGAACGAAACAAAACGGGCAGCAGTGCAACCTACCTGGGTACCTGGGTAGAAATAAAACCTATTGCGGTCGCCAAATCGACTACCAAGCGTGATGACACAAATTACAATGGTCACTTGGGGAGACCTATGTCCAGATGACATAAATACTCTCTATTGTACACCTATTTACACCTGTTTACGCATAATGTCGACCATCCGTACTACTATGTAATTCTAACTTGTATTCATTAACCGATACCAGTAGTATTAATTAAAATTCCCCGCGCTCATTTTCGTATACCGCAAAACATGCAATGAAATTAATTACGTAATCATGGGTACGATTTAAATTCAGTTGGCGTTTATCCCAAATACAGGAGCAAAAGGTTGCAACGGACTCTCAGCAAACAATCAACAGGTGATCTGGGCTAGAGACAGTATAACGAGCTATGAACAGTAACTCACAATGTTCAGCGAGACTATTCAATACCAAATTTCTCTCTCAATACTTCGGTACGGAAAATTTCTCGCACGTTCTTTGAAGAAATTTCCGAATCAACTTGACATTAGTTTTTCTGATTTTGTCAGAATACTTTATGGGAGCTGAACTTTGACAATATGTATGGAATAATACTAAACCGTGTCTTTATTTGTTTATTTGGTTCACCTGTTCGGTTCAACGGTTCAACTTTTGAATGTATGTGTGTGTACAATCTTAATTGTATAAATGCAACTTAAACTTACGCAGTATGTTCAGATTGACTAGGTTTAGAATGGTTAGCGTTTTCTGGCGGAGGCCTTCGGTCAGCGGTGGATGGCAATGGCAATTGATTGAAGGATGTACAGACCAAATCCATTTGGCTGCTATGAGTGTGATGGAGCTTGCAAAGCCTTGGAACAGGTAGATGCGTATGTATATTTCCGGAGACTTCTTTAATGAGAAAAATGTTTCCGAAGGCATTAAAAATAGCACAGAAGTTTTACAAATTGGCGGCATACTTACCTTGAACTGTATTTGTGTTTACATAATCCTTATTAAAATATGTAAACCATTCACGAGATGTGAAATATTTACGTCGTAGCTTCTTTTTATATTCACTTTGGACCGTTAAACCTATTTTCATATTGGAATGTATAACACAACTCGTATACTTTATTTATTTATAAAACGTTGATGTTCTTGAAAATTCGATCGACTATTAAAGAAAGCATTTGAAAATATAACACACTTTTTACTGCTTTATGTTATATCATTGTGCAAAATGTTCCGATTGTGCTTAATTTGAATTGGAAACATTCAGTCAATCTTTCTAAACTATTATAATTTTTAAGTAATTTAGGCTTTTTTACAATGAATTAAACATTCCATTTTATATCACGAGTTCACCTGATATAAAATGGAATGTTAAAATCCAGCCTGCGCAATTGTAATACTCGGAGCTTGGATAGTTATTCTCCAAAATATAGATGATATCACACAATAAAGACGTCACTATTTTTTTCATCGACTACATGCATCGAATACGCTTTAATCGATTGGAAATTTCCGAAGTTTGTTCACCTTAATCGAGTTACCGCATGACAGTTACACTGTGCCAAAAATTCGTAGCAAAGGTTGGCCACCTAGGCACGTACAAAATAATATGTGGCTCACGTCCGATCGTTACTTAAGTTACACGACCATATGAAAAGGTCGTCATTTAACTTTGGCGAGGGTTCGACATCACGGCAATATTCTCTGCTTATATGTCAGCTGAAGTGGTTATGAATGTGGGATTGCCGTAGCGGGTAGGTTACGTGTTTGAGGCCAGAGCTAACTGCAATGTTGTTTTGGAACCTTCGGTGAGTCAGGGCCTCGTCCGTTTTTGGGGAGCACCTGTTATGTTTATGTCGACTGGCTGGACAGCTCATTTGGTAGTGACCCCTGTCTATTAAGGGTTGTGGGTTCGATTCTCACCAGAATGAAAGTGAACATTTGTGTTTGTTCTGTGTCTAGGTGTTTGTATTTCTATTTAAGTATTATATTTGTGTTACCTTCGTTGTTCTGATACCAATAACACAAGTGCTCAGGTTTTCAGCTTTGGAATCGTAGCAAGAATGTGTCATGTTGTCTGATATTTATATGGAAGTAGTAACTACTATGTACGTAATACCATCGTACAACATGGATATTTATTATTTATTTTTGTGTCGTCACAATATGTTCAGGCCAGTTCAGGCTAAGCAATGGACTTAAATAACATTTACAACATGGAAATATTAAGTCCATGATTTACAGTTACCGAAAAAAACTAAATTAAAAAAAAACTCTATGGGAGTTGTTTGACGGCTTTGACAGGTTTGGCTGTATGGAGAGATCCCAGGCCGTTAAAATCTTATAAAAACGGCTTTGACAAATGTCAATTAGCTTTTCTAAAACGTCACGTTTTGTAATTTTTTCGTTGTGCGAGTGAATGGCTTTTTTATTAAGCAGTTGTTGTAATTGGAAGGATGAAGAAAAAGTACCAGGTAGTAACTTAATTATACGTCAAATTTACCAAAAAAAGTATTTCATTCTTGTAAAATAATAACAAATAGGTAATTCTTCTTTTACTCGTGTCGATGACAATCTAAATAAGTTCCGCCCATGTTCAGTCAGTACTGCCTCATTTTACGCCATGTTTTTTTTTGCGAGTGCTGCCATTTTTTGAGGGAAGAACCCACAAGCACAGGTCAAGTCATCCGTAAAACTCTTTCATTGTAATGTGATAGATATTAGTAGGCGGGCTGGCGATCGCAGGGCGTAGCTTCTCGATCCGGTAACGCTGCTACCCGTCGTCGGTCTATAGTATTTGGCTAGGCCGTCAATTGAGATGGTTATACCGCTACCGGTCGGTTGCCAGCGCCTCGTTTGTTATTCGGCAGGATGCACCACGGGCAGGTGATGTTGACTTGGAGCGAAAAGATGATAGGTCGTTCCCTTACATCCCCATACTGTTGATGATGATATGTGACAGTTAACTTATGTACGTGTCCATTGTTGCAGGCCTACAGTTGCGGAGCATAGAGGAGCCGTCGGGCGGCGCGGGCGGCGGCGTGCCCGCGCCCGCCTGCTACGACGCCGAGTGCGCCCGCACCGAAGCGTGGCTCGACGAGAACCAGGAGTTCGTCCATGATTACTTCTTAAGGTACGCGCTTTGATTCAATAACCACAGGTTTTTTTTATAGTAGCTCGACATAATGGCTTCCCTATGCCTGATGGAAACTGAAAGAGGAGGCCAAGTCGCTGCGATAACGGGCAAGTAACTGGTCAGTGACCTGTCAGTTGCCACCGCCATGGCAGCCGAACCCTAACTCCCCACGAGCTCCGGAAACCCTACTCACCGGCAGAAACAGGTAACCGTAACCGGTCGGTTACTTGCCCGTTATCGCAGCGACTTGGCCTCCTCTTTCAGTTTCCATCAGGCATAGGGAAACCATTACCTCGTGATCGATACTTTATTGTGGAAATGTGAAGTGAATTACGAAAATTATTTTTTAAAAAAAAATTAAACCGACTTCAAAAAAAAACACTAACGACCAAAACTAAAAAGCGATAAATAACGTAAGTAATTCGATCCTTAATACATAATTATTTAAATATAACAATATTATCACTTATTTTTGAAGTCGGTGCCAGCCTCTCGGTACCTAACGTAGACTGTTGTTGTATGACGCGCGCGGCTGGCAAATCCACACGACAATATACATTTATTTGTTTGGCTGGCACCGACTTCAAAAATAAGTGATAATTGTTATATTTAAATAATTATGTATTAAGGATCGAATTACTTACGTTATTTATCGCTTTTTAGTTTTGGTCGTTAGTGTTTTTTTTTGAAGTCGGTTTAATTTTTTTTAAAAAAATAATTTTATTTCTCTATTTTTAGTTGCGTTAATGTGCTGTGACCTTGAATAAAGGTTAATTAATGTCCTTAAGAGTTTTACTTAGGAATGAAAATATTTTGCTTTAAGTCAAGTGAAGACTTTGCGATCTAGAATCAAGCAAATCACTTACCAAATCACCTGCCCTATTAGCCTTGCATAAGTACATACTACTACCTAGTTTAATATCGACCAAAGTCAGTACTGTCCCCTAACTCCTAACCGTTAAGGAGTTCTGTGGCTTCATCATCAGCACCAGATGTTGACGCCCGGAAGCATATACCTGAGTAAAATATGATTACGTAACAAAAACACCATATGAGCATACAATTTTCGGTTGATGCCCTCAATTTCTCCAGGATCCCATCATCAGATCCTGACTTGGTGATAATGGGACCACCTCGGAAGTGTCCTCTATCGAACTGTCGAAAAATTTTTGAAATCCATTCATAATTGACGGAGATATCGGTGAACATACATAAAAAAAAAAAAATATTATACATAGAGACGAATTGAGAACCTCCTCCTTTTTTCGAAGTCGGTTAAAAAATGTGGCTTACGAAGCATGGATCAACGAGAACCAAGGGTCATGCCACATTGGCGTCTTCGCCGCGCAGCCGCTGCGTGTTCGTTGCGTGTCTGCTCCGCTATGAAAACGCTTTGAATCCGTCAGTGTGGCAAATATTGGCCACAGCTGCACCTAGGCTATTCCGGTTTTTTGTCCAACAAACATCTAGAGATTTTATCCATAATCGTTAACGCGATGGGCAGACGGTTTGGCGAACGCAGGGCGTGGCCTCTCACTCCGGTGACGCTGATGCCCGACATCGGCCTGCAGTATTTCACTACACCTTCAATTGTGACGGTTAATATCGATACCGGTCGGTTGCCAGAGCCTCGTTTGTTATCAGGCTGGATGGACCACGGGCAGGTGAGGGTTGGTGGCTTAGAGAAAAAGATAATATGCCGCACTCCCTTACATCCCTTAGTGATATCAATTGAGACAAGTAAATGCAATCAAAAAGCTTTGCCCATTACGTCCACCTCGATTGCATAAATCCCTGTCTCTTGGTGCAAATGGGTGAGATATACCGCTTAATGCTAGGTTAATTAGAATTTACGTCGATTCTAAATTTGCAAGCCCAATCGATTTCTCGTCGTTGCGAATATATTTGATCGGGGGATTTAGTCGTTCGTTACAACACGGCACGGATTATGTGTTCTCATTTCGATTAATCCCACGCCGATGGGATAACTTGTGAATGGATTTGTGTTGGATCAAAATAATGGAATTGTGAATTTAATAATGGAATAAAAATATGGGATTTCAATGTGCGATATGTGTGATTGTACGTGAACACAATCATTTCACACAATAATGAAATGTTAGCATCACATGCATACTAAATAATTTCAAAATCGTTGTTACATTATGTCTACATTTTAAATAAATAAAAATAAATAAATAACCCAAGACATGCCACGCTGGGCCACACAGCGCCACCTAGCCCCTAACTAAGCCGAAGCTTGTACTATGGGTACTAGACAACTGATAAACTTACTTAGATACTTTTTTTTTTGTAAATAAATACATATTATACATAGAAAACACCCACTGGGATTATGATGATATCTGATATTTCTCTTACAGTTATATCAAAAGTAAGAATAGACATGCCATGCCATTCACAGAGATTCGGAATTCGGATACTAACTGACTATAAATGTAATGTGAAATTTGCAGTAAAGTTACATTGTAACAGTTATTTTTTATGTTTTTGAATGCCGAAAGGCCTCAAAATAGTTAATACGTCATGCTTCATAAATAATATAGTTTGATTTGACATGTGGTAGATAACAAACGAGAACTATATTATAGGATTGGCCAGTAAATAAGGCTATTTATAAACCTGAATCATCGGGGTATTCCTACCATAACCATTTTCTACGCGCACCTGAAAGCTGTTTTTAATTGCTAAAAGGTGCACTTTGAATAATGGCGCACCTAACTAGCGCCTCATTGGGAGCGCGTCGAAATGGATTCGCTTCTAGGAATAATCTTTTGTGAATTAATTATGAAATGACCTTGAAAAACCGCAGTACCTTATATCGCACTCCTTATCTCATCACCCTTTGAAACAAGTATAAAAATATTATCATTATGCTTAGCAAATTGGCACCAAATGAACAGACAGGTCCCGCTTCTTACGCGGGTTAAACTGAGAAATGTCTAAGTCATAGAATAATAAGGGTTTATCACCCACATACATTTATTTAAATGTAAAATGTCTGATACAACTAAAAGAGAAGGATTTTATTTTTTCTTTTAGATCTCAAATACATATTTAACTACAAGATTCTTCTATTTTCTCATGTAAAGCATTACCGCTTATTTGCTCGACTTGGCGGGGGCATTGCCTTGCCCCCAGATAATACGGAAAACTCCGCGCCTCCTTCCATAGAGACACCAATAAGTTTGTGCCTTTTGTGTAAAAAGTATTTTTCTTTTTGTTGATTCCTTTTATGTGTGACCACTGAGTACATGTGAAATGCTATCAAAGCGGTCGTATCTTGATTAGGTAAATGCACCATCGAGTCCAGTGCGTAGGCGCTATTGACAATACAGCGGTTAACGTAGCCATCCCGGCACGTTATCTTAGTTGGCAATAACTTACTGCCTACGTGTAAACCAGGATATTTCTGCTTCAAACCGAACGCGAACAGATTGATTTGTGTTTCCACCAGTTTTGTTATTTTCAACGGGTTCTGGATGAGGAAAAGTGTTGTTTTTACAAGCTTTATTGATGCAATATTTATAGATGTTGATGCAGTTGTGAGGTGTGTTTATATGATTCAGCTTTTGCTACCGTTGGCATTGATTGTATGATTAAAGTGCTTGGCCTTTGCCTAGCGTCATCATCAGCCTCTAGCAGTCTACTGCTGGACCATAGGTCTCTCCAGTTGGCAATTTTGATTGATCTTGGCCTTCTCGCAGCCACGCATCCTGTGGAAATCGTCACCACATGTACTGAGGGCGTCCTTTACTACGATCCTCCAGCCTGGTCGGCCAAGTCTATGGCATAGTACCGTCAAATCAATTAATCAACAGACCTGATCGGTGGACTAATGAATGTAGGCCTCCTTTAATTCACGCCACATTTCTCTGTCCCGGGTTTGCCCCTGGATACAAAAAATCCTATTGCGGTCACCAACCCACCTGCCAAGCACAATAACTAAGGAAAATCGCCCCAAATGACATTTTTTTGGCTATGTCCAGCTGTGGACGTTTGCTGGTTATGATGAAGTTCTTGAAGTTTTAAACTCTCAACGGTTCATTGTATCTGTGTTTATATCGTCGTAAAAACTGTTGAAGTAACTCCGTTAGCAACAAACTTGATACAGCTTCAGTCAGTTCGGCACTAACGTTTCAACTTTGTTAATTTTTCAAGCGACAATTTCGTTCCGTATTTAAAGTCTCGTAAACAGTTAATGCTGTGATCCGTTTTATTTGTTTTTGACCGACTTTTAAAAAAGAGCCAAATTTATTGATGTTTTTAAAATGCTGGTTACTTTATAGTGGAATAAATACAAATTCTCGTCACTGTGTGTGTGCCGCCCCTATGAGTGGACCGCGTCCCCGCACTCACCACTCGGGGCACAAAGGAGAGGCTCTGAGGGCATACGATGCAGAGTGATAAGGCCTTAGTCGACCATGCTGGCCAATCGTGGGTTGGTCGACTTCACACAACATTAGCATTTCGAACTAACTACATAGAAACTGAAAACTGAAAAAATATTTATTAATCTTTCTATATTCGTCTCTCGTGATGATATACGTATGTTATTCACAGAGAACGTCAAGAAAACACACAACAATGAACTTTATAACAAAACGTTAAGAAAACATCTCTTTGATGGTTAACACTTCACACGTGTTTGAACACGCCTTCAAGAAACAAGTTATCGTGTGTACAAACGTAAATTATTTGTCAAAACAGCCGTCTGACGCGTTGCCGGCAGATCAAAGCGGCAATATTATGACGTCTTTATAAGAAAACTACGTCCCGATCGCTAGACGAACGGTTGGCAACGGATATTCTATAATAGCAATGAGTTCTTAAAATGCTTAAAGGTTATTCATAAAATATATGAACAGACAAATCGTTTAATACTGTCCGTGTATGTACTTCCTATCAAAAGGTAGTTTGGAAGAGATAGCTTATAGCGATAAGACCGCAGATAGCCTTTCATTCCCCCGCAGTCCAATAATTATGACTAAGCCGTATTTACTATCATCGTAGTCATTTAGAAAAGCAAGTGTGATAAGTGGTTGCCCTGGAACTCTAAAGTAGACTCTTTACACATAACTCCTATCACTTAAGGAAGAAATGACTGAACAAGCCTAATATTATAAAGCTGAAGAGTTTGTTTGTTTGTTTGAACGCGCTAATCTCAGGAACTACTGGTCCAAATTGAAAAATTATTTTTGTGTTGAATAGACCATTTATCGAGGAAGGCTTTACGCTATATAACATCACGCTGCAACTACGACGAGCGAAGAAATAATGGAAAATGTAAAAAAAACGGGGAAAAAATAACTATTCCACGCGGACGAAGTCGCGAGCACAGCTAGTAAGCTATATTACTTTTAATCATACACCAATCGTACAAATGTGGTATTGTCTCATCTTATTGTCATATATTACTCCCTCAATCTTAACAGCCGATAACCAAATCGTTTAGCACGCACGCCCTTGCCTTTTTAAAAAGCTCTAATCGATTCCCATATAAACGTTTATTCGACAATTGTTTTCAAGTCGTCGACAATACTTTGCTCTTGTACAGTTGGAAGCAATAAATAAATAACCCAAGACATGCCACGCTGGGCCACACAGCGCCATCTAGCCCCAAACTAAGCCGAAGCTTGTACTATGGGTACTAGACAACTGATAAACTTACTTAGATACATTTTTTTTTGTAAATAAATACATATTATACATAGAAAACACCCAGACCAATACAAACAGACATGTTCATGCACACAAATGTTTGTAATGTGTGGGGATCGAACCCACGACCCTTGGCTCAGAAGGCAGAGGTCACTACCAATTGAGCCACCGAGTCAGCAATAATATGTATGCTCTTTCTAGAACTTCTTTACATCCTGTTACTCGCTTCATGTTATAAAGTTACGGTCCGTGTCGTAAAAGACGACTAAAGGAAAATCAGGAAACGGGCAGCAGCGTTTACATAGGTGGGTTACCAAGCGTGGTGACTAAGACAAATCCTCTCAAATGACAATAGTCATTGGGAGTGGCCTATGGGTTTAACGTTTTTTTTTTTTTTGTTTTTTTTTTTTTTTTTATATTGGCACGGCATAGTGGCTTCCTCTCGCCTGATGGAAAGCTAAAAAGGAAGCCCAAGTCGCTCTGGCCACGGGCGGGAAACCTTCGATTCCAGTCAGTCGCCACAGCCATGCCGGCCCATAAGATGCTTCTTCACGCTTCGCTTGAAGGACCCCATACAATAGGAAGACGGAAACACATGAGCTGGCAGAGAATTCCATTTCTTGATGGTTCGGCAGAAATAGGAATTACTAAACGTTTGCAGGCTGTGTTATAATGTTCTCCTTAACGTGTCAATGGCAATCTAAACTATACCGACCAGTATCCAGCCGCACGAACCGCACTTTCTGTGACCAACATATTTAAACTCATTCAATGTGAAGGAGAAAGGGCATGCCGGGCAGAACATAGGTGTGCCAAGGCTTAGGGAAGAAACTGCAGACGCAGACCAGGTTGGACGGATTTTATAATGTTGATGTATTATTTTATTATACCATTAAGGTGGTAAAAATGCTTGCGGCCCGCCTGTTGTTAAGTGGTTACCGCAGCCTATGACGCCTACAACACCAAGGGTATCACACTCGCGTTGCAAGACCTTTAAAAACCTCTTCCCAACCTACTATCGTGACATGATTGTAAAGACTAAAGTGTACAACATTTATTGCTTCTGACTGTACGTACATCATGAAACTACGAGTTAATTGTTTGTACTACGTTTTACCAGAACTCCGTTCTAAACAAGCAGGCTATTTCTGACTTTGTGTTAAATTCACACAGTTTGCGGACTCTAATTAACAGAAGTTTCGCATGACCTGGTTTGGTTCTTGTGAATTCCTTCGTCGTTGAAGCGTCCCAAAGAAAACTCTTGATTTTTTAAAGAGACAACCAAAAAGATAAACACCTTTAATCACAAACAATACGATATAAGAGAGGTAGGGCATAGCGAATCTTCGCTCGAATTGAGTCACCCGTCGGTAGGACCTTCACCCTATAGAATACCGCAGCCAAATGACCTCCGGGTCGTGCTCCTGCTGGCTCGGTGGGTCATTTGATAGTAATCCCTGTCTACTGAACCAAGGGTCGTAGGTTCGATCCCCACCCGGGATAAACTAACGTGTTATGAACACTCGAGTTTGATCTGTGTCTAGGCGTTTATATTTGTATTTAAATTTATTTTTGTGCTACCTTCGTTGTTCTCATACCTATTACACGAGTGCTTCAGCTACTTAGATCGGAGTAATGTACCAGTATGTGGTATTGTCTAATATTTATTTATTTATACGATATACGAAGACAGAAAATATTGAATTTACGTAAGAGTTCAATAATCTGCAAATATTACTTTTCCATCTGTTGTATATTCAATAAATATGTTTATTAATTAACTCTGACGCAAAAAGAAGGTTGTTATAAGTTTGGCGTATATGTTTGTTGAATTTTGATGTGTATTATTTTATGCAAATGTGGATACATGATGGATTCTGTACTCTGCTAACTCTGAATCATCCTATTAATATAAAACCCATAACTTTAAATACGATCTCTCATTCTTAATATTTTTATAATGTCATATTTATTCAATGGCCGAATACGCTCTACCAGTTTAATAAAAAGGAAGATAACTGTGAAGGACGTCATTTAATATTACTTACTCCATACGAAATAAATCATAACTTTTGTAATAATTGTATGTATGGGCGTGATCTGTCATCTGGGATGTAAGGGACCGACCTATCACCTTTTCGCTCCAAATCACCCTCAGCTGGCCGTGGTGCATCCTGCCGAATAACAAACGAGTCTGGCAACCGTCTGGTGGCGGTATAACTATCACTATTGAAGCAGTACCAGAATCTCACAAGCCGATGACGGGCAACAGCGTCATTGGAGCGAAGAGCTAGGCACTGCGATCGCCAACCCGCTTGTCCAGTGTGGCGATTATGGGTAACGCCTCCAGATGTTCGCAAAGTGGCGAACAACTGGAAAGGTCTATGTCCAGCAGTGGGTTGCGATAGGCTGACGATGATGAGAATGTAAGGTCTCTTCCTTGACGCCAGCGGGCGGAGCAGGCGGCGCGGGTGTCGGCACGCGCGTCTTGATCAAACTCATAGATTTCTTTGAAGCTGTTCTCGACAACAGCGGCCTCGACGGCTGGCGTCCAGGGC
Source organism: Conogethes punctiferalis (assembly GCA_031163375.1). NCBI lineage: Eukaryota > Metazoa > Arthropoda > Insecta > Lepidoptera > Crambidae > Conogethes > Conogethes punctiferalis. The sequence goes on along the minus strand of CM062090.1, from coordinate 9,869,000 downwards.
AAGGCATTAAACATTATGCGGTGATTAAAGAAGCAGCCCTAAATACGTTATTTTTAATATTCTTTTATCTGTTACTTCCACAGGAAAGCGACGAGGCAAGTGGTTGACGCGTGGTTGGTGTCCCACGCGACGCCGCCGAGCGCCGAACTCGCGTCCCCCTCGCGCGCCGGCTCTGGTTCTGGGGCCACTACGCCTGTTAGGTAACTATGCTAATTCAATATAACTTAGATAACTACTGTAAAGTAAATGTTGGAGTGTTTCCCGGATTTAGAACCTATTCTAAATCCGGGAAACACTCCATTGATGCATTCTCCATCTCCTCTCTCATTCTCCATGAGATGCCATTGGTCCTAACCAGTGGCAAAGTATTGTCCCGCCAGAAGAGGAATAATAAATACACTGTTACTAGAATATTCTTTGCTTGTTATAAAAATGAACAGTGTCATTACAAGAGTTGCCTCAATATGTTAACTTTTACACAGTCCCATAGTTTAGACGATACATAGATAGCTACATAAATTCATGGAGTATACATTATTCAAACGTAAATTCAGTTAAAGGCGTCGCGGAAACCTTACTAGAGCCTTGCCTTCATCAATCTTGTGCCATACGTATTCTTATACATACACACAGGTCTTAGTGTAAGACACTAGGTATATAGCTTTGAGTTTATGTATACGACGTTCTAAAAAGTTTTTCTTTTTTAATTCACATTGTCTGGTATTTTTTGCGAATCATCCTAAGTTGTTTACAACATGTGTTAGACAAGCTCACAGACAGTTTATTGATTTATACGTTTCTTATGTAATTTGATTTATTGTTAACCTAATATAAAGCCATGTTTCGTTTTGTGTTAGTTATTATGGACACAGTGCTACGCTTCAGCCAAAATATGTGCTCAAACGTCGACTTGTGGAAAATGGTCCGCTCAAACCAAGAGTAGCTAGCGTTATACGCTTATTCATATGAAAAAAAAATTAATCCGAAGGTATTTAAATCAAATCACAACTTAACTCGATGAATAACAATATGATTAGGGTGCGTTTTCACCAAAGAGGGGCTATGCAAAATTAAAAACCAATGATCAGAAGATAGTATTATATAGCAAAGTTCTTAAATACATATTTAAGTGAAATGAAACGGTTCCATTTCATTGTCTTATACAAATATTTTTGCGTATGATATAGTATGAAGGTTTAACAAAGGGAATAAAACTAACGATTACGATACTAGTAGCCAAAATCAAATTACACAGATCTCTTTTCAATGTTTTACAAATGAAGCACGTAGTCGGAAGGAGTATTATAATAGCTATTTCTTTTATTTAGGTTTGATTGTTCTACAGCGATGAAAGAATACTTCTTTCAGATCTGAAGCTATTGATATCTTTTCAACATCTCCTCTAAATGAATTCAATTCTTTTTACTCGTGATTTTAATAATTTATCAGTTTGAGTCTTGAAAATGTTATTGTTGAATGATTTGATAGTATCTTAAAATTCTAGATGCTTGGTTTGACAATGCCTACTTTTCATTTGTGAATGCCAAGATACAATAAGAGAGGTAGGGTATAGCGGCGAATCTTTGCTTGAATTGAGGCACCCGTCTGGCGAAGGACCTCCACCCTATAGAATACCGCAGTCAAATGACCTCCGGGTCGTGTTTCTGCCGGTGAGTAGGGTTTCCTGGGTTCTTGGGAGGTTAGGGTTGGGCCGGCATGGCAGCTGACAGGTAACTGACCAGTTACTTGCCCGTTGTCAGAGCGACTTAAGCTTCTCTTTCGCTTTCCATCAGGCGTAGGGGAGCCATTATGTCGAGTTTCTATAAAAAAAAAGAATTGTTAGTATCGAAGAACTCTCGACTCGAAGAGAAAGACGGAAAACATTACAGTTACGAGGAAAAAAGTTTCTAAAATACTTACCTAGCCAGGCATTTTTTATGTTAGTTAAGGTAACTTCGACCGCAAATTAGAGCGTGAGGTATTAGTTAACGTCACAGAAACCACGAGGTTGAAACAAATTCCCTTTTACGGCGTGAAAAAAATCGACGCGAAAGGTAAAACTTAAAGCCCCTTTCCTTCGTTATCTGAGGAACTTGGCCGTTCGTTGGGAAAAGTTTTCTCACGGGCTCCAATGATTCGATAAGAATAAAATTCGTGTTTGCTAGTACAATGGGCAGTAGGCCTTTGTTAACTTGATAAGTCACGTAGCGTTGATACGGATTCGAGGTGGGTTGCTGATTGAACCGCGGTTACATATGAGTATACTTAGTACTATTGTGTTGGTATCATTGTGGAGGTATTGTACTTACTAGTACTACGAGTAGATCATTCTCCATTTTCCTCACAGCAAAAACCATACGAAACAAACCTCGTAATTATTCGTATAGAGATATAAATTCGATTTTCATTGAAGATTTTTAGACACTTACCGGTATGGTACCTGTCTACCTACCGTTTCATAATATAAGTACCTAAATATGCTTCAGTGTTTAACATTTAAGGACGTTAGCACAGTGTTTCTCAAGCTTTTGTCGACCGTGACGTACGTACAAATGCAGGATTTTCCCTTATTAGATTGTTGAGAAATGTAGTGTAAGTAAATAAATTTATCTGATTCCTGTGCTATTATTAGAGAAATTGGATTGAAAAAAAAAGTCAAAAGAATCGACTTTTTTATTAAAGAAGCGGCAGACGAGCGGTGAGCGTGATGCCTGATGGTAAGCAGTCAACACCGCCCATGGACACCGGCAACTCAAATTGAGTTCGGGGGTCTCTGCCGGCCTTTTAAATAAGAGGATTGTTTTATATACCTATTCTTTATTGTTAGGACAAGGTTTGTGTAATATAAAAATTACTTAAATAATGGGCTAAAAAAACTTGGCGATAAGTACGCCGGGTCAGCTCCGCTCAGTAAATCGCGCCGCACCGCTTTCAATGGGTAGATAGACCTTTTGCAACGGATGCCCCTTTTGGCTCACAAACGCGACGGTTATCTAAATCTTTTGTTCGGTGACGATTCGTTGAACCGATAACTTTGCTAGTGTTTTGATTTTAACAAAGAACACTCGGATGGCGGCCAAATAGGTGACTTGTCGTAGACATTTGGCAGGATGCCAGGCTATGATGAATTCCTCCCTAATTCTGCGGCGTACGCTCGTATTTCAAAAGGATTAGGTCCGTTTTTGGAAATGGTTTTGCTTCCTGTTTAAACATGTTGGAATTGAATGGAAAGCGAATTTGCATTGTTATACGTTTGCGATTTTGGTTTCCGTGTTTGGATTTTTTCGAGACGTTATTGTATGTCCAAGAATAACATACCGCAGCAAATGGTTTAGGGTTTACTCGTATTTTATGTGAGAAAATTTTATAGTCAGTCAATGGTAGGTCATGGAGGACATCTATATCACAGGATATAGATGGAGGACTATTTTACCTTATAAGAGTATGTTGCAAATGTCATTCTGTAATTACTTTTAAAGGTAAAATAGTAAGTATTAATTTTTTCAGCTACTGCCCGTTTCGTATATTCCTTTCATCATCAGCCTATTGCAATCCACTGCTGGAAATAAGCCTCTTCAGTTGTTCGTTACTTAGGGAAAACATCTATAGGATATACCCATAATCGTCACCCTGGGCAAGCGGCTTGGCGATCGCAGGGCGTAGCTTTTTTCCCTCCGGTGACGCTGCTGCCCGTTATAGAGGTGAGAGCCTCTATGACGGGCAGCAGAGTCACTGGTCGCCTTGGCTATCGTCATAGTCATTTAAAAAGAACCTACCTTATTGATTGTTGTTTTTTTTGTAAACATTCGAATTTCAAAATAACCATTTCAATTATTGAATCAATCCGTTAATTCGACAGGAAGATCTCAGCCCACGAGTTCGAGCGCGGCGGCCTCCTCAAGCCGCTGGTGACGACTGTGGACGGCACCCCCACCTTCCTGGGGGACCAGCCTCTGCACGCGACGCCCTCCAGGCCGCAGCGCCGCTCCCGGCACGAGCTGCGGCAACTTGACGAGAAGGAGCTCATATTTGAACTAGTGAGTGTTTCATCTATGTTTTTTTTTTCTTTTATGCAAGAGGCGGCAGACGAGCAAATGTGATGCCTGATGGTAAGCAGTCGACACCGCCCATGGACACCCGCAACTCAAATCGAGTTTAGGGTCGCTGCCGGCCTTTTAAATAGGAGTACGCTCGTTTCTTGAAGGCTCCCATGTCGTAGCTGTTCGGAAATACTGAAGCAGAGAGTTGGTTCCACAAAACCGATGCGCGAGGCAAGAAGTTCCTCATAAAGCGTACAGTGGATATAGCGTATGTTACGCTATAGAATATTATTCTCCTATGTTCCAAACTTTGGAACTTTTAAACGGTGTGAGCAGCGGCATTTATGCAGCCGTCGTAATATGATTGATCTTCATTGCGCTAATGTATGTGTGATGTCATCATCATCATCAGCCTATTAGCATTCCACTGCTGGACATGGGCCTCTCCAGTTGTTCCCCACTTTTGAAGAACGCTTTACCCATAATCGCCAAGCTGGGTGGGCGGGTTGGCGATCGCAGGGCATAGCTCGCTCCAATGATGCTGCTGCCCGTCATCGGTCTGCGGTAATTAGCTACGCCTTCAATTGTGATGGTTATACCGCAAACAAGCGGGTGCCAGAGCCTCGATATTATTCAGCAGGATTCACCATATGCAGATGAGGGTCGCTTGGAGCGAAAAGATACACATCCCGTGATATAGTAATCGTTTACCCTTACGACTTTTGTATGTTATGTGCCGGCCTTTCTCTGTGGACAAGATTATGATATCAATATTCAAAGCAATTTAATCATAATAATCTCTAACTTAAAGCTTAAATTGATTTAAAGGACGATTGAAAAAGCATGTATCCTATCCTTTTTTATTGTTCCAGTCTTAGCAACACGTTTCTCAATATTTTCTCATTAAAGACAATCTAAGCTCTAATAAATCTTATGATCCCACCCAAGTTCATTATAAATCCTGGCATGTTGGCTAAGTAAACGATTTATTTAAATGCTTACGTGACTCTGCACGTACATTGTTTAATTAGAATACAACCTGACATAAGCAATTATTTATTTGCTGGTCGGTTTGTAAAAGAAGTTTAAATACAGATAACGTTAATGCAGGGCTTATCTTTTAGATCCTATATACGTTTAGCAAAATCGGGGGTCTAAGGTGTTTGTACAATCTCTTGGAAGAAGCCACCTGACTAAGCTGACCACAGCAAGTGGAGAAGTCGTTGCCTCAAAGCCGGCGGTTCTCTCGGAGGTAGAAGACTTCTACGGCCGGTTATACGCTTCGCATGCATCTCGACCTGATCCCGAAAATGAGGATACTAGAGCCACATTGACACGCCATTTCACCGAAGACTTGCCAGAAGTCAGTACTGACGAAATCGAGATCGCTCTTGGGCAGCTTAAAAATGGAAAAGCCCCTGGAGAGGACGGCGTTACAACAGAGCTGATGAGGGCTGGAGGTAGAGCCGTATTGAGAGAGCTCCAAAAGCTTTTTAACGCTGTCCTTCTGGAAGGGAGAACTCCGGAGGCGTGGACTAGGAGTGTGGTTGTCCTGTTCTTCAAAAAGGGAGATAAAACCCTATTGAAGAACTATAGACCCATTTCCCTTCTAAGCCACGTCTATAAGCTGTTTTCAAGAGTGATCACGAACCGTCTTGCGCGAAGACTCGACGAATTCCAACCGCCGGAACAGGCTGGGTTTCGGAGCGGATACGGCACCATAGACCACATCCACACAGTGCGGCAGATTATACAGAAGACCGAAGAGTATAATCAGCCCCTGTGTCTAGCATTCGTGGACTATGAGAAAGCCTTTGACTCGGTTGAAACCTGGTCTGTTCTGGAGTCCCTGCAGCGATGCCAAGTAGATTGGCGATACATCCAAGTGATGAGATGTCTCTATAAAGCCGCCACCATGTCCGTCCAAGTACAGAATCAGCAAACAAGGCCTATACCGTTGCATCGAGGAGTGAGACAGGGGGACGTTATTTCCCCGAAACTGTTCACTAATGCAATGGAGGATATGTTCAAGACGCTGAACTGGAAAAGACGTGGCATCAACATAAATGGCGAATACATCTCTCATTTGCGATTTGCAGACGACATCGTCATAATGGCAGAATCGCTGCAGGACCTACAACAGATGCTGAATGAACTGGCTGACTCCTCTGTGCGCATCGGCCTACGGATGAACTTGGATAAAACCAAGGTCATGTTCAATGAACATGTTCTACCGGAACCGATTGCAGTTCACGGCGCCGTCCTCGAAGTTGTTCAAAAATATGTATACCTCGGGCAGACATTGCAGTTGGGTAGAAACAACTTTGAGGACGAGGTAAATAGGAGAATTCAGCTAGGCTGGGCAGCATTCGGAAAACTTCGTCGAGTCTTCACATCGTCGATCCCACAGTGTCTAAAGACGAAAGTCTTCGATCAGTGCGTTCTACCGGTTATGACATACGGAGCCGAAACGTGGACACTCACGGTACGGCTAGTCCACAAGTTGAAAGTCGCTCAGCGAGCTATGGAAAGGGCTATGCTCGGCGTCTCTCTGCGAGATCGGATCCGAAATGAGGTGATCCGGCAGAGAACCAGAGTTACCGACATAGCTCACCGGATCAGTAAGCTGAAGTGGCAGTGGGCTGGCCACATTATCCGCAGAACCGACAACCGCTGGGGTAAACGAGTTCTGGAGTGGAGACCGCGTCTCGGCAAACGTAGTGTAGGACGCCCTCAGACCAGGTGGAGTGACGATTTGCGCAGGACGGCTGGCAAGAGCTGGATGCGAGAGGCCCGGGATCGATCGAAGTGGCGAGTATTGGGAGAGGCCTATGTCCAGCAGTGGACTGATGTGGGCTGATGATGATGATGATGATGATGATACGTTTAGCAATTGCGTGTGTTGGTAGAGAAGATGGGAAGGTGCGGAACTCAGGAGATATAAAATAGAAAAAGTTTTATTTATACTGTACATACAAGTAACGAAAATTTACTAAAAAGTTTTAAATTTTATTTAAACAATAAATACCGTAAAACCTTACATGAAACAATGAAAATTTTCTGTTAGTGTCTATCGTTGCTACGGCAACCAACGTACTTTTTAAAATAAGATATTTATCTTTTTTTAAAAAGATTTATTTATTTTTCTACTAACATGAAAAGAGGTTCTGCTACATACGTTTAAGTAAAGTTGGTATTGGTCGGGTCGTAATCGTAAGGAATATACCATAAGATTTTATTCTATTCGTTTCATTATATCTGTTAACTTTTCAGAGAACACTTAAGAGCGCGCATACAATTTTAAGCAACTCGAAACGCACGCGGGAGCCGATTCCGAAACACACATAGACATCATTTGTGTCTGTGTGGGTGACCAGCGTGTCGGACACTAACTGTCGGAGACAAACATATTTTGATACTTAACAATTTATTATTCAACTAAATTATTTGAACATTCTATTATTGCTCAATATTTTATTAGTGTAGTATAGGTGCGTACTTATTAAATATATTTAAACACTTTAGAATACATTATTCTTAAGTGCTTATTAATTAAGGTTTAAGAAAAATATAACAATATTTTTGTCTTTCTATCTTTATATGTACCAGGTACTTACCTATCCAAAGGTATTGTGTGAGTGATTGACATTATTAATGTTGCTTTATAAAAATCAATAATCCCTACTGTGCTACCTACCCTACTGTTGCCTTCTGATCATGAGTCAAAGGTCGTGAGTTTGATTCCCATCCAGGACAAACATTCGTGTGCTGAACATTTGTGTTTGTTCTGTGTTTAGGTGTTTGTATTATTATTTAAGCAAAGAGCAGTCTCCGTGGTTGCCACGATATAACTCTAACCCGTTTTATATTTTAACTTGTAAAAATTACTTTGTTTATTATCACTCGGCAGAAATGGATCTCACAAAGAGGCTGGTTGCCATCATTCAAAAAAGATTAGTTTGTAAACAATTTGTCAATTTGAATTAAGGTCCTAAGTCTCCTATGCACTGATCACAGAGATCATGTATACTTACTGATGCTTGTGCTGAAAGTTGTGCTTGTGTTTCGTAGCAGAAACCCCAGATGGCCTACAACAACTAAAATCTCGTTCCTATCCAGCTTGACCAATCCATCACTTATTCTCGGGATGAATATTAGTCGTGACCCGAATCCTAAGGGTTACATTGAAGGAGTCATTGACTACTGCAGCATTCTCTAAAATAGGTGTCCTGAACCTGATTCTGAAAGAATATATCACGACTGACCAACGCTGTTTTTTGTATAAGGCACAAATCTTGCGTAGAATACTGCTTTTACGCAATTTTATAAATGATGCAATGGACAGGTTACAAAGGCGAGCTATCTGAATAGGTAGGTATGGTGAGTCTTCTTGTGTATATTCAAAAATTGTCTAGGATCGGTATTTTGAAAATTAAAATTAAATACAACAGCAAGTAAAAATTGTTGTCATTATCTCTTTTATTTTCTACTTTACGGTCTAAATTAAGAAGACTAAACTTATAGGAAATCAATTTTTAAACAATTTTGGTTCCTTCCTTTTCTCCTATAATCGATATTTTGGAAAAAAAAACACAAACGACCAAAACTAAAAAGCGATAAATAACGTAAGTAATTCTATCCTTAATACATAATTATTTAAATATTACAATTATCACTTATTTTTGAAGTCGGTGCCAGCCTCTCGGTACCTAACGTAGACTGTTGTTGTATGACGCGCGCGGCCGGCAAATCCACACGACAATATTACATTTATTTGTTTGGCTGGCACCGACTTCAAAAATAAGTGATAATTGTAATATTTAAATAATTATGTATTAAGGATAGAATTACTTACGTTATTTATCGCTTTTTAGTTTTGGTCGTTTGTGTTTTTTTTTTGAAGTCGGTTTAATTTTTAAAAAAAAAAAAAATATATTATACATACAGACGAATTGAGAACCTCCTCCTTTTTTCGAAGTCGGTTAATAAAACTCGGAAACCGCGACATATTCAAAACTGTATCATTATCTCCTATGTTGTACTTTTTACGGCATGAATGAAAAGAAACAAAGTTCTAGAGAGTCAATTTCCGAACAATTTTGGTTCCTACCTTTTCCCCCAAAATCGACATTTTGGAAATTAAACTGAATTAATTAATTACCTATTATTATTTCGAATTTAACATAATTCTAATGACGGCGACGAAGCAAATAAAAGAAATAACAATACCTATTATGGCAAACTGCTGCACTAATGAGGGCGCCCATATCGCGTGTGAATTCGCCACCAGAGGTGCTAGTGTAGCGTGAGGTATCCGAATCACATAGGAAATGAAAATTCATAGGTTCTGTGGGTTAAACGAGTTTATTTCGGAAAATTAAATAATTTTGTGCAATTTTGGCATAGCTGGCATTAATTTTCGAAAATATGAGACACGGCTCAGTGATTATCTGCGCTTTAAAAGCGGAGCCGAGAAAATGAGGTGTAAAAATTAGCGGTCTGAAAGAAAAGCTAGTTCACTGGTTTGTTTATTAACCGTTAACAAACAGTTTTGCCTTTTGGAAACTTATGTCCTCCTTCTTATAACGAACAAACAGTAATCACATGCATAAAAAAAAACCTTAACAGCTATGCCCGAAGACCTCACTATACAGTGGCGCCCTCTGGTGATTACAAAAACGGTAGCCCTCATTGGCAACGTTGCACCTTGCGACTTACATACTGCAAGTTACATGCTCGCCCTGCTCGTCGCCATACCACCATTCAGCATACGTAGCCGGTAATTTTAACGTAATGTATGTAAATAAGTTACCGTAACATATCCGTATCTTACCAGCCTTTTCGCTAAAATCACCCCTAGTACCTAACCGTAATGGCCATACATTTCACAACTATCATATTGCATTTTGGTTTTACATTTTGAAAGTATAAAATATAGTTTTTACTTCTTTCTAATACTATCTGAATGAAAGTAGTAATCTCATATCGTTATCAGCCTCTCACAGGCCACTACTGGACATTGGCCTCTGCCATTGTTGACCACTTTGATCGATTTAATTTTAATCTTAGATAAGGTAAGTGTCCCTATTACGGAGGTAGTCAAAATCGGTTCCTATTACGGTGGTATTTCTATTTTCGAGTTTTATTCCTATTTCATTCAGTATAAATGCACCAAAATGTATACTATTTATTCCAAATCTATTCCTTCATCAGTTGACCGAGTTTTGCAAGTATAGCACATATACAACACAACAAAATCAATCTATTAGTGTAACGACATCGATATGAGAGAGGTTTTCATACAAACGCGCAACATCAAATGAAAGTACACCAATATTTATAAACTAAGTTTTTCGTATTAATAACCCGTTCAAGTTCGTTTGTGTGTTATTTATTGCATTTTCCTACTATTACAGCAGCTATTTAAATAGCTTAATTCATATTTTAAACACATTTTTACCCAAAAAAATAATAAACAAAATACCACCGTAAAAGGATACAAATTTTATAGGTTGATCCTAATACGGTGGTATACCTCCGAATTAGGAAATATACTGGACATGTTTAATTGTTTATAACTTTTAATTTATTTACTTATTGAATTAGTTCCAAGTTTTATTGAAATAATCATTAATCTCTTAAACTAAGAACCATATTCTGCGGTATGCTATCTTTCTTAGAAATCTAGTTAAATATGAAAATTGTTGAGCATAAAATGTTGGTTTCTTAGAAGCGGTAAAATAAAAAGCTGTATTTTAATTGATCACAAATCGTTTATTTTGTATAACTGTTGACTAAAATTTAACACACTGAGCCAAAAAACTGTTATCGTGTGATTATGCATTTACACTCTTTTGTTTATCGAAATTTTGATGGGTCAGAATTAGGAACATTATAACACGAGTAGTGTTCCTATTACGGTGGTAGTTATTTTCAGGTAACTCCGTATTAGGTTATATGGGTTCCTATTATGGCGTTATTCATAAAATATAAAATTTCAAGTTTTAGGGTTCAGTAAATAAATAAAAAGTTTTCTATAATGTTTTATGGATTCTTATTTAATAAAACCAAAAGCGATAAAAACTTAACAATGTATGTAAATAATGTTATTTAAAGAGAAGAATGCCCATCATAGGATGGAGAATAGTACAGTTGTGTTAAGTGTTGCATCAAAACCAAAGTTTTATTAGGTATCTAGAAAAAATATTATTACTTTTGACCTTTGAACTGGGGTATAAAACCTATTTTCCAAAAATGTAACATTTATACTTACTACGAGTAGTTTATTGTATATAGTAATAATAATTCGTTTCAACGAGATCTTTTTTAATACGTCACTGTTAGAATTTAGAAGGTGCTAGGTTCTGGAGAATAAGGAAAATTTAAGTGATTCATACATCCCTGCTATATTTGCAAATTTTATTAAAAGAGAATCAATGTTATCAAATCAATGAATGAAAACCTTACTTTACTTTCATCACCATCATCAGCCTATTGCAGTCCACTGCTGGACATAGGCCTCTCCAGTTGTTCGCCATATAAAGCAAACTTCTGGAGGACATACCCGTAATCGCCACGCTGGGCAGGCGGGTTGGCGATCGCAGGGCGTAGCTTCTTGCTCCGGTGACGCTGCTGCCCGTCATTGGCCTGTAGTTTTTAGCTACGCCTTCTATCGTGATGGTTTAACCGCCACCAGTCGGTTTGCCCTAGCCTCGTTTGTTGTCCGGCACGATGCACCACGGGCCGGTGAGGATGGCTTGGAACGATATATAGGTGATAGGTCGCTCACTTACATCCTACTTACATACAATTTACTTTACTAACACATATTTTATATTATTTAATGTACGTAACATTATTTGTTTCTGACCCTCCGAATTAGGAACCGTTTACCGCCGTATTAGGCATTGACCGTAATTATACCTCCGAATTAGGAACAATCGACTCGGCTATTTAAATATTTTTTTTAAAAAAAACTAACATCAAGAGAAACACAAAATCAATAGAAATACAAAATATAATAACCACTTTTGACGATGAAGTGGTTTTGCACATTTAGAAATACTTACAAATGCTTATTTTTGTCTCCTAGTTTCGAATGTTGCGAAATACCTCCGTAATAGGAGCGTTTACCTTACTTGTTATTATTGTGACACAAAGATTCACTTATTCCACACTAAACAATTAAGCGACAATTTCGTGCATACTATCAAACATTTTATCATCCATCTTTACACATATAATTTTACTAATAATAACTCGACTATGGGATTTCTAGGACTTTCAGCTTTATTGTATGCCTTTATTTATAGTCGTGAACATGTGACGTAGATTCCTTAAATGCTTACCATTGATGTTAACGAGCATAATAATAATCATTGGAATAGCCTTACTTTGTAACTTCATTAGTGAACTAATAAACAAATATCATATTAATTTTTTGAAATATTTAGCAAATGTGGTTGTAGATAATAATAATTATAATAATCCTGATGTTTGTATTTGATACTCATGACTAAACATTAAATCATTTCATTAATTTAGTACATTATTTTAACTTAATAAATTTTCCATACAAAAATAATAATTATTACAAAGTATCAAACTCGTGGAGTTGCACTCGCGTAGAGCGGTATACGCTCATAAAAGTGGTTGTGCGTATGTGTGCGTGAGCGGAGCAGCGAGCGGCACGTCCTCCCTCTGGGATGACCCGATTTGGACTGAATCGGCAAGCGCCGCGCGCGTGGCTTTATAGTCACTTTTAAAAATATCGTATAAAATAACAGGCATAGAATATTAATAAAATAAAAATTTAGTGCACTTAAGAAACACTTCTTTTACATTTACACAAAATTTCAACTAAAAGAAACAGTGTTTTCTACTAGAAAAACACTGTTGAAAAGTGTGAATTGAGCTTATTTTGAAAAATTATTTTGGGCAATTTAATAACACATTTTTGAAAGTTTTTTTTATCTAGTGCACTAATAGACCATATAAGCTATTGTATAAACATATATTTAAAACATATGTATGTAATGCAATTGATATTAAGACTTTCGAAATTGACTCTGACTCGCATTTTTGCGAATCGGCTTACGGGAGATCTTTGATAAACAAAAATATACTAGTAAATGTTGTACTTTATCTAGCCTACGCACTGCTTGAAGACTTTATCTATATAAAAAACTATGTTTCTTATTTAAAAAAAATCGTTTTATATGATAATAGCTCGTCCGAAAATACCAGTTTCGCCGCAAATACGTCGAATTCTGTATGCGCGCTCTTAATGCACTAACCACTTTTCTCACCAGTAAGAAGTTTTTAAAATTTGTATGCAATTCTGATATTATGCCAAATGCATTCTTGGGTATTGTCCAATTTTTATTTGAATGGAATTTTTGTACAGCCGTAGTCAGCAAAATATAATTACAAAAAAATTGCTCTATCTTTAATTATGACTCATAAATGTTGAAGCAACATAATAAATAGTAGGATATCTGATTGGATATGGACCTGCCCGTGTATTTTAACAAGCTGTTAAAATAAACGTATTTTCAGCTTTCAACTTACGATATAAATATTTGCATTTATTCCATTTCAATCAATTTAATTTTACTTAATAGTAATTTCACTTCCTTAAGCTTTTGAATGTAATTAGAAATGGTGATTAAGTGACCACGGAAATAAAATATTTAATTTTCTTATGGAATACAAGAAACTAAAAGTATTAGTAAGTCCTTAATTTTACTTTGACGGTAGTAGCTTGGTTTCCGACAAGTCTTCCCGAAATCACCAAATGTATAGCGGTTGACTCAAAGTGCACATTGATCCTTCTTTTTTTATAGTCGCATGACATAATGGCTTCCTTACACCGCAAAGTGAAAAAAAAACTAGGAACTACGAGTATAGTACGTTTCTACTATTCTTATGAATAGCACATCGACTGACTATCATTTACGGGTGGCAACGGTTCAAACTCCGCCACGTTAAATATGTTTACAAATATGAAATTCATATGTATATGTATTCGACGCTCTTACAACGCAGTCAAATATCTTGAGGAAACCTGCCCATCATCATCAGCCCACATCAGTCCACTGCTGGACATAGGCCACGCCCAATGTTCAAATGTAATGCAAAAAATCGATGATTGTGTGAAATTAATTAACCACTTCATTTCCGCTATCCCACCTCGTTCTATCAGTACTAATCGAATGTTAATCCTTTGACCGCCGACAATGAGACGTATTAGGAAATCTATTGTGATCGACGCATGTAGACGTCGACGGGTTAATAAAACATAGGTTGTACTTACTAGACAGATTTGTTATACCAGTTTAAAATGCAAAATCGTTTCAATTGAAAGGTACAAATATGTCATTTTAACCATAATTGAGCGTAAGACAATGGTGACACACTATTGTCTTCAAACAATAGCATTCTAACCTTGACTTCATCATTCATATGAAATAGGCTAGTTAGTGAATTGTTAGTGTTATGTAATTGAAGCAACAAAGTCACATAATGGCGTGGTTACATCATTGAAGTGTAATCCAGCTGAACCGATGCAAATATATACAATATTATGATTATACGCTTTTTAAACAAATAACCCAAGACTTGCCACTCTGGGCCACACAGCGCTACCTAGTCCCAAACTAAGCCAAAGCTTGTCCTATGGGTACTAGACAACGGATAACTTACTTACAAACTTTATTTTTGTAAATAAATACATTTCAAATATCCCAACTAATACAAACAGACATGTTCATGCACACATGTCACAATGTCTGTACTGTACGGGGATCGAATCCGCGATCACTGTGTTTGAAGCAGCGTTTACCACCACTGATCTAAACTTCGTCAAAAACGATAAAAACTTTAGTTTTGTGGAAATTATGTAACAAAAATAGAGTCAAAGTTGAACCAAAAACTTTACTTTATGCTAAAAGAAAACCCTAGAGCCTGGGTGGTCGCGTACGGTACGTTTCAACAGAAACTTCTTGCCGCGTACACTTAGGCTTTGGAATGAGCTCCCCGCCGAGGCTATCCCCCAAGACTACAGTATGGGGTCCTTCAAAAAGGTTGTGAAGAGGTTTTTAAAGGGTAGGCAACGCGCGTGTGATACCCCTGGTGTCGCAGGTGTCCATAGGCTACGGTAACCGCTTAACATCAGGCGGGCCGTAGGCTTGTTTGCCACCCAGTGGTATAAAAAAAAAAAAGAAAACTAGTAGTGTAGTTTAAGTAACGTAGTGGAATTCTCCGCCAACACGCCATGTCATTCTCCTTCTAATAATATGGGATCCGTTAAACGAATCGTGAAGAAGAATCATACGGGCCAGCGTGGCTGTGGTATCATCATCAGCCTATTGCAGTTCACTGCTGGCATAGGCTTCTCTAGTTGTTCGCCACTTAGGGCAATCTGGAGGATATACCCGTAATCGCCACAATGTGCAGGCGGGTTTGCGATCGCAGGGCGTAGCTTCTCGCTCCGGTGATGCTGCTGCCCGTCACGGGACCGCGGTATTTAGCTATGCATTCAATTGTCACGGATATACTGCCACCAGTCGGTTGCCAGGGCCTCGTTTGTTCTCCGGCAGGATGTACCACGGGTAGGTTGGCTTGGAGTTAAAAGCTGATAGGCCGCTTCCTTACATACCAAAAAATTGCTGAGCCAATATAAAAAAGTAGTACACATTGTTTATTACTCCTCTCATAGCGACAGACGCCATGCGTGTATTGAATAGTAAATGGACCAATTAGTCGTCACAATTAGCTAAAACAAGTGCGCCTACGGTTCACATGAACCTAAATTAGGCCCCGGCCGTAGTCGCAGGGAGGTCATTGCCGATAAACGCTGTCGGTCTGATAACGGCTGCGTGTAAACAGAATGCTCGGGTGGGGGAAATAATATTAAATGGTGGCTTTTGACCGCTTTTACCAGAAGTTAATAAAACTTTAATGGGCCTGTTTCCGTAAAAAATGTAATTAGTCCGTCTTTTAGATTGTTCAAATATAAAAGACACGTATTTTTTCATTTGTAAATTAGACCATAAATTACAAAGATATAGCCCGTTAAAATTACGCGTGACGTCACAGAGTGGGAGTTTTTTCGCCACTAAGTAACGGCAAAGACCCCCACTCCTAAATTTTGATGCCATGTATCTTTGTTATTTTTTGTTTAAATGAACAAAGGAAAAATACGTGTCTAATATATTTTTATAATCTAAAATACGGACTAAATATAATGTAATTATTTTGACCCTGGAAACATCCCCATTCGATATTCATCGTGTTTTGTGACTGTGATTGCTTAGGTTTTAATTCATAGTGTGATCGATCCGCGTTGCACTAACCACGTGTGATGAGGATCGCTTACACTTTTTGGACTTCGTCGTTGGGATAACATCAGGCAGGACGCAGTCATTTTGACGTGCTAATATCACTATTTGATCCATTTAATCTCGAATCGCTTAGTTTTTTTCCTTCATCATCATCATCAGCCTGCAGGCGTCCACTACTTAATATAAGCCTCCACAATAACAGATGTTATTTTGGGGATTGCCTTAGTCACAACACTTGTAAGGCGGGTTGGTGACCGCAGTGGGTTTTATTTGTACCCAGATAAACGCTGCTGGCCATTTCCTGATATTCCCTTAGTCGTATTCTAAGACACTACGTGGTCCTATTCTAAATGCGGAAACCACGAGGACAATCCATTCTTACCAATTAATAAAAAAAAGTATCTGTCGCACTTTGACGCCAAAACTACCGAAACAATGTAAATAAAATCTTGTACACAGATCTAGAGCTTTAAAAATAAATTACTTTTTAATGCTAAAAAAGTTCGTTGTCCACGAGAGCATAGTCGCGGGCACAGCTAGTTAGCTATAAATTAGAAACGTTATCTAAACTCAAGCTTGTATCGAACGTAAGGAGGAAACGTCCCATTTACACGAAGAAATGGCGTTTTTAATCTCGTAACTTCTGTGACGTTGCAAGATTTTCGACAGTTAAAAAGTTATTTGTTATCATAAAAGCGTTTTAAGTTATCGGATCTCTTCAATTAGGAACAGCTGTGAGTCGTCTTTCACTAAGTGTGTTATGATTAGTGAATTTGTTCAACTTTTTGTGTAGGTAGGTATGTTCCGTTCCAGTTTCTTTTGTGACAGAGTACCTACCTACCTACTTAAGTCTGTGTTCTGAAAAAAAAAGTAACTTGTATGTAATAGTTTTAATTAATACTGGTAAATAAGCCTTACACTCTTAAGACGTGGAATCTTCCAATCCAAAAAAGGAGGTTTGGCTGTTTCTTATTCAAGAGTACAACTAGGTATAATTAGAACTACAGAAACTAAATGAATATAATGAAATTGCTCCTATAGTGTTTAACGTTTTTGCAACTATACCCAACTACTACAGAATGTGTACAGAATACAAATGAAATGAAAATCGGCCGATCCATGCAGTACCCATTCTTTTTCTAGCGTAATCGCCGATAAAAGCAAGCAAAAGGATCGTAAACGGCTCCCAAATGAATGCCTAGCTAGAAGATATTTCAAGCGTAGTTTGCTAAATGACGCGTACTAACTTTCTTGAATGAAAATTCGTATGGCAACAATCCAAATGATGATGCGACTAAGAATTCCTACGGATTAGTTCCTTGTAGGTAGGTAAGCCACATCTGCTCGCCCGCACAGACTGTAGGTTAGGTACCTACCATTACTCAATTATGGCCCATTTGCTACCTCAAGAAACGCAGAGGAGATGATAAGTACGTTCGGGTCAATTTATGAAATGGGTTTAAGAGTTTGTTGTTGATGCCGAGGAATATGATTGTTTATTGTCTTGCCATTTGGGAGTCTTTTATGTAGCAGAAAAAAACGCCTAACGAAAATACATTTTTTTAATAATCCCCCCTTTATAGTAAATAGCTTTTGCCCGCGACTTCGTCCGCGTGTTTAAATTTATACATACAAAAGTTTTTTCCCGCTAACTCCCGTTCCCGTGGGAATTTCTCAAAATACAGCCATAACTAAACTTTATATTTACTAAGGTACCTGCATGCCAAATTTCAAGCGTCTAACTTAAGCGGTTTAGATTTTTCATACAAAAGGATTTTCCCGCTAATTCCCGTTCCCGTGGGAATTTCGGGAATTCCTTTCTTAGTGCACCCCTACGGTACCTAAGCTACGTCCCTTCCAAATTTCAAGTGCCTACGTTTAGCCGTTTGGGCTGTGCGTTGATATGTCAGTCAGTCAGTCAGTCAGTCACTCAGTCAGTCAGTCAGTTTCTCCTTTTATATATATAGATACTATAAAGCATATAGGTAGTAGTTTTAGGTAATTAAACTATAGATCGGTGCATCTATCATATTACAATATTTACAATGTTCAGTAGTCACTGAACACAGCACTTCAATTGTAAGAATAATATTTAATTGTAATTCATTAAGGTTTATATATATGTTTGTGTTTTCTTTTAGGCGCTGAACTGTAAAAAGCAAAATGGTAAAAGATTTCCGAATAGTTAAAGAGCGAAATGGTTAAAATTATACACTAATGTGAGTATCTGCACAACGACACAGCGATTTGGTTGGGGTGCCCCTTTTTACTTTCCGTTGAATATGCTATGTGTGTGTAGTAAAAAATATTGAATTTTTAACGATAAAATGAAAACCGATCGCTAGTCATCACATGTTAACATTGTCCTTTGTCCGCCAGAGGCAGATACGCAAACGAAACGTTAGTGAAAAATTGATCGCGTGTGAAATGCGCCTAAAATTTCGCATATCGGTATTCGCGCGAAACATTTTTTGATGCCTCGTCAAAGCAATAAAATTTTCGCGCTATCGTTTTGATATGCAAAAGTGTGTTGGGTTTTTACAGGCTTTTGTTATCTTTTGCTTTTTATTACAATTTCGAGTACCTACAATCGTGTAGTATGTAGGGATGCGAACTGTCAATTGATATACTTTTATGTAGCTGTTTTTTTGGCGGCAGACGAGCTTTTGTGATGCCTGATGGTTGATTTATTTATTATGTAAAATATTATAATATATTGATAAAAATGGATCTTCAATTTAGTTTTACAAACAAAATTATTTCAGTAATTTAGTTGAAAAACATGGCAATACTAAGTACGTCAGGTCTAGTTACCAGCTAGTCACTCAATAAAATTCTGAATGTGTATGTGGTTTGGTACCACCCACCTACTACCTTCAGGCTCTTGGTATTTAGGTAATCCTTCGTTATTATACCCAATTCGACTTCCTCAAGACTAATGGTTACGGAGTGCCGGAGAGGTTGACAGGTCCGAAGTTTACCTTGATCATTATTTACTTAGTTCACTCTAAGTACTCTTAACTCTACTGAGTTTACGGTATAATTGGAGGCTTTTAAGGCCGTGTATAAGCTTTATCTAAGTTAGTGTGCTCCATGCTAGGTTGCATCGTTACTTTATATCAAGTAAATACTAATCTCTATCTAAGTACTCTTGATTTGGACTATACAACGTGTACATTTTGTGTTAAAATAAATGTAGGTTATTTCTCAATACTCTACACGTATGGGCCTCTTGGCCATGCTAAGAAATCAAATATTATAAAAATCCATTTACAATAATGTTATTTTTTAAATATTTTTTATATTATTTGGTTAATTAATATCTTAGATTTATTGTATATCAAATATAACACGTTCTATATTGATTAAAAATTAAGCAATCTATCAAAGCGTCCTTAGATATCGTACAAATCTTTGTTATCGATATATTGGAAGAAGATCCCGACAAGAAGATAATTATTTTGTTTTGATGAACTTCCAAATAAACTGAAAACAAAGACACTGTACTCACGAACGTTATGAATACCGAGAGTAATAAACCTTGATCCCGAAGTTGTTCTATTTATCGCGTAGGTCGAACTGATCCAGTAGAATGACCTCACAAGACAATAATCGCGGGTTAAGGTAATATCTAGTTGTGAATAGCAAGTAAAAAAGGAAGCGTGCGCAGTGACAGGATACGAGTTGATCAGAAATGAGATAACACAAAGATGTAAATAAACAAGAGCAACCTCAATTTAACAATCGTCGCTGTGTTCACAGCTTAGAAAGGACGTCAGTGAGGAACGAACTAAAATACTGTTTAAAATTTAGTGATATTTGAAATACATATACCACGTTTATACAATGCCTGTTTAGTTACTGATAATTCAGGCTTCTGTTTTTACCGACAAGGAAATTATATCGAAAATAGCCTTAACTGTTTCGAGATTAAGGATGGTCAGGTCATGTCGCTTTGATTAAAACACGCTTGTAGGTGTATTAGATTGGCTAGGAGCTTAGATTTTATTATTTAACTCTAAAAAAAAATCTCAAAGATACTCCGACTATTTCTCAAAACCTACAATCTGCTAATGTGCTGACAAAAGATGACCTTTATGCAATTCTGCAGACATTCCTTCAATATCAGGTATCTAAAAAGACAGTTCAAAATGCATGCCCATTTCTCCGTGATTAAATACAACATTGAAGGTTATTGACTCTTCTACCAGACCAACCCCTGTATCCACACTGCAGCTTACGGCTTCCTTTTATTTTTTGTTATACCATTAGTGTGGCAATGAAGCCTGTAGCTGGCCTGATGTTGGGTAGGTGACGATCCTATACACGAGGTCCTATAGACGCTTGCCAAATGCAGGTGGTCGACCCTAAACGGTACCGTATACGCTCTCACATACAAAGCATTCTTATCATTCAAGCCTTTATGTTTGCAACGGCGTTGTCTCACTGGTACTAGCTGTACTGCGCCGTAAGGTCGCCGCCGGCATACGGCGCGAGCGTGCGACGTGTGATTCATTGCCGATTCATTGAGCCATGTGTCCATAGTAGTAACCTTGTCAATGTTACCGAACCGCTTCCTCGCATTTTTTGTTTACACCGGGCTCGTGTCGAACGGAACGCATCTTCTGTTTCTATGTGACGTCACGCGGCAGTAAGGAGTAATGTATATGGTAAACTGTTGTCTTCAGTGAAGTACAAAGTGGCAAATCTACCCGTAGCTGTAACGGGCCAGCACAGAAGAGAATCTCAACTCCCCACATTAATTTATTACACATTTAGTAAAAATCGGACTAATTTGCCGCGAGCTTCAAATAGTATAGTTCCCCCACTCAAGTGCCTGTATTCTAAACCAAGGGTCGTAGGTTCAGTTCCTATCAGGGACAAACATTAGTCTGATGAACATTTGTGTTTGTTCCGTATTTGTATTTAAATTTAAGTATACAGGAAGATTTTTTAATCATTATCAATATTTTGATACGTATTCATTTAAGTCATTTGCTCTTGTAAGTTTGCTATCGTGTACTTGACTGAGACTGTTCCGTCTCTATACCAGTCGCAATTCGAAGCGAAATATCAAACACTAAATAAATAGAGCCTCTTGATGAGAACGGTGTCTTCTCTAAAAACACATTAACCGAGACAAATTTTGACATATCTTGGAAATTTCTACTCTAGAGGACACGGTAACACGAAAATTATTCCACGCAGCTATGATTTAAGGCTCCTAATTACTTGAAGCAATCCATTTCCATTCCTCTTGGTCGTCGTTTACAAAAAAATGTACGTTCGTGTTGTGCATACTCAATATAAGAAGATTTATCGTTCTTTTCCTGTGGAAAAATCTGAGTTTCGTTCGTTAGCTCCAATAGAATTCGATTGTTTCTTGTTTTATTTCAATATTAACGAATATCCAAGTCATCATACCGTAAATCTTAAACAAATCTAATTACAATTCTTTCAGCGTTTTGTATCAAATGTTTCCTTATAAAGTGATATTGACTAGCAGATGTTTCTAAGCTATTCAGCTTTGGTGATGGAAAATGAATATGGCAAAATGCTGTTACAATAATGTAAACATTCAGGCGATTAAAAAAAACATTTTGTTTTTATCTGAATCTAATTCTATGCTCAAATTCACACGAAGTCGAGTTCTAAATTGAACAGAGGCCGTCAACGTATGTATTTTCTGCAGTAAAAGTCACACGAATTTATAACGGCATAGCATGGAAATACCGGTCGAACCTTTTTCGTGAGCGATCAAACGGCAGTAACGGGACTAATGTTACCTTTTGTTTTCCTTCCGAATTCAGTGTGCACTGCGCTCACCTACGTCAGTTTTCGAACCTGCCAATTCATTCTGGTCTCTTTTGGCGAGCGGTTGCCGCCAAAGTTTTGAGTTAAACTTTTTGAGTTACCGTACGCTGACCGCGACCGGCCAAAAAACGTATTTCGAATATATGCGGGTTTGCTGAGCGGACCCTTTGATGTTCTTGGCTTTGAAATTCAATTGTAATGTATTGGCAGTTGTGGATGTTTTGTTGTCAAATTAGATTACATTTATTAGTTTAATTTTGGCATTAGGGAAAATGGCGTTTGCAGTAAAATCTCCTCAAATTTTACCATTTATTCGATTTTGTCAAGTTCAGCAGGCGAATTCTGTTTGTGCATATCGTCGCTGCGCGTGCAATACCGCGAAAGAGCAGTTTGTAAAAACCGCGTATCTGCGTTTTCGCGAATTTACAGGAGACAGAAAAAACATAATATTATCTGTCATTTACGTACATTTTGCGCGATATTTCAATTTTGTCCCTTTTGCTGTTACGCGGTATTAACAAAGTGCCCTTCCGCGGTATTGCACGCGCAGCGACGATATCGCACTTTTTCTTGTATCTTTGCATATAGATAGATAGATACGCTTCATTGCACATAAACACAGACATAACAGGAAAACATATTACAAATAACACAAAGTACAATCTAGGCAGTCTTATCGCTTATAGCGATCTCTTCCAGACAACCTTCAGGTAGAGGAAACCAGATTGACTAAGGAAATGGGTAACCCAGTCCAAAACTATCTAAGTATTTTATATTAAATACGTAAAATTATTACATAAATATACCAAGAAGTATATATTCCATAGACATACACATATACATATAAATATAATTAAATACACTTAAATAAATTATACATAATAACATATTACATAGGTAAACAATATTATTTGAGTACTAGCTGTGCCAGCGGCGTCGCTCGCGTGGATATCGGGTTTCAAAAATAACGGACTTCCATATAATACCCATCTATACCTTGTTACCTACTCTTTTAAGTTAGACCTCTAGCAATACATTGGTGAAAACCGCATTCAATTCTATGCAGTAGTTTTCGCGTAATGCGCGTTCAAACATACAGGTTTAAATTTCTCTCGTTTTCCCAACACTTCCCGTCACTGCTCCGCTCCTATTGATTGTAGCGTGATGAAAAGTATCCTATAACCTGCCCAGGAGTATGAAGAATAATTGTACCAAGTTTCGTCAAAATCTGTTCAGTAGTTTTTTTTTCTATAACGAACATACAGACAGACAGACAGACAAAAATTTTACTGATTGCATTTTTGGTATCAGTATCGACCACTTATCACCCCCTGATAGTTATTTTGAAAAAATATTTTATGTACAGAATTGACCTCTCTACAGATTTATTATAAGTATAGATGAATCACGGGAGGAACGCATACCATGATCCGCGGTGGGTTGCAAGAAATTGAAACGCTCTTTCAGATAGGAAGGTGAAAGAGGATTGATAAGCACAGTATATAACAGTGATAGAATATGTAGTTCGCGGCGACGACGGATGAGAAGCCAATTGACCTGAGAACGATATTCAGACACATGATCGTACTTACGTAGACCGAAGATGATTCTAATACAGAAATTTGTATTTGCATATGTACAAATTTAAAAAAAAGTGAAACCGAACTTCTCTCTTTTACAGGTTACATGACATTCTACCTACCTCTGTTTTATGCTATGTAATTTATATTATGCCCAACTATATTTCTTTAATTGTTTTACCAACCATGTTTTACTTTGTAACTGCTTTTGAAATAAAACAAACCTTCCAAAATTACCTTAAAAGACATTAAAATCTATCTTCTATACTTATAATAAATCTGTAGAGAGGTCAATTCTGTACATAAAATATTTTTTCAAAATAACTATCAGGGGGTGATAAGTGATCGATACTGATACCAAAAATGCAATCAGTAAAATTTTTGTCTGTCTGTCTGTCTGTCTGTCTGTCTGTATGTTCGTTATAGAAAAAAAAACTACTGAACAGATTTTGACGAAACTTGGTACAATTATTCTTCATACTCCTGGGCAGGTTATAGGATACTTTTCATCACGCTACAATCAATAGGAGCGGAGCAGTGACGGGAAGTGTTGGGAAAACGCGAGAAATTTAAACCTGTATGTTTGAGCGCGCATTACGCGAAAACTACTGCATAGAATTGAATGCGGTTTTCACCAATGTATTGCTAGAGGTCTAACTTAAAACTTAGGCACAAGGTATAGATGGGTATTATATGAAAGTCTGTTATTTTTGAAACCCGATATCCACGCGAGCGACGCCGCTGGCACAGCTAGTACATAATATTATGTAAGGATCACTAGGTGCTTTCCATAAACCTCCATACATACATGAAATATCAATTGTCCGCATCTCGTCGCGGGCACATCATAAGCATAATCCAGGATAAGTCAAATGGGAATATTATATTTAAGAGTCCGGCAATTTCCTCACACTTTGCTCGCTTTAAAATCTTCCCTTCTCTCTCAACAAACAAGTGAAATGTTTTTAAAACAAACTTTGGTTATTTTTGTAGAACAGATGATCCTTCATCCCTAATATGCCAAAGAATTTTCAGAATTTTCATTGGTTCCCAGTCCTATAACAATTCCTAGTTAAGCCTAACCATTTTAGTCAAAACAACGGTCTATCTTTGATGGGGAGAGAGTAAGCTGTTTGTATGTATTTATTTCGTCGTTCGAAATATTGTCTCAAAACTTTTAAAATGCAGCTTTTGAGTCTTTTTTTATGCAAGAGGCGGTGCAAATGTGATGCCTGATGGTAAGCAGTCGGTCGCGATAGTATAAAACTTATTTCATTTTTAACGGTACTTTATTCAATTAAGAAATACGCTTCTCAATTGAAAGTTTCCTTTTCTACTATTTATTCCGTTTCAGTCAGTACATTATTCATGAGCAAAACAATCGATCGTAAACGTAATTATGCCACGCGACCTTTGATTTCCAACGTTAATTAGCTTTTATGCTTTGTAGTTTTAAATTCGATTACCAACATAATGACAATTCATTCTCGCAAACAACACTAATTGAAATCTTTAACGAGGTTTCAAGTTAACCTAAATGTTTGCTTAAGTCACCCCTGATTACTGGGGCGTCACGTTCGACCCAAATCGTCGATAATTAATCATTTCGTGTTGGTATCGAAAGGGACGTGGATAAATTGCTATGGCAAATTAAACAAATACCCATGTGACACTGATATGGGCCGGTCTGGGATTAGGTTTTGTTTGAAAATCGCTAATGGGATTCATTAAAATAACATTGGCTTTTATTCGCGTGCGAATGTTTTGAGATTGATGATTTGTTTAAGTGCGGTTTGGGTTTGTACGATATAACGTAAATGCGTAGGATCCGTTTTGTAATTAAATCAAATATATGATAATATACATTGACTTTGGGATGCAAGGGAGCAATCCATCATCTTTTCGCTCCAAGCCACCCTCACCTGCCCGTGGCGCATCCTGGCGTGGGGTGCCCAGCTTGGTGATTATGGGTAAACCCTCTAGATATTTGATCAAAGTGGCGAACAACTGAAGAAGCCTATGTCCAGCAGTGGACTGCAATAGGCTGATGTGATGACATTGACTTTCATCCTGACTAGCTACTAACTTAACAGTGAGAGATTCTCAGCTTTATAATTTGTCTATTTTCGTACCGTTTTGTTTCGAGACAAACAACGTA
The DNA here is from genome assembly GCA_031163375.1 of Conogethes punctiferalis. Lineage (NCBI taxonomy): Eukaryota > Metazoa > Arthropoda > Insecta > Lepidoptera > Crambidae > Conogethes > Conogethes punctiferalis. The sequence continues at coordinate 9,843,064 of CM062090.1, read as the reverse complement.
TCTGCTATGAGATGTACTCGTTTATGCTGAGTTAGCTTGCAGTCCAATGGAATATTATTAAATAAAACTCTTTTCTCAGCGTCACTTATGTGAACAAATGCGAGTAACGCAATAAAACAAAATCTGTCTCGACTCTAGGATAGGCACGTGTGGAAACGCTGGGACCCAAAATACGCATTTTTAACATTGCTCCCGCCATATTTGAGGAGCCGCCGTGTAGTACGAAATATTGTAACAGAACAACGTATCTAAAACTTTTTTATCAACGTGTTGAAAACGAAATTCACGACGAAACTCTGTAATCCCTTAAGTACTAAAAATGCCAAAATAAAGGTCGAATCCTTTGTGGCAAGTTATGAATATTCATCAAAACGCGAGATCATTGAGTGAAATGCCTTTGAACAATGATTCCGTGCTTGTCTAGTGTAATTTGTCACCGGAGCCCGACCAAAGGCTTTGCGATACCCCAGGAGTACACTTTGAGCAACGCTGTAACACAATTTAATCCGACTGTGACCTTGGGAATGTTTTAGGTAAACGTGCTTTCACTTTGGTTAAACCACGTATCCCGTTTAAGTGCAAATGTTGGGATGGCACAGTCTTGTCTAACTGTGCCACGGAATGTTGTAACACAATTAAATCCGGTCTTGACCTCGAGAGGAGCAAGTAAGTGGAATGGTTACATTTGAGAATGTTCACATACCTACAAGTACATTTTCTTGAGAGCATAACCGCTGTGAGACCAAATTTTGTTTTAATATTCTCTGTTAAAAATTTCCCTCCTAAAATGTTTCTTTTTTCTGTCATTATATATTTTTCTTTATTTATTTGTCCTGATTTTTAAATATTTGCCTAAATATTGCAATACTAATTCAAGATGGCAACTTCGACAACGCGCCTCTCTTGACGGGTTAAAAAATTTGGGAACGGAAAATCTTTGCTTAATTTGGATGTAGATTCGCTAGGGATTCTGTTACGAGCCTCGGCCTTGTTAACACCACTTGTGGAATCGATGTTTGTTAAATAATTATTTATAATTGGAGAAACAGTTTTATTTTCTTACTGGCTGTACCAACGACTTCGTCTGCGTAGATTGGTGTTTTTGGGTAGAATTTTTAATTACTTTTTATGGATACCTGGAGTACACTAATATTCAAAGTTAGTATATCTTGCTAATATTCAAAGTTTCTCAACGCAGCCCAGTGCTAAACTGCTAAACCAAAACAACACAATTCATGTGTCACCCATGGCCAGTGATAACAATTTAAAATAATTAACTCAAAGTATAAAAACTTGAATCATTAAAATAATTAACTTGAACTCTTTAATTTGACCACTCTCGTTGTTTTTTATCTTAATTGTTTTGTAAATAAGATGCAAAACGTGTTAATTTTTTTCGTTGTTAGTATCGTAACCACGTAGTATAACAACTTTAACTAGCCTTTTGTTAATAACATGTTTCTTTATAGTTACGGACAAAGCATCATTCGTTCCAAAGTTAGTAATTAAAAAGTTACTTACTTTATTATTATTATCACTCTGATGATGATGATGATGCTTGCCTAGCCAATTCCAGCCACGGCGACTGTTTCAACTCCTGTAAGTTTCACAGAGAGTCCACCATGTCGGTCATGAGCACGCATGAGACGTATTATCACCCTCGTTTACCATAAAAGGTTAACTTCCTTAATTTTTGAGACAAACGTCTGCTTTAGACCTTGGTCTGTAGTTATAAATAAGATGAAGTTTTAATACAGAAAAGTAATTGTTGACATGTATTTAGAATAGTTGTAGACAGTTCTTTTTTTATGAATTTCAGAGAATATCACAGATTTGTGATATGGAAATTGGAACCAACAAAGGTGCCACGAATCAACCAAAAACCCGTCATAGAGCAACCATAAATGTTCATCACATGAATGTCCTGGGTGGTAAGCGAATCCACGACCCTTGATCCAGAAGCTAGGGTCAAACAAATGAGCCATCAGACAAGTCAAAAGATTTGATATTATATACCAGCACGAATAACTAAACAACTGCTACTCGTATATGTTATAGTCTGTATTTTCTCTTCTGTATCTTTTTGACTACAAACACTATAATCTTGTCTCAAGGACATGATACTATTTCCATTTATATTTGGAAACACACAGTCAAAGCAAACGCTTTGCAAATATTTACTATTCGGCAATGGTTGTACATATTTCTGTACGTCTGAGAATATCTGTCTCAAATTTAAGGCAAGATTTAGAAGCGTACTTTTGTGTGGGAAAACGTAGGCGAGTTTTGACGAACATTGTGTATTTTCAGTGCAGTCGAAGACAGAAACTACCTATTTTATTTTTGTCTAGTGTACTGTTCACATTATTATGTAGAATTGAATGATGATAATACTTTTTATAGTTTGTCTGCTGGACAAAGGGCTCTCCAGCTGTCCGCCACTTTGGTCAAACATCTGGAGGCTTTGCCGATAATCTTCACGTTCGTACATTATTTAGCAATATGAAGATTTGCAAGTATATAAGTACGGGTATATTTCAGGCAGACACATATACTTGTCCTTGTCTCTATTTGTTTCCTCAAAAATTTCCAACTAAATGTCTCATGCATTTTTGACAGATTTACGCGTTGCATTCAGAACTTTAATCAGATAATGAGAGAAAGTTGAAAACCGTATTGAAATAAACATCAAACATTCCCCACTAACATGCAACGTGCTATAGATGCAATAGTTACGATAGTACGAGTATTATACGTAGTTTGGCAGACATACCAGACCAACTATAGTTGAAATTGGCTCGCCGAGTCGAAACTCTGTTACCGGCACGCAAAGTTGCTGCGTGGTCCAACTCCACTGAAAACTCCGACGTCCCATTTTCCACTCTAGCCTGACAGGCTTGATTTAGCACTTTTTGGATTTGGAACAGCTGTTGATCACGTGTTTCGAAAAACATCAATCTTTTTGGGAAAAGTTGAAACAAGTTGCACGTTTTGTAGTTTTGAGTTGTAGAAATTTATCTTGTTTTGATTATTGCAATGTGATTGGAGCGTTCTTTATACGTATATCTATTTAAACTTCGTCGTAACACTAGTGGTTTACATACTGAAAAGTTTTCTGGAAAACTTATATACGCTCAATCTTTTCTAAAACTCAAAAAATTTGGTCCACTTCGTGATTTAGTTTTGGTCGCCATATTTAGAGAGTGAAGCTGTCTGCACAGACACATTGTTACGTGTTCATTCGTCATATTACGGTATTATTTCAGTAGGTTTAGTACGTTTGTGTTTGTATCAATTCGCCTGAACTAACAACAATACACAACACGTTGTGTGCGTTATATACGAACATCTTGATAACTCTCCAATTTGTATCCTGTACAATTAATTCAGCTCACACAATGGTGGGAGCTGGGAATCAGTTTCAGTATGCCTATTTTGTAGTTTATTACCACTTGTCTGTTTAATTGCCCGTAGTATCTAGGCAAGTGTTCCATAAACTATATTGTCTACAGAAGCTATGAAGGCGTGACGTTCTAAAGATGTTAATTGTGGGTTTCGTTTAAGACAATGCGCGTTGCACACTTACTATATCAATTTCATGATCTCAAAAATGATTTTATTAAATTTAATTAACTTTTTGTTTTTGTTATTATTTTGATCACATTTCCGCTAAATATAATTGCATGCTGTCTGGGATTGGTCGATGAATCAAATTAGATAATTAGTGAATGTATATCTTTTTCTTTTATTATTGACAATCCAAAATACACAAAATATAATAAAATTTCCCTCTGCGCTATGAACTGGAAGAACTCAAGAACGAGACTCTATTCAATCAATTTGCTTAGTTTGGAAGAACGTTTTACCAACATTCTTTAAAGATTACAATTTTTCATGCAATATATGCTGTTGATCTGACCTCAAAGTAAGTCATTTTACATTATTATGAATGAGCGAATAGTAAGTCATTCTACATTATTATGAAAACGAATAACAATGGAAACGGCTGTGTTATCTATTCAAATCGGTTACTACACGTACATAATGTATAACGATATAACCGTCCTGAACTATGAATCTTGTAAATACATATAATATGGACTTGACTTGTAATCAAAATAAATTCATTCTTAAATGTTACTCAGTGCTCACTGTAAGCAGTTGGCTGCGGTATTCTATAGGGTGGAGGTCCTCCCTGGATGGGAAGAGCAATTCGAGCGAAGATTCGCTATGCCCTAGGCCTCGCTTTTAAGGAAACTAAATAAAAGAAACAAACATTAGTGACTAGATAGGTGTACCGATCAATTTATCACATAGTTTGCTCCCATTCAGACGCAAAATTGATGTAAAAAGTGAAACAAACCGACCTGACATAGAAACATGTCGATGAGTCACCGTTCGAAAGTACATACAGCAGACTGGCACCACAACGTAGGGACTGACAGTGAAGGAAGTTTTGTGTAAGTGGAACCTTTTGCTCTAGTAGTTATTCATACATAATTATGCTCGTATACGAATCATTGACGGTGGGGTGCAGCGCCGCACCACCATGTCTGTACGGTATGCATTGCGGTTTGACACTTCGTTTCCGTGTCTACTCCTAGTGTTGAAGTAGCAATGTAATATCAATCAGTTGATCCGCTGCGCTGCCGCCCCGCACCGTGTGGCAGACCAGCATCCATCAAGTGAAATCGGTCAAGTTTCGAGATTTTGAAATTGAACTGTTTTACCGAATGTACGGTGGTGGTCAGCCAGGTAATTTCTACCAATGGCTAAGAAAGTGAAGTCACTTAGAAGTTAATGTCAAAAAGATAATGATAGATCTATAAAGATCTATCATTACATGCCTCTTATAAATAAAGATCTATCGATAGTATTGGTTGCATGACGGATAAATAAGTCGGCGGTCACTTGTACCGCCCCATCTTCACACGTAGGTGCCGTAAGTCGATTAAGGGACTTTCTCAACCAGTAGGATTACATATTGCTCGGGTCGTACTGGGCTCGTATTCCACTGTGCTCCCCCGCACTGTGTCGCCACAGTCACGAGTTCACGACACGCCGATAACGCGGCCACTCGGTCGGGCGCCGGCGCGGATGGCACAAAAACTGCGCCCGCGCACTAGAACGCAGACAGTTATGTTATGAAACGTTTCATTCACATCTTCTCGATACACATAAGTGTCGTCGAGCAATAGTATCGATATGTCAGAACCAAGCAATAATTTCGATAGTATAGTTTGTCACAAATAAAAACTATCGAAGTTGTCAGATTGCTTATAGTGGCCGTGGCTAATAAGCCGCCTATTTATTATTATTATTTATTTATTAATATTGGTTTCATGCGATTGTAATGTACGGTTCTGAACTATCGATATTATCGATACATGTCCTGAAAGTAAGGGAGCCATCATCTTTTCGCTAAAAGCCACCCTTACCTGCCCATGGTGAATCCTGCCAAATAACTGACGAGGCTTTGGCAACCGATTGAAGGCGTAGCACACAGGCCGAGAACGGACAGCAGCGTCACCGGAACGAGAAGCTACGTCCTGCGATTGCCAACCCGCCTGCACAGCGTGGCGATTATGGGCAAATCCTCCAGGTGTTTGCCCAAAGTGGAGAACAACTGGAGAGGCCTGTGCAGCAGTAGACTGCGATAGGCTGATGATGATGTCCTGAATAACGATAGTCCCTATCAATAGTGTCGTTTTATTCATGCTTTTTTTATAGTAGCACGACATAATGGCTTCCCTACACCTGATGGAAAGCGAAAGAGAAACCCAATTCGCTGTGATAACGGGCAAGTAACTGGTCAGTTACCTGTCAGTTGCCACCGCCATGCCGGCCCAACCCTAACCCCCTGCGAGCTCCTGAAACCCTACTCACCGGCAGAAACACGACCCGAAGGTCATTTGGCTGCGGCATTCTATAGGGTGGAGGTCCTTCCCCGGACGGGTGGCTCAATTCGAGCGAATATTCGCTTTGCCCTACCTCTCTTTGATCAACTGTTAGCTATCGATATTTCGGCGACACTGATGCACATCGATGTATATCATCGACATCGATTGTATTAAACGAATAGGTGCGTTGATGTGTTTGATCTCGGGAGCAATTGCGCCAATAAATTACATTCGGAACGCAATTGTTTAATTTACAAATCGAACCACTTGACAGCAAATTGAGTTTCGTTAGCAACAACGCTCTTTGTTGCGTAACCATGTCTAATGTATTTTTTTTTATAGTAGCACTACATAGTGACTTTCTCTGATAAGTACCTACTTACCTGATAAGTCTCTTAAGCAGACAAACTGCCGAATCTGCTGGGAACGGGCTGAAAACCTCTACACCAGTAACGTGTCAGTTACATAATATTTTATAATTACATCATAATTTAGTCTGTATTTTAAAATTAATATCCTGATATTAATTTTAATTTTATAGTCTAGTTTAAGATACCAATTTAGTTGTTTTGTGTTTTATGTTATTTATTTTTTAATTCTGCTCTAAAAAGCAGTCTTGGACCCTTGAATACAAATCATTTTTCCGTTCTCTGCACATTCCGGTTGTTACTACACTTTCCCGTTTCCATTGTTGTAGGTGAAAGACATTTGTAACGAGTTAGAGGTGCGGGTGCTGTGTCACAAGATACTGCAGAACGTGTCGATACTGCTGGATGCGGACAGGGGCTCTTTGTTCCTGGTGCAGGGCGAGAGAGCCGCCACGCCGAGCCCGCAAAATGGCAGGTTAGTGTTTGGTTGTTTTGTAAGAATTTCGCGAAGGTAGAATTGTTGTGTAAGTTTGGAATAAAAACGCCATGCTGTATGTATTAAGTAAAGGTGCGATTCCGCAGAAGCTACAGATAAACTTTACGAATGATATTGCTCAAGTTAGACATGACGTCATAGAAAGATAATACTCTTTATTGCACCAGAATGAAACATTAATGTAATTAATGTAATTGTGTAATTTGATGTATGTATTAATTTGCTGCGCCCTTCCAGGGTGTCACATGTATACCTTTCACAATGTTCCATCTTCTGTTATTTTGTAATGTGACATGCAATAAATGATTTTGAATTGAATTGAATTGAAACATGTACAGGAAAGAGGTTTTATACAGATATATAGTAGTACAATGTAGGCGGTCTTATCGCCGTAAGCGATCTTAGATAAGTTAACCTCTCGTATATATGGTCATATAGTTATGAATATTGTTAAGGGACTAGCAAAGTAGTGTTTTTTTTACATGTTGGCAATGTTACGCCCGGTGTGTTTACGCGCGATGCATTGTTTATTATAATACCCCTCTCACATCTTGCGTGGGAAAAATTGCGAAATTCCTGTCTGAAAAAGAAGGTATTTGTGTTTTTTTTATATCCAACCCATATATACAAGATACCACTTTATTTACATGTAAAGCATTATATTACTGAAAACTTCTTCTGTGCACATACAGTAATCATTTTTTCGCCGTTTTGTAAAAAAAAAACTCTTCAGATTTAGGTGTGCGATATTTAATTAGTATATGGCAATATATTCCTCAGTTCAAACCATTGAAAGTGTCATTGACGAAAGTAATTTCATTCCATTACAGAATTTCTTATCACGCAACGTAATGTAGGATTAAGAGCTTAATTCGTCAATGTTAATGAACAAAATTGCTTACATTACGCCGACGATTAAATTAACTCGGCCGAGGTAGATGAGTGAAAATAACAAAATATCAAATGGTCTAATTGAAACAAATGGATTCCGTAATAAGGGAAATCATTCCCCTTTTACTTTAGATAATAAAAGGGGATTAATGTCTACAGAAATTCGTATTCATAATTTTTAACTGTACTGATAATTTATTAGTCCTGTAGAAATAGTTTACGAGAACATATCTCACATTATTTGATATGTACCTAACCTACCTGGTCTGCTTTTATTGTTATTTTTTTTGCATAATATTTGAATTCGATCGTCATGTTCTTTAGATATTATAATTCCTTTATACATATTATATTAGTAGATACTTATTCTTAGTCTCAAAACAGTTTATTCTACATATCGTATTTACAAAATTTAACCCTGTTTCGATTTCTATATAAAGTTGTAGATTTTGGTAGATATTTTTATTAAAACGGTCAGATAGTCATCTGACATCTAGTACCACTTCGGTGATTTGAAACTACATGTGGCGTGATGGATTTATTGTTTCAATTTCAAACTACAAATAAATCTATAAAATTTTGTCGGTATAGGTATTTTATATTATTTGCAAATGCAGATATAGAAGAGCTGTAGACGCTAAGGCTTAATAACGGGTCTTCATTCGAATCGAATGAAAGAAAATCGTATCGATTAGACGTGGAAGCATCTGAGTTCAATCCGATCTCGGCCACAATCAAGATTTATTGCGGCTAGATCCAGTTGTGTCGTACGTTTTATATCTGTATTTAGATCCTGTATTTACGGTCATATTAGAGTTCTTGCACACGAACAACAGTTGTCGACGTATGTAACTGTAGTTGCTACGAGAAAGGCATATCGACAGTTCGTTGTCTCCGCCATGAATTGTAAGATTATTATTGCTATACACCGACTGATCTCGAAAAGCGACTGAAATCACTTCACGAGTGTTTTACCTACGGTAGTTGCTAGCCAGGTAGATAAACCCTACCACCGGGATAGGAGCTGAAATATCAAGCAGTCCCTTAGTTGCCAGATAGTCTCAGGCACTTATTTGCCACTTGCAACAGTTCTTTGGAAACAGTTTCTAGCAGCGACTTATGCGAATGGACGTCACTTAGGGACCTTCCAGTGGCGCGGCGAATGCACCTAGTTCTATAAGAGTTGCGGTATCTACAGGTTGAAATTATTACCAATCCTAAGCTGACATTCAGGCCTATTTGCCCCCTCTGACTAAAAACTGGGCAGGTTGTTATGACGCCTAGTTACGGACAGGTGACGGCGACTTCAGTTGTTTCTGCCGTCGTCAACGATCTGCTCATGTGCTCGTGTGTGAGAGCCCTTAGCTGGCCATGCCACGTGTTTTTTATCTCGGTGATGTCATTCGTACGGAGCATTGATGCTGTTAACTGTCATGAGTATTCATGAATAGTGTGATTAAATGGATGGCATGTTTGGAATAATGAGAGTTTTATGTGGCGAAGAATTGGAGACAACTGCAAAGAAAAATTATGTAGAAAATATCGGCATCTTTCAATTCCATTCGGCAATCCGCCGTTCAAATCTCGCCACAACACATTAGCAATCTATTTTCTAATTGTAAATTAATAAACATGTACGTTTATTCGACGCTCTTACGTTGAAGGAAAATCGCCTGGTCAAAAATCAATGTAAATGTTTAAAGTCGGAAAAAATCATTTTTGCGCGGTAAAATTGGTTGTGTGAAGTCGATCCCAAAATAAGTAAGTACCAGTTACGTAGATAAATTAGTGCTCAGAAGAAATAAGTACAACAGTTAATCTTCTCATCATAATAACACACTTTGATTCGAAACCTTGAACTTGTCCATTATTTTATTCAGCTTTTTCAAAACCAATTGTGTTTGTAGTTTGCTGTTGTTGTTTACTCAGAAGAAATCATTACAACAATTAATCTTCTCACCACTCAAGAATACACTTTGATTGAAAACCTTGAACTTGTCGATTACTTTATTTACCAGTTATATTTGCGTTATTTGTCGGATAGCTATAGACTACACATTTATAACTATAAAAGAGTCCTTTTTATAGTCATTTTATCTTTCCTCTTAGCTTAAATTATTTCACACTTATACACTAAATCGCAGCCCAAAGAGATTTATACATTTTAGTTATCATTAACACTTGCGCCGTATATCTCGTTCTCGCGTATAAGCCATTTGCATTAATATTTCTAAAATATGAGTTAGGATTCCTGGGTCATTTAAGTGAGTTTATGTTCTGAGCATAATTTTAACTGCGCTTTGATCTTCGAATCTCTGTTTCAGAATACGCGTTGATGTTTTATCAAAAGTCCACCTTTATTAGTTCACGTTATAATATAAATGTTGATCGTCGACTTAATTCAGATTCAAATGTGGAGAATAACTTTAAGAAAGAAATATCGCTATAATTTTGAATAACCTTCAATACCTTCGTCTTTCCTGAGTGTTACAGCTTGGAGGTTTTTAAGGCTAGAGTGAATAGGCTTTATCTAAGTAAGCATGCTCCATCCTAGACCGCATCATCATTTAACATCAGGTGTGATTGTGGTCAAAAGCTTTCTTTAAATTAAATAAAAAAAAAATTAAAATGCACTCGCTTTTCCTTAAGTCTGATAATTCGGTTGGGACATTTTGACATCTTCGGAGAAAGATCGAAGAGGGATCAAATGGTTTTACATGCTTTCCGTTGCACGGGAGCGTATCACTGCTATCTTCTTGAGCTAACCAGGCTGCTACCTAATAATATCTTGAGTTTCATACCTTTGTGCTCATAATCCCTATTTGAAAGCGTTTAAAACATCTAGACACCAAGCTTCGACAAGAACAAACAAAACTTAAAATAATGCACAATTATAAGTATAACGTAGTTGCTTTCTATTTTTGTTTTGACGGAAGGAGCGAAGGAGCCTGTGTGTCATTCCATGTAATCGGACATTTAAAACTAAATGTGTAAATTCATCAATATAATTATCTTAACAATAACAAGGAGATGTTTAAGCGGCGTTTGAAAACCACCAAATCAACGCAGGCGTACTATATTATATTTCGCCGACTGTAAAAGGCTAAAATGGCTAGTGCAGATCTTGGAATGAAGTCATAACTCAAGACTCGCTTATTGGCATTAATCTCAGTAAATCAAAGTCCCTCATAAAACACAACTGCACTACTGGTCTCGTGCCCAAGGAGTGATTGCGTCCCTCCGCCTCGGCGCCCAGACGCAATTAGTCTGAAAGGGGAAATTTAATTACGAAAATTAATTTACGACTTGGTTCGATGACTTGCTCTCGGCCTATGGTGGGTGTATGAAAAACTTGGACAGATGTGATGGATGACGTTTAATTTTGATTAATACGGTATTTGGCTTCTAGTCAATTAACGATTGTAATGGGTTGTCGAATATGTCGAAAGTTCAGTCTGTACTGGTGTTATAAAATGTTTTAGTTTATAATTGATTGACTTTGAAACTGCGTAATTAATGTCAGTTGACATTAGAAATCTACAATAACTCGTTTATGCTGCCTGTCTACAGAAGCGTATCGAGGTAAAATCAACCAATAGAAATGCATTAATCGCCGCTCATATTCGCGCTTTGCGATTCTATTGGTGGATTCTTACCCACCGCTCCTCTGCTCTTAGGTTTTAAAATGTATGGAATATTAGATCTCATACAAATAAATATACAAAAAACTCACTACAAACAGACTGACGATTGGGTCATTCCTTGTTGTTACCTTTTCCAAAGCTGTACTAACCCATAAAATATGAAGTGTTATCCTAACCAAGCGTAAAAGTTTAAATTGTTTATATTTAGTCGGTTTTCATTCAATCCTTTGTATCATTGAAACGGTTCATTTTAATGTTATATTTTTGAGTATTGCCTGATTACAGGTTAAATTTCAACCAAATCGTAAGGCCAAATAAGATATCCAATATCTTAGAAAGTCGAAACAAAAGAATTGTTGATATGAACCAACATTTATAATCCTCACTACTATTTCAAAACTAAAGTTCATGTTGAATATAAATGATGATTATGCATAGACTTCAGTTATATATTCCGATTTTATGTAAAACATTCATTCGATTGAGTACTTCAATGCAAATATATAGAATGTAGATATTCACATTTGAAATCTTTTGTATTATCATAACATCTGAAATATTTGAATGTCTCAAAAAGGCATGAATATTGCATGGAAGTCCAGATATAAAAATATACGTTTAATTTGCACATTTTCTCATGTTCATGTTCAAATCGTTCAAAGACGATTTAACTGAATGAATGCATTCGCATGTTCAAGGAATCAGAGTCTACGTTAAATATTCAGAGATGTTTTAGTAGACGGGCTCGATGGCTCATTTGGTAGTGACCTCTGCCCTATGAGCCAAGAGTCGTGGGTTCGATTCCCGCACAGTACAAACATTAACACATACATAAACATAAACACAACAACCTCACCTGCCCGTGGTGCATCCTGCCGAATAACAAACGAGGCGCTGGCAACCGACTGGTGGCGGTATAACCATCACGATTGAAGGCGTAGCTAAATATCACAGACTGATGACGGGCAGCAGCGTCACCGGAGCGAGAAGCTACGCCTTGCGATCGCCAACCCGCCAGCCCAACGTGGCGATTATGGGTATATCCTCCAGATGTTGGTCGTAAGTGGCGAACAACTGGAGAGGCCTATGTCCAGCAGTGGACTGCAATAGGCTGATGATGATGACATAGCCACTTGGGGTTCTCTTTCGAATACCATCAGGCGTAGGGAAGCCATTACGTCGAGCTACTATAAGAAAATTACCTCACTATCAGTTGAGCCACCGAGCCCCGGACGGGCGGCTCAATTCAAGCGAAGAAAATATATGTGATGTTGTCTGATATTTAAACCCTGAATACTCAAATAGTGAAACAATAATTAATTTCAAATGCAAATCTCAGTACTGCTCTTTAGACCGTGGCGCGCACGTAAAGAGTGAAAAAGTACATATTTTATTAAAACGCGAAACGTTATACGTGTGGTGTGTTTTTAACTTTGTCTAAAAAATCTGCTCCACGGTCCCTTTGAAGTTCAACCGAAACGGAATTTCATATAGAAATTACTTTTTAAAACCGTACCACGATGTACTTTTGCTGGTACTCTGTGTTGGTTCACACATTTTCCCCTCGCTAAAATTAAAAAGCGGCCAAGTGCGAGTCGGACTTGCCCATGAAAGGTTCCGAGGCAGCAAGTAAACGTTCAGGGAAAGGTGGAAGGGACAAGGCCACGCGGAAGATCTCCTATGCGTTGGATTGATCAGGTTAAATCGGCAGTGGGAACCCGTGTATCTGACTGCGCCAGACAGTCTGCCAACAGGGAGAGATGGCGCGAGATCGTGCGGAAAGCTGTGTCCGCCTCTACCACCGATGTGGATGCCTTTACGTGACCACAACCGCTCTGCCAAGAGCGAAACGACAGAGAAGAAAGTAAACTCAATTTAAAAGTTATTATAGTTCGTTGTAACTTTAACCAATCTTTAATAATATCTAGTTTTTCCTTTATTAAAAAAATATATCCTAGTTTTCATTTCCACTAATTTTCCGTGGAAGTTTGCATTATAATGTATATGCTTTTTTTTTAGTTTTGTCATTCTCTTATTTTAGAAGTTAAAGAGTGGGGAGATACATTTTACCACTTTGGCAGTCTCTCGCGTGAACTCTTCAGTTTATAAAAAAATGTATTACAAACCTCAATATAATTTTTGAAGATTATTCATAGTATCGTATGAGTTCGATGAAAAAAAAAATGTGTTTCAGTTAAAAGTATGTAGAACCCTCAAAAATTATTACTTTTTTAAATCTTAATACGGTTCACAAATTACATCTACTTACCAAGTTTCAACAGCATAGTTCTTATAGTTTCGGAAAGATGTGGCTACGACAAACAGACCAACAGACAGACAGCCATCACGAATCTATAAGGGTTCAGTTTTTCCATTTGGCTAACCTTAACCCTAAAAACGTACTTTTTTCACTGTGTAAACAAATAAACACTTATTCAAAAGTGGTATTTGCATGTGAATACCCGCATTTGCGGTATCGGAACATGAACATAAACATCAACTGCAGTTTAGGTGCCCGCTAACATTTTCGCTTGTTAAATTATTTAAAATAGCTCCCGAAGCTTTTGTTTGGGCAACTATTGTTTGCTTCTGCTAAAGTATAATTGGCCAATAAATTGCTTTGGACCCCCAAGGGTTAATGTCATTTGAATATAGTAAAGTGACGAAGGTTGCCTTGGCTCTTGGCAGATCAGAATACTGAAAACAAGCTTAATGTATAAGACCATTGAGTTCTATTTGAATGTACACTCATGTCATATGTAACTGTAATTATTGCCTTAAGTATTGGGGTTTAAGGTGCAAATTTCCGGTATTATGAACCTTTTGCGCGTATAATGTGAAGCTTTCGAAAACTTTAATTGCATTCAAAGTAAGTCTGTGGTATTAATTTAAATTACTAACGAGTTATTAATGCAGTTATGCCCTAAGTAATTTGGTAGAACCAGCCTCGGTGGCGCAATGATTAGAGCCTAAAGTTCGACCCCCAATCGTATCAATTCAAGAAATAAACTTTCTAAATTGTCTCTATGATCTTGGAGCGGTCTTTTCAATGCCAATATTCCTTGCAATGTTTACCATACACAGATAGACTTAGAGCCTAATAAAGGACATAAGCTACTGTTTCATGCGTAAAACTTAGGTTACGGCATCCCGGGCACAGCCAGTTAAAATATATAAACATTACCTGTACCAACCGACGAGCATGTATGAGGAGATTGATGAATGTGGACGAAGCAAAAGCTGTATGCCAGGATCGTCGCAAATGGAAGGACATGGTCTCTGCCTACCCCTCTGGGAGAAAGGCGTGACGGTATGTATGTATGTACCTGTACCAAAATCACTCACGCAAACTCTCATAAGGGCTATTTTCTCCCTAACAATTGAATCTATCAAGAGGATTTATGTTAGAAACAGAAGTCGACGCCCTGTAACATCGTTATTGGCAAACAAATAAATGGCCAGGAAACGGTAGTTGCGTCACAGCTGTCCGAAAGGAAAAAACAAATATCTCTTTCGGTAACTTGAAGTGGGACTTAGGGCTAAAACAGACGAGATACTGAATTTTTTAATAATAACTGATACTGGTGAGCGATGAGAATGTGACCATAATTTAAAAAACGATCAGTGTAATAAAAAAAATAAAGTCGCATAAAAATCTCGACTCTTTTAAAAAAAGGTTAACTCTTTGTCAGCATGATGCATGTGCATCTCATGTCTATCATCGATAACAAAAAAAAAACAAAGTCACATAAAAAAGTCTCTCTCAAAAAAGAACTCTGTGGCGGCATGAGCCCAAGGATAAAAGTAACCAAAAAAATCTCAAAAGTCACATAAAAAAGGTTTCCCTCAGTGAGGAATTCTGCCAGCGCATGTACGAGTATAGTCGAATCATAAAGAAGTATCTAGAAAAAGACCCAACATGGCTGTTACGACAATTATCATCGGGGGAGGCCTACGTACAGCAGTGGACGTTTATATTATGACCATGGTAATGATGATGGAATCCAGCGTCCCCGTTTCGTCTAAACTTTAGTGAACTAAATGTTGCTTTAGCTGGCTTTACTAAGGTCCTTAACGTCATTGAATCATATAACATTATGAGAAGCGTAACATAGCTGTAAAACATTTGATGTTATAGTTGTGTTTATGGGTTGCATTGCATCGAGCTCTGGTTTTTACGATAGTCGTATATTTGAATTTTTATAACAGTATTATACGGTGCTGAAGCATTGCAGTTGGTAATCCATGAGAGATTTTATTATTCTTAAACTTATCTTATTTTAGTCCTAACATTGAGGTTTCGTTTGAAATCGCCCTTATACTGCCTAACTTCGTTACTAGACCATGACGGTAGGAAAAACGGAAGTCTAGTAAGTGACTGCTGAAGTAACAATAGGTAAATAGATTTATTTATTCTCAGGTCAGGTCTAAATATGGTTCTGGATTGTTCTAACCAGAAAGTAAATTAAGGTACGCCTCATCTCCCTTCGTTCATATGGCACTGTCGGAATGTGCTTGGCTAATTCACTGCAAGGCGTTTATAGCCTGATCTTTCTCCGGTACTTTCGTCCCTTTCGGATTATGAAGTGAAGAAACAGAAAAGGAATCCAATGCCATAAAAATTAAAGATCATTTATTATTGTAAAAATAAAGTCAACAGAGTGCCATTTTTTCATTTTTTTCTTCAATTATAATTAATTCCATTAAATGAATAATTATAGACACATAAATTTACGTGAAAAAATTATGTCCTGCGTACTTGGCTAACCTCCTTGACGATTCCTCCGCTGTCCCCGACACTCGGATAAATGCCATAGAATGAATCGTCTACCGCATTTATATATGTGGGTTCTTTTTCGCTGTCCATTACTTCTTCCCCAGTTCTCTTATGACTGCACTAGTGCATCATCTCAAAATAAATATTAAACGCTCTCGTTCTTACTATCGCGTTGCACTAAATCCTGTATCGGGGACACATTAACGTCCCCACCACCCATATTTCACATAACTGCGAGGTGCCTGGGGAGAAGTGTATTAAAAGATACCGCACCAACGGTTACTACCGCTGATGTGTTAGCATCATTTACCTATTTGGCGGTAATCACGATATATGCGCCTTTGTACTTTGGACGATGTGAAAGCATCGGCGCTTTTGCGATTTTATAGCCAGCTCAAATTGAAAATGATGAAGTTTGTTTTGGACGAGATGAGGCATATGTTTGGTTATAACGCCATTGATCCTTTGTTTCAAAAGGTTAATTTTAGGTTGAGTCAAATTAAGAAACAAACATTTCTAAAACTCAATCTTAAAATGATTTTTATTCGTATAGGTTTTTAAGAACAAGTACTCTCTATCTAGCACCGGTTCGGAAAACAGTATTTGAACAAGAAAAATATGGCGAGATAATCGTGGAGTTGTTCTTTTTAAAAAATACTAGCTGTGCTTGCGACTTCGTCCGCGTGGAATAGTTATTTTCCCCCCTTTTTTTACATTTTCCATTATTTCTTCGCTCCTCATAGTTGCAGCGTGATGTTATATAGCCTAAAGCCTTTCTTGATAAATGGTCTATTCAACACAAAAATAATTTTTCAATTCGGCCCAGTAGTTCCTGAGATTAGCGCGTTCAAACAAACTCTTCAGCTTTATAATATTAGTATAGATTTCGTATATCACGTTATTACTTTTGACGGCGTACCTAATTTAAAATAAAAATCAATTACTTTTTCTTTAAAACGGGATTGATCTGAATAATATCCAACATCTGTTAATCCTTTCATTTCATCTAGGTAAGTTTATTCTCAAGATAGTACTTGACTGTTGTATTATCTTAAAGCTCTAACTTTTAATACTATCTATCTACATAATATTTCCTTTTTTTTTTTTTTATGACATAGGTGGCAAACGGGCCTGAAGGTCACCTGATGGTAAGTGATCACTTCAGCCCATAGACACCGCAACACCTTTGAACTCTCCCCTGTCTTAAAATGTTCCCGAGTTGCCTATCATCGCAAACAAATTACCCTTTTCATAATGTGAAGCAAGTTTTATTCAAAGTTATAATTAAACAATGCGGTTTTCATTAATTTTACGGCGTTCTTGCTCCAAGAATAAATGAGTATTGCTTTGTTTCTTACCGACGTACCATGGTGGTATTACGTGATGGTGATTGTATTTTTTACTTTTACAATGTAGGTACCTAATGGGCATATACTCGTAATACCAGTGACCTATAAGTTTAATAAGGCTATAAATCGACCCGCACGTTTATTCAAATTGCCTCGGAACCAAGGGTCGCGGGTTCGATTCCCGCACAGTGCAAACATTTGTGTTCATGAACATATCTGTTTATATTGATCTGCCCGCACAGTACCTACAAACATTTGAACATGTCTGTTTATATTGATCTGGGTGTTTTCTATGTATAATATGTATTTACTTACAAAAAATGTATCTAAGTAAGTTTATCAGTTGTCTAGTACCCATAGTGCAAGCTTCGGCTTAATTTGGGGCTAGATGGAGTTTTTTTTTTTTTTTTTTTAAGGCCTTTATTTGACTACCACAAGATTCTGCTATTTGATACAGAAACTTGGGGTAGTAATTAGTATTTTGAGTAGTTTGTAATTATTACATAATGTGTATAGTAGAAGATTGTGAAATGTGTATTTTTTAGTTCTAGGCCAGTAGTAGCCTATTAATTGTACATTTAGATTTGAGTTGTTACTAGTTAAGTTTTATTTAAATTTTAGCATGAATTAGTATTACTTTTATGTTTTGTTAAATGATTTTAATGTGCTTACTATGTATTTTACGAATTGTATGAAATGTTGTAGAACTTTCTCCTTTGATATAATATTTTGTATTGTGTATGGTTGAACTTTCAGTATATTACATATGAATTCATAGTCGTTCCGTTGTATTGCGTACCGCGGGCAATCGCGCAGTAAATGGTCTATTGTTTGCTTAGTGGTATCGTCGCACGGGCACGCATCTGAGGGTGTAATTTTAAATCTGCAAAGATAGTCTAAGTGGTAACCATGACCGGTAAGTATTTGCGTTAATTCGAATGTAGGTGGAGTAGCTTGAAAAAGTTCATTAATGTCTTGTAGAGTTGGGCACCAGGTCCTTGTATGTTGTCCTTGTTCTGTGCTGTTGTATACTTCTTCGGACTGGGCCAAACTTTTGGCTTTAATTAACAATTTAGCATGGCTTAAAGGAAAGTTGGAGTAATCTGGAGACTTGTGCATTGTTGCTGCGGATTTAGCGGCAGCGTCTGCCATTTCATTGCCGTCTATTCCTATATGTGCTTTGACCCAGATTATTTTTACTTCTGCTTGCTTCTTTATATTTCTTATATGGCTGTGTATATTTGCGACTAAGGGATGTGTACTATTAACATTTTCAATTTCTTTTATACCAGATAGACTATCTGACAGTATAGCAACACCGGATATGCTATTGTCTGAAGCCCAACGCAAAGCACGTTCAACAGCATATAACTCCGCCTGGAATACTGAACACCATTTGTGCAATTTGAATTTTTTCGTTACTATCGATCCATCCGGATAGATTGCGACAAACGCGGCTCCAACCTTACCATCATGCTTACTACCATCAGTAAATATTTTACATAATGGAGGTGGGCACAATTTTGCTACATCAGCTTCACTAACAGCACTATCCATTGCAACGTGTCCTCTTTCTGCTGGATGGAGCAGTTTATGGGGTCTTACGTGCCTTTCTAGAGGTGTATTGCAAGGGGAATCTAGTATTAATCCGGTTCGTTTGACTTTTTCTATTGCTGCTATTTCGTTGACTTTAATGTGCAATGGAGTAAATTGAGCTAGAGCAATGGCTGCGGTTGAGGATATGGTCCTAAAGCCTCTTATTGCTTTTATAGCAAAGCCACGTTGGATCGATCTAAGAGCGTCTTTTACACATTTATTCCTAGTTGCTGTTGCCCATATTTCTGCTGCATATGTTATGATAGGTTCAATTACTTGATGATATATTGTGGAAACGTTTTCGGTGTGAATTCCCCAGGTGGGTTTAATGATTCTACAGAGATTTTGAAATATTTTATGAGCTTTACCAATGACTGATTGAACATGTTTAATGAATTTTAAATTTTTATCAATTATAACGCCAAGAAGTTTAATATGATCAACGAACTGAAGTGTGTGATTACACATCCTAATATTTGCTTTAGTTGCCTTGGGCGTGAAAGCGATTAATTGAGTTTTATTAGGACCAAAAGAAAGTTTAACTTGATCACCCCATGATGCAATTTGTGTTAATGCAGAGTTGGCAGCCGACTGCACTGACGCAACGTCTTTCCCCTCCACGATGAGGAGCACGTCATCCGCAAAAGCTTGAAGATGGCACCCGGTCGGCAGTTGGATTTCAAGGAGCTCATCTAGAATCAAATTCCAGAATATGGGGCCGCAAACTGAGCCCTGAATACACCCTTTAGTCATCGGTTTACTCGCTGTTACGTCAGCATAATCGAGCCTTACTGTACGGTTTTTGAAATAATGTTGTATTAATTTAAATAGATTTTTTGGACACCCTATGTGTTGCAGTCTTTTGAATAAAGCAGGCCACCACGCGTTGTCAAAAGCAGCTTGTATGTCGAGAGATACTGCAATTACTTGCTTTTTATTGTGTTTGGCTGAACTTATTACATTCAGAGCAGCATGAAGGGCGTCTGTGGTCGACGTTTGCTCTTTAAAACCATATTGATGAGGGCTTGAGCTATTATTCTTCCCCATTGAAAATGTTAGCCTTTTGACTATTAGTCTCTCTAATACTTTGCCGAATAGGTTTAATAAGCCTATGGGACGATAAGAAGAAATATCACTGTAATTGTCTTTGTTCGGTTTCGGTAACACCTTAACATAAGCTTCCTTCCAACAGCTTGGGAAGTATGATAGAGCGACACATCTATTCATAATCTGCGTGATTAAGTTTGGATAACATTTTGCAAATGCTAAGCATATATCAGATGTTAAGTGGTCCATACCAGGTGCTTTATTAGGGTTCATAGATTTCAGCGTGGGGAAGGCGTTGTGGCTATATCATTTGATATAGCCAATGCCTTTAACTCCATCCCCCACGCCACGATACTGGAGGCCCTTAAGTACTTCGGCCTCCCAGCTTACTTGCAGGGAATTCTGGCTAACTATCTCTCGGACCGGTCAGTACTCTTCGTTGATAAGAACGGCGATTTGGGTCGTCATGGAGTCGAATCCGGTGTTCCACAGGGGTCTGTTTTGGGGCCCCTTTTGTGGAACATTGGATTTGATTGGTTGCTGCGGGGTGCACTTCTCCCGGACACAAGTGTCATCTGTTATGCTGATGACACACTTTTCACTGCCCGGGGGAAGAGCTACGAAGAGGCCGCACGGCGAGCTGCCGCAGGTGGATCTCTCATCGTCCAGCGGATCAGCCTCTTGGGGCTAAAGGTGGCACTGAATAAAACCGAGGCCGTATATTTTCACGGTCCTCGAATGCGCCATCCCCGTGATGCTCACGTGGTTGTGGAGGGCGTTCGAATAGAAGTAAAGACCCAAATAAAATATTTGGGTCTTCAGCTGGACGCGCGCTGGCACTTTGGCCCACACTTTAGTGGGCTGTCACCGCGCTTGCTCAGAGCGGCGAACGCTTTTTCGTGGCTCCTCCCTAATCTGGGAGGGCCAAAAGCCCACTGCCGGCATCTATACGCCGGCATCCTGAAGAGCATGGCTCTATACGGCGCCCCGATCTGGGCGGGCACCGTAAACCGGCGTCAGAACAGGGTCTATCTCCGACGGCCTCAAAGGGCTATTAGTCAACGTGTGGCCCGCGCTTACAGGACCGTAAGCTTTGATGCATCCTGTGCTTTGGCTAGTACTCCGCCCTGGGAGCTTGAAGCCCAGGTACAGGCCAAAGTCTACTGGTGGACGGCCGCGGAGAGAGCGCGCGGAGAACGTCCTGCCCCTGCCGAAAGGAATGCGGTGCGAAGGGAGGCCTATGATGACCTGCTCCGGCAATGGTCTGAGAGCCTCGCCTCCGCCACATATGGTCGGCACACGTTGGATGCTGTGGGTCCTCTTCTCCAGACATGGCTGGAGCGGCCGCACGGATTTCTCACCTTCCGTTTGGTGCAGATATTGTCCGGGCATGGATGCTTTGGAAAATATCTGCACCGAATTGGGCGGGAGGAATCCCCTGCGTGCCATGAGTGTGGTGCCGAGTGTGACTCCGCTGAGCACACACTGGCTGTATGTCCAGCCTTCAATACACTTCGCGCCACCTTAATGGGCGCCATAGGTTTGGACTTGTCGCTCCCCACTGTCGTATCGACCATGGTGGGGAGCCATGAGGCTTGGACGGCTGTCGCCTCCTTCTGTGAGACTGTCATGTCCCAGAAGGAGGCCGCGGAGCGTGAGCGGGAGAACAACTCTAACGCTCCTTCGCTTCGCCGACGCAGAGGCGGCCGAGCACGGCGACAGTTTCGTCGGCTGATACCGCCTGACGGGGCCCAGCAGGTGGTTGGTGCGGGGGCACCTCCACCGGCCTGGCACGGGACCCCGTCATCGTCGAACGGGAGTGGGCTGACTCTTCGGGCCGCTCCTGTCACTCCTCCCTAGCGGGGGAGTTTGAGGGACCTGCCCATCTGGGTCGACTACGCTGGTGGTGTCAGGGCAGCATAGGTCTCCTAGGACCCCTGACTCCACCCCATGGCGTTTGACGAAGAGGCCGGGGTTTTTAGTGGGTATTCCCTGCCTCTATACCATCTTGAGGCGGGGTGCCACCCTTTCCATTTTCGAGGGATTTCAGGCTTTCGATAACCTCGAAATCGGTGAAAAGCGGCTCGTCTGCGGTGTCAGGGACATGTTGGGAGAGTATTTTGGTTTGATTATGATGGTCAGATACGTCTTTAGTGTCATCGGGGTAAAATTTATTAAGCAGTAGTTTCGCTGTTTCAATTGCCGAAAGAGTGAATGTATTTCCTATTTTCAGAGTAGTCGGTGGTTTAGATTTTGGCTTGTGTGGCCCAGCGTGGTATGTGTTGGTTTTTTTTTTATTAATTTACGGGATCTCTGAGGCTCTTTCTTTCCTTTGTTATGGGATCCTATTAAACGGGGCGTGAAGAAGCATTTTACGAGCTTTCATGCAGCATGTCGGTGGCAACTGGCAGGTGAGTTGCTCAGGTTAACACTCCGTTGTCGCAGCGACTATTTCGCTTTATATCAGACATAGTGAAGCCATTATGCCGTGCTATAAGAAAAAAGGCTAACAAAACCTTGAACCAATATACTTGAAAGAAGCGAAATCATCTAGTATCCGTAAGAAATGTTTAAATATATAATAATATATATAATATCAGACAACATCACATACATTGCTCCGATCCCATAGTAAGTAGCTTAAGCACTTGTATTATGGGTATCAGAACAACGAAGGTACCACAAATAAATACTTAAATACAAATATAAACACCCAGACACAAATGTTTCCGATGTCATTGTGAGTAGCCTGAGTGGTCTAAAAATTAGGTCTATTAGCTATTATGAGCATCAAGTCTACTTAGACTAGTTAGATGGAAAAGTTCGTTTCCTAATTTAACTTTAGTGAGAATCGAGACCGCCTTTGGTCAAAGTTAGTTTAGGAACATACTATTTAGATAGCTAGTAGATAGGAGTGAGCCTCACATAGCCCAGGTGCCCCATACCCAGACCCCTGGTGTACGCTTAAAGGTGTTCCCGACGAAAAAGCGAGCAAGAAATGTTGAGGATTTAACACAATTTTTACCCCGCGTTCATTTCATATCTTACGATAATGATACGCGAAAGTTTAAAAGTTTTTCTAGTGCATATACAGCCTGGTTTATTTAAATTCTAATGTGTATTTCCTTACAATGCGTTCGTAACCGGTTTATGCCACGACATTTTTGTAGCTAGACTTCTTATATACGCACATACATAGGTACTACTACGTTGACAGTGTACAACGTATTACATGGTGGCACAGTTAATTAAAGAACACAGCGTAGGTTGGCGGTATATTAATTAAAAGCTTGTATGTGTCTTGTAATTCTGGGAAGTTCTCCTTTTTCTTGCTTAATGCTAACAAACTTTTTTATTTTTAGAGTACGCATCAAGCGACTATGTACTTGTACATATAACAATCGTATTAAAATAATTTTAACTTATAATTTAACCTTTCTATCTTCCTATTCTTACTCAATGGTTGTCTGGAAGAGCTCATAGCGATAAGACCGCAAAATTTCAAGAAACGAGCGTATTCATATTTAAAAGGCAGGCAGCAACCCTAAACTCGATTAGAGTTGCGGGTGTCCATGGGCGGTGTCGACTGCTTACCATCAAGCATCACACTTGATCGTCTGCCGCCTTTCGCATAAAAAAAATGTTGTATAATGTTTTGTTTGTAATATGTTTTCCTATTTCCTTATATTATCTGTCGTTTGTGCAATAAAGAGTATCTATCTATCTATCTACCTTAGTGGCGGCCCGACTCTTCGTTAACTAATTAGTTGGTTAGGCCTACTGCACCATTCATCGGTGCCTCCTTGCCGCATGTATGACTGTGCGTACTACACATTTCTGATTCTATCTATGTTCAGATCTTATGCTCTAAACGTTGCGTACACGCCTCCGCCATTCTATTTCGTTTATCTCTGATTTGTCCAAATCGCATCCATTTTGTTTTCAGCTGAGCCTTTGTCTTGTCGGGCAATGCTTTATCGTAGTTTGTTTCGTTCGAGAGCTCTTACACAGTATGTAGATGGCATCTCAAATCTGAACTTGGGTTCTAGATAAGGAAAGGAGCGGGACGGATAACTTAAAATAGCTCTAGAGAATTGTACATGATATATGACCCTTAGGCTGCTGTTCCACTGCGGCGGTGTCCGCTCCGCAAAGCAAAGAGAAACGAAGTGCCTCGGTTCAGGACTGGAAATGGTGGCATCACATGGATTGTGGGATTTGAAGCCATGTGATTAGGGTGCGTTTCAACACAAGCGGGGCTCCACGAAGCTAACAGAAATAACCTGTAACATGGCGTATCTAAGATGACATGTGTGATTTGAGCAATATCATTGCCTAGTGATCGCACACATTTCATCTCCACCGTACTTCAGTGAAACAATATCGTTGGCCAATTTTTATTGCTTCACATACAGTTTGAACACAAAACTATCGTAGTTTTGTGTTTAAAAAATTGCGACACGAATTTCTGCGATGCGATATCGTGCGGCACAGCGTGTCTTCACGATTCGGGTAATATCGCAGAACTTACGAACGAATCAATTTGCAAGTTCTTGCGATGCGTCGAGGGACCTCACAGATTTTGACGATGCGACGTCGCACACAGTTTTCTGTACGTGCCCATAACCCCGCTTCTGTGGATAGGCACCCTTACCATCTCCTAGCTGAAATTAGTTTTATGCTCGACTGTAAAACATACTTATATCTTCAATAGTATTATGTTGAATATTCAACTGGGTAAGAATAATCGCTTTTATAAGCGTTACTAATATTTCTTCATTTTATTGCAATAATAAAGTCAGAAAACTTTATTGCTTTGCTCATAAAATTATGTTAACTGGAACAAGTGGGTAACTGATTTCAAATAATATTTTGAGAATTATGAACATAAATCCAAAATGTTCACCTTGACCGCGTTATAATTTATAAAATCCTAAATACCGAAGCGATAAAACTGTCGAGTAACAAGTTTTGAATGAACGATTTCAAATATTGTTCATGTTTCAGTGTTCTTTAGGTTTAATTTCCTCCTACACTAACGTCGGCTAAGCGTACCAATATACACTTTTCTCTTTGACTGGCTCGATGGCCCAGGCTTAGTTTGGGGCTAGATAGCGATGAGTGGCTCAGCGTGGCATGTCTTGGGTTATTTATTTATTGAGATGATGATGTCCCACACACCATGTCGCCTCCGTCCGGAGGCGGTATGAAGGTGCCTAATGTATTTCCCTCTAGAATTTTTTTTAGATCGGAGCAAGAATAATGTGGTTATACTCATTTCTACCTAAGCTGTGCTAGGAATTTTCATCTCAGAAAAATCTCGGTACAACATTGTCCCAATAAAGCGTCATATAAAAAATATATTTCTGTTGTCCCTTTAAATTTGCACGATTTGTACTGAGTAATGGATCATAGCCTTATGCTGGCCCTCGGGGACAGAGGGATGAATGTGACTTGTCACTCTATATAATATTACGTCCCGCTTTTTTCAAGGACGTCGCACAAGAAGGATTTACTATCGCATTATTGCGGAAACATTTTTTCTGTGCCTACCCTGGTACTACGGCGTTCTAGATGCGGTATAGCGTTTTTTGCTACGATTAAGTATATTATGACACCTAAACTTGGAACGAACATAAATATTACATGATCATATGGCTTTGAGAGGAATTCAAACCTACGTATTATATACTAGCTGTGCCAGCGGCGTCGTACGCTTGGATATCAGGTTTCAAAAATAATCAAATATACAGATAAAATTAAACACAAAATGACATTTCCTGACGTTTGTAAGTTCCAGATGGAGCTATCAATCATTTAAAATGCTACTCTATATTAAGTTTAACAAAGTCTTATTATCTTAATCTTTAAAGTCAATACCCTTAATGGGAAATTGTAATGAATAAATGATGGCCTCGGTGGCGCAATGGTTAGAACGTTGAGCTTACCTAAAGCGCGAGCGATCCGAAGGTTTCGGGTACTGTTCTCGGTCAGGTCCCTTTCGGAAAGGGTCTTTTCCAAATTTTCATCATCTAGTACTTTTAAATACTTGCCTACATGGTGTTGTTAGTATTCATACCTATATGTTTGGAACTGGTTTAAGAGAAATCATTATACCTACTCGCATTTCACTTTATTTTATATCTCAATAAAAACGATAAAAGTTACGCGAAAGAAGGCATTCATTCTCGAAGTTAATAACTTACTTTACTGCGTACTTTACACACAACTAGTATTTGTTTTTATTGGCTTGGCGTTAATCCAGCGTACATAACGTATTCTACGGCTGTAATACATAATACGTCTTCCTATAGAGCGGGTCTAGGGGCCCCAAGCAATCTGTCGTGGTTACACAGACGATTTCACTATCACAATGATTTATTCTACCCTATCAAGCGTGAGTAGGTTCTGTTTTCGGAAAATGTAAGACGAATTTCCCAATAATACTGCTATTGTTTACCTAACTTCGCTCGATTTAATGTTGAAAGGAATTTGTCGTAGGGGCCTGTGAATACAATCTTATCAGATTATGTACTACTTATGGTTTTATAAGGCTTCAACCCTCTTTTTTTGCTGTGGCTGTAGGCTTTGAAAATATTTCATTTTATTTTTAACCTCGTCTTAAAAGTTTGTTGTAGGTATGTGCGCGCCAAATCTTCGGTCTCCGTTCAAACGTCAACGAAAGTTACTGAAACTTTAGGTAATGTCTCGATGACGTTTCAACCTTATCTTCCCGTAAATTATGAGTACCTAACAATTATTGATTACCACTGAAGTGTCTCTCAGAACAGTGGAATTCGGGCTATTTTAAAAAGTTTAATTCCTATATCGACCCGACGAGGATTGAAATGCGATACCTTAATAATATCTCACGTACTAGCGATGATGACTTAAAGATATTAGCTATCAAGGAAATTAAATGTCAGATTTTGATCATAACACAAATTAACTACTCATTGATTATGACATTAATCTGATATGTGCGAGACAAGCTCCGCATTTGCGTCATAAGTTGAGATAATTTGCTTTGAGATTGGTCAGAATTGATTTACGCAAACTGACTTACTTTTAAAAAGAGAAGTGGTTTGGGTAAACGTACGTTACTTTACCTACTTATAGTGGTGGCAACTAAGGAAACATATTTTACTTGGTTGCCTTATGGCATGTGACCAAACTACGTCACGTGTGTAAGTCCTTGTTCCTCGAGATATATAGGTAATGGTCAGTTTTCTGGGCAAGAGTGATCCGATTTTTGATGGACAAGGCAAGGGCGTGTCGCCATCCATGCATCGTATATGTACCTCAATGTAAAGACATTACATATAAAGTTAAGCTTAAACCTATTAAGAACAAAAAAGTAAGAAATATAAAATAGGCTTATGTGCTCAGGCCGTCATTACTAAAAAAAGTGTTGCGGTTTGAAATTAATTTCATATTTTAAGTGCTCATAATTCTCTCGTTCAATTTTAACCTATGAAACAAGCCAATGTAAAAAGACTTTGCATTTCAAAAGGATCGTGCATCGAACATTTATTTCGTTCACACAAATGCAAAATATTCAAAGCTGAAATATAAAAGTCTTATATATCGTATCGGATGAAATTGACCGACTTTGCATCCGATTGATTGTTATTATTCACAGAAACGACATCGGAATTCCATTTTGGGGCTCCGAAGCGAAATCTGATCAATGACTTTGAAGTAAGATCTTTCGGTTTGAATTCGAATGTGTCCAAGTTAGCCGATTGTAATAAAACGGAACGGCATAATGTCCGTTAGGATAAAAAGTATTAAAATTATTAATGTCGGAAATCTGTTCCGTGACGTTACTTTGGTCTCCAGCTGGGTACGGAAAGTAATGGTCCGAGGAGGTCCGTAATGAAAGTAAGTCTTTTTTTTGCTCTCGACTCTGCCTACGTACGGGTCGTTAAGCGCTGTTATAGAGTACTAATTGGTGTTCAGCATAATTTCACATTAGTTATGTCGTTACTTTTTGTCAGATATGCCCGTTAGTACGCCTTTTTCAAAGTTTCATTACTTTTCTCGATATTAATTTATCTACCTGAAAATCGACGGATTTTTTTTTTCTAAATGACTGCGGTGATGGCCAGGGCGGCTTTGTCATCATCACTGGACTGTAGGGGGAGCGGAAGGCTCTCGCCCCTAGAAAGTCGTTAGATAGAAATGTCAGCTTTAAATAATATTATATGAAAAATTGTACTACGTAACTATATCTGTAAATCGCTAAATAGTATAAAACAACGCTTTTGTCTGTCTATTCGTTTAGATCTTTAAAACTACGCAACGGATTTTGATGCGGTTCTTATAATTGATACAAAGAGTGATTTAGGAGGATTTTGTATTGACGGTGTGTTAGCATTATTAAATACTAGCTGCTGCTCGCGGCTCTGCCCGCGTGAATGTTCGTATAAAACATAGCCTATATGTTAATCTGATGTACAAACTATATTCCTGTAAAGTTTCATTAAAATCCGTTCAGTAGTTTTTGCGTGAAAGTGGAACAAACATCCATCCATCTATCCAAACAAACTTTCGCGTTTATAATATTAGTAGGATTCAGCCAGCAAAAATGTATACTGGTTTCTGTAAAAGTCTGGTTGGTGTGCGTACACCAAACCTTAAATCCTCAATAATAATACCGCCTAAATTATACTACAAATAATTTACAGTTTCAACTCCTACCTGCTGAAAATAACATCGTGCATAATACATAACACATGTAATACTATCCCGACTCGCAACTGGAAAATAGTCGCAAACGCGGCGTGAAAATACAAGATGTTCACGGCATAATTTATTCAAGCCGAGATGGAACATATTTGCTATGCATAACAGTATCACGAAGACAGTTGGTCAAAAGTTTTGCAAAGCCGCTGAGCGTCACGGAGCGGCTTCAATGTACCAACTTGTGTTCGTATCACGGAGTTAATATAAAGAGGAGACGGCCTAAGCAAATGTGCAATTCTCAACTAAGTCCTTTTTTCGTGGGGAATATCTTTGGACTTTTAGCGTCTGCAACTAGGATGTAGACGCCGGATTATGCGCTGAACCTCACGGAGTCTGGATCCCCCAGGTAGAGAAGCTACCACGGCTCCCCTAGTACGGCGGCATGCATCTTTGAGCGCTCAGGGCGTGCTTTTCTCAACTAGGTCCTGACGTCATAGAGTGGTTGTGAAAACCCCCCTTGAATTATCCGCGTTAACTCTACACGCGTGATAGAGTCCATATACAAAAAAAAAACCCTCACCCCCTGTAGATAACACGCATAGTTTCAAAGAAAATATTGGTTACAACAGCTCCTCTCTGTATTACTCGATGTTACGTATTGTGTTCAGTATTCCAAATCGCTTTTAATGTTGTCTCATGAATACGGATACGCCTTATATGACCGAGTCGTATATTTGCCCAAGTGGTACTCTCCGGTATTATTTATGGGCATTTCGACCTTTCTGGGGCATGTTAAATGTATACAATCTGCGAAATGTTACACAATGAGCAATATTGGACGATGCCAAGGCCAAGGGCAGGAACGGGATCAATATGAGAGCAGGGGGTCCTTAATGTTGCGTGTATGGGCTTGTGTACAATCTTTGTACGATTTACTCGTGTCCGGCGAAATAAAGATTGTGGAAAAACGAATGTTATACTCTGTAAGAGGGTAATGATTTTTTTGTTGGTAACTTTTTGTGGCCGTAGATATATTATATTTGGAGTTCGTTTTCAGTTTTGGGCTGTATTCCGAGTATTAGGTAACTTATAACATATTTTTATGTAGCAGGCACCCGTTTGCGTGGACTTTGTGTTATTATAATTGTTACTCAATCACATCTTCTCCATCAAATCTTCTAGCTCATATATTTTTGACTCATCAAAAATACTGAAAAGGCGGAATAATGCTATAGGGCCATTTTCATATACATAATCTTATTTTTAAGCTGGGCAATTCTGTATCTTCATCATGTGTCAATAAATTTTAGCCAATCTATACGTTTACATAATACCGATTTGATTCGAAATGTGAAATAGTAAGGTAAGTTGTCTTTCTAGTAAATAAATAATATACTAAGAAAACTATGTACGTACCGACGTAGCGGTTTACATAATACATACACATATCTACGTCTTAAAACGTAGAGCTGTGAATGCGTATAAAGGTCTAAGCAAGACAATTGCTTAAAGCGGTTTACTCCATACATAGATGCACAGAACCTGTCTCGCAAACTCTAATATAATTCAAGCTATTCATAAAGGGTATTACAGTGCATTTCACACCGGACAAGTAGTTACATTCTAATCCAATTAAGCTCTGAAATTTCATAGTGCATGCTCCAAGCGTGACACATACTAAAAGTTGCATAACAGGGTAATGTAACACCGAGGGTAGTAACACTGAAGCCTTACAGGAGTTAATGCTCGCAGCACGCTTAGAATTTAAAGGGTAATCCAATGTGTCTGTTACGTCAAGTGACTTTGTGTGAAACAAAGACGTTTTGTTATGAGCTTAAAGTGTATTTTGCAATAAATTTTCAAATTATTGTAGATAATAATAGTAATATGGGAGATTGGAAATGGCCATGCTGGTCTATAAGATTAAATAAATAACCCAAGACATGCCACGATGGGCCTCACATCGCCATCTATTCCCAAATTAAACTAATCTTACTTAGATAATTATTTTTATAAGTAAATACATAATATGTATACGTATTTGACACCCAGACCAATTCATGAACACAAATGTTTGTACTGTGCGGGAATCGAACCCACGAACTTTGGCTCAGAAGGCAGAGGTCATTACCAAATGAGCCTTTGGGGCAGATTATTATGGATATATATACGCCTACTGATCTCGAAACGCGACCATAGTCAGGCAGGTAAACTCTAAAAGCTGAAACCTTAAGAACTCCTTTAGTGAACTCTTACAACCACCAACGTGTGTACCAGTGGCACCTACGTAGAAATAGGGCGGTGATTTGATTTCTTTCCATCACCGCACGGAATAATGACCTAAACATTTGATTGTTTTGTTTCGTTTTGAAATACCTAACGTCCTTGTTACTGTCGTACGTCCCGTCCCATTGTGTAACTTCTAAGTACCCATCATGGGTCCTTTCGACGAAAGAAATTGGCGAACTTTACAAAGATTTAAGCAGCTTTTCACGACAGTTGTAAGCTTTGTATGTGTTGTATGTTTACTTTGCAATTTTTGAAAGTTCTTGCAATGTGAGACCATCTTAAAGGATTTGCAAGTAATCTAAAAGCGTGGTAGGTAATAAACATAAAAATAAAATGAAATATTTCTTTTCTGCACATTGATTCACGAGTAATACGTTTGCACGTCAGACATATTTGCCTACTGGCACTACCTGAGGTATTTTTTTTATATAACATCAATGCAATGATTAATTAAATGTTACATAAGTACTTTACTTCTATCTTCGGTAGTCGGGTAAAAAACATTCCTACCTACATATTTAGTCGGTAAGTCTAGACCACAGATTCTAGACTAACGACTTACCATGGGAAAAGTATGTACTTCAAAAATTCACTCTCAAAAAACGACAACCAATTCTAACCGTTTGTCCGACGATAAAATACCCAAATAGTTTTTATGTCTCAATTTACGTAGAATATTCTCTACATTATTTGAGAATACATGTCTTACTTGTAAGATATGGAAGAGAAACGTCTGCGAATGTCAATTTTGCTCACACTAAAATCCCT
Source organism: Conogethes punctiferalis (assembly GCA_031163375.1). Lineage (NCBI taxonomy): Eukaryota > Metazoa > Arthropoda > Insecta > Lepidoptera > Crambidae > Conogethes > Conogethes punctiferalis. The sequence continues at coordinate 9,811,251 of CM062090.1, read as the reverse complement.
TCCAGTCAGCATTACAGGCCACCATCTAACCTATCCATCCCATAAAACTAGACTACAAAATAGGGACGCCACTATCATACGACTGAATTCAAACTTAAATAATTGCTCTTCTGATCAATGCAGATAATTTTCTATGACAATAACAGAATGGTATATAGTATAGTTACGGACTGTACTATACAACTATATTTAATTATGTTACCATGAGCAATTATGCTCTAAATTAAAAGATAAACCCCAGAGATAAACTATGTAGTTTGATATCTAGAATTTCCTTTCTTTGAATTAAACCTTAAATTCTCTTTCGTCACCCTTTAAAAGAGATTCTTCATTAGCCTATCGCAGTCCACTGCTGGACATAGGTCTTTCCACTACCCATAATCCCCACGCTGGGTTGGCGATCGCAGGGCGTAGCTTCTCGCTCCGATGACGCTGCTGTCCTTCGGCCTGTGGTATTTAGCTACACCGTAAATCGCGATGGTTTCCGCCATCAGTCGGTTGCCAGAGCTTCGTTTGTTTGTTGTTGTTGCTTGTTTGATTTATTACTTGTCTTGATCTTGTCTAAATCGTGTGGCGTCTTTAGAAAATGCGTGCGAGTTAAGGTCACGGTCGGGAACATGCGGCAGAGTGCGGGCATAACGCTAAGGGAATCCTGCGGGCTCACGCAAGTTGCGATCGAGTTTGAGTGGCAGTAGCGATTCGGGTGACAACGTTGATAAATGAGACTTTAGGTTTTTTTATAGTAACAAAGCGCAGAGGCTTTGCTTGTTAGCAAAAAAGAGGCTCAAATCACTTTGCCTCTTTTCGTAGAGAGATACTTTATTGCACATAATGATTACGGGAGTACGTACATATTACTTACGTAAATTAGAACAACTGAAGCAGACTTATCGCTAATAGCGATCTGGATATTTAATTGGAAATCAAAGGGTTGTGCAAGACAAGATTGTATGTTTTTAGTTCCATAATAATATTTTAGCATTAGAAATGTCGGCATTGAAAAAAAAACAGTGGTAATAAACCTTTTTTTTACTTGCGCACAACAAATTACAATGAAATAGACATTTTTACTTGTCATATATACCAAGAGTCAAATTAACAAACATTCCGTTTAAAATTTGCAGCTTCTGCAAACTTTTCGCAATGTTATGTCCTCTTGTCATACCTATTAATGTGTGCATATAACGCAAATTGTGTTCCTTCTACTCGTAATGCTAAGAAAATCGAAGTAATGATGTTAATAAACACCTAACTTTCTTTGATAAGTGTTTATACATTTGTACTGCACGTATAACTCAGGTAACGAAATGTACAGGAACAAAAGTTAAATATGGTAACAAGATTGGAAATTGTCGCTCGTCTAGGTACATTTAATTCCATGTAAGCGCTGAAATTAAGTTACGACATGTGTAGTCGTCACTCAGCCAGCGCCTGAGGGATTTTATTGAGTTTCAGAGAGCTCTTAAAGGCAGGGACTCCTGTGTAGGGTTACCAGAAAGGGCAATTAAAAATTCAGTATCGTTCGCTATGTTGGCACCGGTAATGTGGACGTGACGTGAGGCTAATTATTTTTTATACTGACATATTTTTTTACGATCTTTGTGTCACAGGCTGCGCACACTGTGCGCAGGCTAGACTACGGTTAGACTACGGCTAGACTACGGTTAGACTACGGCTAGACTACGGTTAAACTACGGCTACATTGCGACTAGATTACTTATTCTAGTGTTCTTAACTTTTCAAGTAATAATCCCCAGGTTGAAGGCTTGTCTGTTATGTAACTCAGCAGGATGCACCACGGGCAGGTAAGGGTGGCTTCGAGCGAAAAGATCATGGGTGTACTTACTCTATGAGCTCTTAACCCTTAACTAACTTACTGGTAAATACCAGTCACATTGTATTTAGCAGAAAATTGGTTTATCAATCGATACGGAATAAAAAATGCATCAGCTCGGTACTGGCTCCTTGCCAATTTCAATATCTTGGACGCTTTAAGACCAAATTGGTAGAAGGCAACACTCAGGACAGCATTTCTGATGAATATTTCAAGCTTTGGTGTCGAATATTTAATTCCATTTAAGCTGCACCGTTTCACAAATGCTCAACAGAGTAGAGTTAAAAATAGCGTTTATGCAAGTCTGGGTTTAACTCTGTTTAATTAAATTTGTTCTAGACTACGAGTATAGTAATATTATCAATGTTGTTACATACTCAAATGTAGTGTTGCATTTGTTAATGAAATGTATGTAATCAAGATTATTACAGAATGACGAGGATTTATTATCCGTTTAGTACAAGCTAGCAATGCTCTTTGTTTATCAAATTTTCCTTGGTAAGGGCCTTGTAAAAATAAATAAGTACATTAGAAGAATAAATATAGGCACCAGACATTGCACTTCAACCGCCTGGTCTCAACCTAAGGTTTTCCCTCCTACTATGAGTATTAGATGATTACTCGGGGCGTCTCCAAGAACACTCAGAACCGCAACTTTGAAACCTCCGTATCTACTCACCGCCATTATACGGTTATTTGTCAAACACTAAAGATTGACTGGCAGAAAATGCTTTTTGTATTAAGATCACCTTTTGTTTCAATTGTTGCGCCGGTATTAATGTGTCATTACGATGTACAAAACGAAGAACTTGAACGCATGACGCCTGCATTTTGATAAATGTCCCTCTGTGCAGAATACATTAATCTGGATATGCGTTGAGTTGAGAAGGGTTCGTTTCGTTTTGTTATGGAGATGTATAGCCGTTTGTTCGACTAAGTATTTATTTTGTTTACAAGTTTAAAACACTACAAAACACACTTATCATCGTTTGAGAAATATTATTTACGCTGAATGTATTATTTTATTGATGCTCTATTGTACGTTAGCTAGTCTTTGAATTAAACCCCTAAAGAGGCAATGGGTCAACTTAGTTTTATTCCTTTTTAAAATTATATCGTTAAAAGAAATATGTCAAATATTGTCTCCCAACTTATATAGATAATAGTGCCACCCAGAAAAGCCCGGGATAAAGAAATGTGACGCGAATCCCAAGAGATCATTCATTGCTGTTTATAAAAAGCCTATGTAATTTAACATTAAATAAATAGTCATTGCCGTCTTTGTTTGTAGCTTTTTTCGGCCTAAAGCTTTTGCAAATAAAACAATAAAACATTTGCGTAGGCGTTTTGGTCAAGCCAAAATTGTTAGCGAAAAACGTTCACAGTTGCACGAGAAACGGATTAACACCCCAGCGAGAGGATTGAGTCTTTTTAGGGTTCCGTTCCGTCAAATGATAAAAACGGAACCCTATTACTAAGACTTCGTTATCCGTCCGTCCATCGATTCGTCTGTCTGTCACCAGGCTATATCTCAAGAACCGCGATGGCTAGAAACTTTCACAAATTATTTATTTCTGTAGCCGCTATAACATCATCATCATCAGCCTATTACAGTCCACTGCTAGACATAAGCCTCTCCAGTTGTTCGCCACTAATGACAAACATCTAGAGGATATACCCATAATCGCCACGCTGGGCTGGTTGGCGATGCAGGGCGTAGCGTTTCGCTCCGGTGACGCTGCTGCCCGTCATCGGTCTATGGTATTTAGCTACGCCTTCTTGTGATGGTTATACCGCCACCAGTCGGTTGCCAGCGCCTCGCAGGTGAGGTTGGCTTGGAGCGAAATGATGATAGGCCCTTACATCCCCTCCTCTTTAACAACAAATTCTAAAATTAAAATATAAAAATTAATTAATGGAGGTTCCCGTACAAAAAGAACAATTTTTTGCGCGATAATACGAAACCTTTCATGCGCGAGTCCGGCACGCACTTGGCCGCTTTTTTATAGAGGAGATTGTATATATATCTCCAGTAAAAGTACATAACTCTATCACGGCCATATTTCATTAGTATCTGCCGGCAAGCAAACAAGACAGGCACACGACAGGCATAATCGAATTCCCCGTTGGCCGTTCAGGGAATTTTCCAATCGGCAAGTAGGAAGAATTCGTTTAATAAAACAAGCCACTCGGCCGCAGGCCGGGAGGTGCAGTGACACAAAGATGTGGCAAACAGCCTACTTTGCTATTCGGTCAGACTAAATAAGCAATTTTGCTTTACGCGACAGGCTTCAACTATAAATAATGCGTCAAAACTTTTAATATAATATTGCAAAATGTGAAAATATACTCTTAATCAATTAGTAGATGTAAGTATATCCTTAAAGTATGATGGCTTTATTTGATCTAATTTTTATAATTTAAATTCAATTAAATCGCACTAGGTCAAATAGAACCGTCACAATAAAGACTAGCTTATTTCCGCGGAGATATCAATTTGAAAAAGTATGACTAAGCTCCCGTAGCTCAGTGTACTGTTCAAGAAGGAAACCGTTGAGGGCTTTTTTAAAGGAAAACACAAATCCCGTAATCGCCAAATTCCTGATTCTATAAAGGAAACCGTTGACGGTTTCTTTGAAGAAAACTCCAACTTCCCATAATCGCCAAATTCCTGATTCTAAAAAGGAAACCGTTGACGGTTTCTTTAAAGAAAACCCCAACTTCCTATAATCGCCAAATTCCTGATTCTAGACAGGAAATCGTTGACGGTTTCTTTAAAGAAAAACCCAACTTGCCAAAATCGCCAAATTCTTGATTCTAGAATGTCTCTAACTTAATTATAGACGTCTGTTCTTGTTGCCACTAAATAGTTTAATTTTGTTGATTTTGTTTGTCACCAGATGCCTGGTGTCAAAGCTGTTTGACGTGTGCTCAAAATCGACGCCTGAGCAGATGGAACACCTCGAAGAGATCAGGATCCCGTGGGGCAGTGGGATCGTTGGGTACGTGGCTGAGAGCGGCGAACCGGTCAACATTCCCGACGCTTATAAGGTAAGAATTGTACTATTTCCATAGCAAACCACTATACATATCGTCGCGTTCCTGGAGAAATGTGAGAGCTCCATGATAACACTCCGGCCGCATCAGATTTGCTTCACCTCTTATTTCTCCTCATCATCATCATTAGCCTATCGCAGTCCATTGCTGGACATATGCCTCTCCAGTTATTCGCCACTTCCGACAAACATCTGAATTTACCCATAATCGCTCTGGGCAGGCGCGTTGGCGACCTCAGGGCGTAGATTCTTGCTGTACCCGTAACGGTGCTGCCCGTCATCTGTCTGTAGCCACGCTATTCAACGCTATACACATCAATTGTAATGGTTATACCGCCACCGGTTGCCAGAACCGCGATTTTTATTCAGCAGGATGCACCATGGCACTGGCAAATCAAACCACGACAATATTGTAGAGGAATCCCCTCCCCCTCACACCGCCTTCGTCTGATTGGCTTCCCCAAATAGACATCCTAGTAACTAAATATTTTGATTTTACAAATCATCATCATTAGCCTATCGCAGTTCACTGCTGGACTAGGCTTCTCCATTTGTTCGCGACTTTGGGCAAACACCTGGAGGCTTTACCCATAATCACCGCTCGTGGCAGGCGGGTTGGTGACCGCGGGGCGCAGCTTCTCGACACGGTGACGCTATATAAATACAAGTATCTATTTCTCTCCAATAGTTTCAGTTATATTGAGGTAGATATTAAATTCAAATGCAATATACATCTAAGGAGAGCAACGCAACTTAAATAAGATGAGTGGTGGAACTTGCCGGATTCTGCTGGCAAAGTTTCTGACTCAGACGTTTGGGAGACAAAATTGTCCATCTCTGCTAGTGTTGCCAAATCTAAAGTGTCTAATATCAAGATGGAGGATCGTTAAGATTTCGAAAAGATTTTCTTGATTATGATGCAGGTTTTGCGAATGGGAAATGGTACCTATCTATATTAAGTTCGTTTGTCCAAAAGTTTTATTTAACAAAGATTTGTCGTGGTCACAGAGAATTCTCTTAATAAACCAACGTTACTATAACAACTTTTAAACTTTCTGGTCTATAACGAAAAAGAAACTAGATCTTCTGTCATGTTAAGAAGGTTAAATGATCTCATTATAATTTCATTAGAAGGTTAAATGATCTCATTATAATTTCATTCATGACTGGCCAATAATGACTTTAAAACAGACCTATCTCCGAAGGTAAAGTTAAAACCGCAGACAACTTTTCGAAAACCTTTTCTTATCATGAATGTTCTTTGCCGTTAAGAAGGAACAAATTACAAAGAAACTATTAATACGGCTAGAATTTCTAACAATCGGTATTTTTCTTAATCAATGCCAAATCCGTACTTTCAACCTATCAAGTGGAACAAACACCTCGAAACAGGAACGATTCGCGAAAATCGGGACACAAAGCAACACTAATGTCGACCCTGCGAACCGTTCGCGAGTCGAAAGTGATCGACGTCCCTATTCAAAACGTAACAATGGCCAATCAAGAGATGTAGACGAAGGGGCGACAACCAATGAGCGTTTAGGATGTCTGAATTATGGAAATAACTTGGAAAGTTTGGTTGTGACGTGTGCGGGCGTAATCAGACCTCTCGCATAAAGAGGTTTAGATGGCTGTGTAGATGTAGTGTATATTTATAACCATTTTACATTATGTACGTTTCCCTTAACAAGAGTATGGTATGTACCTGCTCAACAGTGGGATCAACCCTTGCCCTCCTAAACCAAATCTGGCGTTTATCATTTTATAAAAATACTTTTTCCTTCTCCAGCAGTGGATATTTGCAGGCTAATGATGATGATGAAAATTACCTTGTAGCTTCTCAAAAAGTTGATAACTGATAAAAAAATTGCCATACCATATCACGTGTGTGCGCGGTTCAAGGTCCGTTTTTGTCGGGCGAAACGGTCCGTTCTATAACACCCTTTAAATTAAATGCGATGTCGTCTGGTCTGGGGACGTTGAAATGTTCGTCTACATCGCCGAAGCCTTTCGAATGGCATGTCTGGGTACGTCATTCGGTTCTCCGTATCAGATACAATATTGAATTCGAAGCTCGAGAGGTAGCATTTTATACTACGTATATTTTTCACTGAAGATGAAGTACAAAGATTGGGACTATTTTTAGGGTTGACGCGTGTTATATTTGACTCATTGGCTGGGTGGCTCATTTGGTTATGCTGAACTAAGGGTCGTGGGTACAATTCACCCCACCACCCGGGACAAACATTCGTGGGTTTGTTTTAGTTCCGTATCTGAAAACTTATCCGTACCTTTGTATTTAATTATGGCTTCATTGTTCTTTTTTTGTGTCTTTGGACCGGCCAACCTTCGTTGTTCTGATCAAATCAATTCAAAAATCTCATTATTCATATAGGCTTGAGACAAGCACTTGTAAATCGTCAATACTGAATACTGTTAATTAATATACACATAACACAAGTGAAGCTACTTACTTGAGTACTTTAGAATCTGAGCATTGTATGTAATGTTGTCTAATGGTCAATTATTTGTAGAGCGTAACTCTATGTTATAAAACCAGAGTCGAATATGGTAAACGCCACACTGCTATTTAACATCACATTTTATGTATGGGCATATTTGCGCAATAATGATTGATTTGATTTGATCCGAATCTTAGGACTATATATACGTATACTGCTGTGAGCGAGAACCAGCCAGGCTAATATTATTTATAGAGAGAGAAAGTTTTTACAAAACTGTTTCCATTCGGCTAAATAAGTAGTGGCATCTCATAGCGTCTGTGCAATTGACACGACTCGTCAACACTCGCGCGATCGCTGGGGACATTTTTTTTATTTCATTTTCACCTTTGCTTTGCGAAAAGATGACGCGAGAAATAAAATGTCGTTGGGAATTTCACTTTGTTTTTTTTTCCCTTTCATATTGTATCCTCTTTGATCAATCGAGTTGCGGTGTTCAGTTTCTGGTGTAATGAATGAAGGATATTAAGTTTGAGATTGCTTTGATGTTGGTCGTATTATAAGTTTGCAGAGACTGCGATATCCTGTGGGAAAATAATTGTTGTCTTAAGGTTTGTTGGTTGAAGAAAGACTTGTATTACATCTAACTTTTTTAAACGATTTACCATACCGTAAAAGGCTTACGGCCGTATTCACAAACGTTACTATGCGTCGCGGGAACGCACATGTACCCAGAAACGTATAGGATTTTGGGCACTGTGCGTCCGTGCGTTGCATAGTAACGTTTGTGAATACGGCCGTTAGTCATCATCACCAAGGTACTCAAATGTATCTAGGAAAAATAAATTGTCACGATTGCAATTATGTAGGTACAGTACATTCTTCTTTCATACAGTTTTGTTCCTTAGATACATTTGAGTTTAGATAATGTTTATGCATTGTTTAACAAATTAACGGTCACTAGCCGATATTTCGACAATATTACAAACGCCATGATCTGTTCACGGAAGAAGCTTAAAGATTTTTGCAGGTAGATACAGCCTCAGAAATTAGGTACAAATGAAAAACTTCGTCAATTATTGTACGTAATGTTTAGGTATTTCTATCTGAAAAGTGCCTGCTAAGATTTATTTATTGGATTACCAATATAAGATACAGTACACAATACTTATGGTTAGATTACATCTGTAATTGTACCTATTGATATAATTTTCACACTCTATTTGATGTAGGTCCTTATTTGATGCTGATGTTTTAAGTGAGTAGCTACAGTATGTATGCTGTGTAGTATGTACCTATGCTTAGCAACACATTCTAAGGGCACCCATTAAAAGGGCCCGGACCTCGGTTTAGTTAAAGCGGTGCTGGGAGAGGGTATTATACCCCACGTAAGTATGCTTGGGGACAGAAGCGATTCGGCGCGTGCCGATAACAAATAGGGGATAGGGCGCGATGGCTAGGGGTTTTCGAGACGGGAGACCTCGACGGGTCGAATCGTTGCATAGTGTTTGTCTATTTATCGTACTTATATGGTTCGAATTATAAAAATAAATAAATAACCCAAGACATGCCACGCTGGGCCATACAGCGCCGTCTAGCCCCAAACTAAGCCGAAGCTTGTACTATGGGTACTAAACTACTCATAAACTTACTTACATACATTTTTTTTTGTAAATAAATACATATTATACATAGAAAACACCCAGACCAATACAAACAGACATGTTCATAAACACAAATGTTTGTACTGTGCGGGAATCGAACCCACGACCCTTGGCTCAGAGGGCAGAGGTCACTTCCAAATGAGCCATCGAGCCAGTCAAATCGATATGGGATATGGTTCGAATTACTCTTATACTGACGTTCGCACTGCATCGCTGTCAATGCCACTGACGATAGCGTTGCAGTGCCATGCTTAATAGAACTAGTGTATATTCGCAGTCAGCGTAGGTTCATGAGACGCGAGAACTCGAGACGAAACGTGCAACGACGTTTCGTCTCGAGTTCTCGCGTTTCGTGTTGGTCTCGACAGCGTCTCGATCTATTCAGCTGACGTCATTGGTACCGCGACAGGTCATCGTCGTCTAGAAGACATCTCTTTTATAGATGGTTCTTATGGGGGAGGGGAATAGTATGCAGCAGATATCTTATAACGATATGGGGTTCTATAGAGTAGAGTCAAAATAACGGGACGTGTACTTTATGAAAGTCGCTTATTCTTAGTCAATGTCGATTTAATCACAAAAAAAATTTGTTACATTTTCTCCTGTGTAGGCATTTACAATATTAAGGATTCAAAGTACCCCTGTTGGGTGTGTTGCGCAAAAAAACTTTTGTAAAACCGCCTCCATCTTGGTGTTCTGGGAGACGCCTAAGTCATAGTTGGTGGTCTGGTGTTCTTAGAACAAGCGAATCTTAGGTTTTAGGTCTGAATGATCCATAATCCAGGGTTTTATACTATTGACAACTTTGGTAAGGCTTTTAAGGCTCTAGCTTCATCCCAGGTTTGATTTCGAATATGCTTAAAACACTTATAAGGGTGTGTTCAGAACCACCTAAAGTTAATATCTGCTGATTTTTATATAGCTGTTTATTTGTGATTGGTTGCTTGCTTCTCGAAGCATTTGTTCATAATGAACATAAACAAACGAAATGTTTACTGTAATATAAAATTAAAATGTGTTTCCATCCGGCTAAAATCACTGGTGAAAGCTAAAAATATAATACTCATCATCGTCCGTGAAACTTTTATACGGCCGGAATACACTGCTCATTCTTCCGAATAGCATAATGTATGAAAGGAAAGAGTAAAAAAACATACCCAGTTCGATATCAAGGGTTCCATACGTTGATGTTTATAGATTCACTCATTTTACTATCCAAATGACAGGCTCGGTGGCTCATTTGGTAGTGACCTCTGCCCTCTGAGCCCAGGGTCGTGGGTTCGATTCCCGCACAGTACAAACTTTTGAGTTCATGAACATGTCTGTTTGTATTGGTCTGGGTGTTTTCTATGTATAATATGTATTTATTTACAAAAAGATATGTATCTAAGTAATTTTATCAGTTGTCTAGTGCCCATAGTACAAGCTTCGGCTTAGTTTGGGGCTAGGTGGCGCTGTGTGGCCCAGCGTGGCATGTCTTGGGTAAAAAAAAATATATATCTTGTGACAAGCAATACTTTGTATGTTGTGTCTGGTTTCACGACATACAATGCTCATAGATAGAATTAAGATGAAAGGTGACTAATACTATTAAAATATATGTTTTGAGGTAAATCGGGAAGCTTGTCACTAAATATCTTTGTTATGGTTACACTAAGTGGCGGGTTTTAACTTAAAAACCTTAACACTTATAAGGTTTTCATATCCTTCATTATAGTTGAGTGAAGCAATGGCTGGTACATAGAAAATGTTGTATAGAAGTGACACTTAACTGTTCCTTTTCAATTGCCTTCTTTATTAAAATTACGAATTTTTATTGGTGTGATTCCGGATCAAAGAATTAATATCGATTACATTTGTAGCATCCACCTATTTTTCTCAATTGCTTAATCTGGAATTACAAATCCGTGCATTGGTCTTACAACCCTGTTGTATACTTGATCTAATTGAAACTTATGATTACCAGATGTTGACTAGGTCTCAAACTACAAAATATTCAACTATGAAGACATATACTAAACCCGAGACACCCAGACCCGAGGCAATTTAGACTCTGGAACCGTCTGATCGTCTTTAACACAACATAGCATAGCGAACATTGCACTACCGAGGCTATCGGAATATATTACGTTATGGGGTTCATGTTTCTTTCGTTCCACGGAACTCTAAAACCGGCCAAGTGCGAGTCGGACTCTCGCACGTAGGGTTCCGTACCACTATACAGCTAAATAAATGTTTTTCTTTACGTTTTATTATATTGGGGTTAATTAAATGAAAAAATTAGGTAATTTGATTTATGACGTTTAAAAAAAACTACTGGCTAGATTTCATTCAAACCAAATTTCGTTAGTAGTTTTCATAGTGATACACATGATATATTTTTTTCAGTTTTATCATGCCTATATTTTAGAAGTTAGGGGGGGGGGGGGACACTCATTTTACCACTTTGGAAGAGTCTCTCGCGCAAACTATTCAGTTTAGAAAGAAATGATGTTAGTAACCTCAACATCATTTTCAAATACCTATCCATAGATACCCCACACGTATAGGTTCGATGAAAAAAAAAATTTTCAGTTTCAGTTCTATGTATGGGGAACCCCAAAAATTTTGAATTTTTTTCTGATTTTATTTTAAAATCTTAATGCGGTTCACAGAATACATCTACGTACCAAATTTCAATAATGTAGCTCTTATAGTTTCGGAATAAATTGGCTGTGACATACGGACGGACAGACAGACAGACAGACAGACAGACAGACAGACAGACAGACAGACAGACAGACATGACGAATCTATAAGGGTCCCGTTTTTGCCATTTTGGCTACGGAACCCTAAAAATGAAACGATAATACCCTTTTACGAGTTGCCATTAAACAATGACAATGCCAGAAGCTCACTCCCCATACCGCTATTAAGCGACCCGTTTGAAATGCGCACGATTCCCGCAGGGAAATTATGTATGAGGCTGTACTTTTTACAGGGCGGAGAATATAAGCCGGTAACTTTTGTTATTGCACCACTAATGTGCTGAAGGTAAAGTGATATTGTGGATAGGTAATAAAATGAGTACAACGTGTGGTAAATATACGTACATATCGTACGGTAGTTCTGAAAGCCTACATGTGATGAGCGAACACTATTAGACAGTGAAGGATATAAAGCTTAGAAGCTTCTAGAACTCAAAAAGTTACAACTGTGTTCTGTGACCACAATCTTAAACGGACTCGTGTTAAACCATAAGCTGTACAAAGATGTGTACATTTTGTCAGATGTTAAGAGGAATACGAGTAAGTAAATACTTACTTAGTATCTAAGCAACGGGTTTGCCTAGTGTTATGCGAAATTATGTTTCTTAATTATAGCGCATGTATTCATTTCATATACAAGATATACCTATTACTTCATTAAAATCCGATCATTCGTTTTCGCGTGAAAGATTCAACTATCCCTCCCTCCATCCATCCAAACAAACTTGCGCATGTAAAATTTAAGTAGGAGGTCTAATTTGTACCACTACGCTTATTTTGTAATACGCGCATACATTTTTATACGTATCTACCCTACAATGTAAAATGGTAATCGAATGAATCTAAGAAAAAGGCCAAATTTGTGTTTAATAAAAATCATTATATTCATGTAGTTAGGCCAATTTTCATGATGTTCTCATCTTTTTTCGATTTTTTAATTCTGATTAATTTTGTTACTTGACGAATGGTTTTATATCGACTTTTTTCGAAGACACCATGACGCGATTTACGCAGATTTCACGGGACGATCTTCCTCGCGAATTTTGTAATGGCGGACATTTTTCAAGCCGATAGAAACATGTCTAGATTATGACAGTGTTATCGGGTTAATGAATGGTTCGGGATGAGTTTGCATAATAATGCTATTTATCGAATACCCTGGGAGTTTCGCAGCTGTGGCTGAATCATTGGAATTACGAGCGTTCGACTTTTATGCTTGGGTGTTGTAGAATACTCTCAATTTGCAAACGAGATCAGTATTAAGCGTATACATTTTGTTAGTTTCTTAAAGCGAGTAGGTAATTTTTACTTGAATCAAATCAAATTGTTTATTGCCTTTCATGAATGCTTACAAGGTGTGAATTACAATTATTCCAGTACATCATGTTGCCCAATTGGGCATAGCCTATGAACGTGAAATTGATATTACATTTTATTGTAGGTATGTTATATACTTAGTAAATTACATTAATATTACTTTTGTTAATTCTTTAATTTAATCATTTTGTCAATGAAAACTTGAAAGAGTACACAAGACAATTATTACTTTGCATTTTTATATTTAGGTTTCATGAGCTCGTCAATTGGTAGTCTCTTGTGTCACACAGACTTTGCATACTTTTGTTTTTTTTCTCAGCATTGATCACAATCGCAGAAATCTTGAACCCGATAATAATATGGGCTGATTGAAACAAACCCAATGACATGCAGATTACCTAACATCGAGGCAAATAATAAAGTAATCCTCTTACCACATTGGTAAATTTATTCACGTCATATAAAATTAAATTAAAATACGTTTGAACTTTTTTGTATTTACACTAATTCTTTTCACCACTTCACATTCGCAAGGAACGTCTAGATACAATAGTACAAGTGGTGTAAATAAAATCTTGCCCTCTGTGCCTTTTTCCCGGCAAGTAAACGTATCCGAGAGTGCATCTAATAATCATAAATTTGCAATGTTATTCCGCCTCTGTAGTCGTATTATCAAGTCATGAATATGGCGGCGGTATTTTAGTATGAGAGCGTTATTATGACTAGGTTTTATTCTCTCCGCGTGGTGTCGCGCGATCTCCTGTTACATACAGCTTTTATGGTATAAGTTATCATAAAAATTTGACTATGTCTTGGAAGAAGTATAGGCATGTACGCTTTTTGTGTATCATACGTATTAGTCTTGTCTAAAATAAATCCTTTAATATTTCTTTTATAATGGTTTAGTTTTATGATAGTTTGCTATAATTACACGTGTGTCAGCTGCTTCATATTGAGCAGACGATAAGTCTAATAATTGTGAACAATCCATTTACACATAACATAGTGCGTTGTTTATTACATTCACTATAACCAGCTGCGTTGCTGTTTCACAAACCGTTTATAAAAGTCAGCATTGTAGGGATAGTGCAGTCAATGAAGCGAAAAATACGGGCTAACCTCCGAATTTTTTTACTGTGATCCGATTTGCATGAAATTTTGGAATTAGGCTCATCTTACCATTAACTTCAAAAGTGAAAATGATTTGAACTCCGCCACCACCATGGGGGTGGTTGCCACCCCTTCTCGGGGGTCAATGGTTGTTTTTTCAAAATAACCTCGGATATCGATTGAAGATCTAATTTTAAGCAAAAAAGTTTCTATAAAGTTTCTCGAAAAATCTAATACTTTTCAAGTTATTGGCAATTGAAAATTCGCAAATTTTTTACGATTTTCATCAGTTTTTTTCAAATATCTCCAAAAATATACGTTTTATCGAAAATTTTATAAGGAACGAAACTGTAGCAGGTAAAAAAATGAACAATTTGGTTTTTTACAAAGTATTCTAAGTGCAATATTAAGCTAGATATTAAAGATCAAAGCCGTTTTTTATTTAATCTGAAATTTCATCGATGTAGTCAATGCCATCTAGCAGCGAGCAAATGCATTTTATGCTTTCTAATCGAAAAGGGTTTTGTAGTGCTTGAAATAAGCTTTAAAATGAGCTTTATCAAAAGTCTTTTGCACGTAAAATAAGTGAGCTATATTGCAAATAAGCGGAGCATCGAATGTTTTTTCTTTTCAATCAATGGGTTTAAATAAGTGCCATTTCCACCAAAACTAAAATTAATCATATTCCGCCTAGAATTAACTTTATTATGAAGAGTTTTATAGATTGTATTAGTTTGGCTGCTTTAGGACACATAGTTTTCAAAAAAGTCACGATTGAAAAAAAATCGAGAATTTCAAATTTTTAAAAATCCCACCCCTTTTTCATAATATCTCAAAAATGACGACAGATACGTATAAAAGTGTAGGGATAAAAAATTTAGGTATTTTTCTGACAAACAATTTGGTTTTTTTGTTTAATCTATCAAATAAAAATTGACGGAGATATGATTGTTTAAAGAGCGCGTGGCAGCGCAATCACAGCCTCCCTTAATCGTGACTTTTTTGAAAACTATGTGTCCTAAAGCAGCCAAACTAATACAATCTATAAAACTCTTCATAATAAAGTTAATTCTAGGCGGAATATGATTAATTTTAGTTTTGGTGGAAATGGCACTTATTTAAACCCATTGATTGAAAAGAAAAAACATTCGATGCTCCGCTTATTTGCAATATAGCTCACTTATTTTACGTGCAAAAGACTTTTGATAAAGCTCATTTTAAAGCTTATTTCAAGCACTACAAAACCCTTTTCGATTAGAAAGCATAAAATGCATTTGCTCGCTGCTAGATGGCATTGACTACATCGATGAAATTTCAGATAAAATAAAAAACGGCTTTGATCTTTAATATCTAGCTTAATATTGCACTTAGAATACTTTGTAAAAAACCAAATTGTTCATTTTTTTACCTGCTACAGTTTCGTTCCTTATAAAATTTTCGATAAAACGTATATTTTTGGAGATATTTGAAAAAAACTGATGAAAATCGTGAAAAATTTGCGAATTTTCAATTGCCAATAACTTGAAAAGTATTAGATTTTTCGAGAAACTTTATAGAAACTTTTTTGCTTAAAATTAGATCTTCAATCGATATCCGAGGTTATTTTGAAAAAACAACCATTGACCCCCGAGAAGGGGTGGCAACCACCCCCATGGTGGTGGCGGAGTTCAAATCATTTTCACTTTTGAAGTTAATGGTAAGATGAGCCTAATTCCAAAATTTCATGCAAATCGGATCACAGTAAAAAAATTCGGACCTATAATGCTTCATTGACTGCACTAGGAGGGAGATAGTAACATCACAGTTGTACAATGCAGATGTAAAATTCAATGGCTTCAATTTTCTCGTAGCAGGAGTTCACATCCATTAAACTTTTATTTAACTCTTTATTTGCCGCGGGGGTTAAATATATAATGGTAATACAAATCTTAAGTTTTCTCTACAATTTAATATACCTACAAGTTATGATCTGTGTTTTAATCAATATATAGCATTATATTGAAGTATATTAAATTAAACCATTTATTTGTAGTGAAGTTACAGTAACAATGTGTAAAAAAGACAAAGGTTTTACCTAGAAGTAACCAATTGAGAACGACATTGGCTCACGAATAAACGGATAGCTTATTGTTATCTTATCTAAAGCCTCTCCAAAGATATTCAGTGTGGTACATGGAACGTAAATCGATAAAATATTCTACTGTAACCTTTTGTAGCTAATGTGTATGTTATCGCTAGTAAAGGTTCCTGATTTTGCATATGAAATTCTCATTCTATCCTCCTCGTCCCGGACTAAGAAAAAATTCAAAACATTTTGTGAATATTGTTGTTTCATATTAATGCTGAACAGATGCTGGATCCTTAAAGTTTGTTTTGTTTTAGTTCTTTGAAAGTATTTGGGGTACAAAAGCAGTGTAATATTGGTAAACTTTATTGAATTTTTAATAATACTTTGTGCGGTTGTAACTTTTTAATAAAAGAAATAGTATTCTATGAAAGTGTTGGTGGAGCTGGAAATGTCTAGATTGTGTCTTAATTTAAATTAACTGTTTGTCTGCACTAGCTATAATCAACAATTTATATTTTATTTTGGCTTTATTAAGCACTAGCTGCAGCCTGCGGCTTTGTCCGCGTGGATATCGGTCATTATGATAATAATCTTTGCCAGTCTATGAGTCTCTAAGATGATATATAAGCTATACTACTTGCTTGTGCAGGAAAGGAGCCTCCCCGCAGTGCTCCCTGGAAACCGCTAGACCCGGTAACGTATGGCTAAGGCTAGCCAATCTTATCACCACAATATTATAATCCTATACTGTAAAGATTTATTGAAATGGGTTGACATTTTGCAGGAAAGAGCAACAAACATCCATTCATCTATCTATTCATCCAAACTTTCGCATTTATAGTATTAGTAGGATCAGTCTATTGTCTTTTCGGACTCATCAGCTGTTTAGAGTGTTTAAACTAAGTTTAATTTTGCGCTCTTGATGATCTAAGTTACCTTTGATAAGAACCAAAAACTAGACACTTAAGCGAATTTAGCTTCGTATAAGTGGAGAACGTTTTATTTCGGCTATGTCGTTAAAGAAGCATAAAATACCTTTATCTCGGCTAGCGGTGGGAATCCGACCTGTACAACGTCCCGCATTAGACAAACCTCGAATTGCCGTGCCCCGCTCTCTGATAACATTTGCGTTAACAGTTACCTTAGAAGGGATGAAAAGGAATTCGTGTAATCGCTAGTAAGTAAATACGGTCTATGAAAGGTTGGAAAGAAAAAATGGTGAGGTAAATGTTACTTGTTCTAGACAGCTAATGATAACCAAAAACTCATTTTTGGATAAACACTGGGACTTTTAAGAACTTTGTAAATAGTGAAGCTATCTTTGTATTTTTTAATTTAAATTATTCGGAATCTGGGAATTGGCGGAACGTAAATTAAAAATGCAAAGATTTGGATTTTTTACCCATATACGAGTACTATTCACTACTAGACCGGTTGGATATACTCGTAGTAACAAATTATTATTACACCTGTTTTCTTGTAAAGTGTAAAATCATATACGAATACAGCTATATGGAAAGTTATACTCGTAGGTATATTTCTTTACAGTTGTTTCGTAAATGGGCCAACATTTCAACCAATTTTGTTCATTTTCTCAACCCCATTGAGAAGTAGGTGCTCCAGTTTTTTTTACGTATAGAGGAATATAAAGTAATTTTTCTCAGTGCCAAGTTCCATTGCACTAGTTTCTTGATGTAGACATAAGGAAGCAACGTGCATTGTTGGCATGAAAGTCAGTATAAAGCGAATAAAAAATATGATCGTTTATCATTCTGTATGAGTCGTCATAATTCCTTCGGCCTTGTGTTCCCAAAGATAACCTCCTTGGCACAATTCCTGAACAACGTTTCCATGTTTTTTACTTTCGTAAATAATTTCGTGTTGATTGAGTGGAGAAATTCACACGAATTGGTTTATATGAAGTTCTTGAGCCGTAACCTTAAGGGTGCTTCCTCATCTGACGAATGCGCCGCGAATGACTGTCCGCGAGCTGCGCGCGTGCGTTTTAAATTGGAGATTTTCTCGGGCCTGTAAACACTGAGAATGCGGCGACGACAGCTGTTAATGAAGACCTGGAGCCGACGCGAGATGTCTTTTGTAACCTTCCACGTCTCACATCCGTATAGCAGCTCAGACTTAACGTTGAACCGGAAAATTTTGAGCTTTAATTCTCCTGGTCAGTTTCCGCGATTGCCACACAGGACGGAGCTGCGCGAAGGTTGCTTTTTCCTTAGCAATTCTGGAAGTGATGTCCACTTCCGTCCCTCCTGTTTCTAACTATATGTATGTTACTTATAATACCTACCTAACCTCCATTTAATTTTTATATGAATCATCATTCTTCAGGGCTTCAGATGGGCCTCACTCCGCAGGGCTCTCCGAAAACCAGTGCCAACTTACTACACTGACTCTCTTTTCTTTGCACTACACGAGGGAGAATGTTAGCCAGGCTAGATATTTAACTAACAACTTGCTGACTTGCCTTCAATCTTCTGCTTGTTTTATAAGCCTCCCAAAATTATCGTTCAGGTTGTACTTAGTTTACTGGTCTTAGGTCTTCGCTTATTTTTACAGTTCTGCGGTCTAACAACTGGTGAAGGCCCCTTATTAACACGTTAACTGTCCTATACACTGCTTGTAGGGCACAGTTATTGTGTTTGCTTTGTGGAGAGCTGATGAGTTAAACTTCAACCTCTTGACTTTTGGTATAAAATAGTTGGATCATTAAACGCAGCAGGCACCAATGGAAGCATGGCAAGAGCCACGAGATCTAATGCTCGCATTGTCGTTAATCATCTCAAAAACAAAACGCCAGTCGCTAGAGAGCTCTGTGTATTCCTCGACGTTTCCACGGCAGTTGGGAATGCCGGTCCATCGCTCAACGTCAGTCGCAGTCTTACTCGATGCGGCTGGATAAATTGTACTATTTGTTAGTTGAATACTTGGCGCTTGCACTGGGGAAGTGTTATTGGATATATCTACTCGTCACTGTGAGTAGATATTGCTTAACAATGAATGTATGACGCGGAGTTTTGGAAACGCAAAGGATTGGTGTGAAAAAGTTCATATTATCTGAACAGCTGGTGATAACTTGGAAAAAGTATTATGAGGTTTTGTTGTCCGTGTGGTTTCTGAATTTAGAAAAACACCACCTCATCTCCGCGAATTAATTGGAAAACAATGGATAACCTTTCAATGTACAAACTCTGACCGTATCGCCTGAAATAATCCTATTTCCTTAAAGGTCATCGGCTTGATTTGAACTTAGATTTGTTACCTAAGTCATAAAATAATCTGAAGTGATTCCACATCGTACGCAAAGTTAGCTGCCGCGTGTACGTATGCCCTCATTTAAACTTACGCAAAGTCATGCGGGAGGTCATAAAGAGGGTCTGGGTGTCGCTTAGCTTAGGGCCTTTTGAGTCATTGAATGAGAAAACCCACAGACAAAAAATCTGTGAAAAAGCTAATGTTACATACACCAAGAGGTTTAGTTCCTCGTTCCTGCCCCATGCCATTAGTCATGGAAAGCCCTGCCAGCACTTTTACTTCCTCTTACAATACTGGGTTTTGCAGGCGGGGCGTGAAACGGCATCTCAGTGGGCCTTCTGGTTGAGGGCGACAGGCGCGGTGGGTTTGTCCTTTTATGGCTGACGACCTAACATTTGGACCTCACCCCCCCCCCCCCCCCTTTACCATCACATGGAGTGAAGTCATCCTGAATGCTCTTTTCATAATAAAAAAAAATGTTATTTACATAGGGGTGAGAGCCTTCCGCTCCCCTAACAGCCCTGTGATGATGACAAAGCTGCCTTGGCTATAATCGTAGTCAATTAAAATAAAAGAATAAAGGGTCGGCAATGTGCGTGTGATACCCCTGGTGTTACAGGCGTCCATTGGCTGCGGTGACTACTTAATATCGGACCGTAGGCTTGTTAGCGCACGTTTAGTCCACCATAGTGGTTTAAAAAAAGGTGACTTTAAAAAACATATGAATGTTATGAGGAGTAAATAGTAATGCCTCTGTGTAATTGCGAACCATCCTGTGATTGTAGACTTCGGCTTAAGACATATGACATCACTAGCTGTGCCCGCGGCTTCGCCCACGTTGCCCCCCGTTTTAGGGAAGTGGGGGGTTAGAAAGGGGGAAAGTAGCCTATGTTACTCTCCATCCCTTCAACTATCTTCATTTAAAAAAATCACGTCAATTCGTCGCACCGTTTTGCCGTGAAAGAAAGACAAACATACAGATAGACAGACACACTTTCCCATTTATAATATTATAGTATATAGTATGGATCTATCTAAAAATAAGCTACTGAAGCAAAATCAACTTGCACGAATTCGACTCGTTCCTTATAAATGCTATTCGACATGATTCATACGTAACCGTATTTCCCCGCTCGCACGAACCGACAAACTGAACATAAACACCGTGTATCGTCTCTCCGTAGGCGCTGACCCGCATTTTTCACGACCAGAATTCGAACATTGAGTCTTAGGGTTCCTTACTCACTGGCTGGTACTGTAGAACCGTCTGCTAAAGTTCGCCTAGTATATGGCCGTTATAAGTAGTCTTTTCACATTTTCTCATCATCGACAAGCCTCTATTATGGCTAAAAATTGTAATTAGTCCGTCTTTTAGCTTATTCAAGAATAAAAGACACGTATTTTTTATTTTATCATTCAAGTAAACAATAGCAATGATACAAGGCATCAAAAGTTAGGAGTGGGAGTCTGACGTCACTCGCTCCCGTAAAAATGCCTCACCGAGTGACGTCACGCGTAATTTCAACGGGCTATAACTTTGTAATTTTTAGTTAAATTTACAAACAAAAAAATACGTGTCTTTTATTTTTGAATAAGCTAAAAGACGGAATAATTACAGTTTTTAGCCATAATAATTGTACTAATGTCAAATATGAATGAACGTATTTGCGAATCGATTCGATTCCGATTCGAGTTCTCTGGTCGATCTTTATAGGCATAAAAAAAGAGGGCGGGCTATAAATATTAAGTGTAGTAGCTGATACTTAAAAATGTTGACATGTCATGAAGCGGTCCTTGAAGTTGTATGGAGCATTCGGTGGAAGTTTGTATGGAGCATTCACCCCGAATTTAATGCGAGCGAAGCCTTGGGCAAAAGCTAGTAATTAAATAGGCACAAAAAGAGTAAACAGTCATAAAAAAAGAACACAAATCGTGTACAATTGCTACGGAACTCGGTGCTCGAGTCCACATAGCGATTGGCGGGTTTTTACGTATCGCGTCGAAGTCGATTTTTCATCCGGACACCGGAAGATCGAGGGAATTCATTCGTCAAGCGAGATACGGAATCTCGGTTTGGCTGAGCAATTTAGCTGGTAGTACTCGTACTTTGTGGTTTAGAAGGTAATTCGTAACATTTTTTTATATACAACGTGTTCATTTTGATATGCAATAAATCTAGGGTATTCATTACAGCTATTGTTGTGATAAATAACACTTTTATCGACTATGTTTGGAAAGCACCTTTATAAAGAGAGCACACAGAAAATAAGAGCCAAGTGCTGTAGAAAATTAAATTGATAGTAATAAAATTTGCATCGCATTCTTGTAACTAGAATTTTCGGTCATGTAAAACGTTTCTTTTATATTGTGCGGTCTTATTTTATTTCCTTTTTTTTGACAAATCTCACTACTAAGTTTTCGACGTTTTTAAAAACAGGTTCTTTTTATATAGTATCTCGACATAATGGCTTCCGAACGTAATGTTTTTAACACACGCAAAAAAAGCAACTGACGCGTCAGTCGGTATGACGTCGTCATGACGGTACGTTATTTCAGCTAAATGTACTATTATCATTAACATAAGCCCGAAAACACTGATACGTGGCGCAACCCCTTTATTTTATTAAGGGGAATTAGCCAGAGGTGCGTAACTAGAGGATTCGGTCCCGGTCGATTTTTCGGATTCCGGGATTTCGGGATTTTCTACAGTTAGTCCCGGGATCCCGGGATAGTCCCGGGATTGTATTGGTCGTAGAAAATGGTAACAAAAAGACAGCAAAACAAAAATCTTCAAAAAACTAAACAGAATTAAATTATACACCATACAAATTCTTTGGATTCATCGTTAACTTCTTTAACCAAATGAAAAAAACATTTATGCCGCGGTCACATATTGGATTCAACTATACGTCTAATAATAGACGTGGTTTATTTATTAGTAGCTGTGCATGCGACGTCTCACGCGTGGATATCGGTTTTAAAAAAAAATGCTTAAATCTTAAGTTAGAACTCTAGCAATACATGGTGAAAACCGCATTCGATTCCATGCAGCAGTTTTCGCGAGATGCGCGTTCAAACATACAGATTAAAATTTCCCCCGCTTTCCCAACATTTCCCTTCACTACTCTGCTTCTATTGATAAAAAGTATAGTAAACTGATCGTGATAAAAAGTATACTATAACCTGCCCATGAGTATGAAGAATAAATGTACAATGTTTCGTTAAAATCCGTCAAGTAGTTTTATAACGAACATACAGACAGACAAAAATTTTACAGATTTAATTTTTGGCGGTTTTTTCAATGGGCCGTTACGCGTACGAAATAGGTACATAATTATGCTTATTACTTGCATCAGACATGTACTCAACGAAAGAAAAGCCGATGTTGGATTATAACTCGATAACTCTAAGACCTCTAGTGCATTTTGTTTTTTTTTTATAAATTCTTTGATTAACAAAATAAATATCAATACTTATCACGACGTGATGAGGAATTTTCACTCACTTTTAAACATAATCCGAGGCCGGTCGTTAGCGCAATCAAATGAAATCAGCCGTGTAAATGAGATGGCCGTCAAAACGTTAGATGAAAGTGGATGAAAGTAAGTGCGTTTCGTTTTACGCACATTTTTATTAACTTTTATTAAAAATATATCAATCCCGAAAATCCCGGGACTCTTTAAATTTAATCCCGAAAATTTCGGGACTGAAATATGACCGGGATCCAATCCTCTATGCGTAACCCTTTCCTCGTGTGGGTTGTTGTCATAATAAACACAAATGTGTTGGACGCTGCTTAGCAATTAGCTTAAACTTACATAAGTGGGCCACTACACAAAGACGTTCTTTGAAGTTTAATTTTATATACACACGTCTTTTAACATGTATATTAAGGAGATGTTCCTATAACTAGAAATTAAGTAATGGAATTGAGGTCAGGGAACAATTGATGTATGGAATGCTATGGTAGAATTATAACATGCGTATTATAGAGTACCCTTGTCTGGCTTCCATCTTGTGGTAAGAGATTTTCATGTTCAAGCCGAGAGTAAGCGGTATTTGTTGAGGGACCGCTTTAGATTGTAGGTTGCTGTATCGCTTAGCATCAGGCGAAATGCATTCAAGCGCAAACTCATCTATATATCCACGAGTATATAAATAAAAATGGATCTTTGGAATGTATGTGACCTCATAATTTTCGAACGACTGCACCGAATTGGATGATTCTTGGTTTTATGTATTTGTTATTGTAGGGACAAGGTTTGTATAATATAAAAAATACAAAAAAAAACAGTACGGGTCAGATATTTTCGAATAAAAAAGAGATAATATTTTCAAGGCTGGTGGGAGTCTTTCATATTCACTTCGTTCTTCCAACTCGAGAGGTAAGCGTTACATATTTGACTAGATGAATGAGGATGAGGCTGGCTGATAAGAAGACATTGGAAAACTAACAGCAGATACGACTATTGTTCGACGTGTAAACTCAGCACAAAATCCGTTGATTTTGCTAGAGATGATACTTCTCAGAAAAAAAATAACAATACAATCTCGTTAAGGTTTTCCGTAAACGAGGTTCCGCCCTCATTCCGACATTACAATATCTAGTTTCCTTTGTATTCGCCCTAAATATTGATCACACACCGACAATAAACCGAATTATATGTCTGTACGTCGCAATAAATGGGTCACTAAGCCCGTCTGTTGTCTTTAACATTCCGACGAAAGTTTGCGAGTGGTAGCCAAATTGTCTCGACAAAAAGCGAAGTGAAAATTTTCAACCGGACAAATAAATTAATTTGACCTCTGCGCAGAGTTTCCTCTCGGGATCCGCAAAACATTTGGTCCTTTGCAGACGACTTTTAAATGGGCTCCGGTTACATTTTTGCGTTAATAATGTTGCGTGGGTTTTTGTTTTCTGAACTATCGTACTTTTCATTATTTTTTTTTTTAATTCCGCGGCATTTTCGCTACGATTTCGTTTTGAACGCCTTTGAAAAGCTTATTGTAATAAAAGTGTACCATTTACGTTTCGAAAGAAAAAAAAATATGTTGGATTGATTATTTGTGTGCTTAAATATATAAGAAACTGTACTTTTACTGTTACTGATTGACTGGTACAGAATGCTCCTAGCGTTAGGTTCACCTTTTGTACCATTTTGTGCAAGATAAAATACTGATATTATAACGAACTCATTTTATCTTGGATACCACCGTATCCAAGGAGTCATTTATGGGCAAAAGCCACAGCGTAAGTAGCAAGCAAACAGGACTTGAACAATGAAATTTGTGCTAAAACGTGTCGAAACCTTTCGTACATCCTTCACGTGTGCCCGAAACCGGCGCTTAACCGAGATTCGTCAGCACCAGTGAACGAACATAAATTATTCTTAGCCACTCCGTCCGCCCAGGATAAATGGTAGCTTAAAAATGCGATCCCTCTTTAGTCACCTCATGAATCCGTTGATGCTGCCCAGATTTATTGGCTGAAGGCGATCGTGATGTTGCCGATTCCCGAATTTGATCCTGTTTGACTCCTCTAGGTCGGCGGAATTCTAATAGCTACTTATCTTTTAGCTAAACGCTTCGTCTATATGTTCGTATTATTTATTACGAACGTACTCTGATCTATCATAAAATATAATGTTAGTTTTCAATTTTATTATGCTTATTTTGATTTTCCATGGTAAATTTTAATACCCAGAAACATCTACTATTTAAACGAATTGTTGAAAGTCCAACATTTATTATTATTCAAGGATTCATCGTAATCCTTTCCGATTCAGAACTTGATTAAATTTCACTTGAACCAAACTAACTTAAATATAAATACTTCCAAAAATGTATTTTCTATCGTAATCCAATTAAGCCTGTCACTCTATCGGCGTGCCAATTCAATATTTCAGCCAATTACGATGTATTCAAACGCTTTTAGCAAAAGATCTCTCAAATATTGTTAACATTTCGATCAAAAACATTTTAGATTTATTCCCGTCGCCCCGATCGAACATTGATAGCTAAAATATCATATCTGAATCATAAATATTCCGATGGAAGTACATTTTCTTGTTTTAGTTAAAGTTATGAGCGTGATTCATTTCTCTCTGCATTCACCGCTTCGTGAATCTGAATTTCCATTTCCTCCGCAGAGTATTTTTCAACGCGTCATTTGATTACTGTTTTCATTCTGACTGACACTTCAATCGAATCCGTCGGTCAAGGTTGATAGTAGTCGATTAACTACCATGGCTAATATAGCGATGGCATGTTTAAGATGACTGTCACGTTACGCCCTGGCTCGTCTCCAAAGTCCTGACCTTGCCAAGATCGGTAGTTCATGCGTACACACGTATCCACGGTTTATGAAAATGATTTACATAGAAACACCCGCAAGATTGTAGTACACAGATAGTGTTATGGGATTTATGTGCTTGCCCAAACATTTGCATTCCGATTTTGGACTGTATGCTTTCGCATTAGCGAATGTGCTGGTTTTTCTCTAGGACACTGGCGTTTAATGAATTGGATCTCCGTTAATTATGTTTTGCTCGTATCAGTGAGCTTTGAATTATGAATAAAATGAATATCCATTGGGCTGTAGTGACGAACGTCGACGCACATAAGGCTATGAGAAATGATGGCGGAATATAAGACATTCGGTAATTAATAAGTTTCATCAGACAACGCTTTTTACGGCTCAAATACTTCAATGTTTACCGTATCGTTATCACATTTCTTCTAAAATCTTAACGACAAGTAGGTATTACACCCTACGTGAACGTGATCATTCTCCAAAAACGCAAAAACTGTTATTCCATATACCTAAAGATGTACGAAGTTGAGCAATATTGCGAATGTTTTTGCCTCTTGGAAGGTACTTTTACATCCAACGACTTTTATTAGTAGATTTTTGAATCCGCACTTGTCGTTGTATAAATCCGGGCTACGAGTATATGTCCCTTTATAGCACTGTTCCAGCTCATCGAAATAGGCACTTTCCACAAAACTTAAATTTTTCCTAAACTGACGACTTGACGCTGTAACTGACTGAAATATTCGTCTCTCTGCGTATGCGGTCTTGATGAGGGCACTCCTGACCATATCTTCTTAAACTGCCCTGTATATCCTTTATCTTTATACGATATCCTTCTTCTTGATATCCCTCGTCCTATTAACTTTCGTTATCCTTTATCTCTAGCCTTTTCAAAATATATTAAGTATGTATGCAAGTATAATCATATATTTAACATTAGAATATAGTATGTCCTTTCTCTATGTAATTTCTTAAGTAATGTATTTTCATTAATTATTTATCTTTATTTGTATGTATCCTATGTAACAGTAGCATCAAGGCAGGAAAGTATAGCCCTAGTTTACCGGCCAACTGAGTTTTGACGTGTCTCTCTAAACACTTCACATTGGCGAATTATCCGCGTCAACATATACGCGTGATAGAGTCCATACGCAAAAAAAAACTGACTGAAGTTTTCAACCCATGAAGTTTGCAAAAATATAGATCATAAATCTAATCAAGGAAAATAGAGCCCATTATCGCAAAAAATATGTACCTATGTAAATTAAAGGTCGAGGAGTGTAAAAGCTATTAGATGTATCTTGGCAGTTAAGCATGTTTGTCACGGCTAGAGGATCGTTACATATTGCCTCGTCCACACATTTGTGTACCCAGTTGAGTGGAAAATTGACATTTGCTTGTCAAAAGTTTGACGTGCGTGTTATTTTGCGCTCTATTGCCATAAAAACGCCCTAATGTCTCGTGTTATGGAAATGTTTTGACTTATCGGTCCTTTATGGACTACATTCATATAATATGTTTAAATAAACATTTGGTTTTGTCTTTGATACACGCATTTATCAGTTAGGGGTGAGAGCCTTCCTCAACAGTCCGGCTTTGATGACAAGACCGCCCTGGCCATCATCGTAGTCATTTAGAATAATAAAATTTAAATACTTTAAAGCATAATATATGTAAGGGAGCGGCCTATAATCTTTTCGCTCCAAGCCAACCTCACGTGGTGCATCCTGCCGAACAAAAAACGAGGCGCTGGCAACCGACTGGTGGCGGTATAACCGTTGTGACGTTGCTAAATACCACAGGCCGATGACGGGCATCAGCGTCACCGGAGCGAGAAGCTTCGTCCTGCGATCGCCAACCCGCCTGCCCAGCGTGGCGATAATTACTCAGTAGCAGCCCCGGAGTCGGGAATTTGGCGGTGATTCACCCCCGGGGATTTACGCATCAAAGACCACGTTAAACCGTTGAAATATTTCCTAATCTCTCTCAAGCCATGTCGGAACTATCACCCCCTATCGAATAATGAGAGTGTTTGCGCACACAACACTTGTGCGCTTTAATATCTCCTGCATTCTTGCCTTGTCTTCTAGGAGCTACTATGGTCAGAATTCGCTCAAAAGAGTATTTTATCCGAGTTTTAATAGACTCTTCATTGGTCTAGCTACCGGGCAAGTTTTCCCAGTATTATCATAAAAATATCGAATATTACCAGTCTGTTCACGGCAAAAGATATTAATACTAAAATATTGTAAGTTTCATGACCGCCATAACGGGGGACTAATGGTAATAGGGTTACTTTTATGAATTAAACTTGGTTTTATTGTAGTATGTAATTATAATTATTTAGTGCCTTGTAAAATCTGAATAGGGTCATTAAAATTGTAGTTAATAGGTAAGGTGCCACGTTACTAATAGTAATGAATGTAGCTGATAATGTTTGAGTCGAATCCTACAAAGTATTGCAAATTAGTAAAGTATTATATTTACAAAAACTTTTGACAGTTTTGTACAAATAAATACCCTATAATAAAAATATATTAAACAAAACTTTTTAGTAAATGGCACAACGAGGTTTTTGCCTAATACAAAAAAGTTTCAAAGGCTGTGGATTCCTAAATTAGTTTGCGTTTGAAAGACATCCCCAGTCATTGTTACGCTTGTCTGCGGCGAGATGACATACATTCATATTCGTATTATACGGTAGATGTTAAAACACATTATAAAACCTAGTTAATAGCAATTACTGTGCAAACACACGTTTCTATTACTGCATAAAATTCAATATTCCCTAGAGAAATATAAACTTTATTACATCTTCATCCCTAAGCGAAACCAAAACTTTGATTGTTCACATGAAAGTTTAGATTATTTCACTCTTCAATATTTATTTTTCTACGCTAGCACTGTTTCCTCTTCCCAGTAAGTTAAAAACTTTATTTAAGTTAGGGTTGTACAGATATATAAAAGTTAAATTCAATTAAACATAATTATGAATACAAAAAATCTAAAGTGATACTTGTAAATTAGTAATTTTCGCATAAAATTTAGGTCAAATCTTTCCATATTTAATAAAGAAGCACAGTCGACGACATATTTTCTATCTGCACAGATAAGATCTGTAGATATCTTATATCTGTTAATAATAGATACACTTCTAATTTATCAAAAGTAGGTATGTACAGACTACTATCCTGGACACTGCCATATTATTGTCTATTATGTGGACCCTATCTAGCGGTAGAGTAATAATGACGAGACCGGTATTTTGTGGATATTAGTCTCGTAGTCACTACAAAACTTTAAAAATATTTTTATGATGGGGAAGTGTTTTCGCGACAAGTGTCGCTGTGAAATTGACATCAAACATCTCCGGGCAATGCAATTTTGGCTGACATCGCCAAATATCTTCTGTCGTGATCTCTTTCCATATCGAATGTTCCCAGTAACGTTGTTAGACGTCAAACGAGTCGACTTTGCTCGACATTATCAACGAAACGTGTCACCGGCGAGACAGCTCTCCCCTAGTGAATTAGACAAGTCAGACAGAATCGCATAGCGTTCTTCACGCTCCAAAGATTCCACGACAGTCCGTTGATTTCGAATATTCGCAACTAGTGACGTTCCAAATTTCTGCTTTGATAACCCTATTCAAAATAAGTGAACCTCTCATTTCAATTCTCAGCTTTACTTTCAGCAAACTCTGACCAAGGAATCCGTATATAAGTTGTTCGACGCAAATTTAACTTCCCGCAAGGAGAAATATAAAATGTGAAACATTCCCCCGAGTTCTGACTGAATCAAATTTCATACAGTGGTTTACGGCTATTGAGCTCTTGTGGAACTTTTTTGTTTTAAGCAGTTTGTCAAAGTATATACTTAATAAAGTTTTCCAGTTTCTTGCCGTTTCAAACACGCATTTGTGAGATGATAAATTCATACTTAATAATGTCATAAAAATATGCTTCTTATTTCAAAGATACACTGTGATATGCTATCATGTCTTTGATATAACGAATTTCTATTTTTCAAAGGGACTTTTAAAACATGTGTAAACATTTTCTATAATAGATATATTCACGCAAAAGTTAGTTTATTTATTAGAAAAAGAACTAAGAATCGAGAAAAGCGGAACTTGCGTATAGAATTGTGTTTCATTGCTACTTGGGCAAACTTCTCTGTAGCAACAATAACAATGAATCATTCGCGTCATTCATGCGCGCGTTCATTGACCTCTAATGAAATAAACAAAGGTCACGTAGCCACCTCAGCTAAAGTTTGAAAAAACAATTAGCATTCCGTCGTGTGATTCAGACGCTCCGTGAAAGTGTAGATAAGCTGGGTCCATTAAACCGCGCGAATACTCAAACTGACTCGGCTCTCTTATCAGACGATCGTCGAGTTGAATGCACCACAAAATGTAATGTAATTCCACTTTGAGCTACGTTTGGCCAATTTGCACTAGTTTACAATTCGGACTAGTTTGCCAAATCTGTGGGAGACCAGTGAACGGGTTAACTCAATTTGAGCAGCTGTCATCGGATTGTGATTAGTGCGAATCTTGTTTGAAGCGGATTCGAACTTACGAGGTTTGTTTGTTAAATTTACTTTTGATGTGTTGCGTACATGGTTTGAATGTTTATTTTGTGGAATTAAACAATGCTCAGATACCCCTACCCTACTCACCGTAGCCTTTGTATCATTATCTTATAATATTTTTGTAAAGTACCCTACCCTATTTAACATATAATATGCTTACATTACCTTGCCATGTTAGTCATCATTCGGTCCTGGTATGGATTGAATGTTGGTTTGGCGTCTGGTCTCTCCCCATTCATATCGAAGCTCCACCCTATCTGACTCGTGATATACACATGGCAAATATTTTTATGCACTTTTAATCTGTACATTTTGGGCCAGTAGATTCTCTTAGTCCGCAGTCATATTTCAATCAGATATTTTCTATAGAACAGTATTCGCTTTGCAGTATATTTCCCTATTTTGCAGCAGTTTGCCAAGCGTTGCAGTAGGTAGACTATTAGGCACCAGTTTGCCCAATGTGCGGTAGTTTCCTGAAATTTACTATATACCCAGTGTGCACGTTCTATGAGCCAGTGAGCGTTAAGCCCAATCTGCACGATTGTCACTGGAGTGTAATGAACGGTGCCCCTAGATACGGTTTTGGCTTACGGCCATACGTTTAAATGTGGTCTACCGCAAACCTTGTCTGTGTACACGCGAACAGGGTGTCCATATCCGTTTTGAGAAACCAAATGATCCGGTACACTAGTGGTCGAGGTATAGTGTCTCCATAATATTGAAATAGCAATCGTCAGGGGTTATGTTCTGCCCGAATTTTGTTTTCGTTTTTGGTATAGGCGAACGGGCCTGAAATTTACTTGATGGTAAGGCATGTGATACTTTAAGCTAAAAACCACAGCTTATAGACAGTCTAGGTGTGTTGGTTCTTCAGAATGAATGTTCTAAATGTGAGACAGAAAAAATATTTATAATATGGAAATACGTTCTGCGGTTTCGGCTATAACATTTTAGATTAGAAATAAATTAAATGTTTAAAGTGAGCGTTGCATCCGCAGCCGGGGGTTAGGGTTGGACCCGACTGACTGGTTACTTTCTCGTTGTCGCAGCGACTTGGGCTTTTGCTTTCTATCAGGCGTAGGGAAGCTATTCTGCCGTCATACGGAAAAAAGGGGTGTCTATTAAGTAGTTCATTCAAGATTGAGTTCTTTATTCAGTTAAATTAAGTCATATTGATTAAAATAGCGTCATTTACATGATATGTACTTAGAAAAAAAGATACACATGTGTAGATGTGTTTTACCATCTAAGTATTTTATAAATCGTTAAGGCGATGTGGCAGTAATGTCTTTTATTTTTGTTTCTATAATATCACCTGTTTGCAGAAGCGCCCTTTTTTCCGTATGACGGAAAAAAGGGCGAAAAAATTGGTCAATGTTATAAGCTAAAATTTTGGTAGAAACGCACCTTTACAGCTGGCTATAGTCAAAGCAATATTCTCACAAAATTCCTACCTATGTTAACAATGGCGACTTATGTTCATGCCACGATGATCGTCTCGCCTTATATCATGGCCACCCCTCGAACATATCGTGGTTCGGCAACATACTCTGTCGACCAGCAAATTCAGATACGATGCATTCTTTAAATTGATTTCTTTGTGCAGAAACATTGGCGCCGTATGTACGAGTACGATACTCGGGTAACGCTACTGTATGAAACGTTTGGAATTTAGCCATAAATGCAACTGCATATTGCTGCGAAACTTATTACCGTCTGGGGATGCAAGCAATGTTTTATTATTTGTTTGGAAATGCATCGAGAAGTCGCATTGAGATTGGACGTGATGTTTTTGTGTCTATCGATTTGTCTTGGAACAATCTACGTTAGTGTTTTGTTTTAGCCGATCTCGGAGAAAGTAGCTCGAGCGCTTGTGTTATGATAATCAGCTATTTCTAGCTGCACTGCCTGGATGTTTTTGTTTTACGAAAGACCATCAAGGACACTTGGCTTGCTCATGGAAAGTCAAAGTTTCAACCTTCAATCTTATCGACAATGTCTGAAAAGGATATACGACTACTTATGTTTGATTTTCCATGTTATTTGATGACTTTCAAAAAAGAACCATTAATTATAAATCACAATAAAATCATTTAGAAAAATTAATGCTCAGTAGGCCTTCAAATTTCATCGGAAACATCATTATTACCCGACTGCCAAAGAGGGAGGGTAATGTTGTTGGAGTGTATGTAAGTATGTATGTATGTCTGTTCCTTTGTGACCTCCTGTAGCCTAAACGGCTTGATGGATTTTGATGTATGAGGTATCGTTAGATTTGTCTTGATTACGGGAGTGTCATAGGATACATTTTATCCTAAAAGTCCCACGGGATAAAGACATGCAGTGTGCAGTCGGGTATTTTGTTTTTAAGCAAACCGCTTTTTGCAATCTTTAAAGTACACTGTTATGAACATATTTCGTTATCAAACCAATACCACAAATGCAGTAATTAATATAGCCATCGAACAAACTTCGTATACACGAGGCGTACAAAATACCACGCAATGCGTAAATAAAGCCACGCTTACATGAATCTAAGCTGCCTACGTCTCAGCATACGCTCAGCCTATGCGGTTGTACCTACACTTGGTTGAGATAGAACATTTTTTTTGACTGTATATTCACCATACAGAATAAAAAAGATTATATCTCAATTATATAATTAGAAGTTGATACAGTGATTGTAATATACCATAGTCTCTCAGAAGGCCAGTTGCGGTCTGCAGGCGACGTCTCTCGTCTCTGATTGCGTATAGTCAGCCTCAGATATATGTACGTGTAATCACGTAAGCTACTCAAATAGGGAACGTGCACATCGATGGTGCTGGCAACTGGTGTCATAATTTTAATGTTTTGCCCTAGTTTACACTACGTAGTGCTGCCACCTATAGTTTGTGCACGGTCCCTATAGAACTACATCGATAAACAGCCCAATTGATGTAAGCACACAGGTGACAAATAGAGGTAAATAGACTAGCTTTTCATATGTTTTTTGTGTATATTAGCACGTCAAAATGACTGCGTCCTGATGTTAAGTCAAAAATTAAAGCGATCCGCATCACGCCTGGCTAAGACTATAGGAAGATGGGAATACGTGTGCTGGAATAGAGTTTAGATATTTTTGGCTGTTGGTGTAGATCTATTCAAGTTGTAGGTGCACACCACATATCTGACGCTAACTGTACTTAACTTATTCCTATTATATGACTTTATACATACAGAGGCTGTAGTAATAACGCTGATAGTTAGGTCAATTAGCGGCGGCTAATGAAGACAGTTTCTGGCTTTCTTGGAGTGTTGCCATATAAGATAACTTGGTCGGGCTTTGTTTCACACGTTAAAGTGTTTTAGATATTAATGAAAAAATGTACTCTAGCTTTGTTGTTCGACGCATTTGTTATTATCTTGCCAATATGGACGTATCCAAATTAGGTTTTCTACTAGCTCAGTGGTTTGTATTATGTAACATATTGTAGTGTAATTAATTGTGTTTTTTTTCTCCTATTCTATATTAATAGGTACCTATTAAGGAATCTAATAGAGGTAGAAGAAGCGTCTTAATTTCTTATAGTAGTAATCAATGGATGTTACTTATACGGGAGAGGCACTGTGTTGTCGATAGTAGCTAGCTTTTTTGCCTTAGGTTCGCAAGTTGTTATGACAACTGACAAGATCATTTGTCACGTCCATGTGAGGATGTTTGCAATATGACTTTTTTGTAATTCCTTAATTTTTATGTGTAGCAGACGAACAAGCGGCTTGTAATAAGCAAAGGATGACATACACATACCCAAACCCTAGTGCTGTGTATTACGTTGGCCGTTATAGCCTAAAATCAGTCAAGGGAATTTTATTAATGTGTATGTAGATAAATAAATAAGGTACCCATGTAACGTACTACAGGTGTTTTCTATCCTTGTTGCAGGACGAGCGGTTCAACCACGACATCGACCAGCAAACGGGTTACAAGACGAGGTCACTCCTCTGCATGCCTATTAAGGACATCAACGGAGAGGTCATCGGCGTCGCTCAGGTGAAACTTTGTTTAATGATTCTGTATGATGGAATTGTTTAAGAGGCTGGGGGTACATTTGCGAACGAAACTCTTTATGATTGTACATTTGCCCCCTAATTACTCTCACTAGAACGGGCTGTGGACGCCAGTCAACTGATTAAAATTACTAATTCTCATCCTCGTCTGTTCTCAGCGAGTGCCTAAACATAAGCATTACTTGCGGGAATCAGAACTGCGGTTCGTTTACATGCAAGCGGAATCTGAGGGTTGCCATATATGTGAAAAAGTAAATAACAACCGATGACTTAAACATCATCCGGACCCTCCGGACCCTCATGTCATCCAAAATAAGCAAATATCCCCTTATGATAGGGTAACACATCAATATCACCCCAAAACAAGCTGTCATACGAGACGTACAATCTTCCGATGTTCAAGGCGAGATTAAACCGGTTTTGATGGGTGAGCGCGCTCCATCGTGGACTGTGACATCGCTTACCATCAGGTGAATTGCAGTCCAGCGCAAACCCATATTGTATAAAAAAAACATTTTTTTTATGAAATTTAATTATAACGCTTATCCTATTATGTAAGTACCGATTGAAAGGTGCCTGAACTTCCCTTAAAATAAGAAGTTCGTTGACATTCTCAAACAAAACAGAGGCGGGATAATGAAATTGCGAATCAATCACAGCTCTGTTCATGATTTATTTGCGCTTGACGTATCAATTCATTTCCCCTGGAGCGTTCGCCCACTGCCAGATGCCATGAGAATAATTCCCACTTCAGCAAACGTTTCGCATAGCAATTTCAATTTCTGACGGGAATATTTATAACTTAAACGCGATAAGGGACGGGAACTTTTTTGATTTCACGACGCGGTAGCCTCGTTTTGGGCAAACGGTCGAAATGACTGACTGTTGACGGAGCGTAATGAGGTGATTCTGTATAAAGGTTGTTGTCCAAGTTAATTAGGAACGGAAAAAAAGAGATATTTATTTAAGTAAAATGAGAATAAAATAGATATAGCAGGGCTAAAGACGCCGTCGCTGGGCTAAAAGATGAAAGATATGTCAAAGACCTTTGACATTATCTAGAAGTAGCGAAGATTATTGGTTTTGTATTGTATATAGAATCTTATTAAGTATTAGTTTTGTAATTATATTTGTAGTACATTCTGCTGGCTATCATGTCCTTTCATAACAATAACCACTTGACTAAACTTAGGCCAAAGCGACTACTAAAATAATAAAATAAAATAAAATAATAAAATAAATTCATGCAGTTAGAAAGAAGCTAAGAAGAGAAAATGACAGCTGTCAGAAGGTTGAGAATTCACCGGTATCCTGACACTTTGCTTTTCCCAAGCTTCGTTTTTTGACCATTGATCCATTTTCCGACGCATCTTCACCTAATACCCTTTTTAATGTTGTTATTACATTAACAAAGTCCCCGTATTCCAGGTGATAAACAAGCAGAGCGACGGCCCGTTCACCGCCAACGATGAGAAAGTCTTCTCATCGTACCTTCAGTTCTGCGGCATCGGTCTACGGAACGCGCAGCTGTACGAGCGGTCGCAGCTCGAGGTGAAGCGGAACCAGGTGTTGCTGGACCTGGCGCGGATGGTGTTTGAGGAGCAGAGCACGATAGAGCACATGGTGCTTAGGATACTGACGCACACTCAGAGCCTCATCCGGTGCCAGCGAGTGCAGGTGAGAATTGATGTTCAGTTGTTATTCTTATAAACTAACTAACTACATCGGCGCAGTGACCCAAGCCGAGTCTTGGCCTCCCAACAATAAACACGGGGGCAAATTGTAATATGATCTGAAGTGTCAGTACACTAGAGAATTAGAACCATGGTTGAGTTTAGTTTAGGTTAGGATCCAGGGCAGGTTTCATTTAGGATCCAGGGCAGACAGGGATGTGGCCGTATGCTTCGGCGGTACCCGAGTCTCAGCAAATTGCTGCCCACTGGCGACACAGAGGGGCTTAGTGGGTATGCCCGTCCATTTCGGGAGGTGTGAGTCCCACATATAACGTCGACTTACCCTAAAGGGCGGCGTGAAGGTGCATAATGCATTTTCCTCTAAAAAAAACACGTTGCGTGGATTTTGTGTAAGGAGCAGAGCACGATAGCCATGGTTGGCTTAGTTTTGGTCCAATTAGAACTCCAGAAACTGGGGGTAGGGATGTTTGACCCCTTATACCAGAGTTATTTGTCACCTTATCATGGCTGACCAGGGCAGGACTTAAGACTTACGTAAAGAGAGCCTTCTGCTTCTTCAACAATTCGAGTACGTCTAAAGACACCCTGGCCATCATCGTAACATTTCCAAGTGCATCAGGTTTCGTTCCAAGATCGTCTCATTGTCATGAGTGAATAAGTTTACAAAAGTGTGTTCTAGTATTAGTTTGAAAATTACATTTCGTAGGTAAATGTGCCAATTGAATTACAACCAGAGGCTGTATGGAATCAAATACTCAAAATGTAATCTTGACATCGCACACAAATGGTCTCGTCTCAGTGAGGCAGCATTTTTATTGATACCTACATGTTTTATTTAAACCTACTTTTCGAGCTCACATTTAATTTTCTCTCTAGGAATGTCTAGTTTATTCGCTGTTCAGCAACGAAATTGTAATTCTTTACATTTTTACACAAATAGCGTAGCTATGTTGGAATGGAGATTGGAACAGAAAATATTTGTGGTTTCGTCAGCTGTGACAAAAGATTGTGAATCCATAAAAATGCTCGATTCGGGTTTGATTGTCTATCTTGGAGAAATAAGTTTTTAAAGAAGGCAGGTGTCATTTGAAATTCATCATCATCATCATCAGCCTATTGCAGTCCACTGCTGGACATAGGCCTCTCCAATTGTTCGCCACCTAGGGAAAACTTAAACTGGAGGATATACCCATAATCGCCACGCTGGGCAGGCGGGTTGGCGATCGCAGGGCGTAGCTTCTTGCTTCGGTGACGCTGCTGCCCGTCACCGGTCTTTAGTATTTAGCTACGCCTTCAGTTGTGATGGTTATACCGCCACCAGTCGGTTGCCAGCGCCTCGTTTGTTATTCGGCAGGATGCACCACGGGCAGGTGAGGTTGGCTTGGAGCGAAAAGATGATAGGCCGCTCCCTTACATCCCTATCATTTGAAATTAAATTATTGGATTTAGTGTTTTTGAATCGATTCCAATAATATCCAAAGAAAGATAGTCAAAGTCAAAATAATCTTTATTTGTATAGGTTTTTTAAAAAAACACTTTCAAATCGCCGAAGCTACCACCGGTTCGGAAAGCAGCATTCTACCGAGAAGTCACCGGCAAAAAACTCGTGTAGTTGCACTTTTCAACATAGTGTTTACAATATTATCATCACATTTATATTTTTAACTACGACTACGTCATACAGTCTAGGGCCTTCTGAGCAATGCAACACAATGTCTGCCCTGATTTTGAAGTCACAGTGTGTACAGACAGATTGAAGTGACCAAGTACTTTCAAATAATCTTCAAGCCTGTTTGCCTCCTCTGTTATAAAAAAACAATTGATTGTCTAGAACATGAATATTATACTTTATGTATGTATTAGTAAAAGTTAGTTAAATCAAATTTAATATCATAATATGAAACCTAATCTACAAGATTTTAGTGGCTCGGTGGCTCAATTGGTAGTGACATCTGCCTTCTAAGCCAAGGATCGTGGGTTCGATCCCCACACAGTACAAACATTTGTGTGCATGAACATAGTCTGTTTGTATTGGTCTGGGTGTTTTCTATGCATAATATGTATTTATTTACCAAAAAAAATGTATCTAAGTAAGTTTATCAGTTGTCTAGGACCCATAGTACAAGCTTCGGCTTAGCTTGGGGCTAGATGGCGCTGTGTGGCCCAGCGTGGCATATCTTGGGTTATTTATTTATTTTAAGATACAAAAGATATATTTCTAATGATCACTCCTTGTTTACTTTATAAATGGCTTTTATGTCAAAACGAGCATTCTAAACGCAGATTTATGGTGTTCTGAGTGGATAGACAATATACGAGTAATGGATACCATTTAACGCGTGATAAATGCGTTGGTATGACATTAATGCAAGATGTTTCATTAGATTACTATCGAAACGTTTGAAATTGAATCCATCCTATACGTAGAATCTCTGCTTAATGGTTGCCTATTCGAACAAGTTTTCAGTGATTGTGTGGGGATTAATGATGGACAATAACCCTATGACTTTAAATCATCATCATCATCGGCAGCCCGTGGCAGTCCACTGCTGGACGTAGGCCTCTCCCAAAATGCGCCATTCTGCTCGGTTAGCAGCTGCACTCATCCAGTTGCTGCCGGCCGCCTTGCGCAGGTCGTCGCTCCATCTAGCCGGGGGCCGTCCCACACTGCGCTTACCTGTGCGTGGTATCCACTGCAACACTTTCCTGCTCCACCTATCATCGGTTCTGAAGCAGACGAGACCAGCCCATTGCCATTTCAGCTTGCTTATTCGAGAGGCTATGTCGGTCACTTTTGTTTTCTGGCGGATTACTTTGTTAGGTATTCTATCGCGCAGAGAAATTCTAAGCATAACTCTCTCCATAGCTCGTTGAGCAACTTTAAGCTTGTGGGACTTTAAATAAAAATATCAAATTCCGAAATTGCTCCGCGCTCATTCTGAGTTCGACAATTTATTTTACACCATAATTGGTAGCTAGCTAATCTTTATATGTAAATTTCTGCTTCAAACACTTAACTAATCCCATAATGCCGAATGTAAAACGTTAACACCTCGTCATGTTTACTCTTAAACCGAGTTAATTCATCGGGACGTATTAATTCCCTTTCGTACAACCACAGGAACGTTTGGAAGGGATATTGAATTAGTACGGATCGCTGGCTCGCGGGCTTGTAGCGAAATGTGGTTTATTAAACACAAATTTAAAGTCTATATATACATTTAAATAGTCTCTATTGACTTTTGGTTAAATCCATTTTTTTTATTAAAGAAGTAAGAAAAGAAAAATGAAAGAAACTAACTTTGAAATTAGAACGTTTTCGAAGACTTAACTTTTAATAATGACTTTATTTATACGTTCTTATTAAAAATTTCTTAGGATAATATTTTTTTGTATAATGTGGACTCTATCTCGCGAATAACACAGAGATTTTCCCAATGTCAAGTATTTAGAGAGATAAGTCAAAGCCCAATTGGCCGGTGTTCTGTGTAATATTTTGAAATAGGAATAGGACGATGATGATGTTCAGTTTTAAAATAATTTTATTGTAATAAAGTTTTCTTAATTCTTATTTCTTATTAATGTAATAGTTTGCACCTTCGCACGTTTGACTGTCAAAACAAGTCAAATTGACAATAATATTAAAAAACGTGAACGAATTCGCGGGCAAAAGTGAGGGTAAGCCAGTCTATAAGGAGCCAAACCAGTAGACTAATTGCCTTTGGTCCGGTTGGTAAAATTTTATGAATTTTCCGATGCATCTATTTATTTATTTAGAGTAATTCATCACCTCGCCAAATGAATTCGTATTCGAATTCGTACATTACGCGCGAACGTTTGAAAAGGATATTCAATTAGCATGGACCGGTGGAGCCTTTTGTTGCGGCCAAATGCGCTTGATTAAACACGGAGTCGATTACACGAAACGTGGGCCATTGTTTGAATTTATGGAAGTAGAACGCAATAAAAAAAGCGACGATTTTTATGAAACTGGCCGTCAACATATATATTGGAGTATTTGGCGGCGAGTGAAAAATAAATATGAATAAATAATTTTGCCGTTTTGAATATCGAATGTCTTGTTAAATTTATTTATGATGCGAGTTCATTTTGTTGATTCTTTGCATTTCGAAGAAATGACTATCGTGAAAGTAGCTTTTGGCTTAACACGCACAAACTTTAAAAAGTTGCTGACGGTCGCTATTTTAAAGCACCTACAATGTTAGATGCCTCCCACCTATTATACCTTTTTATATATAGTTCAGTACATTTTATATTGTCAGATTAAGTACCCACTTAATGATTAAATTTACAAAGCCCTAACTAAATGTGCTAGCAAGAATTATACAGCACAAATTCAATTTTAACTTTGGCTCAAAATCTGAAGCTAACGGAGCTCAAAGAGAATCGAAAATTTCGTGCACTATGCTACCAGACCATCGAGCTACGGCACAGACTACTGTATTTTCCTTTGAGGGTGCTTGTAGGGGACAAGCCTTTTTTATTTTCATAGTGCTCACTTTATATAGTGTCACTTTTACTGTAAGATGCATCAAAGCGCAGTAAAATATCGCATAGTATGTATCTAAGACTGACAGCCTACAGTCCTACCATGAACTGCCGTTAATCATACATCCATAACATCAAGAAGTATCTTACGAGCCAGTATGGCGGTGGCAACTGACAGATGACTGACCGTATATAATGTTTAAGGTTGTCCCGTTGGCGCCGCCTTGGGCTTCCCTTCGCTTTACATCAGGCATAGAATAGCCATTATGCCGTGCTACTAAAAAATAAAACCAAAAAAGCATCGGCCGAATCTGATGGTTATTAGGTTGTCCAATCCAACATCATCAGCCTATTACAGTCCACTGCTGGACATAGGCCTCCCCAGTTGTTTGCCATTTAGGGCAAACATCAGGAGGATATACCCATAATCGCCACGCTGGGCAGGCGGGTTGGCGATCGCAGGGCGTAGCTTCTCGCCCCGGCGACGCTGCTGCCCGTCACCGGTCTGTAGTATTTCGCTACGCCTTCAATTGTGATGGTTATACCGCCACCAGCCGGTTGCCAGTGCCTCGTTTGTTATTCGGCAGGATGCACCACGCCAGGTGAGGTTGGCTTGGAGCGAAAAGATGATAGGCCACTTCCTTCCAATCCAACACATGTTCCCTTCTTCTTATAATCTCGGTTCTTTTAATCGCGGCGTGAAGCGGCACTTATGCAGGCCGTCACAGTGTGATCGATCTACGTTGCTTTAATTAAGCGTGATGTGGGTCGCTTATTTTTTTTTGTAACCTTCATCTTTTGCTTAAGTTCAAACAGGATGCAGTTATTTTGACGAGCTAATAAAAATAAAATCTACACTTATATTATAAAGAGGAAAGATTTGTATTTTTGTGTGTGCGTATGTTTGTAATGAATAAACTCAAAAACTATTGAGCCGGTTTCAAAAATTCTTTCACCATTGGAATAGGTACTACATTCACCTTGAGGCTATATTTATTGCTTGAAAAGATTAGGGATCTTACTAAAACGCCAATAATGTAATCGAATGAAATGTTTATCTGAAATACTAAGCGAAGGGTCACCCGGCATTCAAAATCTGCTACTAATACTATCCTACGACTTGTCTATACCTACAATATCAAGTGGAGTAATTTATTAATAGGTTCCTACAGGACACCGATAGCACAGGGTGTCCTTTCCATCGCGCCGTCTCGCCACGCAATTTACACCGCGGTCGGATTGTCGCTCCACGTTTAATAGCGACCATCCCTCTCACTCGCAGACTTAGTCGATGTCTGTACGGAGATTAATCGATACGATGCAGAGATGCATCGATACCGCGAGTGATATCCAACATGAGAATAGTTGAGAGCTGAGATATTGTTGCTTTGTCTGTCGTCCCACTCTGTAACGCCTAAGTTCTTAAACTCCTAATACGAGAAGAGGAAGCATGTTTTGTTGAAGATAAAGAGGGCTACTTGCTATCATCATGATGATTATCAGCCTATTGCACTCCACTGATGGACATAGGCTTCTCCAGTTGTTCGCCACTAAGGGCAAACATCTGGAGCATATACTCATAATTGCCACGCTGCCTGGGCAGGCAGCAGGCGATTTTTTAATCGTTAAATTAACTTCCGTTCATTGCGCTTTCATTGAAACTAAAATAGATCTTTTGTGTGCTAACTAGTAATTTCATTTGCACCAATTAGCTGTAACCGCGAAAAGCGAATTCGACGAATAATTTTCGGTGGTCGTAGTTGAAATGGACGTCAATTTTGCCAATATTTGTCTGCGTATCAAATGTCAAGGTCATCAGTTTGCTTTGTACTGTACACAGGTTTCAAATGAGTCCACCTACCTGTTTATTTTTTTATTTATGTACGCCTACATCAAATCCTACGGATCGACTGAAAATAGCAATTACATTGAAGAAAGATATTAAAACGACAGCAAATAAGGTAAAAATGCCAATAACTCTGCAATGTTGAATGATAAATAAATATTAGACAACATCACAGACATTGCTCAGGTCCCAAAGATATAAGTAATTATTTTTATGTA
Organism: Conogethes punctiferalis; assembly: GCA_031163375.1. Classification (NCBI taxonomy): domain Eukaryota; kingdom Metazoa; phylum Arthropoda; class Insecta; order Lepidoptera; family Crambidae; genus Conogethes; species Conogethes punctiferalis. The sequence goes on along the minus strand of CM062090.1, from coordinate 9,768,497 downwards.
TTCTTCTTCTCGAGTCAATGGTTATCAACCTCAAACAAAACCAGTCCAAAACCTGGCAACCTGGCCACTTTCGTTCAACTTTCAAAGATCATCTACCGTACACGCAGTGGGACACAGCTGGCAAGAGAGCAAATGTGCCATGGTCTGCAGCAGTGCACCACAGTCGCAGCCAGCATGAGCATTACCGCTTAGCCCCCACTTAGCTAGATTGGATCTGCACCGGCCAACTCCGGAGCGAAGTCGGTTAAGAGTTCTCCACACTGGCCAGGGCTCCTCTTTTTTATATAAGAGGCGGCAGACGTGCAAATATGATGCCTGATGGTAAGCAGTCAACACCGTCCGGGTGTCCATACCCGCAACTCCTGTCGGGTTCTGGAGTCGCTGCCGGTCTTTTAAATAGGAGTACGCTCGTTTCTTGAAGGCTCCCAAGTTCTGATGGATTTCTTCTGATCAGGAGACCGAAGGCCACATCTTTTAATATCACCTTTATTTTTAGTATATGCGAAACCTTTAAACCATACAATGAATATTTCTAAAGCCTAAATATTCATTATAATTTCATATCACTTATGATAGATTAGTTACACACAGACTAGGCTAATGAATGATTGTAAGACGAGTGATTAATACTTGCTATTATGTACATTTCTTGTAATGACTGGACTGGCGCAATAGTCTGATTTATACGGGTCGCCTATCTGTCGCCGGTAATCTCTGCTTAATCTACATCATCTGTGCATAGACTAGATTCACAGAAGTGCAACATATAATAGTTGGATGCGAAGTGGTAGGGTGGTTCCACCTTACTATAGTTTGGGATCCTTTAAACGAAGCGTGAAGATGCAAGGCTGTGCCGACTGATGACTGAAAACTGAGGTTTTCCGCCCGTTGTCACATCCTCTTGGGCTTCTTTCCCGCGTACCATCAGACGAAAGGAAGCCACATTGCTGGGCCAGTATAAAAAAGGGATCTATAGACCATTCATCGTCTGATGGGAGTGGATCTTTGGGCTGCTCCCGTCTATTCCCTATAATGAGGCTTGTGGTGCCCCTGGCGGGTCGCGGTTGTGACGAGATGGGGGGCAACAGAACGCTTGACGATTTTTAGTGGGTGTTCCATGCCTCCCTTCCATCTTGAGGAAGGTTGTCGCCCTCTTTCTTTGAGACTGGCTTGAGTCTCATATACTCGTACCCCGTCGTTCGAACCCCCCTGAACGGCGAAACATTTTTCGAATAAGATAAGATATTCTTTATTGCACCAAAATACAAACATTTATAGACAAGGTATAACAACTAGTAGTACAATTTAGGCGGTCTTATCGCTACTAAGCGACCTCTTCTAGACAAAGGATAGGTGAGGTGAACAATCGACTGATGAAACAGATTTAGTCAAAATATAAATACATTATAATAAATAAATGAATACGTAAGTAAAATACAGATATAATAAATACATAGGTTTAAAACATAAACATATACAATATAATATACATAATCTATCATGTTCATAATCGAATGTAATTCACCGGGGGAAAAAAGCGTGTTAAGTTCTTATATCACCATACATTAACTCTAAAATACTGCTATGCAGTCGCTTACATACACATACAGCATTTACCATACAAAATCTACATTGTAACATCTGTTATATCATATTTGTAAACATAATTAGACTCGTCTTAAGTGAAGCGATGATAGATGATAGGATGACATTCATTAATTTTAATTACAAACATGTTTTTGCTATGCAACTATGTAGAGTGACTTTGGTAAATGTTAGCCAATAATACTCGTTCTAACATTCTAACGTTACATTTTATTTAGGTAGACAATTATGTTAACTAATTTTAGTTTATATTTGGGATATTTCCAACAGTACAACGCGTGTATGCGTACACATGCACTAAGAATGCTTTGCGGAATTCATAACTATTGATATTGTACTGAGCCAACGGTTATCGGAATCGTAAATGTTTCTCGGAATATGTACATGTTAGCAATGTTGTATGATGCAACGAGAGAGTTCTCGGAAAATTTGGCTACGGTACATTACATATAATTTATGTCGGACATCGTTCTATGTTACTGATATTACATATTTAATAATTTTATACGGACCCTGCCAGCCAATGTGCAAGAAAAATTATGCTATCCAATCCATATTGTGTAAACAATGAGGAATAAATATCGGATATTGAAATGTATTGGCCGGATCCCAAATTACGTTGTATTTTTGCGTTAACTTTTTCGTATTACGGAGATCGGAAACAACGATGTAAATAACGCAATTAAATACAATACCGTATGCAGTATTGGTAACAAAAAGTAGCTTCTCCACACAAAAGGATTCGAAAAAAAATACAGTCGACTTCATAGCTCTTAGACTTATTTTTAAATTTATATATGACTATAACAATTTATATTTATATAGCAACCAGATGGAAACCTAAAAACAATGCCCAAGTCTGTCTGATAACGGGTGGGAAACCTCAGTTTCTAGTCACTAACTCACCACGGCCACTCTGGCCCGCAAGATGGTTCTTCGCCAGTCGTTCAAAGGATCCCATATTATAGAATGGTGAAACCACATTTGCTGGTGATGAAAGTGGAACACATCACCAGCAAATGTGGTTTCACCATTGGTATAGCATAATTAGGAGCTATCAAACTTTCAGTACGCAAAGGAATTACCTACCCTGAAACTATGGCATCGCATATTAACCTTATTAGATGATGTGAAGAAGGTTGCAGAGTGGAAGCGGATTGTTAAAGATCCAGGTTGTTTTGACTGAGGTCCCACATTCACCAGTGAACGACAATAGTTTAATTAGTTGAATCTCGCGAATCCGTTAAGTGAGGCTAAGGCAAAGCCTGGCAGGCAGGGATGCGGCCGTATGCTTCGGAGCTACCCGTGTCCCTGCAACTTGCTGCCCACTGGCGACACAGGGGGTATGCCATCCGTTTTAGGAGGTGTGAGTCCCATACACCATGTCGGTGCCCAATGCATATCCCTTTAGAAAAAAGGCAAAGCCTCCTGAAAAGTTTGATTTGAGACAACTTTAATGTTGTTTAAAAAAAATAAGTTGTTTGTATACTTTGTCCTCTTCATAATCATCTACGTCGTAGCACCGTAGCACGAACACTCGTATTATCTCCGTAGCATAATTCGAGCGTGGAATTGATACACAGGGGCGCAATTTATTTAGTTATACTACTGTTCACTACGTTTTCATGAAGATATCTGACTTTTAAAAGTTCTTATATTAGAAATATACGTTTTCTATGAAACGAGTAAAATCGTTTTTATGTTTTGACTGGATTTTATTAGTATATTGTATCAAAATACGATGTAGGTATAAAGTGTCATCGACCTTAAACAGATGTTGAGAATTTTCAACGCCTACATGGTACAAATATTTGTGTACAATAGACATGTCTGTATTGGTCTGGGTGTTTGCTATGTATGTTGTGTACAAAAATATCAGTACCTAAGTTAGTTTATTACTTGTCTAGTAGGTACCTGTAGTTTCTCGGCAGGCAGCGGCTTAGCTGTGCCCCTGGCATTGCAGAGTCTATGAGCGACGATCACCGTTTAACATCAGATGGGCCACTTGCTCGTCTGTTTGCCTTCCTTGGTAATAAAAAAAAGTTTAAGGCTGTGTGGCACGTCTTGGGTCATTTATTTATTTTTATTAAGCGAATTCAGAAAAAACGGAGGAGGTTCTCAATGAGTCTGATTTTTTTGTTGTTGTCTGTTTGCTACCACATATCTTCGAGAATTGTAAACCGATTTGAAAAATTCTTTGTTTTGTTTGAAAGGGTGTACATCCGAGTTAGTCCCAGTGTCACCATATTGAAGATTTTTTGCTAAAAATGCTTTTATTAGCCTTTCTGTACGGACATGATCACAAGACGGTGGGACGAGTATGATTGACGCGTCGTCTGACGGCGCCGGCGCCTATCGCGGTCATCGCGCCGCGACCGGAATGCTAATTGTCGGTCATCAGCTGCTTGTCATACGGCCAGACTGGACCTTAAATGGGCTAAGGACTGATAAGAGAGCACACAGAAATATAACTAGATAGATTGGCTATCATGGATCGTGATCGACCACGGGATGGCCCCTACAATAACAATCGAAAACATATTTCCGCTCTGGTTCGGTAACTTTGAATGAACGTTATTCAAATTTGACATTCGATGTGCGTGCATTTTCGGGAAAAATTTCTGAACGCGTTTGTAAATTGCCCGCCACTTTTCAAGCTTTCGAAATTTTAACGCACGAAACAAAGACGCTCGCCCTCGCTTAAGTTCTATAAGATTTTATCAGTGCGGTGATGGAAAAGAAAATAAATTACTACCACTTGGCTTGGGTGTAGTAAGAGTAAACTTTTTGAGGTTTCATCATTTCTTTTAATTTAAGAGATTTCGTAATATTTTTCGTAGTGTGTAGTGTGTGTAACAAGTGACCATATTAATTTAAATTAGGTACTTACACAATGACTACAAATGCATCTATTCCGAATATTTCGCCTCTATCGTCTTGACAATTTTTACAATGCTCTTATTTATTGCGAGTTCATTCTACACTTTATTAAAATTGTATTAGATTTTTTCGTAATAACATTCTTTCGAATCAGAAGAGCTCTTTGAATAGGTCTCGTGTTTCGGATTTAAAAGTGAATTTATGAAAGTATAACGAACGGAATCAAGTATCCAGACGCCATTTGCAATAATAAAAAGAGCATTACACGAGATGGCTGCCGAATAATGGTTCTCTTTGTCGCTGTGCGGTAGATAAAGAAAATGTTTATTAGAAAATCTTCATTCACACTTATTTTGCGCGATTTTTTAAATTCGAGCTCTTCATTTTATAGTTGGGATTGTCGTTCCATTTGGGTTCTAAATATGTAATAAAAACTGGGACGTTCTATGACTTTGGTTTATGATAATCGGTATGGCGTAAAAAAATCGGACATCATGCGGCTATTTTAGTTGATAGCATCGTCTCTAACAACAATGACGGTGATTTTTGTAGGGTTAGAATATCAATAAATGGACAAATTCTAGGAGTGTAAAGTATATCAAATCATATATAATACAAAAAATATGTGATTGCGCCGGACAATTCACACGGGTCTCATACTAAGAAGTCCATTTCTTAATTTGACACGGCTGGGAATCGATGGCCGCGTTATTTGGCGAGAACACTTAACCATTGTGCCACCGAGGTTCTCGAGTTTTTATGAACTAGACCCTGCCCCAATACTTCCCTGTAAGCGGTCAATGTATTTAGCAAGTGACTACCAGCTATACAACAGTTGAAAACGTCGTAACCATGAATTCATTTTACAATGTTCCATAGCTTTCCATTCAATATTATTTTTCCATTTCCATCTTTTGTCACCCTTTCCATTCCATTTTCATTGAGCAAGGCGGTCAGTTCGTTCGTAATCTTTATAGCGAAACATTGTACTGTATTTTGGCGGTAAGCCAGCCGGTCCCTACTCTTTACTATGTGACCGCAACATTGTGTTAGCATTATTACATTTAAAATGTATTTTTAGACTCCCTAACTATAATAAGCTTGGATATGAAATGGTCTGCTTTTTAAATTCCTTAAGTACTGTATATTAAATATAATTATTTAAAGTTCACCTAATTAAACAGCCTCTTTTGATAAAAATTTAACCCATAGGTTTTATTGTAGGATGCATTGTTCGAGACTGAAACTACGTTTTCATTTTTTTCTTAAATATACATAATGTTTCCTGGTTACGCAAGACGACAGACAAGAACATGACTTGTAAATGTCAGTAAAAAATCTATAAAAATATTTTTTTAAAATGGGAGTCACTAAACCATCCGCATAGTTACCTAAACATAAATTCCACCATTATCATGTTTTATTATAAAATATTAGTGAAATTTCATTTAAGCTAAATCTATTTTCAATTTAATGGATCTATTACAACAGTCTCAAATTCTTCCCATTTCCATAAGTTACGTTTCCCAGAAATGGGGTAAATTACCAAAAAATACGTACACTAACGAGAGTATCATACAATTTCTACCCCTTTATGACGTGGGGCAAACACTTTTGGCACTCGTTTTAAAACAAAAGTGATGGTGCTGCAGTTGTTTTAACAAGTTTATTTCGGGCTTATGAATATATGAACGAGAAGCTGAAATTTTAAAGCGAAATGAAACACAAAGTTGCGAGGGTTTAGAGAAAAATGTTTACAAATTTTTTATTCGCTACTGCCGAATTACATTTTGAGTGGTTTGAATTTTTCCAGTTTGTTCGTTTCATGGTTTTATTAAGGTTTAGTTTTGCTTATTATATACCTTTTTTCACTGAAATTTTTATCGTAAATGTATGGAGGTACTACGAGTAAAGTTAAATGATAAAAAGATTTAGTTGTGATATCTCCAAAAATCTATACAACTGTCTTTATACTAAGGATGCGTTTCTACAAAATAATGCGGGACTGCTTATAAAGGTGAAGCAAATAATATAGCTCAAATCACAGCTCAGCTTCACTTAATAGGAACCAAAATATTATTGTTAGTTTAGCCTTATTTTACTTCGCACAGCCTTTCTGAGGTAACACACTGTAAATATTAAATTGAGAGACATGTAATTAATTGATCATTTAATATCCCCTATTCAATATATGTGATATTCGTTATACACACATTTGCGTACTATTAACTTAAAACTAAATATAAGTTAGGGGGTATAATTATACTAATGCTGGATTTTGATAGCTAATTTGATACCATTTTGCTATTCTAACGCGACTGGCGGTCATTGTCATTGTCAACGCAGCCTATAAAACACAGCTTAGCTTATTTTTCCTGTTATATAACAAATAACAAAATCTCAAATGACCCGACTGTCCGCTAGATAAACAATCAACACGATCCCTAGTATCGCATGGCGGATCCGATCTCAACTCGGCGTTGGAGTTTTAAACGCAACGCAACTCGACGGCAGAAAAATTATGACCGCAATTTATCTTTGGCGAAAAACCGGCTGAGTTTGATGCCTACTCGTAAGAGACACAGATGGAATGATTGATAATCTTGATCGATGATAATACCGTTTCAGACAGCTGGTTGTAACGTGAAACTGATCGCGAGAATTCGTCATTATTTTCGCGTCTATTTACTTTTTGAATGGTATTGTTTGATCATAGATTCTTATAAATGTGCACCATCTTACATTGGCTTTTTGGCGGTAGCATGAGAATTATATGGTAATACTTTGTGAAAACCATAAAGGGTCGTTATGGGTATACCTATATGAAAAAACTTTTGCAAGTAATATCCTTTCCAATATTGAAATGGCCCATTTGGTAGTGGTTCGTCTAAGACTATGCCCATTTCTTCTCACAGCTACTCAATGTTTGTAATCCGTTCGGTGACGGATAAGTAAGTCTAGTTTGACAGCCTCAGAGGCGCAACGGTTAGAGCGTTCAGTCTAAAAGTCAAAGTTCGATTCCAGGCCGAATCAATTTGTGAAGTTAACTTTTCAAATTTTCTCGGGCCTGTACCTCGTGAGAGGCCCAAGTCATGATCACTAGATCATCACCAGGTCATGACTGGAGGCGTCTCCTAGTTTTCTTGTACTATAAGTACCAACTCATAGTACAAAGAAAAACCTTAGTTTGAAATGATGATGACAGCTGGTTGTTGTAAATTGTCTGAAGCATTTCATCATCATCATCATCATCATCAGCCCACATCAGTCCACTGCTGGACTTAGGCCTCTCCCAATACTCGCCACTTCGATCGATCCCGGGCCTCTCGCATCCAGCTCTTGCCAGCCGTCCTGCGCAAATCGTCACTCCACCTGGTCTGAGGGCGTCCTACACTACGTTTGCTGAGACGCGGTCTCCACTCCAGAACTCGTTTACAGTGAAGCATTTATTTATTCTAATACGACTGCATAAGTCACTCGCAAATCTATTTACAATTTTGTCTGACACCCTCCTGTAAGTTTTCCATTTTATGCTTTCCGTTGTAGACAACATTCATGGAAGGGTACATTAGGCCGAGGATAAAAGGGCCTACATAGCCTAATGACATTGAAAACGATCTGCCTCCCGGCTACGTCGACACCCCTGGGAAATAGAGTAGAAAGCTTTGCCAACATGTTCGGGCATTACATATAAAATATGTGTAATTTAACTTGGCATTTTTATCGCATTTTGGAATAAGCTTTTTTTGTATGATCAATGATTGTATCTTAGCGTTATAGTTGTTGCGACTCTAAAATATCTTGCTAACATTAGCTCTAAAACATCGGATCCGCTACATCAATGATGCAACTAACGAAACCCGGGTTGGGTCAAGAATTACAATTTGGTTGACATTGTTCAATCCTTTTATAAAAGACCAGTATAGTAAAGAATCGAGTGTCATAATGCGTCTAGTCCCATAATGTCTCATAATGGCTTGTGTGACCTGTCCAGTGTCTATAAGTTACTTTGTCAAGAGCTCTTCCACAGATTTTAGAGAAATTTCCTCCTGTGAATGCTGCGTTTGTGGAACGAGCTTCCAGCCAAAGTTCTATCGGGGGAATACAGTGTGGGGCACTTCAAGTAAATAAATATCAGACATAATAAATATCAGACAACATCACATACATTGCTCCGATCCCAAAGTAAGTAGCTTAAGCACTTGTGTTATGGGTATCAGAACAACGAAGGTACCACAAATAAATACTTAAATACAAATATAAACACCCAGACACGGAACAATCACAAGTGTTCGTCACACGAATGTTTGTCTCGGGTGGAAATCGAACCCACGACCCTTGGATCAGAAGGCAGGGGTCACTACCAAATGAGCCATCGAGCCAGTCAAATAGGTTAGTAAATAGGTTTTTAAATAAATCGATATCCGTGTTGTTACAAGCGTACATGGGCTGTTGTAACCGCTTACCTACAGTCGACTGCTATTTTGTTACCCTACTGGTAAATGTAGAAAAAAATGTTAAATAGGTAAATCAACTTACCTATGTCATAATTCGACTATTACAATCACTGCTCCTTATAAATCCCTATTGATTACATCTATAGATTTATTAAAGCTTCTGCTGATCGATTTTCTTCCCCCTACTTAGACTCACTACTGCCCTTCATTGTCGGTGGATCAGTTACTCTTAAAACTTTTATTAAGTTACCTCATAAATATTTATCATCTTGTCGTTCTACCAGTAAGTAATAGGCCAATTTCTTAGGTTTAGCGTTGTTTTATCGTTAAATTACGAGATTAGACGTGGCTATGAATATTTGAGTGTACATAGTTTGAGAATACGGGGTTTTTCATGAGAATAGTCAAGTGAGTTCTTTAGATTAGAGCAAATGGAAGGTCATGGCGGTCATTGTTATTAGTATTAGTTGTAATATGACCTCTAATGGACCTGTCTTATAGCTCAAAACAATATATCTCTTTAGCACTATGATTGCTTTAAATCATCAGCTTCTTAGTCCACTACTGGACATAGGCCTCTCCAGTTGTTCGCTACTTTACCCAAATACCTGGAGGATTTATCCATAATAGCCACGCTCTGGGCAGGTGGGTTGGCGATCGCAAGGCGTAGCTCCTCGCTCCAGTGATTCTGCTGCACGTCATCAGCCTGTGGTTTTTAAACCTTTAAATGGTTATACCGCCACCAGTCTCGAGAAGTGATGATTAAACGGCATTTTCACAAAAACTTATAAATTTTGATTTTCTTTCTGCTCATCGTAGTAATTTCATGAGTTTGTCGTTTTTTATTCCGAGACTTCGAGTCCAAGTTCGAAAAACTGCTAGCGTTAGTCCCGCAAAAACAGCTTACCAAAAACCTTTTATATAAAATATAGTGTGAATAAATCAAATTGTGTTAAACGAATGTGTCCAATAGAGCGGTTTGCATAATTTATTGCTTTTCGATTTAAAATATGCTCAAATTTTACGCGGTTTTCACACGGCTAATGGGGCGTTATTAATGGGATAAAATGGTATTTTGGTTGGAATAACACGAATTTGTCAGTGCATTAATAAATAAAAGCTTTGTGTTGACTTGGGTGCCGCATTGCGTATGGTATATTATGCAATATATGCACACAATAGCGAGCTTGTTTACCTAAAGTCGTAATCGGCATGACGACTATTTAATTTGAATTAATATTAATATTCATACCCAACCATATATTTAGTGCAAAAACGTGACCTACCACAATACGGACCTACGATTAACAGGTCTTATAGTTCAGGGCAGGACGCAAAAAAAAGTCAAAACAATTTCGCACGTGGATTAAACTTCGTCATTTTTTTGGCAGCGTGCTCAACTTTATAAAGAAAAAAAGCATTCTCAACTTTATGAAGATATATCAAGTTGAAATAAGTTAAAAATAGCTTGTTTCCTTGAATAGGCGTGTATAAAAATAAGAGTTTGTGGCTTAGACTATATTTTAACGAGATAAAACTTCATAATAAAAACTGAATATTCATAAGGGTGCATGACCTTTCCTATTTACTAATTAAGATATTGAAGTTCACCACAATACTCAGTAGTCAGACTTAATCACGTACCTACGTACTAAATTATTTACGCCCTCGCAGTTCTGTTTATATCGTATCAACTATGTAAGAAGTTGTTGTTCAAAGCTTTGTAGATCCTTAGAAGCTTAAAACAACAACTCCTTTTTCAGTTTTAAATTCCATGTGCATTTGCAACTTTTCTTTCTTTCTTCATCAACTATATACTCCTCCCACTGCTGGGCAAATGTCTCCCTAACTTTTCCATAGTTATCTGTCCAAATGCAAAGCAATCCTCTGCTTGATGTACCAGACCGTAACTAACATCTTTTCTTGAGCCTTCACCTTCGGCAATAGTCGTCTACTAACATCCGTTTTTCATTTAGATCAGTTTACGAAATTACGTTTTCTAAATTGCCTCAGCGTTCCAGAAGATACACCTATTTATAGATATCATGTGATAATAATCCCTTCGGCCGTCTATGTAACCGTAGTCTCGTAACCAATTGCGAATGGGGAATAAATGATCTTTATACGTAACCGGTTTCGCACAAAAAATTATTTTTCTTTGTACGAAACCCACTAGTTACGAAAAAACCAATTACGAAATATTATCTAAAGAGACAAAAATTATGGATATCTTCAAGAAGCGTACCAAAAAAGCGGCAAACTACATTGAAATAGATCAAGAAATTGATAATTCAATAATGGAATTAAAAGAGAACAAAATATCAGTTGGACATTGTTTGGAAATAGTTTCCCCATTTTCATTTTCATTTTAATCTATTAGAAACGATACTAGCGTTTTGACTTAAAATATAATATTACATTCTTGATTGACTTGAATTTTTTACTATTATTTTTGAACCATCTTTTCATAGGGTTAATGTTCGGGTAGGTACATAACAAAGGAAGAAAGAATAAATATAAAATAAATTCCTTGTACGTAGCCATAGTTTCGTACAAAGAAAAATATTTTTTTGTGCGAAACCGGTTACGTATAAAGATCATTTATTCCCCATTCGCAATTGGTTACGAGACTACGGTTACATAGACGGCCGAAGGGATAATAATTTAGACTAGAAGGCGGCCTTAGCTGTTTTTCTTTATTTTTTCTTCCGCTCTCCCACAGTCCAGCGATGATGACAAAGCCACCTTAGCTATTATTGTAGTCATTTAGGAAAAAAAGGGATTTACCAAAGGAATTCAAACTGTCTTGAATTCCCAGAACGAGTATTAGGTTAGGTGATCTGCCTCCACCACCTGTACTATGACGTACTATGTCTAATGTGAAAATAAGCAATTTGCAACAAGGCACCACGTGTGCGAACACCAACGCCTCCCGACGTATGAGTATAACCGTCCATAACGCGAAATCTACTTTCAGAAATACTTTATTGGATGGCTTCCAAGAAAAACCCAATTATTGAAGATCCCTTCGGCAAATAAACAGTGTAACCGGCTATGCCCTTTAATGACAGTTGGCTAGTTCACGCGATATTCTTATTTCTCGTCTCATTGTTATGATATCGTCCAATAAGGAGATCTTGATGGGAATATTTCTACCATTTGATTGCTCTGTTAGTCGAGTGAAAAACTTATTTCTGTACCAAGTTTGTTATTAAACGATTGGGCGAGAGACGATATCGAAAACGAAATTGGCAAATGTCGTATTTGATGTTTACTAAGATAAAGCGTGTTTAATTATTATTGGTTGGTGCGTTGACTTGTTTGGTTCTGATCCTGCCTTTTGAGCCGCTATAATTATGTGGCTTTAAATCCAAGTAGACAAATGTTTGTGCTTATTCTGTGTCTGGGTATGATTTGTGCGTTAAGGCTAAAATGTACCTTATCATGTTAAGTTTAAAGCTACTTGCTTCTGGGATCTGCTCAATCTTTATATAATTATTACTAATATTATAAAAGCGAAAGTAACTTTGTCTATCTTTCACGCCAAAACCACTGATTCGCTTTATATATCGGTACACAGATCGAGTTTGAGAAAAACTACTTTTTAATGCGAAAAACGGTTGTTGTCCACGCTGACGAAGCAAGCACAGCTAATTTGTAATATATTCTGATATGTGTGAATTTTAAGCGCGCTATAAATATGATCCACTAAATTGATAACAATAACAATTTTCCATGCACATAATAGGTTACGAAAACTCATTAACATTTAAAGTGGTGATTTTTAAAACTCAACATTCGCTTTAATGAACACCAGGTTTAGGTTTAAGAAAATATTTGGACAATTTTCTCTCGACCCTTTACAGTTTTCAACGAAATGGCGTTAGTTAGACAATGTTCGTAATTAACAGACGCGCAAATTGCGGTGTCGTGAATTCGGGCCTTTCCCTTCGCCGTGTTGAGCTTACGGAGATATTTTCAGGACAATATTGACCCTGTTAATTATTTCCCACGATACGATTTACAATAAAATTTGCATTCAAATCGGCTCGGAAAATTAGATTAAATCGGTTGGTCGGCAAATGTAAACGTGGTTTCGGGATGAAAATTACGTTTCGGACTCGAATTACCTTTGTTTGCGGTGCGATATTGAAAACGGAATAAATTTAACTTCGCACCACTTTCAAAGAGACCGTTTTGACAAGTGTCAACTGAAATTTATGACACTTTCGGTCAATATTTAAGGCAATCGACTTGGAGTTGTTTGCAGCACTTTGTATATTAAATAACTCGTTCTCTTGGAATGTCATTCACTTGTTTCTTAATACAAATCAATATCAATCAGTCTTTGTCGTTAATACTGACTTAAGTCAGTAGTAGAGCTCTTTAGAGCTCAGGCTCGATGTGACAGGGCATGACTAATCTCATTCAGCTGTGCAGTCAATTTCATTTATATTTATTACACATTGTTAATTAAATTGTTTGCATTATACGAGTATCATAAAGAAAGATAAAATGTTTTATAGAAAGTGGATTTCATTTGACATTCTTTGTCATTGTAAAAGTTAAAAGCTCAATTTATATTAGCGCGACTTGACATTTTTCTTGATGAGTCCCAATGTGGACAAACACAGTGGAGAAGCCCAAGTCGCTTCGGCAATGGAAAAGGACTTCCATCCTATAGAATACCGCATCCATGTCGTTTCTGTCTTCACTCTTAGAATATTTACACTTAAACACTTTTTATCGAGTCGAGACTATACTAACTACATAATATTATGTACCTGTTCTAGTGTCTGTGACATCGTAAAACGGATCAAATATTATTAATACATAGTTATAAGAGCAATAACGTCTCAACTACCAAGTTTTTTTTATTGAAAATCGCCAGGCAGTTCAGTCGCTGAACTTGGCTGATTTTATATATCTTTAAATGACACTTATATGATATATACAGTGAAGTATAGACTCTTACCCTTAAATCTGTTAAAAATAATCTACCTCTTGTGTCTATTCTGTGTTCTGTCATCAAATTCATTAATATTGAGAATTCATTTAAGAAAGCAAACTTGTCAAGCGGAAAACAATTAAAGATTTTATATGTATTTATGTCTGTCCTTCCTTCTTCTGAGATTTTTTTTTATAATAAATTCTCATAAAAGCGGACCAATTTAATCTATTCTTTAGTAAAAAGTAATATAATAATATCGCTTTTATTTACTCTTAGGCAACTGAATGTCTTCTTTGTTTATCTTTCCATTCATTGGATAATTTCTCGTTTTGTAATCGATTGTGCAATAATTTAATAATGTTTATGTATCATCAGCCTATCGTAGTCCACTGCTGGACATAGGTGTCACCAGTTATTCGCCAATCTGATCTTCCTTTGCTTTGACGATTTGATGACTGGCAAGCGCTGTATGCTAGAAGCCCTGAATCAAAGTGGCTGAACAACTGAAGAGGTCTATGTCCAGCAATGGAAAATGTTTATTGTCTTATTCTTATTCTTATAATATTGACATGTTTAATATATACTAAAGTAACCGCAATCCTAAATGAAAATAAACCATTTAGGCACAAAACGCTTAAGTCTGTTACGTTTAATTACGGCGAAAGTAATATTTTAAGTTGAGATAAAAGGAAAATTATATGGCGGACAATGAAAATAAACAATTCGTTTACTTGGAAATGTTTGTTTTTAAATAGCAAGCATTAGGTATCACATAAGGGTGTTTTTAGATCCTAACTAAGTAACTAACGCCTAATTGTACAACTAATGTCTATTATACTAGTTTTAAGTCAATTGTATGAAGTGAAATAAAGTATATCTATCTATCTAAGATATTTCCTCAGCCCAAGTAGAACTACCATTGCAAACTTCCTTACAAACTTTGAACGGCAGTACACGGATAGTACACGGATAGCATTAAGCAGTCGAGATCGACTGCTTTAAGCGGCGACCGCGCGGTAGAAACGGTCGTTCGAGCTTGAGCGGTCGTGTGTACGTACAGAAGTTTTAAGCAGTCGATTCTCAACTGCTTGAAACAGTCGGTTCTCATCTGCTTGAAGCTGGTGTACGGCCGCTATTTGTAAAGGGAGGGAACATCATATCTGCTAAATGAATCTTCTTTGTCATCACTTCTTCACGCGTTGATTTCGTAGCGCTAATCAACCGTCTCCACTTGTCTCTGACCGAAGCTGCCCTCACCGCCTGATGAAGTTTGCCTAGGGCAGTAGCTTCCTTTACTTGGTCAGACCATCTGGTTGGTGAGCGGCCGCGAGCTCTCTTTCCTTCCACGCCACCAACCACAACCAACTTTTCAAGACTCTTGTCCTTATATAACCCAAATGAATTACTAAAGTAAAATCGTCGTTTATCAAACTAACAATGAAACCACTCAAATTCCATGCCACATTCCAGCGTTAGGGTGAAATGTATACTTTGAACTTTCAAATTATGTTTCAACATAATTTACATTTAAATGAATGAGCTTAGGCCACGGTGCTGCATTTGATTTACATATTTTGTGTAAATTTACATTATACTTCCGTATCAATCAATTTGTTTGTGATGAAAATGAGTACCATATAATTAGGTTATTGAATATTACATATATCATTGGCTTTGTTATCTGACTAATGAATTGAATTTCTCATTTCATTATAAACGTTTTTTGATGGCACAACCATTGAACTACTTAATTCATCATCATCAGTATTGCAGTCGCATAGGCTTCTTCAGTTGTTCACCACTTAGGGCAAACATCCGGAGGATATACCCATAATCGCCACGCTGGGCAGGCGGGTTGGCGATCGCAGGGCGTACCTTCTCGCTCCGGTGACGCTGCTGCCCGTCATCGGTCTGTGATATTTGGCTACGCCTTCAATTGTGACGGTTAAACCGCTATAAATCGGTTGCCAGAGCCTCGTTTGTTATTTGGCAGGTTGCACCGCGGGTAGGTGAGGTTTGCTTAGAGTGAAAAGGTCGTTTCCTTACATCTCTTTGACGGTTTATTGACTGGTAATCCTTGTTGACAGGTGCTTCTGGTTCACGAGGCGTCCAAGGGCAGCTTCTCGCGGGTGTTCGACCTGGAGGCCGGGGACGAGGCGGAGGCGGGCACGCCCCGGACTTCGCCCTACGAGAGCCGGTTCCCGATCAACATCGGTATCACGGGCTACGTCGCTACTACTGGCGAGGTGAGTTTATTAAGTTATCATTATCATCAACTTTGCTGGACATAGGCCTTTCCAGTTGTTCGTGGGCCAACACCTGGAGATTTCACCCTGTCCAGTGTGACCCAAAAATATAGCAAGGAGATAAATAAAACAAAAGTTCCAAGCTAATAAAGAGTGAGTGTATTTTGCACCTTATCGACTCCCTTAGTATAATTCACGGAAACGTAATGCACTCGCGGTTTAATATGGGACAACGCCATCTATTGGTTCAATTAAAAACTAAAGTAAATTATACGGAGTAAATTATCGATTTTGTAGATATTTTATGATAATTCAGTTAGGGTATTTTTATGTAATTAAATATTAAAATTTAGATATTAGACAGACCCATAATCACCGCAGGCGGGTTGGCGATCGCAGGACGTAGCTTTTCGCTCCGATGACTCTGCTGCCCGTCAACGGTTTGTGGTATTTAGCTACGCCTTCAATTGTGATGGTTATACCGCCACCAGTCGGTTGCGAGGCCCTGCCTCGTTTGTTATTCGGCCGGATGCACCACGGCCAGGTGAGGTTGGCTTGGAGCGAAATAATGATAGGCCGCTCTCTTCATCCCATATTTAATGCACTGTAATTTATGTTAAGAGTTGTTATGTTTCAGACCGTGAACATCCCCGATGCGTACTTGGACGCTCGTTTCGACCCCTCCGTGGACGACGGGACGGGGTTCAAACACAATACAATCCTTTGTATGGCAATCAAGAATTCGGAAGGGAGAATTATTGGTGTCATTCAGGTAAGATTGGCATTGCAAAGGAATTTCAGTAACATCCGTATTCACAAACGTTAAGAAAGGTAGGGCATAGCGAATCTTCGCTCGAATAGAGCTGCCCGTCCGGGGAAGGACCTCCACCCTATAGAATACCGCAGCCAAATGACCTCCGGGTCGTGTTCCTGCTGGTGAGTAGGGATTCCGGAGCTCGTGGGGGGTTAGGGTTGGGCCAGCATGGCAGTGGTAACTGACAGGTAACTAACAATTACTTGCCAGTTGTCACAGCGGCTAGGGCTTCTCTTTCGCTTTCCATCAGGCGAAGGGAAGCCATTATGTCGAACTACTATAAAAAAAAACGTTACTATGCGACGCACCCAAAAACCTATTCATAGACAACACTTATGTGCCGGTCGATTATTAAGTAAGATATAATGCATCGCTTAATGTTGTCAATTTTCATAGATAAGTATTGTTTGTGAATACGGCTGTTAGTGTACTTTTATGAAATGTGCGTTCTTTTCCGACAAAACCTTGGTTAGGCATACTGAATATTACAACATAGACCCTATAAGAGTATCGTAACATTTAAAATATTGAAACAATAGCACAGTTTTAACTAGATCTATACAAATAAGCAATGTTAAAGATTCCATCCTTTCATTTCATGGTAATTTAGAGAACAAAAAAGGAAATTGGCTTGAATCTATGGTAGTCCCGAGAATAGTCCATAGTTTTCTTAGGGAAAACATTAGATAATTTGTATGTTAACAACAAACATATTCAAAGTCTGTAAATTAATATTGTATTAAAGCTTGCTCATGTATTCCATAAATGCGTAAGATTATTTTTATTTACACAATTCGTGTCCGATTTTATAACATCTATTTATATTTTTAACCGGATGCTTTTATTTGATACTAAAGTTTAGTAGTTTATTTCACTGCCCGTATTACATAACAACGTTGTAAATTTGTATGATCGCTTCAACCCCGCTATAATATTGAACACCATATATAATGTATATTCCTGATCATGAGAAATTGAACTTGCACGCTTGAGTTATAAAGGTCATTTATAATCTGTGCGATCGCGTCCAACGGTACCCCAAGATTTATGGTTATCCCCCCACAATATATCGGTGGACCTCTGACCGGTTTCTCAATAATGTTCCTGTGGTTAGGCCTAACTATTCAAGATTATTCTTGAACCCTTGCAATGTCCTCGAAACTGATATTATAAAGGCTCTCTACTTTGATCACCACGACTCTTTCTGAAAGATGAGCCAAAAATATAGTCAACTTTTATGTCCTGATGAAGAATACAAATCACCTGCCTATATGAATCTACCTCACCATACCCTTGGATTCCCAAGTATATGGTATATAATAATACGTATAGTAAGTAGATGGTGAGGGTAAAGCTGTAGTGAATTCAAAATTCAAATTCATTTATTACAATTGTAGGTACAAGGATGGAAGTTGGTTTTATAGTTCTGCTACAATTAGCCAAGTAAATGGCATGCAATTTTTCACATTTACATAAACATAATTACAATAAAAAAAAAAACATTACAATATCTAACTTAATAACCATTAAGAACATCACCTACATACACAGATATCTCCAATAGATACCGCACTTAAGATATCGCGCGAGAGGTAATACATCAGTGCAATGCAGGCGCGAAATACGCATGCGCTTAAAGTGCGTCAGTACCACGGTCAGTACTGACCAGAAGTCAGACCCGTGTGTATCGGAGACACTTTTAATAGTTTGTAGAACATAAACGTATGAATCTTAGTATTGAACTCCTTGGCGCCGGAGCTCAAGTTACGATGGAAAATATTTGACAGATGTTAGCTCGCGTTGATGTCTTTTTTCATGATCCCTTTCTTTCATTACCAATTTCACTATTTTTATCCCTTTCTAGCATAGACACGTTTGACAATAGTGTTGCAATGTATTACTTTCAAGTATATCGATAATGCAAGATTTGAAAAATTTTAGTGTTTCTACTTTAGATTTCCAAAGTGTCCTGAGAGAACATTAAAATGGACAAATGCCGCACCCTGCTGTTAGAGACATTTACATAGGATAATTTTCAATGTATGAAGGATAGAAGACGAGTAAATGAAAACTGTTGTGATTACTTCACATAACCATATTTATAACTATACTCATTTGATTTTTTTTTCCCAAGACATGCCACCCTGGGCCACACAGCGCCACCTAGCCCCAAACTAAGCCGAAGCTTGTACTATGGGTACTAGACAACTGATAAACTTACTTAGATACATTTTTTTTGTAAATAAATACATATTATTCATAGAAAACACCCAGACCAATACAAACAGACATGTTCATGAACACAAATGTTTGTACTGTGCGGTAATCGAACCCACGACCCTAGGCTCAGAGGGCAGAGGTCACTACCAAATGAGCCACCGAGCCTATCAAATTTGGTATTTGGTACCTAATCAAAAAAGCGTGTTTGTTCCGTGTCTAGGTGTTAGCATTTTAAGTACATACATCATCATCCTCCTCTTAGCGTTGTCCCGGTTTGTGCCTCTAGGCCCAGGGTCCGCTTTGACCATGATCCTAGATTTAGCGAGTCTGGTTATTACATTGAAGCGACTGCCATCTGACTTTCGTAACCCTCAGAAAGGGGAACCAGACAAATTTGGATCATGGTTACACATTCAGAATTAAACTGGATGTGCAGGTTTCCTCACGATGTTTTCCTTCACCGCTAAGCTAGTGGTATAATTCCGCACATAGATTTTTGCAAAATCAAATCCAGCGGTGCGTGCCCCGCGCGGATTCGAATCGACGACCTCACGTGTGTGAAGCGACGATCTTACCACTAGGCTACCACGGCTCTTTTCCACTAGGCTACCGCGGCTTAGCTATGATTATTATCGACGTAGTAGTACGAGTAGCTATGATTTAGGGGAGATCTGTGCACCTACAGTTCCTGCAGTACGAGATACCATACCATACCAACAAATCTATATGACGTGAATTAAGGTTTCCATAATATCTAAGGGTTGTACATAAACATATATTTATATGCATGCATAGATAGATATCCAGTATTGCACAAAATACTGAAAAGGTGATAAAGATAATCTAGTCTAATACTCGTATACCTGATTGGTAATTTTTCGCGAGGCAAGACATCAGAGCATTTTTCCATGCATGCAGGCGCGAAATACGCATGCGCGTAAAATGTGTCTGTTGCCGACTTATTTGATATTTTTATGTTTTGTTTTTAAAAAGAATAAATTAGTTGTCATCCTAAATTGGCGTTTATATTTTCACCTTAAATATTTTATCTGATTTTATCACCAACAGTGTCACTGCTGACCAAAAGTCACAAATCACATTATTAGAAACAACAAAAATGGGTCGAATTGAGAAACTCCTCCTTTTTTGAAGTCGGTTAAAAATAAATTTCAATAATTCGTACATAATTAAATAAATTCTCAATTTAATGACATTATTATAATAAATTCGCAATTGTCCCTAATATACCTGATTAATAATTTTTCGATAAAATTATCGACATTGCACAATACAAATGTACATCACTTGAGAAATGAGTTACGTCCCCCGCATACCCTTCTTACCTCCTGAAGTTGACTCGCGGAAGTCAAAAGAAAATGCCGAACGTGCGGTATCTATTGGGGGTAATCTGTGCCTACATATTAGGAAATTTATCCAGGAGGAATTCGTCAATAGAGTAATATGCCTTTCCAGCTAGAAAATTAAATAATGACTGCTTAAAGGAGGCGATGTCATCATTTTCTCTTATGTCATCTGGTAAGTTATTGAAGATGCGAGTGAGAGTCGACTAAGGGACTTCTTGGGATTTCAGCTTCTCAACTTTAAGCACCTTAAAGAGTGTTTTGGGTTCCTTCTGACCGAGCAAAGGTTGGTTCATCCCGTATAGAGTTTGTTTATCTCATCGCCCTTTCCTCTATGTTCTGTGTTTTCGACTTACCCGACTTAACTTTGCATTAATTCGATACCTTAAAGTGGTCTCAACCAATTTTATTAAAAACCAAAAACAGTACTACTATCTTTTGTCTATTTAGCGATAAGATGGCTTTTGTTCTAATTATGATTAGTATTTCGTATGATACGTGCAGATTGTAATAAGATCCTAAGATAACTTTAAAATTTAGGTTAGCAAATCTACGTCTTAGACTTGAAATACAGTGGCGTCAATTTTTTGCAACAAATGGCTTTTCTTTAATGTTATAGACTATATCCTTTCTATTGCAAAGCCATACATTCCGTTCGTAAAGGTTTCTATTGATAAACTTAATTGAAAAAGAATTGCTTTTTAATAATGAAAATAAGGCTGTAAATATAATTAACTGAAAATTATACTGCTTTCATAAACAACGAATTAGGTACCTACATTTTTATTTTAATATATAATTTTTAATGTTGGCACTAAAATAAATATATATGTTACGGGTAATGCTAGAAGGTGGAGTAAACCTAGGTTTACCCGGGTTGACTTAGTATTACCCAAGCTTCTTGGGTAAAGTTCGAATAATAAGTAAATTAAATTTTGATTCGGGGTTTACCCATGCTCACCTAGGTCTACCCAATTCTGGTTGGGTAATGTTAAAAATTTGTATAACTAATTAGTGAAATGAAACTTCAAGGGCATTTTAAACATTTAAAACAACGCTTAGTGAGCATAATAAAACTAATAGCGGTCCTTGTTATTAAAATTGAAATTATTTATTTGAGCAGGATAAACTGCTGAGACATTACTCGAAATTCCTGATGTTGCACATGTACATGAGCGGCGGTTAACACTTATCATTATCATACTTAGGTGAACCGTTAATAGTGAACCCTATTTCATTAAATAAAAAAGAAAATTATGCAACGCCTAAGTTTACCCAGCTAGGGTTGGGTAGACCTAGGTGAGCATGGGTAAACCACGAATTAAAATTCATTTTACTTAATATTCGGACTTTACCCAAGTAGCTTGGGTAATCCTAAGTAAACCCGGGTAAACCTAGGTTTACTCCAACTTCTAGCATTACCCGTAACATATACAACCCTTCGTTTCATATATGCGCCTGCATATTTTACAAATGTATGGATGAAATAGTTTATTATTCCGCCTATTATAAATTATGTAACTGTGGGCCGTTTCCCAAAGGGGTGACACATGAATATAACATAAAAAAGTTTAATAAAATATATGAAGTCACGAAGTTACACCGAACGTGAGATCCCAAAAGTTATTCTGATGGAATTTAATGAAATATTCACAGGAGAACGGGTGGCCAATAATAAAATTGTTAATAAAAATATAGCGCAATGCGGCGGTTTGCGACTTCGGTATTACGACCGTGTACATTGCTTTGTTTTAAAAGATTTGCAACAAACCATTTGTATCGTTATCTATGGTATTAAGCTGAAGGTCACATATATAGGATTCTTCTTCTTACTTCAACGGGATGCATGGTCCTTCTATTTTATATTGTATTCTTTTAATCACATAATGGATTTTGGTGAATAAAATGGGTGTCATTTTTACTCTGAACTGATAGAATTATAGAATCAATACAATAAATCGCCTTCAGGTGTGCATCGGATTTTGAGCAACTTGTCGTGGACAACTTGCTTTGTAGCCGACCACGGATAGGCTTCAAGCCTTCGGGAAGAGTAGGTTTCTTAGTAAGTAGGTAGTTTACTTGTAAAACGTTACAAAGACTGGCTGGAAAAGGGCACAGAGCCGAAGAACAGTTTCATATTAGTTTCGGATACTATGTTAAGAAAAAAAATATAACCAAAACTTACAAATTCACAAGTTTCTCGACAAAATTCGGTGTTAACACCGAATTATGCTTGCCTTAAATTTAACACTAAAGCATTTTACACTAGCTTGATTTGTGTACCCAAAAATAGCAATTTCTAACTGCAATTAAGTACATTAAATACTGCAAGCTACCAGTGTTTACCGTCAATAGGCAGGTCGTATGTAGACAGTCGACTGATTTAAAATCCACCCACGGGCGTTCAAATAAACTTGCTACCACGATTCCAACTTTCGAACTGAAAACGTCCTATTTTCAGTTTGCGAATTTCTGTACTTACCTACGTGTTAAAAATAGACTCTGCACACACTCTCGGCTTAATTCGGATTAATTTAAAGTTTGTTCCAAATTGTTGCGCAATGCGACACTACATTTTGCTCGAACAAGTTCGTTCCAAGTCGATTTATTCGTAGAAATAAAGTTGCACTCTCATTTAGTGATGTGATTATTATCTATCCGATATTGTATCGATACGTACGACAAAAGTTTTTCACCAGTGCGTTTTACTAGCCTTAACTAACGGAGCCGAGATGTGGATATTGCCACTAGAACTCGTCCACAAATTTAAAGTTGTTCAGCGCGCAATGTAATGATGAACGAACGACGTTCTATGCTCGGGCTTTCGCTGAAGGATAAAACGAATCTAACGAGTACTGGTCAGTGTACTATTTCGATTCGATTGGTAGGTGGGCAGTAGGTAGTCTGGTCAGCGACGTAGCAAAGAGAATTAGCAAACTGAAGTGGCAGTCATGTGGGCGGGTCACGTCTGTCGAAGGATTAATGGCCGCTAGAACAGACGAGTCACAAGACATAGATAACCTTTATTGCATACCCCGATTATAGGATTACTTAGTTACATTAGTACAATTTAGGTGGCCTTATCGCTAATAGCAGATCTTTGATGATGAACGCTCTGACTACCAGCCCAGGAGGCAGTAAAAGTTATCAACAAAATAATATTTCAATAACAGGCAGGGTGATGATCTGGATCACTATTTATCAGGTTGGCAGAAGCATGCTGCAGGTGGGGACGATTGGAAGGAATTGGGGGAGGCCTTTGCCCAGCAGTGGGACAGTACAGGCTAATTTAAAAATAATAATAAAAAAAAACAGGCACCATCACATATGAATATGTACATTGCGTATTGTTTCGACCCCAAAGTAAGTATCTTAAGCACTGGTGTTATGGGTATCGGAAAAGCGTAGGTATCACAAACATTACGAGTATAAATAAATAAATATCAGACAACATCACATACATTGCTCTAATCCCAAAATAAGTAGCTTAAGCACTTGTGTTATGGGTATCAGAACAACGAAGGTACCACAGATAAATACTTAAATACAAATATAAACACCCAGACACGGAACAAACACAAGTGTTCATCACACGAATGTTTGTCACGGGTGGGAATCGAACCCACGACCCTTGGTTCAGAAGGCAGGCGTCACTACCAATTGAGCCACCGAGCCAGTCATATACTTAAGTACAACTACAAACACAGATATTTATCACACTAATGTTGGACTCGGGTGAGATTCGAACTCACGGGCCTTGGATCATAATGCGGGGGCCATTACTAACGGAGCCACTGGGCCGGTTAAATAGAAACATGATCATCATCATCGTGTAATCATCATCCACAGCGGGACATAGGCCTCCCCCGATGACAATAGGCTCCCCCAAGTGATAAAGCTAAAGCTTTAAAATTACGCGTGACCTCACGCCGTGTGGTGTTTTTCGCCCTGAGTGACGTCAAAGACTCCTACTCCTGAATTTTAATGCCTTGTATCTTTGTTACTATTGTTTAAATGAAAAGAGAAAAAAAAACGTGTCCAATATATTTTCATAATTTAAAATACGGACTAAATGTAATAATTTTTAGCCTGGAAACAGTCTTGTCATTTTCGCCCAATATTAATATCTTATTCGTAAATCGATAGTTAGATTGGTATCCCTGTTCGACTATTCGATAGTGAATCATTCCGTACTTCCGCCACACTACTCCCATGCTTTCCGGTCTAGATCCGTTTATTCCCGAAAATGCTAGGAATGGCCTATTTGGATTGGATAGCTTACTGCCACCTAAAGTTTTACGGGGGCCGTTCCGTTCGTTAATTTCCCTCAAGATACCTTTGGGTCGTTCCTGTTGACTCGCCTGAAATATTTAATCGTCTTTTGTATTGTTTTATGTTAATTAAATCTCTTTTCTTGGACTTTAATAGCGATATAAAGTCAACTTAAGTTTCTGGGGTCAAAGTACTAGTACGATATCATTCGAAATAGGTTTTTTTATTCATATATCAATCGAGTATTCATATAGGTCTGTACCGGATAGGTCTGTACATGACGGATCACATCCTTAAAAAATCCTAAAAATAGGTATATATCCTTAAGGGTCTATGATTCCTCTGGTGATGCGGTGTCTATGAGCTGAAGTGATCACTTACCATCAGAAAACCTTCAGGACTGATTGCCCCCGCTGTCATCGAACTATACGAGTATAACTAGAAAATTAGGGTCTGATTCTTTAATTAAGCTTTAACAATTTGATAAATAAGTAACATTATATATTTTTAGAGATTATTTAAGTAATATGACGACAGTGGTAATCATCCTATTCGGAGTAGCATCCTACATCTATGGCATTAGAGTCTCATCATGAGGAATATATGAGGAATATATTCGTATAGGAAGTCCCTTAACATTTAAGGCAATTTTGGGGTTTTGTTTTATTATAACAGCAACTACCATGTTTTTCCACTATTTGGAGTACTTACCTACATCTATGGTATAAGGTTCTAACGTCACTTAATATCAGCCGAGTTGGGGTCAAGCGGTACCAATTTACCTTTTAAAAAATGACCCAAACATTAATGTCCATCATTATTTATCACAACACACAAGAATACTAAACAACATCACATAGGTAACGATCCGACGTAATGGAGCACACACCATTACACACTCGGCTTATCATTCAAATGTTTGATTATGTGGAAATTATTTTTATTCTCTTGCGAAGTATATACTAAGTGTGTGCCGAGATTGCTTTTTTATTGATATTATTATGACATCGACTGTCCTAGATGACATTGGTGATGCCATATTATTCTTGTGGAGTTCAATATTCTTTGATAAAGTACATTTTCTGCGCGTTTTAGTATTGCTTATGATAGAGATATAGATAATAATGTGAAAATTTGATCATGCTGTATAAGATACGCAATAATTTTTGTAAGACCCCGGTCACACTAACACGTCTTAGCTGTTTCGACGGCCGCGATCGAATGCCGAATATTCGTTGAAACGCGAGATTGCGCGTCTTGGTAACTAGTTGGTAGAAGCCGTTCCCAACAAAAAGTAAGTTGATATCCCTATGTCTATGACAGTCGATTTTCAGCCCACTGTTCGACAGTGGCACCGGACTTAAATTAATACATTTGACTACGTTAACGGGCTTATCTATAATATAAAAATGAATCGCTAAATGTGTTGGTAAGCGCATAACTCAATAACGCCTGGACCAATTTGGCCAATTCTTTTTTTTAAATGTTCGTTGAAGTTTAAGGATGGTTCTTACGGTAAGAAAAAATCGAAAAATTGTAACGAGAAACCGCTGCTGGTAATACCGCGGGGCGCAGCTAGTGTTGAATAAAAACCGTTAATATTATGCAATGTTATGTAGTAGTAGTGGTATAAACGTGAATACGCTTTCCATCAGGCGACGTGAGAAGATATGTGTGCTATTATAAAAAAAACGTTATCATAAATTCTAGATCATTTTACAAGATCGAAAACAGTTACAGCATAAAGTCTTCTAAAACATTTTATTCAATGTAGTTACTTAGACCTAGTTACGATTTTAATAATAAGAAGTGTACTTGATCCGACTTTAAGCTCTAGGGATCTTGGAAGGGATCTTTCGTAAATTGTTTTCTTAATTTCGTAATTATCATAACTGTTTCGTCGAGCTGAGAAGTTTGGCAGACGGTTACTTACGGCGGAGAATTGCACATCAGAAGCAATATTAAGGGACCTAGTCCCTTTATTACGTAACTTTGTATATCGCTATAGCTTTATTAAACATAAACAATATTGTGTATACTTAGTTAGGTATATGTATGTAAATTCCCAAATACTTATAGTTCATTCGCGTTAAGAAAATAGTGACTCATCACCGACTGCCGGCCAAGCCACACCCCCTAGTTTTAATTGGCTAGGGGGTGTGGCTTGGCCGGCAGTCGGTGATGAGTCACTATTTTCTTAACGCGAATGAACTATAGTGTTCTTTAAAATGCTAAAAACGGAGTAGATTGAGGTGGCGGATCTATGTAATTACCAATTACCCCCCAACTATAATAGGCTACAGTTTGTGGGACGAATTACGATAAACATGAGGTTATTTTGTTTTCAGTTGGTAAACAAATTCGACGAGCTTTTATTCACAAAGAACGACGAGAATTTCGTGGAGGCTTTCGCAATATTTTGCGGAATGGGCATACACAACACACACATGTATGAGAAGGCGATCACGGCTATGGCGAAACAGAGCGTTACTCTTGATGTGAGTACTTACTTTTAATTTCATAATTATAATTAACTTATAAATCAGGACTTTAAAATAACGCCATCAATTGTTGAGTAGAAATAATATTCCACAAAAAGCAAACTAGTTAGTACTCCTACTTATCGATAGATGGCGCTTGTTGCTACTTTAAATTATAACTGAAAATGCAATAACTTTGTCCACTTTTAAATGTTCTTATTTTTTTAATTAAAAATTGTAATAAAATACCAACAAACGCTGGATAACCGGTGGCCGTAACCCTGATTAGGGTCATTGACCTTCTCGAAGGGTACGGACGCGAGAGTAACATACCTACCTATTTAATTTTCCATTAGATTGCAACCCATGTAAAACATGCTTAAAATGGCCTCTAGTTATCCCATAATATTATGGAAGCTATGATATAATCCGCTATCGCGTTACATATCTAACGCATATTATCTTAATAGCATAGTAGGTATCTAATGTTTTGAAATTGCATTAATTTAAATATTTTTACAAAAGAACATTGTATCGTTATGAGATGACGATTTTGGAGGCAGGTTTTTCTTGTCATACAAATATGTAGCCTTGACCACGCCTATTTATATAGGTAGGTAGGTACGTCATATACCTATCTTATAAAATCAAATAATATAAATGAATAAATAATTAATTGATATTATACATCTATTATTCTATATTTCGAGGTTTATAATCGTAGTAGGTACGCTCATTAATCCAAGCATACTCGATGTTATCCACTATCGTATCGGTTTCATTAATTTTAATGAGCAATTTATATGATTCCAGGTGTTAAGTTACCATGCGTCCGCTTCGTTAGACGATGCTCAGAGGCTAAGGGTAAGTTGTCTAGAGGTCCTTATATTTTTATAGTATCAGATTATAGTTCCCTCAAATGACAATGGACGTTTGCAAGCTCATGATGAGCAGAGCATTTATCTTCCCGAGATCTTCTAAGGGAACGAGAGGCTCCGCCATGCTGGCATGTATCATTATTCAGGATCATCATCATCATTAGCCTATTGCAGTCCACTGCTGGCCATAGGCCTCTCCAGTTATTCGCTACTTAGGGCAAACGTCTGAAAGATGCACCCATAAGTTCCACGCTAGGCAGGCGGGTTGGCGATCGCAGGGCGTAGCTTTTCACTACAGTGACGCTGTATCCCGTCATCGGCCTGTGGTATTTAGCTAAGCCTTTAATTGTGATGGTCATACCGCCAGTTGCCGGCGTCTCGTTTGTTATTGGTGCACTAATCCCGAAACGCGACCGAAGCTGAAATCTCAAGAAGACTCTGTCGACTCCTTACGACACCAAGGAAAAATGGCGGTGATTTGATATTATTTTCCGTGGCCGCACTGAAAAATATAGTTATTCGATCGCTTTTCTATGAACAAAAGGATTTGGATATAGGTACTTATTATACCCTACCTGATAATCGTAGTCAGGGGAGTAGGTACCGCCGTATCTGCCTTGTCAATTATACGGGTCTCCAGGCCATGGAGGGCCCCAAAGTGCATAAGCAAAACTAATAAAACCTCCCCAAATTTTGGGACAAATCTCTTCCCTTTCTACGGGCCTCCAAATTTTTTTTATGTCGGGCACGCTACGCTTCTGATCGTAGTATAAATTTATATTAAGAATTCCATATTTTTAGATGAAATAGTATTGTTCTCGAAATATGAAATGAACAAAACTAATAATAAGAGAAATCTATTTATATCTATGAAGTTCATGAAGAATTTGAGACGATAACAGATTCCTCGAACAATCTACAAATTCCATTGTTATAGTCGTTCATAATAATAGGTTTTAACAATGTCATTTCGAGAAAATTCGTCAGATAATATTAGCAAAGTAACTTTGACAGTTTATAAATAGATTGGCCTTACATTATTATTAATATTATTCATAGATAAATAGATACTCTACAGATAAACAGATAACATCCCTTTCATGTACATGTTTTATTTTGGAGCAGTATATACTATATAGGTACAATGTAGGCTGTCTTATCGCCGAAAGCGATCTCTTCCAGAGACAACCTTCAGGTAGAGGATTGTGAAATGCAGCACAACCTTTGATGAGAATGATGACGATGAGAATGATTGATAATAACTTTACACTTGCGGTAAGTGTGTCTGTCAAAACAAAACCCAACCCTGTATTAACTTTCCGCAGACCCTAAGGATACCCTCCTCGGTCCACTTCAGCCTTCACGAGCTGGACTTCGACGACATCGACATGACCGACGACGACACGCTGACGGCCTGCCTCCGCATGTTCCTCGATCTGGACTTCGTGGAGCGGTTCCACATAGACTATAGCGTGCTGTGCCGGTGGCTGCTCAGCGTCAAGAAGAACTACAGGAACGTCACTTATCACAATTGGAGGCACGCGTTCAACGTCGCGCAGATGATGTTCGCTATATTGACGGTAATTAGGTTCTTTTTTTACTTATTTAGCCCACTAATAATAGGCAAAGACCTTTTTTTTTAACGCCGGGAATGCCTTTACACATCCCCTAAGGACCTGGATACGAGTTGTGGGGCTCGCTCCTATTTAGCGGAGAATACACAC
Source organism: Conogethes punctiferalis (assembly GCA_031163375.1). Lineage (NCBI taxonomy): Eukaryota > Metazoa > Arthropoda > Insecta > Lepidoptera > Crambidae > Conogethes > Conogethes punctiferalis. Next base: position 9,738,609 of record CM062090.1, on the reverse strand, counting down.
TAAGCCAGACGGTGCGAGCGCTCAGTCCAAGGGGGGTTGGGATGTCCTGAGGGATTCGACACAAGCCTCCACAGCGCGGCACCTGGACAAAGGCTTCCCCCAAATCCCTCCATACTTAGCGATCCATCGTCACTGTTTGCTAATTTTGTACGAATGCGCCAAGAACGTATCGCCAGTGGCAACCAAGTGGCCTTGTATGAAAGTCTTATGTGGGAATTCCTACGTCATTTATTTTCTTATTAGATTGCGGTGTAAGTAATTAACAGGTTTCCTGTCCTGTACGTGTATCACATTTGATACATAACAATTACAATTCTATTGTGTCTGATCAGTGGACATGTTAAAGTCCGTTACACACGTTAACACTTACATAGTCAAGAGTCAAGAGAGATTAAACATGGTTGGAAACCTCAGGTCCTGCAGCATAGCATAACTGTAGGATCGGGTCAATGTATGTGATTTCTTATTTTCTATGGGCCGTCAACAGATTTATGCCCATTTCAACGGTGTAAAACAAATATTAGTGTCAATACCGATGACGCATTAAGTAACCTATTAATGATTAAATTTACTGCCCACGAGTACCGTTAATTCCTGTTTTATCTGAATAAATTAATTAATTATTCAAACACGTGCATGGTGACTCTCATACATTAAGAATATTATAAGAACAGCTGGCTTATTTACAAACACGTGATGATATTTCTTCATAGATTCCGGATGCGAATACCAGATTCGGAAAAAAAAATCTATGTACAGAGCCACGAAATTTACTGTATTGTGGCGAAGAAAGCTTGGATGAGAGTAGCGTAGGACCGTAGTGAATAGCAATCAAGAGAGGAGGCTTTTTTCCCTTCAGTCACATCCTCCATTGTGTTGTTACCGTAGAAAACATTCCTTCGCATACAATAAAGTTCAGCTAGTCTTTGCCGCGTCGTTTAATATGTGGAACTCATTGCCACTACATGAGTTTCCTCCTTCGTCCAATATGGGATCCTTTAAACGGGCGTGAAGGAGCATATTAAGGACTGGCATGGGGCGATGGCAACTCACAGGTGACTGGTCGGTTACCTGCCCCTTGTCACAGCGACTTGGGCGTCTCTTTCGCTTTCCATCAGGCGTCATCATCATCCTTTTAAAAAATAACTAGCCTATTCAATCAGGCGAGTGTTATTGTTACATTATTTTGGTATTGCACATGTGCTTAAGTTACTATTTTACTAATGTTCACACAGCGCACGAAATTTCAGGAGACACAGTGGTGGAAGATATTTGGCGAGCTCGAGTGTTTGGCGCTCATCATCGGCTGCTTGTGCCACGACCTTGATCACCGGGGGACCAATAACTCTTTTCAGATCAAGTAAGTTGGTCATCTTTTACTCGTATTATATATAATCTGAATTGAGCTGCTCGTCCGGGGAAGGACCTCCACCCTATAGAATACCGCAGCCAAATGACCTCCGGGTCGTGTTTCTGCTGGTGAGTAGGGTCTCCGGAGCTCGTGGGGTGTTAGGGTTGGGCCTTGTTGGACTTGTGCTTCTCTTTGGCTTTCCATCAGGCGTAGGGAAGCCATTATGTCGAGCTACTATAAAAAAAAAATCATAATACATATATGGTCCTGGGTTCAATTCATAAAGACGCATTGTCATTAATCGATAAGTCGTCGATGCATGAATCGATAATGAAATGAAACGAACAATAAAATTAAAAAAAATTAAACGATGTTGTCATTCCAAACCATTCGGCGACTACAAATATATCGTGTTCAGGTTGTTTTCGAAACTCGCATGCGGACGCTATGGCATGCATCAGATATCTCTCGCACCCCGCATACGGTTTATCCCGGGCGTTTCAATAACCTTCCTCACCCCGCATGCGGGCGCTCGCGACCAAAAATGCCCCTTCATCAGTTGACATTCAGGCTGGATTGTCCCACTTTCATAAAAAACATAGACCACTTTACATTTACATAACCAAGTATCAAATTAAAGGTTATAGATACGAATTTCCATTTTAAAAGCATTAATGATAAGATTCAATATTTTTTTCTAATACATTTGCATTGTAAATGCGCCGTTTTGTTTATATATTAAAATCATGTCTTTTAATACATTATTCAATGTACGAGTATAAATGGTATAGGTAATTAACTAATTACCATATGTCCGCGTAGGTAGCGAAATGATTTGAGCCTTAGCTAAAACAAGGACTATCCGAAGCTTCCCAGTTCGATTCCCAGTCGGGTCAATTTAGGATATGAACTTTTCTAAATTGTCTCGGGTCTGGTAGGCATCATCTGGTACCGTAGTAAAAAAAACCTAAGTTTTAACCCAGGTGGTCGACATAGAGACGAAACGCACGATGCAAGTGGTACTTGCACCATAAAGGTATTTTCTTAAAACTATGTAGGAGTATACATTGTTCGTGTAGTTTCCAGATTTAGAATAGGACCACCCCACCCCATCTCATCCCTTGGGTGTCGTAGAAGACGCCTAAGGGAATATCAGAAAACGGGCAGCAGCGTTTACCTACTTGGGTACCTAATAAAACCTGCAGCGATCTCAAAACCAGTCTGCCCAACGTGGTGTCTAGGGTAAATCCCCCCAAATGACCTATGCCCAGCAGTGGACATTTGCAGGCTGATGACGATGAGGTGTGTACATTATTACCGTTCATGTTTCAGGGCATCGTCGCCTCTCGCGCAGCTATACTCTACGTCCACTATGGAGCACCACCATTTCGACCAGTGCCTCATGATCCTGAACTCGCCTGGAAACCAGATCCTAGCCAACCTCTCCTCGGACGACTACGAGAAGGTCGTCAAAGTTCTAGAAGATGCTATCCTGTCTACTGACTTGGCGGTGTATTTTAGGTATGTTACTTATATGATACATGAAATTGTTATGAAAGTAAATGAGTTTTCTGTGAAATATTCACAAATTTCCATTATATGGCAAGTAATTGGCGAGGCTTATGTCCAGCGGTGAATTGCATGGGTTAATGATGATGATGATGATAAAGTTACGTTTGTACGGCTGATAACTTGGTGGTATTGAATATGTTAATTACGTTATTTGCCGGATTTATTTATTATATTACATTAGTAAATTAAAATCATCCGAGCGGTGACAGAGACGAATCGCCGCGTCATTTCATCCCGTACGCGACCACTTAGGCTGTAACTGTGGAAAATCATTCTACTCACGAATTTAACTCAAGGTTATATTTTACAGATTATATTTCAATCTACTGAAAACTCTGTTTCATATCCTCCATCTCTTTTCACAGCAAACGGAAACCCTTCATCGAGCTAGTAGACACGGAACGCGTCCTGACTCCCGTGTGGGGCGAGTGCGAGGAGCGACGTGGCCTTCTGCGGGCTATGCTGATGACCGCGTGCGACCTCGCCGCCATCACCAAGCCGTGGCCGGTGGAGAGACGGGTGGCTGCCCTCGTGGCCGGCGAGTTCTTCCGCCAGGGCGACTTGGAGCGACAGAATCTGAATCTGACGCCGATAGTAAGTTCAAGAAAACTATTCCTTGTTCCCCAAGACATACAATCTTTCGATGTTGAAGGCGATAGTGAAATTTTTTGCTGTGTGAGCGCGCTCAATCGTAGACTGCCATCACGTGTACCTAGTATATCATACCATCATGTGAATTGCAGTCAAGCGCAAACCTATATTAAATTGAATGTCCAGACGGACATGGTCAATGAGTATACATGCATAAAAAAATTTAATTGGTGTTTTTTATTTATTTCCAGGATATAATGAATAGAGACAAAGAAGACGAACTTCCTGCTATGCAAGTCAAATTCATTGATACAATTTGCCTGCCTATTTATGAGGTAATTTTTTTTATTAAATTGAACGTTATCATAGCGAAATACCATGCCTGTGTGTTTCTGATGTAGTATATCAAATAGTCTCATTATATGGTACAGCTTGTTTGTTTGTGGCGGTGCGCTACTATGAAAATAAATTTGAAAAGTTTTGATTTTCTAATAGCATCACTGACACAACATTTTACAACATTACAGGCATTCGCGGTGCTGTCGTCAGCTCTACAACCAATGCTCGATAGAGTGAAAAGCAATCGGGCGCATTGGATCGATCTGGCGAACAACGAGAAAAACAATGACAAGATCGAGTATCTCGACAAGAACCACATAAGCGATAGGAATGACAAGTCCAGCATCAGTTCGCAGAACGTCGACGATACGGAGAACACTTACGAAGGTGATAGCAGTGGAGCCGTCAGTCTCTCTTCCGAGACAAACTCCAAATACGACAATCTAGAAAATCCTGTCGTGGGCCTCCTCGGCAACAACGTCCTCGCGATACCCAGGGACTCTAGTAAGTTCTCCAATCTGAACGACTTAAACTAGACCATGTGAATTTACGGACCATTTTGTGATATAGTGAAACGCATCTTATATTTGGATTGCGTCCAAAGCCTCATTTTTAAGGCCAATAGAGAAGCCAAATCGTCCACGAGACGTAACGTACTGTTAAGTACACGGTTACTTTAGTGTCCGTTAGCACAATGAGTTACTTTTTAGTGACGAAAATTATACTTAGTTATTTGCATTTTAGAAGAGTTTCTTTTATGATTTATTTGTTACGGATATGTAACATGACGTGGGAGTTTACACTCTTAACGTTCCCTGCGCCATATTATCGTCATCATGTTCCTATTGGCTTGAAATGAAGGTCCTTTAAGAGAGTGTATGTACTTGCGTTATAAAGAGAGTTGTGTGATATTTGTGTAGTAATAGATGATTAGTGAACTCGAAGATTCATCTAGCGCAAGGCGTGTATTCGGGGATTTGTATGGATTCTCGTACTATTTTTGTACACTTCATTTAGCTTTACATTTTAAAATTAAAATTAATTATTAAGAAATTTTAAAAGTATGTACCTAAATGTTTTAATTTACCTCATTCGTCTATTCCTACGTATTACATGAAGTCATTCGTGTTAATAGTTTTTCGTATCATTTAAGATACATTTAATCGAGAATCGATTTCATATTGAATTATCATTCTGTTGAAACTTAGATGAAAATAACAGGGCCTAACTGTCTAACGTAGTTATTATCAAATAAATGACCAAGATACCAAAAATTTTTAATAGTGCTAAATTGTTAATTTTTCTTTGTCTTATCATAACAGTTATTAAAATATAATAAGACATTCAAGCTTTGAGTATTATGATGTATGATGATAGAAATTGACGTTTAAGTTCTTGTAAAATTTAATTAGTGTTTAAAGTATGTCCATCAGACATCAATATTAAATCATTGCATATCGGGAAATGAATGGTAAACGTTTTAATGTGTATTTGACAAGATTATAATGGGAATATAGTGTTCACGCTGTTATAAATATATTCGTAGATATATATGACCACAACTTTTAGTTTAACGAGTAATAAAAAAAAACACGTAAATTCTTGTGATTTTCCTAAACAACACGTGCACATTGTAATCTCATTCGACATAAATCGCACAACACTATGTAAATAAAACCTTAAATTATTAACAAGTCGTAATTTTTGGTAAGTATGTACTTATTATGAATTCGGGTTCTGTTTATTGTATGGATATTCAGTTCGCTTTTTATTTTGTAGTTGCATATTTTTATGGAACACCCGCCTCGCAATCAATTTATTTTCTAGCCTGACAGTTATGGCCAGTGTCGCGGTACGGTCTTTATTAATGGCGGTATTTAATAAGTGTTTTTATGTAGAAGAATGTATCTAGGTTAGAACGGCCGTGTGTGCACGACTGCACTATTGCAGGGGTTCCTAAAGGATGCGCAGTGGCGCCCTAGATCACCATGGTAGGGGCGTGGACAAAGTATAATGTTTCTTACATTTACCAAAGATTATATTATCATATTTGGTAAGGGCGCCGTGGGAATATTCCTGAACTTGTAAGTGCACTGCAAACGTTAAAAGACTGGGAACCACTGCACTATTGGGCATGATTTATAAAACTTCAGTTCGTTCAGCGCGCACGTTTGAATACATCGGTACGGTTTAGATCCAGTATGCGTACTTGTATTTTCAAATTACAGATCAGATTATACATCTATTGCAAGGAGCACGCGTAATCTAATTGAAGTTATCAAGCTGGAACGCTTTACTAAATGTTGCGCAGTTAAAGCGCTGTGACACATTTTGAACTAACGGTTGTTCTATTCTTGATACATTTCTTTGATTTTATATGCGCGTATAAGTTCATTTGGAAGCGCGTGCTTGCAGGGCGTATCCGGCGATCTTAACTTTAAGCCAAACAGCTCGGTCACATTGGCGGTTTGTTGGCTACACACAACGAGCGTTTTGAACGTGAGTTTGGCGTTTGCTCGCACCGAAAAAGTACCAGTGTGTTTAAACTTAATCCGGATGTTAAAAGATCAGACCTATCCACCCGGACACATTGGTGCTTCTTAGTGGCTAAAAGGCATGTCGGTTCGGCGATCTCTCGCACACTGTCAAAGTGACAATACAGCCAGCCTCTAAAGCGTGAAAAAATTTAAAAAGCAGACTACCGCGACACTCCCCGTATAATTAGTTACCTTTATGGCATCAATCCATTCCAGATTACTAAAATCACTACACCTGTTTTGTGTCGTCCGTTTATAGAAACGATTATAAAACTAATCACGTCAATTATGAAACTAATAAACTATAAAATCGAATATGACGTTAATATAAATATCTAAACTAGTTTTATCGCTTCAGAGTGTGTGAGTATTATTGACCTGCAATACATTACTTGTATATATCTGTCTATATCCTATCATAAATAAATCACCAGAACAATGGCAGTAATGAATGGTCGAAACGTAATTTAACCGTAACTAAGAATTCGGATGACGCGTTACGCGATTAGGTATACACGCGTTTTCGTGAGATGCTTTATACGAGTACGGATACCTTTAGGAACTCACACGCGGGTGAAAATGCTTTATCTCAAAAGGTTGACCTTAATGGAATGTTTGGATAGCATCAATGCGCGGAACTGTTTATTTTTTTTTAAATTGCAGTGCTATCCTGAAGCAGTCTCAACTCTTTGTGTTAAATATAAATGAAGTGTAGGTACTTGAGTCACTGTTGAATTACGTTTAGATATTTTTGGCCTTATTTGTGTGTCTGGTATTTTACAGAAAGCTTACTTTCCGAAATTGCTACGAAATTTGGTAATAAATAGAAAAAAAATATAGCCTACATAGGTAAATAATATTTTCCATTGCAGCTCAGTAAATTCACCTCGATTTTCACCTCAACAGTTCAAATAATTCTATTGACGAATTTAATTAAGTAACATAAACGCTTTTTAGATACAAAAAGGACCACATTCAAAATGGCGTTTTGAATTTGTGATTTTCATTCTTCCTATTAAACTCTTTCTATTCTTACCTACCTACTCCTTAACTTCAATAGGCATAGTTCCTTAGAAAGTCAAGATTCATATGAAATCAACCGTATCAAAACATAAGTACCTAGATCTATACTAAATCTTTACTAAACTTTTATCTAAATCTTCCGTAAATTCAAAATGCCATTGCATGTTCTTTAAAAAACTTATTGAAATATTTGGATAATTTTCTTTGTAATTAGAAAGAAGTTTTGACCAATATATCCCCTAAAATGGAAGAGAAAAAAATGTATATTACAATATTTTCTAATTGGAATAATTCTCTCTATAAGCGTTAGATAATTACTTGAAAAAATCTCAAATTATTGTGGTAATAAAAATATGTACAACTTTAATCATAAGATCGCTGTAAGTATTATTAGAAAGTAACTAGAGAATTAATAATTGTAATTCACTAAATGACGAGTTGTATGGTGTGTGAATAAATACGGAGGTTGTTTTGTTCCAAACAAAAAATGTTATTTATTTATGATTAAACAAATTTTGAAATACTGCTGTTTTTCATTTAAATAACTTAATTACATAAAATATACAAGGTGTAAAAAGACCCTTAAGTCTTTGACTGCCGAGAAACTAGACACAATAGAAAAACTATTGTTTGCCGGTCACCGGTGACCGGCATGGCGGTCAACGTGTTAACGAAGCCTGAAACTACGCATTCTGTTCCTATAGCTGAGTATTATTTTCAAATATTTTGGCAGGGAAACGATTTTGGTTTTTATGAGTAAAAAGAACAGCTATTTTCTAGACCTCGCAATGTACAGCGCGTAGGTACGTTTTGTACATTGCGAGGTCTAGAAAATACGCGGCCATACCTCCGCTCTTTCGTTAAATACATACGCGGGCGGGCGCGTGCGGTGTACATTGCGGGCCGTGAATTGAAAGTCCTTGTTTGCTGAGAAATATTCAAAACTAAGATATGGTTTCTATAAAAGAAATGTTACCAATTGCGTTTTAAAAGGTTTAATATGAAAAACGTCGATGTTTTTTTTATCTTTGAAGGTCTTTATCTCAGGAACCATACATTTCCCAGGTATTTTTCTAGAACTAACGTTGTTCGTCATGATCAGGAGAACATGTAGTTTGCGGCTTCGTTAAGGGTCTTTTTACACTCGATATTAAACCTAGTTTGGACTGCTATAGACAGTATCTCACACAAATTCTACTACGTACTTAGGCATGAACACTGCGGAATGTAATATCAAAATAATAAATAGCAAGTTGTGAATCAGTTGTTGGGAATAGCTACTAGGTAGGTATATGTGCGTAATAACCATATCATGTGGGTCATATTTTTCCAAAATACCAAATAAATAGCAATAAATTCGTAGGTGCAATATATCAATTTCTGTACACCAAAAGTTTCAAAATAATATCAACAGCGTCAAATTGACCTAAGAGTTCGGCCCAGAAAATTTCTACCGGCCGATAATTGGGTCGGGCTCATAAAATCAGTATGAAGATCAGTCGTTATGATGTTAGATTATGAGCCCGACCAAACTCTAAGCCGATAGAAAGTTTTTGATTTGCGGAGTATCTTAGGAGCCTTTATTCCCGATCCCCCACTACTTGTCCACCACTGGTGGACCTCGGGGAAAAAGAGTTGGTAGGTATATCCCCCAGTAGTGGGGGACATTGGGAATAAAGACTTACGACAATACGACTACGACAATCTAATAACTTCTCTTCTTCTTCAGCCTGTAGCCACCCAATGCTGAGTGTAGGCCACTTCAAGCGCACTCCATAGCTTGCGGTCTTGGGTCTTCCTCATCCAGTCTCTCCCGGCAATCCCGATCAAGTCATCGGTCCAACGCATCGGTTGCCTGCCCACACTTCGGCGTCCAGTACGAGGTCTCCATTCGAGCACTTTCCTACCCGATCTACCATCCTGTCTACGGCATATATGGCCCGCCCACTTCCATTTCCGCTGAGCTATGATCTTGGCGATATCTTTAAGTTTGGTTCTACTCCGGATGATAGTGTTCATGATTCGATCGCGGAGAGAAATTCCTAGCATCGCCCGTTCCATAGCTCGCTGCGTTACTCGGAGTTTAGGTATTATTGTGCTTCCTGGTGAGCGTCTATGTTTCAGCCCCATACACCATAAGTGGCAGAACACATTGCTCGAATGTTTGGCGAATCTAATATCATTCTGCGTCAATTTTAGGTAAAGGTATAGTACTTTATAGTCTAGTTAGTAGTACAGGTAAGTATACTAAATCACGTCCATGAGTACTATAATACCTACATACGTAGATACCATGTAGATACCTACTCAATTTTTATGATGACAGGATAACTCGGTTATGCTAATGTCATAACATTAAAAAGAAATACAGACAGCGTCATTGCCATAATATATGACTATTAGCAACTCGAACCAACAAATTTCTCTTATTTACTCATTTTAATCGTTCAGAATGCCGCTTGTCGACATTACAAACCCTGCAGTCATCATCTTCCTTAAAGAAAACTATGAGAAGGAAAATCGATTGCGGTTAAACTGGATCCACAAACACTTCAAATCTATTAAAGAGGCAGCAACCTTAACGAGAGAGCCCACGAATTACTTCGAAAGCGATGTCGATGCGTACAACATGGTCGAAGGTATGGCTACAATCACAAGAGACTTCATAGTGGCTGGTTTCAACCGTAGAAAGGTGCCAATCCGCGATGGGACCTTTATACCTGGTATCAAAAACCTACGCACGGGACACTCTATAGTTGACATCGGTCTAGGGGATCCCAAAGTTGACCCAAGACTAGCCCGCCCTCACACTGATCTGAGCACAGACCCAATAATGCGGCCGATAGATCCAGAAGTAAGGGAGATCTTCTACAAATCGAAGCCCGATTATGGGAGAAAGGAGTATCTAATTAAACGTGAGAAGATATGGCCGGAGAATAAGTATTATTTCGCTGAAACTGGCAATTGGGAGTATGGGTGGAGGATTCGTGATAGCGCGTTACGTCAGAAGCCTATGTTTGGTAGATGCTGGCGTCTTACTAAGACACTGAAGAGTCGGGTGGGCCCACAACCTGATCCCTGGCATTACAAGTCTTCTGATATGCCTGGACCTTCGAAGTGCGTTGCCATGTAGCTTTATATCATATGATGAGGTAATTTTATTATCTATTGCAACGTACAATTTTTATAAGTGTTCGCTACTTCGGGTGGCGCCACCTAGTGACACCCTAGGAAAACTATTTTCTCTAAGGATGTTTTGGTTTTGCGTGCGCCCGTTAATTAGAGAAAGGAAAAAAACCTTAAAAGTCACTGAGTCTGTAGCTTTTTAATTTAATGAACATTTCAATGTGCAAGTCTTCGAGTTTATTCTACCAGTTTTTGTTCTAATTATTTAATTAATTTACTTTAGTTTTTATAGGTGTACCTACCGTATTAGTGTTTTAGATTTTAGTTTTATAGTTATTTGTTAATGCATATTGAATAAAGTTGATATTAATGATAAATTGTTCTTTTTTATTGATCCGATAATGTATGCTGAGCACTTGACTGATGGATATCAAAATAATGAGGATTCTACAAATGTGAACGAGTATGTTTAATACAAATACAAAAACACACACATGGAACGAACACAAAAAAAAATCACCACACGAAAGCTTGTCCCGGGTGAGAATCGAGCCCACTACTTTTCTACTACGGTTCAGAAGTAAAACGCAAGGGTCATCGAACCTACGACCCTTAGTTCAGAAGGGGTCACGAGTAATGAGTCACAAACTATGCATATTCTGTAAAGTAAATCCATTCGAAATGGTTTAACTTTTTAGGCGCTATGATTCTTGTTAACATAATAATATAGGTATTCAAGTTAAAAAAAGATTTTTTCTTTGAGCTGCGATATAGGTACCTAATTCTTATGATATGATTCACAGAGCTAACTCAGGAGACTTGTTTACATTTTTTCCCGCGTAGTTGCTATAAACAGTTGCAATTTTATTTAAACTACCAGTCATAGGTACGTCCCTAACGAACAAATATTCCAGCTAGGTACCACCTATTTAAATTATACCTACCTACTGTATTACTAAGATGACTCTAAAATGATCCGTGATTCTACAAAATAAAATAATCTAATAAAATAATCATGTTCACAAAGTTCTCTTCATCCTATACTCTACACTTTCTTTTCTTTCTTTATTATTCACGGTCAAGGAGAGAGGATACGTAAGTGCTTTAACGCGTATTGCTGGCCACAAACATTTCTGAAATCTACGCAACCTATTAAGCGAGCAATGTAGACGACGCAAATGCCGCAATGCCTCTCTTTCGCCGGCACGTTCCCGCCAACTAATCCATCAATAACACTGCGCATGTCAGTCTGGAACGCGACCGTCTCTCTCTTTCTGTACTCGAAAATAAGAGAGAGTGAATAACCTCAAAATTTATGCACATGCGCAAAACACAGCTGTAGTAAAAATCGCCCTGCGTTGCGTTTCGAAGTCACCACTGCCTGTGTGAATACATGCAGTGGTTTCAAAAAGTGAACCAGAACAAATAATGGAATTTTAATAAAATATGTGAATATTTCTACGTAACATGTAGCCCCTAACTGTAAATAGCACCTAAATATCAGTTTGTAAATGAAAAGTGATTTTATTTGTGTAGCTTTATAAGAATTGAATTTTCAAAGAGTTTTGTACCTTAGAAAATGTTGATATAAGTAATGTGATGTGATAAACGGACACGACTACGTAAAAAAGTAAGTATGTACCTACCTACACTATTAAATAATATGTATCTAGTAGGTACTTAAGTTATTTTAATTTTGTCTTATACCTACCTTGTGGGCCTTGTGGCTAAGTAGTTTACCTACCTCATTTTTTATTATGAGTACTAAATTATATACCTAACTAGCTATATAGGTAAAGTTATTAGTATATTTAAACATGTAGGTAGTTCTGTATGGTGTACGCCCCCATGGCGGTGATAGGTAGGTACTATTTTTCCATACCTACTTAGAATCGGTTATTTCAGTTTATTGATCAACTTTAAACACAGGCTCTAAACAGGTACCTGGGTGTCTGCTGCTGTATAATAAGGCCGTCTGCAATAATTAAGATACGTAAATAGATAGGTACATACATGGTTAGCTAGTCACATTTCCATTAAAGATTTAAGGAGTTTTCTTCAAAGGTTGCTGCGTAGGCGTAGGACAGACATACCTACTAGGTAGGACTCTATTTAATTATGTAAAATGGGCATTACTGACAATAGATTAGGTACCTACTAACATATTAAGGACTTCTTTTGTTTTATAGGTATTTATAGGTAGCTTCGATATAGGTACATACTTAGTTATTTTTTTAGGTATTGTAATTAATTTGACGTAATCAAAGTTATCGACGCGGACGATCGGAAGGTTCCTGGTTCAGTTCCCGGTCGGGTAAATTTAGGTAATGAACTTATCATAATTATCTCGGGTCTGGGTGTCCTGGGAGACCCCAGTCATTATCTGATAGGTACTCTTTGAGGCCAGGTGATTTATGAATTATTGGGCGCAAAGTCCTAGAATTAAAATGGGGCACAATTCAAACATTACTGTACCTACCTACCTAAATTGCAGGTATGTACTGTTGCAGTAAGTAGGTATGCATTAAGATATTGGAAGGTGAACGGTATTACCAGTATTACCGCATTATCCTCCCTACCGGCTTTTGGTAACGGAACAAGAATTGTTGGTGAAAGTAGAAATTTCTGCACGCCCTCATTTTTTTTGATAGTGATTTTAAGGCTCCTGACGTAGTCCATACCAGCCGATTCTGTGTATAAATGGCACTTACGTGACATCGTACATCCATATCGGTCTGGAGGTAGGTACGTCTTAGGGAAGGACTCAATTGTTTTTTGTTTGTTTGCATCGAATAGCCTCCGCAACTACAGAACCGATTTGAATAATTCTTTCACTGTTAAAAAGCTACACTATCTGAAATGAACATAGGTTGTACCTACTTAATCAATTTTCAAAAATATTTGGGATCCATATTAAATCTCTAATAATGTGAAAGGATCACAAATCAATTTCTTAAATCGTGTGCGTTGCGAAAATAATAGTTTAATTCTAATTACCGATAGTTTCCACTGTAAAACAGTGTTAATCATGTGCTGGGTGCATTTAAAATAATTTCAAATAGGTAGGTATCGTTTGTAGCTATTATAGTAGGCTCAGGCGGGCCTAGTCGTTCGAATAAGCGGTCGTTCAGTTGATCGACGTTAGTATAAATCGACGCTCTACTGTAGGTACCTACTACGACTTTGTTTAATTATAATATACAAAAAATGTCGCGACAGAATTATGTCTATCTGTTAGGGGCTGCGCAGACGACTTTTGTGCGATAGTCTGCGTCTGAGACATTTAAAAAGAGCATCTTGGTCCCTAAAGCTCTGCCGACAGAATGATCGAAGATGTGCGTTGAGTCTGCGAAATATCCGCGACAGATTTTTGCGCGTCGTGTGCGATACTGCATATAGGTAATTGCATCACAGACTAAAAAGTGCGTCACGGATAGTCTGTCGTCTGCGCAGCCCCTTAAAGTTACGTCGCAATAATCCTAAATATCCGAAAAGAATGGAGGGCGGGTCGACCCGCCCTCCATTACAAAAACAAAATATACCTATTAACAAAAAAATCTAAAGTATATTATTTATGTAGGTATATACCTACTAAACTCGCAAGCACGTTACCTTCGCTAGAATATAAATAAATTAGTATGCTACGATAAACAAACAAAAACAGTATCCAGAAGTTGCGCTGAAATCTGTTTGTGTTAACTATCGCGAACTTTAAATGGCTAAACTATTAAAACGATCTTATCCGAACGGTTTTCCGGCTGCATACGAAGCTTAGCAGCAAATGTGCAATGAATATCTTGCTGCTAGCATCTTGCCCTGTAGAAGAAATCCGAGACTGGTATTAAATAACTCAAGACATGCCCACGCTGGGCCGCACATCGCCATCTAGCCCTAAACTAAGCAGAAGCTTGTAGGTACCAGCGGTACTAGACAACTAATAAATTTATTATACAACCAATTTTTTGTAAATAAATACATAATTATTATACATACATAGAAAACACCCAGACCAATACAAACAGACATGTTCATACGAATGTTTGTACTGTGCGGGGATGAAACCCACAACCCTTGGCTCAGAACGCAGAGGTCACTACCAAATGAGCCATCTGGGCAGTCAATAATGCAGCTAAATGTCCACCAGGTCGTCTTTCTGCCGGTGAGCAGGGGTAGGGGGTAGGTTAGGCTCGTGGGGTGAGTGCTGCATCGTCAGCCGGGGCTTAGGCCTAGGGTGGGAAACGCGCGTGTGATGCCCCTGCTGTTGCAGGCTTCCATAGGCTGCGGTAATCGCTTAACAAGAGGCGGGCCGTAGGATTGTTGGTGGTAAAAAAAAACACGAATGACTTCTTCTTCAAGTGCCTCTCCTATCACTGAAGATTTGCCTCTATCTCCGCATAGCTGGCCTTGAACGAATGAGTATGAAAGTCATCATTTGATATTTCCCCCCTATTTATTGTTCCGTTGGCCTCCTCCCCCCTAGATCCAGGCATGTAGCTCAGGAATCAGGATGTTTTATTAGTGCAGATGCAGACGATTATGCCGCGTAGTCAGCTTGGCGCCGAGCCGTTGCAGTAGATACAGATATGCATCGAAGATATTGGGCGGAGGTTAATGTCTACTAGCGTTATGTATGGGCCATATTATTCTACCTGCTCGTTTTTGGCAACCAATGCAGATAATCTTAGGTAACTCAATGTAGGTTTCTTTCATTTTATATACTCGTACCTAACCTAGCAGTTAGGTAGGTATAGTACCTAGTTAGGTATATTTTATGTTGCGAACATATTTGATTTAAAAGGCAAAAATTATTTTTTCAAAATTATCTGCTTAATGGAAACAACAATAACTTTTGAACTGCTCATTTTATTTTGTTTCATGATTAGGTACCTATTTACTTTACCTTTAAAAAATGTATTAGATTATTTGCATATACGTATGTACTTAATTTAGAATACCTACACGCAGGCCCCTCTTTCCCACTGGGCACTATGGGCACGTGCCCAGGGCCCCGTGATCAAATGGGGCCCCCTAGTTCCTGCCAGATTACCAAATGATAACTGATATTTAGGTCATAGGTGCCCCATGATCCTAATGTGCCCAGGGCCTCAAATATTTTAAAGACGGCCCTGCCTACACGGTATATTAATATTAACTACACGATATTTAACAGCCGGTATTTGCATAAATTATGTAGTTTAAAACCGTTTTTCGTATCTAATGATGCCTACATAAAAACGATGTAAATTCCAGCTGATGGTAGGGGTTGATTAGAAATTGTGTATAAACTCATTAACGATTACGCATAGACCATGAAAGTCTATCGACACTTTGGTCTGTCATGTGTCAAATAGCAAAATCAAAATGTCCAAATTGTTGCAAGTGACGTGATGATAAACAGCACTAATTTCGGCGAATCCCCCGAGGGATAAAGATATGGATATTTCCGGCAAATAGGTATGAATTTTTAAATAAATTTGTACGTTATAGGTATTAAGTATATAAATTGAAGGTTGTGTAGCATCCTTAACAAAGCAAAGATCTCAATGCACATTGTCTTTTTACGATGTAGTACTTACATCGTGATGCAATGAAATGCTGTGCTAAATCTAACCATGAAAATCATTTGGTAAGACCCGATATACCCAGACACAAAAACTTTAACAATGGAATTAGGATATTTTAGAAGGACATTCAAACGAGTTTAAACTATAGCATAACTGATTTTATTTCACCTCCTAAGTATAGGCACAGATTAATAACTAAGTATAGGTAAGTTACTTTTGCTACGTCCCAACTCTAAATCGGCCGCGAAACAATAGCTTCTCTATTGTGTCTAGAATACCCTCAGTTGAAGTGTTAACGCATTCATTACCGCCGTTACGGTGCCGTTATCTATACTTATAATAAATCTGTAGAGAGGTCAATTCTGTACATAAAATATTTTTTCAAAATAACTATCAGGGGGTGATAAGTGATCGATACTGATACCAAAAATGCAATCAGTAAAATTTTTGTCTGTCTGTCTGTCTGTATGTTCGTTATAGAAAAAAAAACTACTGAACAGATTTTGACGAAACTTGGTACAATTATTCTTCATACTCCTGGGCAGGTTATAGGATACTTTTCATCACGCTACAATCAATAGGAGCGGAGCAGTGACGGGAAGTGTTGGGAAAACGCGAGAAATTTAAACCTGTATGTTTGAACGCGCATTACGCGAAAACTACTGCATAGAATTGAATGCGGTTTTCACCAATGTATTGCTAGAGGTCTAACTTAAAACTTAGGTACAAGGTATAGATGGGTATTATATGGAAGTTCGTTATTTTTGAAACCCGATATCCACGCGAGCGACGCCGCTGGCACAGCTAGTCTACGATATTATTTTCTATGTGGTCAATAATGCCATAATGGGCCACATCATACACATGTGGCGTTTGTTTGGTGGTATTGCATGTCGATAGCTTGTGCTACAGAATTCCATAAGGCGTTATACCCACGCTAAGTGTGGTGCATTTCGATTCCGGCAATCAATACTTAAGCTTGATTTTCTTTTTCGCTGACGTCAGTCGAGTGTACCAATAGAGGACATTGATAATTATCTGCCGCTGACGACAGCGTTGCAGTGCGGTGCTTCATAAAACTACGGGTATATTGGTACGCTTAGCGAACCAGCGCTGCAGTGCGGTGCTTCACAGAACTGGGGTATATACGGTATATCGGTTTGGTTGGTACGCCTGTTGGGCGCCCGTTGGGCGTGCTTCACAGAACTAGGGTATATTGGTACGTTCGACCAACATCAGCGTCAGAAAGGAGGAAATCATGCCTTTGAACCACAAAGACATAATAAGCATAATAATGATGTTTTCGTAAATATTTACTCGGTAGCTATGAATAGGTCAAAATCAAACTGTTTCAATAAAATGTTGTTTTTAGATAGCTATGTAAATACATATTGTGTTTGTCAGTTTTTGATGGTCTCGTACACCTATTTGCATACCTAATTATGGTACAGGTTTTACTAATGTTTATCGCAATTTTGTCCTATCCACATGAAATCTCAATTTTAAAATGTAATTGGCAGGTACGTCGTCATGTTTTCCTAATAACTTTGTGTACCTATCTAATAGAATTTGTTTAGGTGATTTCATGAACCTGCATTACGTATAAGTTACAAACTTGTAACTTTAGTTAGGTAGCTTAGTATATCATCATCATCAGCCTACTAACGTCCACTGCTGGACATTGGTCTCCGCTAATGACAATTGTCATTTGGGGGGATTAGCCTAAGATACCACTCTTGGTAGGTATATTGGTGACCGTAGTAGGTTTTATTGCACACAGGTAAACGCAGCTGACCGTTTCCTTATATATTTTTTTTACATTATCGACAAATGGCTTCCCTACGCCTGATGGAAAGCCAAAGAGAAGCCCAATTCGCTGTGACAACTGGCAAGTAACTGGTCATTTACCTGTCAGTTGCCACTGCCATGCCGGCCCAACCCTAACCCCCCACGAGCTCCGGAGACCTTAATCACCAGCAGAAACACGACCCGGAGGTCATTCGGCTGCGGTATTCTATAGGGTGGTCCTTCCCCGGACGGGCAGCTCAATTCGAGCGAAGATTCGCTATGCCTTACCTCTCTTTTCCCTGAGTTGTTTTCTATAACACCCACGGGATGGCTTAGTACATATCGATATAGAATCATACATCTAGGTACTTACAAGACTAGCGTATTATATGTTGCCACGTAAATACCAATGTTACGTTTTAATTGCTTTTGTACGATAGCTTCAAGGACTATATCTGGCTATTAAAATGTAATCAGGTCATCGATACGTAGTCGTTATCGATAAAAGGATTTCATTGTCAATTTGTGATAAGTTTACCTACTAAACTTGGATTAGCTTGTGATTTGAACACTCGAGTCGTGTATAGATACAGATTACCTTAAGTAGATTTATTTAACTTTAGACAATGGTCATTGAGAACAATGTCGTCTAAATTGAGAAATTAAGGAAAAAAAAACATTTTCCTGTTCGTTTACATGCGATTGGAAAATTATTTTGTTAAATGTTAAATAATATTTTAGTGTTCATAAATTTCGAAACCTGTTTGACATGTTAATTATTCACAAAATAACATCAAGGGTAAAGGAAGGTTCTTAGGACGTAGCGTAGGTATGTACCTATTCAGCCATGTCAATAAGCTTTGCTTATATTTATATATTCATTTAACTATAATATAAAATTATATAGTTATATCGTTGCACAGATAATTGTACTCAACGTTAGCATGTGACCTCCTAAACTATTGTTGCAACATTTTCGCGTGATAAATTGTCTATACAGTTTAAATGTTCTTATCACAAACGCGAGCATCGCAATCCATAGCGGACGTCTACACATACATTTTAAAAATAGCGCGAATAGCTGTTATAAAGTACGTTTTTTGTATTTTTAAAGGTTCCCGGCTCAACGAGATTGATCTGGATTGGCGATATGTCGAAATGTAAGTATTCTTATCACTTTACATCTAACAACAGTGGCTATTTATACGCTAAAACACATTGTGAATACACACATATTTACACATGATACGGATTAAAACTATGTATCCGATTCAGTATTTACATATTGAGTAGGAGTCCGTTAGTTACAGAATCGTTATAATTGTCACTAATGAGCTAATACCTCTATATCTACATTTATTTCACCGGGACAGTACTATAAAATCTTCAACGCATATTTTGCGAGTATGGAATCCCACGTAAACATCGTGTTACTATTTCGAATCACCTGTTTGTGTTATGTACCTACTTACGCAAGAAATATCTTTGTCGATCATGATGACACGATCGCATTATGAGTAGGGAATTCTAATAGTATTTTCATTTAGTACCTCCTGCATGTTACAAACTACACTACTTACAAACGAAATGTAATGCGAAGGTATAATTGACTGGCTGGGTGGCTCATTTGGTAGTGACTCCTGCCTTCTGAACCAAGAGTCGTGGGTTCGATCCCCACCCGGGACAAACATTCGTGTGATGAACATTTGTGTTTGACCCGTGTGACCGGTGTAATATACATATTTGTATTTAAGTATATATTTGTGGTACCTTCGTTGTTCTGATACCCATAATACAAGTGCTTAAGCTACTTACTTTGGGATCGGAGCTATGTATGTGATGTTGTCTGATTTATTATACTTAGATACTGTACTGAAGAAGGGAGTTTAGGCATTTCTTAATGACTGGCAACGATTATTTAAAGGCGTTTGAACCTCTTATCCATATTTTATTTTTATTTAGTACCTACCTAGCAATCATTTAATAATATGTCGAATTAACTTATTAAATCATAACACAGTTCAAACTATTGAGGTGATATAATTTTAAATTCGTTTTTTATCTAACTTTATTTTTATGTTCTTTTTTTAACGACAATATTATTAATTCTCTGAGAGAAATCCCCTAAAATTGCTTTATTGCGATTGAATACCTACCTACTCCAAGATTAACATAGAATACAATTCACAAAATAAGTGATGTTGTTTTTACAATGAATCTAAGGTTAATTGGTAAAGGTTGCGGTTATAATCATCATCATCATCAGCCTAGTGTAGTCCACTGCCGGACATAGGCTTCTCCGGTTGTTCGCCACTCAGGGCAATCATCTGGAGGATATAGCCATAATCGGTTATAATAATATAATAAATATATATTACGTTTATAATAAATTCACAATATAGGTACCTAGCAGTTTATACAAAATTACACAACTACAATGTTGTATTCTGCAATCTACTTGTTATCAAATAATGTTTTTCTCGAAGAATGTTATCACTCTCACTGAAAATACATACCTACTTCTCTAATCGGCCTTGATCTGAAAATAATTGTTTTTGTTGCAAACAAGTGGATCAATTAACGTGGCATTATGGCAGTCGATATTATAAATCGTCTCAGATAAATAGTACAAAAATTGTGCTCTTTATATCTTAATAATGAAAAGTATTTATTATTTACCTACTGAGTAATTGTTCATTTAAATAAAGCAATTTTGTTTGCTATAGAAAGTGTAAAAAAAATCCGATAGGTGGCACTTCGATCGGTATATCACCGGGCAGGTCAAAATCTCTAGTAGTTCATAGAAATGCTGAATGAAATCAATACTAACATTGAACAGGTCTGTTAACTTTCATGACCTAAAAAAGACTTAAACTGGACTAGTAGAATAGATAACTTATTTATTTATTTAATCTTTATTGCACAGTAAAGTAGTGTACAAAAGGCGGACTTAACGCCACTTAGGCATTCTCTACCAGTCAACCATTGGGCTAAGCAGAAACTAGCAATAGGGTAGAGTGCTAAAAAGTAATTTAAATGTAACATCTGGTACCTAGGTAGTTTTGTCGAGTAGTAGGGAAGCAGCCGTTTGTTTTGGCAGTACCCATATCCCTGCCACTTGGTGCCTACTGTCCACACAATGAGGTTTAGTGAGTAATACTATGCCCTTAGAGCCAAGCCGCACAGTGCGGTGCGGGGCCCGCAGCGGATCGACTGATTGATATTACATTGCCACTTCATCACTACGAGTAAACACGGAACTGATGTGTCAAACCGCAAACCGTACAGACATGGCGGTGCCGCACCGCACGGTATGGCTTCTCTGTTACTTCTGGGAGGGCGAGTCCCACACACCACGCTGATACCGGGAGACGGACGTGGCATGAACGCATACCCCCCTAAAAAGATAGATTTGGCGAGAGTAGAAGAAAATAACTGTTGAAAATTGTAACGCAAATCCCTCGGTTTACAAAATTTACCTTGTTTTACTCACAAAAGATATGTAAATAGTACGTTCATATGATTTAAACATACAGACATGCTAATAACATTTGTCATTACTATTATTGTAAACATAACCTTAGCGTCCTTGGCCAATCACGACAATCGACACACGCGTCACAGGTTAATTATGCTTTTGTAAAAAATACGTTTATGAAGATAATGAACATTGCCTCGAGGTTCTATGAACCGCAATAATTACAATTTTTTAATTAGGTACTTTTTTGTATTTCAGAGCTGTGGAATGTAGAAATGCTCTTAGTTAGTGATGATTCCGGCAGAATCATTTTAGAAACGCGTTGTATCTTTAGATACATTACGAAAATGCTCTGAAAACTTTGGTAGGTACACATAAATGATATTTATTATCTTATCACAGATAGAAATCTCAGCCGTAATTTATCAGCTATAATAATACTCGAATAATATCGAATTTCGGCCACAGCGATGACACCCGTATTCACAAACAATACTTGTCTATGAAAAGTATGAAAACTATATAAACGCTAGAAATTTTATTTCTAGCGTTTTAATTGGCTAGTGGCCTGTCAGTGACCTGTCAGTCACTATTTTCTTAACGCGAATGAACTATAACAACACTATTCGAATTAAGGCATTTACAATGCCGACCTCCACTGTATTGTTTTCTAACCTATTCATAGAACATACCATTCTACATTCAGGATGGTCAGCTTAATTAGTGGTTTTGGTCCTATATCATGGAGATACTTAAATATAATTTCATTAAACTAGTACATTGCTGGTACGTTCCATCACTTCCACCTTCCCTTGTTACCAAGCCACACACAACTTGGTCCTAATTTAAAAATAAAAGTAAATAAAATAAAAACCCTATTGATACGAGTATACTTTATTGCAAATCATGCACTTGACATTAAAACTAGGTACAAGTATAATACTCTTAGATATTTCTTGTATAATTTAGGGGTAACTATTTGTTTTTTTAGTTTGGTTTATAGTTAGGTAGGTACTGTCTAACATTGATACCTTATTTTACTAAGAATTAATTAATTTGTAACCTATTCTTACCACTTTTTATTAACAAATGGCGTTAATTGCCAGGTGACTCATTATTTCTCCCCTTTTCTGTCATAATCATAAACCTATACAGGTCGCGCCGTCTTACTTAACTAATTCGTACTATTTCCGTACGTTTTATTAACAGGGGGAGGCGAAATGTCACCGACCCGTTGAATACTGAAGGCAATAATTAATTTAAGAAACAGCGGTAATATATTTAGGCCTATTAAATATGTGTAGGCGTTTAATTTGACAATATTGTTTAACTACGATGCTAAATTCGCTAGGGATTGTGTACACTATCTATTTAGTTATGATTTATTATGCCAAATGTCGTCAGCCACATTGTAATTAATTAGATTCAATCCAATCTCTAGGATCTTGGTCACATAACTTTGCGCTAAGCTGTAAACTTTAGTATGTAAAGGGATATAAACAGCTCGCAGTACTGGTACTTTTTTTTTCTAAATGATTACGATGAAAGCCGAGGCGGCATTCATCACCAGACTGCGAAGGAAGCACCGGGCCGGGTATATCAGTGGGTATTCCCTTCGTCTCTGCCGTGCCGTCCAAAAGCGATGCCGTCCCCTCGTTTAAGAGCGGTGTAAGTCACATATAGGACCTCATTTCACCCCTCGAGCATCGCGAATGCATTTAAGGCATCCTGTTATCAAGATACATTTTGTCTGTTGGAAGTTTAATATATCGTATGGTGAGAATTAACTGGCTTTTTCAAAGAGCAATGTTACACGGTCGTTTTCTTGCTGCCATAAAACCAACAGGTTAAGCTTTTACCTGTCGTGTTACCAGACACAATAGAAGAAGTATTTACTATACGAGTATCTAGGAACATAGCTACAAGTGTCAATTCATCAAAATCCTATTATACCTACTTTGGGGACATACAGTATCAGTCGGTACTTGGCTTATATTTAGTTTTCTTTATCTATAGAAATATTTAATGTCAATTTCTACTATGACTGGGTGGGATAGGAATTTCAAAAAGCTGCATAAGTATTTTATCTAAAGAAGCTAATCGCAAGTATAAAATTGAAGTATCCGTCAATGAAATAATTTGCTTCCTACATGCATTTCTCCGTGTTGACTCAATTGATGGTATCATCTGATTTGATGATATGAGGTCTTTGCACTGCAGTCGGTAGTTAGGAGTTAGGTATGTAGAAAATAGCAATAGCAATTTTGGTTTATCGTGTTGGTGATACTGTAATTTAAAAGCTCCAATTATGGTAAATCCTAAGATTTAAGAGAAAGTCTTAGGATTCATCGTCATAAGTTGGTAAATGTAAGGATTTAGTTATAAAAATGGGACATTCTTTTCGGGCTTTTACATTTACCTAGGACATGTGTGCTAGGTGTGTGTTTATTATCAATGTCAGGTGGACATAGTTTTATTTAGGTACCATAGTTGAATGAATTTACAAATTTTTCACTGTACATTACTAAGGTACCTACATTAAAACAAGTGAAATTATCTTCTCACAGACCTTTGTAATTTTTTATTTTGAATATTTTACATGTAATTTATAAAAAATAAATAAGTATCTAAAACTTAAACTTAACTATATGTACAAACATTGTAATTAGTTTTTTGTAGGTATTATGTACTTATTTCGTTTATTGTTATTGCCATTTGTGTAAAGGTAGTAAATATGCTTGGTAGAAACAAATTACTTTGTAACATAACAAATAATAACTAATAAATTGGAAAATAACAAAAGATAATTACTATCTACCTACTTACTAATAACTACCTACCTATGTTATTAAAAATTAAATACCTACATACCCTAAACTTTATATAATCATATTAATCACTAGCTGTGCTCGCGACTTCGTCCGCTTGGAATAGTTATTTTTCCCCGTTCGTTTTACATTTGCCATTATTTCTTCGCTCCTAATAGTTGCAACGTGATGTTACATAGCCTAAAGCCTTCCTCGATAAATGGTCTTTCAACACAAAAAGAATTTTTCAATTCGGACCAGTAGTTCCTGAGATTAGCGCGTTCAAACAAACAAACAAACAAACTCTGCAGCTTTATAATATTAGTTAAGATACAAAACATTTTTTTACCATTCTTAGGCTCTGTCTATTTCTAAATATGTACCTACTTACATACTACAGGTCATAAACATTTCAGTTCTTTTGAAACTTAATTAATTGTAATTTGTAATTTTGTAATATCCTTTTTGATGGCAAATTAAAAAGAATAAAGAAAAAAGGTAGGTGCAACAGTTGCACGCCAGATGGCGTATTGCAATCGACGTTGTGTTTAATGAGAACCACATTTCATAAAAAAAGTAAAAACCCATTGTCGGAGTTGTGGAAAGGCAATCAAATAAATCATACACTGTGGGTTTGGAGTTTGGCACAATGTAAAATGTAATCCACAATGTGGTACAATGTAAATGGTACCTACCTATTGGTAAGCCTAAACTGGGAAGAATTCGAATTTCTTTATTTGCTTAAATAGGATTACAGGTGATGTTATGTTACTTAGTTATTTATGTCCATTTAACTATACATTTTATTATAATTTTCACTCTTGTCCAATCCCGACGAATTGCCGATTGCTCTCAAATTATTTTTATAGAGGTCAACGCCCCCGCAAAGGTCATCATTGCATTTATCTGCAAGGCCAAATGTTGATTTGATGACTGAGCTTAATAAATTTTAGACCTTATTTTGGCTGTAGAAGGTCCAATTTCATACATTAAATATGCGTGTTAAGTTTCTGTGAAGTAAATATTGTATTAACGCCTTACATGACTTTTTGTATGTTTACCTAAATGAGAAATTACGGAAATTATATTTTTTTAAATATAACGACATAGGTACCTTGGTATGAATCTATACATGGATTTATAAAAGTATTTAAATTTAACTGATAGATCACGATAACCAATCTCACATCGTATCCTATATATTGCACAATTATTAGTAAAACTAAAAGTATACTTAAGGGGAAAATGAATCAGTTAATTAACTTTGAAGCAAGCATATGAGGCACTCTGCGGTGGTGATTTTTTTTTTCATTTCCGTAAAACCATTTACCTTTTGACATTTAATTTCAGCTAACAGTAAAGAAACAATTATAGTGATTGCCACTTCGAGTAGATTCTAGTTCCATAAAAAGACTAGTCGAAAACGCGAGATCGGGTCGTTCACCCTACCCCACAGTACAACTAGAATAACAGTAAGCAACAGCCTACGCACGTGACCTAGTATTTTTTATAGCTAGAAACTTTAAAAGTACTTTCCTGGCTGGCATTGCTAAAGTTTAAAACCTACACAGAGACTTTACTACTACTTCACACATTCTGCTATATAACTTTTGGTTCCTGACATGGTGTCGGTTTAATTTAATTTCTTGTACTAACTGCATGAGTCTGGCTGCTAATCGTGCATTCATGGAGAATGGCGTATTTTTGGAGACCTACGTCCAGCAGTGGAGTGCCGCAGATTGCTGATGATGATGACTTGATAAATGTGATCATGATTAAGTAGTATTGTTATATTAAAGGGGATGTAAGGGAGCGCCCTATCGTCATTGCGCTCCAAGCCAACCTCACCTGCTCGTGGTGCATCCTGCCGAATAACAAACGAGGCGCTGGCAACCGACTGGTGGCGGTATAACCATCACAATTGAAGGCGTAGCTAAATACTATAGACCGATGACGGGCAGCAGCGTCACCGGAGCAAGAAGCTATGCCCTGCGATCGCCAACCCGCCTGCCCAGGGTGGCGATTATGGGTATATCCTCCAGACGTTTGTCCTAAGAGGCGAACAACTGGAGAGGCCTATGTCCAGCAGTGGACTGTAATAGGCTGTTGATGATTGATGTTATATTAAAATAACACGTGAATCTCGAAAGCAATACACGTATCATCTGCATCCAATTAGCGCAGACCTAAAGTTTTAAAGTAGGATGTTAAGTCAATGTAGTAAAGTTTATTTTCGAATCATCGTCGAATGTAACTGATCTTCGATTTGATTTTAACCATACCTGCTCCCTTTGATAAAACCAATTATGGTCCCCCTCTGTTACTGTGCCTTCGGTTGGACATCTAATAAGCAATAACGAAAAGTGACAATTTCCTAATCATTTTGTAACGCACATTTTCCATGCCACACCCTCGTGCTTTGTTTTCGTCTATCGATCCAGTTTCACCGGCGCATTCGTAGGCGCTAAACTAGCATATTTCGAGTTCAGGATGAAGATGTCTTACTGTTTCTTATGTTGTTCGTGGTCGTTCGGTCCTACTGCAAAAGAGATATGATTCGATAGATAACTGTTCAGATATTTTTTATTGCCATCAAATCTGGGTTATGCATTTGATTCGTGATACAGGAGTTTTTGGCAGCGTAAATTGGAAGATACTTGCGGAGATGTACTAGTAATGCTAGATGTACTATTGCGTATGAATACCGTTATAATGGATTTGACTGGTCCGTTGGATCATTTAGTGGGGACTCTACCTTTTGAACCGGTAGTCGTGGGTTTGATGATCATTAGTGTTTGTTCTTTGACTGGATTAAGCTGGTGGTAACGTTGTGTTATTTTTAAAGGCTTAATATTCGTGATAGCTTCGTACATTCCGATTTACATAACAAAAGTGCCACTTACCTTGCTCATTGCTTTATTATAGTTAGCTTTCATTTATTCAGAGGGAGAAATAAATACGCATTTTTGTTGTCATACAATTATGTCCATAGTTGTAATGGTGACCATAGTTGTTGTCATGAATAAATTTGTTCAAAGCCAAATATTTGTATTCTCCTTCTTGCCTCTACCCTGGGTACCAAAACCTAGAAAAGCTTTAGAAACTACAAAAAAAAAGTAAGGTAACGGTAAGGGTCCGTTAGAACCCTTAAAACTACCTTACATTATGTACCTTAGTTTAAGTAACATCAAACGTTTACAGAAACAGTTATCATCCAAAATGGTTCCTAAAAATAACTTACAAGCGCATTTTTTTTTACCTATCGCCAATACGGTAATGTAGTAATGAATCACTCACAAAAGCTATTACAAATATTGCAATTACCCATCTGAGCCGCGAACAATGGTCAATAATGGTTTTTTGTGTGATAACCGAAATAAGTGGGTCAGAGACGTAGTATAACTGCTCGCGGGCATGACACAATACGGGCGCAAGTTCACTGCGCATGCGCGCCAATGATAGTTTATCTTACAGATAGGACTGAATGAATTGAAGCGGTAATATTATTAGCGGTTCATCACCTGCCCATGGTGCATCCTGCTGAACAAACGAGGCTTTGGCAACAGACTGGTATAAGCATCACGATTGAAGGCGAAGCTAAATACCACAAACCGATGACAGGCAGCAGCGTCACCGGAGCGAGAAACTACGCCCTGTCCTGTGTTCGACCACCAGTCTATCTAGCGTGGTGATAGTGGGCAACGCCTCTAGGTGAAATAAATAAATAAATAAAAATGTTTGGTCATAATCATAATAGCTAACAACTGAAGAGGCCTATGTCCAGCAGTGGACTGCGATAAGCTTATCGCACTGTTGGACATAGGCCATCAGCTGATGATGATGATGAACGGACAGAGTAGCGCGAAGGGATCTCGAAAGTAAGATGGTAGGAGTAACTCGTGAAGCAACAATGCAAACACAGATGTAG
Organism: Conogethes punctiferalis; assembly: GCA_031163375.1. Taxonomy (NCBI): domain Eukaryota; kingdom Metazoa; phylum Arthropoda; class Insecta; order Lepidoptera; family Crambidae; genus Conogethes; species Conogethes punctiferalis. Next base: position 9,710,505 of record CM062090.1, on the reverse strand, counting down.
CAGTGGGAGTTGCCACGTAGAAGTGGGCTGGTCCCGTAGGGTGTGGTCTGGCTTTTTTGGCTCAGTTTTTTTCTAGAGTGGAATGCATTATCATCATCATCATCACCAGCCTATTGCAGTCCACGGCTGGACATAGGCCTCTCCAGTTATTCGCCACCAAGGGTAAACATCTGAAGGTTATACCCATAATCGCCACGATGAGCAGGCGGGTTGGCCATCGCAGCCTCCCAGGGCGTAGCTTGTTGATCCGGTGACGCTGCTGCCCGTCATCGGCCTGTGATATTTAGCTACGAATGCATTAGGCACTTATATATCGCCTCCAGCTCCGGACGGAGTTGGCATGATGAGGGACTCAAACCTACCAGAACGGGAACCCTTGTGTTGCCAGCTGTGCATGATCCTTTACAAATTAACCTTTTTATGTGCATACGGCTACTTATAAATGCGAAAGTTTGACGGATCGTTAGATGTTGGTTACTTAGTCACACGCAAATTAATATACCGATTTGAATGAAACTCTCAGTGACATAGTTCATTGTGATGATTGTATTTACATTGTATCATACACATAGACTGTATTCACATTGTATCAAATCTTTAAAGGTCTTCACCAGTATCCTACTGAAGCAATGTAGTCACAACATAAAAACCTCATGGGTACTATTTAATCCTATTTAATTTATCGGAGTGCTTGTTGGAGGCCTTTTCCGGTAGATATTCGGTTAACACGCAGGTTATCTAGCTGATAGGTACCTACTTACGTTCATTGAAGTAATAGTAAAATTAAAGCAATCAAAATTAGGCATCAAAATACTATAATGTAGAGTAAAGATGTTACTTTAATAAAGATAAATTTAATAAAATCTTTTAGTGGCTTTAATAAAAAGTACTTAAGCGTTTTACCTCAGTGTCTTCTTTCAAGCTTACAATGCGACATTGGTTTTCCATCAATACATACCATATAAATTGATGAGTAGCAGAAAAATACCACCACAACACACCATTGGCTTAGTGATAATGAATGCTGCGTCTAATACAGTGAGCGCGGGTTCGATCCCCTACAGTACAATCATTTGTGTACTAGAACATGTCTTTTGAACGTGGTATTGGTCTGGGTGTTTGCTATATAGGTATAGTATGTCTTATTTAGTCAGTATCTTATTTAAAAAAAAAGCAACTATAGGAGTTTACCAATTGTCTAGTACCATAGTACAAGCTTCAGCTTAGTTTAGGACTAGATGGCTATGTGTGGCCCACCCTTGGCATGTCTTGGGTGATTTATTTATTTAATACGAGTAAAATAACTTCGACATGACATTTTGCCCTTTCATGCCTTTGCATGCGGGTTCGTGTCCATTCCCGGCCATGGTAATAAATATGAAGTAAATACAGTAATAAAAAACCATGACACAATACTAGCTTACATTAAGCATGCATGCAATGATAGTAATCTCACAGATAGGACCGGCAATTAACGTGGCGGTTAGTGATTGAAGAGGTGACTGGCCGGACATAAAAAAAAATATGATACAATACTCGGACAAGTTAAACACGCATTTGCAATGATGGCGATCTCGCAGATAGATAGTTAGGTTATAAAATACGGATCGGAATGTAATGTAAAATGTATGTCGTTGACGAGGTGAATGCTCTGCTGTGTAGTGTATGACACGCCTAACCCTATCCGATTACATATAAGACATTATAATTAGTATTAACAAGTAGTAATAAAGCAGACTTCCATCAGGCAACACCTCTTTCATTTAGACGTCCCGGTCCCCACATTATATGGCGACCCTGCCAGGGCTGCCTTATGGGCAGTGCTGTGCATTCAACGTAAGAGACTAATTTTTTTTTCTTGCTAAATAGTGTAAAGTGAATTTTAATAAGGACAATTATAAATACTAAACAAAGTGTTGTAAAAGTATTGGACTAATGAAAATTTATTACGTCATGGAGTTATAATATGGAGCAATGAGCTAAAATGAGCCCGTGAATCTGCTGGGAAATGGAAATTGGAGATTGCTAACATCTGGTTAGCTGAGCGCTACGATGAACGTGTCGAAAATTGAGCGAGTTTGCAGGGAGCCGGGAGTTGTTCGTGTCCGAGATGGATGCCTCTGCTGGCCAGCCAGGCCAGGTGACCAGTCACAGCCACTGGAGATGGAAATAAGTGATAAGTGGTGTTTAGAACCAAAAGTGTAGTGCTCCGGAAGTGATGTGTTGATAGGGAGTGATGGAAGTACTGTTTTAGTTTAGTAAAAAATAATAATAATAATAACTAGCAATTCAGTAAAAATACTATCAATTTGGCAATAATTGTGTTACCTAATAACTTTTGTTTTTAATTTTTCTTGTAATTGTAATATCTATTTCTTATCAAAAATCATTTGCATAACAATGTTATTTAGAACTGTGTTAAAATTTCATTTTCCTAATTATTAGTTTTAGTAGACAACAGTAAAAGGCAGGAAAAATACTCGTGTTAGTTGGAAATAAAATCCTTACATACATTTTTAAATTACCTTTCGAGAATATGTTTTTTTTTTTTTAATCATGCTTAATATGTTTATTTGAATAATTATACAGAGAAATTAATTGTTTATTAGCTAATTAATACCTAGAATTTTAGCGATTGCATTAGAATAATGGAACATTCCATTCTATCGAGTATGTGTAATTCAGAGATCACATTTCAATATCGGAATGATACTCATAAACTAGGTCGCGTCTTTGTTTTGAATTTTATGCCAATTATGGTATCGAACTTTGTTCGTAACGCGAAACGGTGTCCAATACGGAATGTTGTCAGTACCTACAAGATTAATTAAGTTACAATGTTTTTATGCAACATAAGTAGGAGATTCAATGTTTTAATTTTTTTTTATATTTTTTTTAAATAATCTAGGAAACAAAATAATTTGGTATGGATATGAAAGTAGATATAAAAAGTAAGTAAATATAAATGAAAGTAAATATGAAGGAATTATTTGAAAGTTTGTTCAAGTGTTGAAGGAATAATGGATGTGATTTTAAAAGGAACTGAATGTTGATTTAGATGTGCGGATAATTTGGCTGATAAAATAAATGGAAACTAGGTATTTGGATTGATCACCCAAAACTGTGTTATAAAATTTTGTGAGTCAAATATATCATTATGAATGTTACCTGAACCCGAACAGAATTTTTCTGATGTGTATAGATATGTTAGTTAAAAGGAAATAAGCTTATGTATGTGGTACTCAATTAAGGTACAAATAGAGGTCCTTCAGGGCAATGCGACGTGAACGAGTTTCATCGCCGCAACCCGTTGGAGATAGGTACTCTAATAAAGTTTATGGTACAAAGAAGTGTCAGATCCTTCTATTCGATCATGGTGCGAACGAGCTTTCCTCCGTGAGATAAGTTGGAGTCCAGTAGACTTAAAACATGATCTTCTAATTAAAGGGTCATTTGTTACCCTATTAATGAGTGAATAAAGATGTTTTAATAAATATGAAGTGAAGTCGACTAGTATAGAGTTATGTACCAATAAAAATGAATAGGACTTGTAGGTCTAATAAAAGGAAAATGTTCCAAGGTGAGAAAATAAGTGTACCACTACAATATGAAGAACATTATTATGAAATTGAGTTATGATAAATAATGAGCAAATAAGTTTGTGAATAAAAGAATGATTATGATAGGAATGGACTCTTTGTGAAATTTGAATAATAAATAAATAAATGTGAGAGCTATAAAACAATAAAATAATGTAAACGTGTGGAAAATGAGAAATATATGGTGTTTTTAATGAAACTTTCATACAATTTGTAGTAAAAAAAAATATGTTGCCCTAAAGGTATTGTAATATATTTTTTTATTTGCATTAATTTTGTGTTCTATTTTGTCCAAGTTAAATTCTATGGGATTTTTTATATTTCTAACTTTTAGTTATAGATTTTATTTTACAATTATTGTATGTATTTAAACAAAAAAAATACTTATTTTAATTGACATGATTGTATCCATGTGGTATTTTTTTTTCAAAAAAGGAAGGGAGGTGTAGTGTATGACACGCCTAACCCTATCCGATTACATATAAGACATTATAATTAGTATTAACAAGTAGTAATAAACCAGACTTCCATCGGACAACACATCTTTCATTTAGACGTCCCGGTCCCCACATTATAGCTGTGTTACAATAAATTTGAGTTTAGTGGTAATTGGTTCTTTGAATGATGACGAAATCGATTCCTGTTTTGTAGTTTTACCTATTTGTGGGTTTTGTACAAATAAAGAAATAATTAGATAGATAGCAACAATTTACACAAACTTGAAATTTATTAAAATGGTTTTGACTTTTTTAATGATTTGTAAGCTCCTTTTTTAATCGAGTCTTCTTATCCTAATAAGTACTCTCTACTGGAAAATCCAAACATAGGTTATGGCCAAAGTGCTAATAATATGAAGAAAAAAAGAATGAATTAGATACAAAAACTTAAAACCACCCATTTATGAAGTAAGCCTTTGAAAGTATAAGAATAAAGTCTCAGTATGTGGAGTACATTTTTAAACTGCAATGTATTTCTAATAAAATAGATTTCATACTTTTAAGGTTACTGAATGTTCGTATATTTGCAAGATTTTGTTTTGTTGTGCGTGTCGTCATCTGCATTCTCATGCTCATTGATAGCAATCAAATGCTGGAGTCTAGGAAGGAAGCAAGGAAAGATTATTATGAAGTTCTCTTTTCACAATTATCGTTGTCGTATAGCCGTGTTTATTATGTAACAATTACCTTTTTATAATAACCAAAGGTCATCTGCACTCGCATGCTCTATGGCGTCGAGTAGGCGCGTGGCTCCATCTGCTGTTGTACCGTTACTCGACACAGTAACCGCAAAGTGGGAGATTAATGTAACCAGTCTCGGCCGGCACATAGAGGGCGGCTGGAGCGAGAGCGAGCTACCAACTATAGTTAGTGAAGATTATTTAATGTCGACTTAAGGCTTTTAGCAGATTGTGCGATTTGTCGCTGCGTTAAGTCATAGCTTGTGACGCTGTGTCGTTGTGTTTCTGATGCTAAGACTTTTTTTATCGGCTCGCCGAGCCTTATCGAGCCTCGAGGAAAGCCACTATGCCGAGCCACATAGTGACTTTCCTATGCTTGTTGGAAAGCGAAAGAAAAGTCCAAGTCGCTGTGACAGTAGGTTTTATTTATATTCTCGTAAACCCTGCTGTCCGTTTCTTGATATTCTCTTACTCGTCTTCTACGACACCCACCGGATGAGATGGTCCTATTCTAAATCCGGAAACGACACGGAGAATCGGTGTTTATCTTAGGTAATTACATAGTTAAACAATGTACTGACGATAACACCTAAATAGTCGTGATGTGAATACGACTTTCTGTAGCGAAACATCACAGACAATGCTTTTTTTTTTTAACATTTGAATGAGTCACGGATCACTACAAATTTCATAAGCTCATGCTAAGAGCTTAGCTGACTCGGTAGCCGTAATGGTTTGGAGCATAACCCAAATGAAGATATATCTTTAATCTATGTGATTTCAGATAACCGAGTAGAGGGTATAATGTGACCAGTCTGTGCTGGATTAGCGATGGCAAACATTGGTGCAATGAGCCGAATGTAGGCTAATCGGCAATTGGAAACACTTGCAGGATTTGCAAGTCTATCATTTGACTATGAAAACTTTGATCGTTATGATGGTATAATATTTTGGATAGATTGATACCATTCGCATATCTTTTTCTCCTAATACTGTAAGAATACTTTTGTTTAAGAGTTTGTCTAAACGGAAATAAACGAGTTACTAGATACGATTTTTTTAGAGATATAGATTTTTGTTGGTCAATTTAAGCGGTTTTATCGATTCCATCCACGCAACCTCTCATTTGAAATGTTAGGAAATAAAATTTCATGCGATTAAGTATTTCTAGAACTTATTAGTGTTAAAATTAATGGAAGAGGATTAATTAATGATTTTGAGCATATTTCAATATTTAAATTAAAAGTAGTGTAGAATTTAGGCGTGGATCTGATATTTTTTTAAATTTACTAATGACAAGGCATAAGTTTTGATGATTATGTGGCTGTGGTGAGGAAGAGTATTAAGCAGTAGTTGGGTCCCGTCCCAGGATACTAAAAAAATTATATCTTCGGTATACCTAAGGAAATAAAACTGTGTTACACAATTTTCCCAAATTCTATCATTTTTCTACAATTTGAACACTCATTAGGCAATATTACTATGTTACTATTAGCGATATGATACCTACTATGATCATCACGCCACGCGTGTTCTATCTGTATAGTATGTTCTCTTCGATTTTAGTGTAATTCGTCAAGTAAACTTACCTAAGTGGGTCATTTCCCGTTTCCTAACTAAGGTTGCAACTAACCATCCGTGTTCATCCGAAGACGTGCAGTGTTGTCACAATTGACATGGCATTGTTTGTGCCTCGTACAATATATTCATGAGATGCGCGATATGTCTTTGGTTTGGTGTTTAAATGCTAGTGATTTCACCAGAAAACTATTATTATAATAATACAATAATATCCGATAACCAACCGGATTTTATTCCATTCAGTAAATAAATATCAGACAACATCACATGCATTGCTCCGATCCTGAGCTTGAGCATTTGTATTATGGGTATCAGAATGAAGTTACCACAAATATAATACAAATTTAAATACCCAGAAGACACGTTCCATTTATATTTAGTTAACTTTTTTATAGTTTATAGAATCTTGCCTCGGTTTAAAATTTATTTATCTAACTTATAGGTATTTATTATAAAAAATATTATTTTTATTATACCTACTCTAAATCATCAGATAATCCACGGTCTAAACTTTGATCCATTGAAAAGAATTTTGAGAGAGAGTATTTTGAGAGAGGTAGGGCATAGCGAATCTTCGCTCGAATTGAGCTGCCCGTCCGGGGAAGGACCTCCACCCTATAGAATACCGCAGTCAAATGACCTCCGGGTCGTGTTTCTGCTGGTGAGTAGGGTTTCCGGAGCTCGTGGGGGGTTAGGGTTGGGCCGGCATGGCAGTGGCAACTGACAGGTAACTAACCAGTTACTTGCCAGTTGTCGCAGCGACTAGGGCTTCTCTTTCGCTTACCATCAGGCGAAGGGAAGCCATTATGTCGAGCTACTATAAAAAAAAAAGAATGTTCGACGTATTATATTATCATTAGGTACACCATATTATTTGTAACAAAATTTGTCACTTTCATGAATACCAAGGCGGTAAAATGGCCCTTAGAAGGAAAATAGAAACTGCGTGATTAGAATATAAATTTTCCCGTAGTACCTGCCGCGATGTGTGCACTGTGCAGTGATTCGTGAATGGGAACATAAAAGGGTTACCAAATAGGTTTTGCGTCGCTGTTCGACGTCACGTAGGCCCCATCTAAAGTCGACCGTAAGTTCCTGCACACGTGAGGTAGGTCAGGTGCTACTAATCTATCGAACTATCGTAAAACGTTTAGTCTAGTTTTAATTAGATCGGTGTCCAGTAAGGAAACCCTTTTGTAGTTTATTTAATTTAATTAATTAAAACTAGCTACAGCCTTTGCTCCACGTCAATATCGGTGATATGTGTGAAATGGTAATATCCTTGTAAATTATAGCCTATGTGTTTATCTGATATGCGCTATATTCCTTTAATGTTCGATGAAATCCCTTCAGTAGGTTTTGTGTAAAAGAGTAACAGGCATCCGTCCATCCATACAAACTTTCGCATTTAATTAGTAGGAAGAAAGATTAAAAATGAAAACAGATATTCAAGGTAGGTAACTTATTAACTTCGATAATCCTATTTATTATTATTGAATTTAATGCATCACTAATTTGTTCTTGTGTTAATCACTTTCTTAATACATTTCCTCATCGTAAGGTGTCTTATACATATAAAGTAGCAATCAAAGGGCAAAATGCAACCGGCATTATTCATTATCATAAATTGGCTAACCTACGGCAATTAAATACGGTACCTCCGTAAAGATTTGTCTACATTGGGGTGCAGGTGAAATTGTATGGACCTTCAAATTTAGCCTATCAAAATCATGAACAATGCTATTAAAATTTCTGGGATTCACCTAATCACAGAATGGACTGTAGTCCATTCTGTTAAGTCCTTTTAGTAATTTAACTTCTCTAATATAGCCACTTAGGAGTAAAGTATTCGAAAAATAACGCGGCATCGCCACCTATTCCTTTTCTATAAAATAAAACACAAATTAAAATAAACTTTTGTTTGACTGTATGTACGTATACGAGTAAATCGCATGCGTGTATAAACGAAATCATCAAAGTAACATACACTAAGTACTATCTCGTTCTTTATGTTTCATTTGTTAATTACAGTTCCACTTCTAGTGATTGGTCATTTTGTTTAAAATCACATTGTTGGTCAGCTGAGCCCGTGGCTGAGCCAAACTGAAAATTAAAGTTATGCCCTCTAATTGGGCGCTCGCTACTCAACAAATCGTGTTTGTTTAGAATGCATTAATTGCATACGTAATAACGATTACAAGCCTACATTACTATCTACTTATACTCATACAATCATACTTACTTTACCTAATAAGTAACCCTTTAGTATGCGGGCCGGTATGGATGTTATGTTGTGACTGACTGGAAACTGAGGTTTCCCGCCCGTTGTCATAGCGACTTGACTTTCTTTCTTGTTTTCCATGAGGCAACGGGAAGCAACTATGCAGAACCAATATAAAAAAAAACACCAATGCAGTTTAATTATTAGAGATTAGACTTCATAAGTTTGCATTTCCCTTGTGATAGGGTGTGGAACGCCTTCCGGGACACATCATTTGAGGCCATTTCTTGCACCACCCACACAGACTAGACAGGATCCCAATTCGGATCTTCCACGAGCGATTCTTCGCCTTCACTGCACCTCGCATCTGAAATCTGCCAATTCTACTTCAGTCGATGACTAAATTCTGATCTGGCTCAATAATATCACGTTGATGCAGCAGACAAACGCGTTGTCCTACATATCTTACAGCTACGCCAGTGATAGTGCATCCAATGTAGACCGGGCCTGTAACAGTACTGGCTGCACTTTGCCCTATGCCTTTCACAAAAGGTGCTTTACCTCCGCGTTTCGCAGTTTATCATGATAAATGCACGGCTGATATTGCAGCTGCGGGCCTTTAAATGTTGCGAGAAAGACTGACGTACTGATTACTCTTCAGAAAATGCGCTTTGGGTAATAATGTATTAATACGATCGGACATATAAAGCGCATAATATATAAAGGCGTGTAACCTTAAATTTTATTAATAAGTCTGCGCAGAAAAGGAAGGGTTTATGAGAACACTAGCTTTTGCCCGCGACTTCGTCCGCGTGTTTAGATTTTTACATACAAAAGTTTTTTCCCAATAACTCCCGTTCCCGTAGGAATTTTGCAATATCGCGTTGCAAGTAAGCTTTACGTTCATTAGGGTACCTGCATGCCAAATTTTAATTATCTATCTTACGTGGTTTAGATTTTTTTCATACAAAAGTTTTGCCCGCTAACTACCGTTCCCGTGGGAATTTTGCAATATCCTGTTGCAACTAAGCTTTTAGTTTACTAAGGTACCTGCATGCCAAATTTCAAGCTAGACGCTGTAAATATTAAAATATTTGAAGTTGAATTGGTAAATATTTGAAGTTTTATCTTTTTCGGAGTGGAATTTATCGAAACGCTTTCTTAGCAATAATACCTACGTCATAGTATAGCTTTATGAATGCAAAGTCTTAGCACGAACTGTTTAAAATTTACAAAATTTCATACATACTTTCATCCCCTATTTTATCCCTTTGGGGGTAGGAATGATCAAAACCCTTTTTTAGCGGATGCCTACCTCATAGTAGCTTTAAACATGCAAAGTCTCAGCCCGATCGGTTTAAACTTGATAAAGTTTCATGAATACAAACTTTCATCCCCTATTTTATCCCCTTGGAAACAGATATTATCAAAACTCTTTTATAGCGATACCGACGTTATAGTAACTTTATGAATGCAAGTCTCAGCCCGAACGGTTTAAAATTGACAAAGTTTCATACAAACTTTCATCCCCTATTTTATCCCCTTGGGAGTCGAAATGATCAGAACCCTTTTTTATCCCCTTGGGAGTAGAGATGATCAGAACCCTTTTTTAGCGGATGCCTTCGTATTAGCTTTATACATGCAAAGTCTTAGCCCAATCGGCTTAAAATTTTTATACAAACTTTCATCCCCTATTTTATCCCCTTGGGGGTAGAATTGATCAAAATCCTTTCTTAGCGAGTGCCTACGCCATAACATCTACCTGTATGTCAAATTTCAACCCGATCGGTCCAGTAGTGTGGGCTGTGCGTTGATAGATCACTATGTCAGTCAGTCAGTCAGTCAATCAGTCAGTCACCTTTGAGTTTTATATATTTAGATTATTCTGTCTATCCCAGAATGTGTTCATAAACCCTATCTTGTTAAACTTTCTTCATTGATAAATGCACAACGCTATAAGTATAAAGGGATCCTCTCGTACCATTAGAATGATATTATAAATAGAAAAGTAGAGCTTTTTGTTAGGAACATGTAAATCAGAATCAATTTTAAAACTATGATTCTAACATTTTCGTACCTATGACCTACTTTAGGTACACGTTTCGACGCATAACTTCCATAGTCGAAGTGCATTTTAGGTACCTATATCATAAAGTTTGTTTTAAGCGTAAGTTACTTCTTACTCTATTTTAAAATTATAAAAAGATTCCCGTTTATTGAACTACATACTTCCACTGTCATAGAGGAAGCGTGTTTCTTGAGTTGGCGAATGGAGTTCAATAACTTCATGCGAAGTTCAAAAATCTCTTTAAAATTTACTGTGAGAGCAAATTGTTTACGCTTACGACCACAATTTTTCTACATATTGTTCCTTGTTTGAAGTATAGCCGTTTGTTTTGTGTGTATGATGTTATCGTGGTTGTTTTAGCAGATCTACAAAGTTTAGCTTGTTATTAACATTCATAGGTACACATCATCTGAATTGATTACCTATAAATATAAAATAATCATCATCAACCTATTGCAGTCCACTGCTAGACATAGGTCTCTCCAGTTGTATCTCACTTTCGTCAAACATCTGGAGACTTTACCCATTATCGCCACTTTGGGGCAGTAGGGTTGGCCATCGCAGGGCATAACTCTTTCGTTCTGGTGACGCTGCTGCCCGTCATCTATAAGAATATAAAATTGAAAAGAACAAAATATGATATTATCTAGGTAGGTATATAGAAATATGAAACCTCTTGGTTGCCTAACTTTTCCATGGCACATATCAAATCAACTTCTATGTAATGACGACACGACTAGCTGTATATTTCCAGCAAAAAATCAAAGTTATAACATTTATAGCTCAAACGAAACGCCGCAACTTGTGATACTGTGGCGTGACTATCAAAAGTGGGCCAAGTTTGTCTTACTACGGCCGCCCGGAGCTTTAAGCGACCGGTACGGGTCGACGACCCCTCAACCTACTGGCTGCCTACCCCGTACAATTCGCGAGCGGTACAAGACCACTACTTACCACAGGACGAAAGTCTATAGTGTAATTGTTTTAAAATTACTGCGAAGTAAGTAATGTGTAAGAGTTTGAGATGAATCCCTATTCCCCTTGGTCACGCCATCACGCGTGAACGGCTGGACCAATTTCATTTATTATTATTTTTGGTTGTCTTTGTTATAGGCAGGAGAAGGTTCTAATGAAAGAAAAAAATTAAAAAATTGCGAGGAAAATTATAAATTTAAGAACAACATATAGAGCCATGGTGGGCAAGCGGCTTGACGATCGCAGGGCGTAGCTTCTCGCTTACTTTTATGAAATGTATAATGAAATGTTCGTCAAAATAACGCTAGACCACCATAACAACGAAAATGGGCGTAACTTCTCACTGCTAAAATTATTCCAAAAAAAGTAACTAACCAAGCATTTACCTCTCATGAAGTCGTATAAAAAACATGTAATTAATCAATCAATCAACAGCGCTGGTCCATCTACTGCTGAACGTAGACTTCCTTTAATTGGCGCCACATGTCTCTATCCCGGGCTTCCCCCATCCAACCAGCTCAAGCAGCTCTCCTAAGGTCAAATTTTTCATAATTTCTACTTTTGTTTTGAAGGAAACTCTCACTACTTCCAATAAAATTATTCAATTGTAAAACATCAATATTGAACACGAGTTCTCTCTACGATACTTTTATCTGTCTCCGGTAGTTGCTCGTTTTAACTGCTAGGCGTTTATTACAAGTTACAAATGTGTAGGGACATTGCGGGTGAAATCTGAAATAGCTTTATTGATTTTACATTTTCTAGGCCAAAGCAATTTGCTTGGGCTAGTCCTAAGTTAAGTTCTAAAGCCATTTGTATCTAGGTTGAGGATAGATTGTTGGGGGCTATACATAAGTAATCAACTGTAGCGCGATAGCGTAGCAAGAAGTCGGTAGGTTTGTTTTCAGTGGTTTATAAAAATCTTTGAATGTTTTTTTAGCAACAAATGACATGTGTTCTTTGTATTAAGTACCGTAACATAATAGCCACCGAAGTATGCAACTGTTGTATCAACTAGACTTTACCTAACTTTCGTATATAGAAGGTAGTTTTCAAAATTATTTTATTTTACCTTAGAGCAACAGCTTAAGTTATAAGATTATTGTAAGACTGATATTTTATCATCATCATCATCAGCTCGCAACCATCCACTGCTGGAACTGCCTCACCCAATGACAATTGTCATTTGGGGGGGACTTGCCTTAGTTAACACGCTTAGCTGACAGGTTGATGGCTGCAGTAGATTACATTGTAAACGCAGTTGACTGTCTCCTGATATTCTATTAGTCGTTTTCTACAACACCTATGGAATAAGATGGGTGGTCCTGTTTTAAATCTGGAAATCAAAGGGACAAAGACGGACACGGACTGATATTTATTAAAACTATTTCTGACCTTAAAAATGTTCCCCACAAAGATGCTACATACAGATAGATCAGAGGTATCACTAATCAAATCATATTGACAGAGTTTATCAATCATCAAGTGTCATTCACTTATGTCGCACTTGTTATTCTGAATACTATTTTGGACTCGGCGTGGCAGCTCGATGCTATGCGAGTCGCCCAATTTGCTCGATTGCAGCGAGCACTGAATGAAATAACTGTGACTGTTTCAGTTGAATGACTGTCCCTTACATACCTACTCAACAGATTCATGTCAAACTCGAACATACTCGTAGCATCACTTAGCATAGAACGGTCGATAGGGTACCTAGCTACTTGTTCATTGTTGATAACTTTGACAAGAACAAGTTGTGGTAATAGAAATCACGTAGGGATTTTGGTATTAACCCTTAGCCTATTGCGGTCCTGGCTGTCGCTCACAAGACACTCAGAATTACTTTAATTTCGGGTTCTATAGTATTAACAAGAGATGCAAATGAGTAAAATAATTGTTTGTACTTTTGACGTTTATTTAGACTTTCATTGCATGTCCAGCCAGGCTCTATACAAACAAAACTCCAAGTCGCTCTAAACCCTGACTTTATGTCATATCATAATATTTATTCGAAGCATATTTATAATTGTTATCTAAGCTCCCTGTTTTATGTACGAAATAATTTACAGTTTTATATTTGCCTACTCTCTGATAGCAAAATTCTGAGGTGTGCTTTTATAGAAAGTCATCACCATTAAAAGAAGATAGATAGTGATTCGCCGGTAGCGAATCGATTTGGTTGCACGCAACCATAATGTAGAAAAGTTGCGTAACATAAAATTTTTATATTATTCTTATAATATTGTGTTGTGCGAGTGTTTGTATTTTTTCTAATAACTTTTTTTTAAATTGTATAATCAGTCATTTGAGTTTGCAAGAAATTAGTATAAGATTCTAGGACAAACGAGGTACATGTCTTCTTCTCTACGAGGTATATCTTATGTTTTTTTTAGGTCCCTTATAATATAAAATTAGCCTGCTGTCTCTTACATCCCCTTTCTCAGGGATATGGAGTAACTGCCAAAGTAGATGCGCCCAATGAATTTTTATTTTTATGTAAGATAGGTATACTCTCCCATAAAGCTGTGATAAATAATGATTTTATATCAATGCGCTCAAAAATATTAGCCCAAAATTAGACAGTAGACCAATTCAATTTAAAGGAATACTTTACGATTAAACGTCGTAACATATGTGAAAAATAAAGAAAAGAAAACTCGTGTGTGCTAAAAATCCGGTCAATGCGGACACGTGCGGCCCCCGCGAACATGACGCGCCTACTAGAAATGGCGGCCTATTCCGCATGCATCGCCTGCATAGAGCTGCATGGGCAAGTTCAAGGCTGGTCATCCCCCAGTTCCAATTTAGGGCTGCCTATGGCCTGGTCCATACAGGTCGAGTCGAAAAGGATCAGCTATCCCATGATTCGTGATCCAGGACCATGGAGTACAGATCAAGCTGTTCTAATTTTGGAAAATTTTCGATTCAATAATATGATCCAAAATATCCGTTGGCCAGTGATTTACAGTTTAATTCTTGAAGTCTGGCACGGCGATACTGCAAGCTGTTGTACATAATGGGACCGCTTCATGCAAAGTTGTCATGCATATTACGAGTAGTCTGGTCCAGTGTGGACTAGGCTAATATCTCAATGGAAGGGAACGGCTTAAACTACGTGGTCAAAATTATGACTAAAATGACGCACCTTTAAAAAGCATGCATTTTTGGCATGGAACTGCATGGGCAGCTTCAAAATGGTCATCCCTTACATTGCAATTAAGACTGCCAAAATGCCTACGTTCCACATATAAAAAATGGTGAAATGATTTCTTTATTAGACATATAATGTTACGTTTGCGATTCATGATTAAGATTTGTAAGCAATTTCATCCGCTGGGGATACAATTTTGATCGACCTATTTATACAAAGGGCTACCTTCGAACCTGGCAGCCCTACTTCCATTGCATGTGCATGTATTAATTCTGCTCACAAACACGACTACCACCATTGTCTATCACTCGAGAACGGAGGTCGAGGACCTCATAAAGGATTAATGACACTATTGTATGGAGTTATATTCTTGTCCCTTTTTTCACAACCACCTGCGGGCAGTTTGCATGGCGAGAGTAGCTTTACAGGTCGGTTATGTCAGAGCGGCCACTTTATTTGATAAAGAAAATGGAAGATTGCAACGAGGAGATGCTTTTAATTTTATAGTAGCGGAGACTACTTAATTTGATGGTGAAATTGCTTCGGTTATTAATTTCTGCACGTTATTATGAGAGTTGGACGTCTAATAAAGTAAAGGACTTATTGATCATGCTCATAAATGGATCTAGTGAATTAGGGAGGTATTAAATTCATCAAGCTAATATCTAGAGCTGCAAAAAAAATGTTTGTATTGGTCAAATGTTAATGTCACTGTCTTTATAGCAAAATGCATGTTTGTAATTATTCATACACGTTTATTAACTGCGTTATGCTTCAAGACATTCAAATTATGAAACGAAAATGCACGTATAATTCTGTCTAATAAATACAAAAGGCTCGCCCCAACATTGCGTCAAGTACCCACCATAAATTTACGCAGTGCATTTGCAGTGTTTGCTCATAGCGACCTAAGTAAACTTATGCGTAGACAAACCATGTCACTCTATTTTAGTCAATAACATAGTCGGTTTTGCAATCATGTTTACACTATTCGTCATTTTACTAGTTTAGCACTAAACCTGCTAATCTTTACTGCTGACCTATTCAATAATTCTGAAGACGTTGTAAGTGGACCCTTTTAAGGATTTCCAGTTGCATAATTATACACATAAACCTTCCTCTTGAATCACTGTATCCATTCAAAAAACCGCATCAAAATCCGTTTCTTAATTTTAAAGATAGGGACAGTCATTTGGGAAACACATGCTACTTTACATAGTATATGGGATTTGTTTCCTTAGAAATTAAATTTCCTGCAATTAATTATTCACTAACACTACATCTACTAGAAATTAAGTAGGTACATTGAATTGACCCTCACCCTCTCTATCAAATTACAAACTTTTACCCTTAGTTCAGCCCTGTGGGCTTTAAAATTTGTTCGGTCAATGTGTTGGTTCGATGCCCTTGCAACTCGCAACTTAGTTCTACTACCACAAGATACATACATCGACACGCGTAATGCATGCACCTATACAATGTGCAAAGACGTTTCGTAAGATTGCGCATTCGTGGTAACATTGTAATACAAACAGTCATCAATAACGACGATGACTTTGGAATATTAATAGATAGACGACGCCACTGTTTTGTATTAGTCATAAACGAAAGGGTAAGTGCACTTTTATGTATATTGGTTGCATAGCTTTTTTAAGGTTTCTAACATGGAATGATAAAAAAGACCATTCGTATGATCATACGTCTTGATGAAATTTAACAGGAACTCGTTGAGACGTGAACTAAAATTAAGAGAGTATTTTGTCGTAGCAATATGAAATTTGGTGACATGCAAAGTTAATATACAATTAAAACAATGGAGGGTATACCCATAATCGCTACGCGCGCTGGTAGGTAGGTTGGCGATCGCAGAGTGTAGCTTCTCGCTCCAAGAGATAGAGACATAGTTCTTTATAGCACACCAAACAGTTTGCAGAATTGTTTTCTTAAGCTTCGTTTCGTATAATCAGTTAATTTGTCCAATGTCTCGTGTTTTTTATCTCGGGCGCATAGTGAATTAGCTACAGATAAATAATTATTGTTTGGTAATTACAGCTGCTAAAGACTGATATGACGCTTTCTCTCAGGTGCACGATTTTGTTTCACAAATCCCGTAAACAAGATAGGCTCGCATGTATGATATCACATGAGTATAGTGCCTAATGCCTACATTATTCTTTCTTCGATCGATATCATTTTATAGCGTGTCTTTCTCGTTTATAAAACACAGCTCCCACGTAGCGCGTCGTAGCGTGTAATTTCACACATGAGCTTGCTTCAAGTAATCCGAGACACATTTTCTTTGCCGTACAGTGGTGTGCAGATAACTTCATAGAGCTATTTGTTACCATATTACTGCGTAACGTTGATATATCGTCCTTAATGTTGACACTAGGCTTGATCTTCAGCGTAGACTAATTATAATCTTTATTTTCATGAATAATAATTATGTTTAAATTGGTTTGGTTTATCTACATATATATCACATAATTTCTCTACTAAGTATTTAATTTTGCAGAGTTTGTTACATTTTGTTATAATATTCAACAGTTGTGTTGTGTTCAACAGTTTGAGGTTGGCAAATGATGAATTAAATTCTTAGGGAACTGTTAATCCCTGAGTAGAACTGATTATTGAATTTTGAATTAACAAAGGACAACTAATTGATATAGATGGATGATTGGTGGTCATTATTAAGTCTATTCATTTACTTCACCATTACTTTAATTCATTTACTTCACCATTACTTTGATTCATTTACTTCACCGTTACTTTAATTCATTTATTTCACCATTACTTTGATTCATTTACTTCACCATTACTTTAATCGTTGAATCAAATGAATGTACAATGTACAATAATTATCGAATTTCGGCCTCTTCCAATCTCATAATTTTTAGCGTTGTAACAGCCGTTAGTTATTTCATAATCTTGGTTTTATTATTAATTAAATTCAGAAATTAATTTCCAAAACAAGTTATGGCTACGATGATACGTATGCGACATTAAATGTCATCATCGATGCCTCTCAAGCGTTTAGGGTACAGTAAACGTAATATTCTAAACCAAGTTTACCCTTTTTTTTTTTTTTTTTTTTTTAACCGGGGAAAATGCTTTTGCGCATCCCCGCCATTCGGGGGAACGGCGGGGTATGTGGGACTCACGCCGCCCTCGGACTGCTGGAGGGCGGCACCCTGCCTCAGGATGGTGAGGAGGCAGGGAATACCCACTAAAAACCCCGGCCCCTTCGTCGAGCGCCTTAGGGACAGTGCCATGTGTCCTAGGAGACCTATACTGCCATGGCACCGCCAGCGCAGTCTGTCCTGTTTGACGGACCCCTCAAGTTCCCCCCCTAGGGGGAATGACGGAAGCGGCTCGAAGGGTGAGTCCGCTCCCGTTCGACGATGACGAGGACCCGTGCGAGGCGAGTGGGGGTGCCCCCGCACCATCCACCCGCTGGGCCTCGTCTGGCGGCATCAAGCGACGGAACTGCCGTCGCGTGCGACCGCTTCTGCGCCGGCGGAGCGCTGGAGCAGAGGGATCATTCTCCCGCTCCCGCTCCGCGGCCTCCTTCTGGGACATGACAGTCTCGCAGAAGGAGACCACAGCCTCCCATGCTTACCCTGCAGTATTATATTTACTAGAGGATATTTCATAGCACTCGAACAGATCTTTGTTAAAAATCGTCTTATAAAACTACTTCATCTTCTTCTAACTTAGAAATTTCTGATCTTCCGCGCTGCAGTCGCTTCATATGTACTCACCACACGGTTTACCTTTACCGAAGAATTTATTGTTGGGTTTATTGTCTTTTCGTTTGCATCTTTCTTACTTCTTTGTATCTTTCTTTCTTATTATTTCTACTTTATTTTTAATTGTATTCTTATTGATTAAATTGTAATCAGTTAAAAAATGGCCAGTAATGTTAGATGGATTATTTAATGAGTAAACAATCTTCGAAAAAGTCATCATCATCAGCCTATTGCAGCCTACTGCTGGACATAGTTCGCCACCTAGACCAAACATCTGAAGGATATACCCATAATCGCCACGCTGGGCAGGAGGGTTGGCGATCGCAGGGCGTAGCTTCTCGTTCCAGTGATGCTGTTGCCCGTCATCGGCTTGTGATATTTACCTATGCCTTCAATTGTGATGGTTATACCGACACCATTCGGTTGCCAGCGCCTCGTTTGTTATTCGGCAGGATGCCCATGCCCACCCCACCAGGAACCCCACGGGCACGTGAGGTTGGCTCGGCGCAAAAAGATGATAGGTCGCTCCCTTACATCTCTTTGAAAAAGTATCCAAAGAGATTAAAAAGTTAAACGAATGTGAGTTGTCAACTTCTGATTAAGATTAACGGGTTGTTGATAATAAAACCAACATGATAAGAAAACCCCGCTATTCTTGAGTGCAACTCTCACTTTGCCAGTTTTATGAACGTGCTAAATTAAGTGAATTCCTAAGTCAATGACCCGATGATTAAAACGTGAATGAATAACGTTTGATAAAACTCGGCTGTGCAATTTTAAAACCTAGTAAGGGACATTTTTTGAAAAAATCGGGTTTTTGCTGAGTGCTGTTTATAATGTGATTACGCACGAATTTGCATATTCAGATTCTTAATTTTAGGTTTAGAAACGAAAATACCTACCTAGCATGTCCACTGATCTGGTTTTCAGTGACCAAAACCGGCTGAAAAAACCATTTCAAAACCTAGCAAGGCACAACGACAACTTTAAAACCTAGTAAGGGACTGTCCCTTACTAGGTTTTGAAATTGTCATTGTGCCTTACTATGTTTTGAAATTGTCAATTCAAACTGAATTAGGCGCCTACGTTTTAGTAACTCATAGATAGCGAGCGTGTGCGCTGCATTGTGTGGTTCAACTTAAATTACTGCTGATTATAATGTCTCGAAGACAATTTTATAGATCGAGATTAATTTTTAGTGCCCTAAAGAACAATAATATGCTTCGATAAGTACAAAAAAGCTTTGATCTAACATTGTGTTGATTAAACCAAATTTTTCCTTACCAGAAAACATGAAACGCTTGACTTACCTAATACTTTTATTAGGTAACTAGCTGTGCCGGCGGCGTTGCAGGCGTGGATATTGGGTTTCAAATTTTAAATTAGACTTCTAGCAATACATTGATCAAAACCGCATTTAGTTCCATGCATAAGTTTTCGCGTGATGCGAGATCAAACATGCAGATAAAAATTTCTCCCGTTTCCCACACACTTCTCGTCACTGCTCTGCTCCTATTGATTGTAGCGTAATTAAAAGTATACTATAACCTGCCCAGGAGTATGAAGAATATTCGTACCAAGTTTCGTTAAAATCCGTTCAGTAGTTTTTCTTCTATAACGAACATACAGACAGACAAAAATTTTACTGATTGCATTTTTGGCTTCAGTATCGATCACTGATCACCCCCTGATAGTTATTTTGGAAAAAATATTTCATGTACAGAATTGACCTCTCTACAGATTTATTATAAGTATAAATTTAAATGTTTCATGTTTGTTGAGATTTCCTATAATACGAGTATCTCATTTAAATTATGTTTTTCCGTTAATTAACTTGTATTTTAAATCTTTTTGCTGACTTACTAGGTTTATAACTTGTCATATTGAAAATTTGTACCTCATTAAAACCAGAACAAAACCTAGTAAGTGCCTTTACTAGGTTTTGAAATGGTTTTTTGGTCATCATTTACTCGTAAAAAACAAATTAATCATTAGTAAGTGCTTTCTAACGTGTACTATTAAGTATTAATGCTGGATATTATATTTATTTGAAAGCCAAGGATATGCCACACATTTCAAGCTAACTATCGTCAACGTAAGTTGCATAGTTTAGTTAAGGCACGCTCTCAAAGTAGCGGAGACGTTTTTTCGCTCTCCTGAACATTTTGTGTCATGTCCCTTACTAGGTTTTGAAATTGCGCAGCCGAACTGTGTATTACACGTAAATATATAATATTTTAATGTTGAAAATCTTGAAATTTGTTGGTTGGTTGACTTTCTCATTTGTAAAAGAACCTTCATTCTAATCAGCCCTATATGAAAACTGTACCAGATTCTTGGCTTAACAACAATATACTTACTTGTGCACAATTTATGGTTTGCCAGTTTATACGTTGTGTTTGTTTATGTTTTCTGGGTAATTGTGTTGGTATCTAAGAATTTCTTATAAAATGGCTTACTTATCTGAAATGCGATCGGAATTTTTTTTGGTTAAGATCAAATAACTGTCAAAATGGTTCATTTTTTTTAATTTAGTAGTCAACGATAACTGTCATCTAGTGAATTATCACAAGGAGACAATAAACAATAATATTTGTTCCACCGATATGTTGTTGTTTCATTAATAACTTCTCCAACGTTTAATTAGAGCGAGTTGATAGGCGCGTTGGAACTGTCAGGCACCCTTACAACCGAAGTGTCCATTAAGCCACCGTCGACTGGATCGCACATGCATGCATACATATGCATCGGCCCGTATCCGCTCAAAAGAGAGAGGTGGCCAGGCAATCGGGCACCGGGGGAGGCAGCCGGCATCATGGAGGCGCAAGCGGCATTGTCGCAGCGGACCGCCGCCGCAACGGCCGCGCTGACTAGACGAGACCTGCGCAAGCGCACTCACGCGACGCGAAGCGACGCGACGCCGCGAATACGACAAACAAGTGACGATCGACACACGCCGACGCGACCGTACGCCGCACGCGACAACGCGACACGCGCTGCATGGAACGCGGGAACAAGTGACGATCGTAATAATATAAAGAAAAATATACATACACATTCAGATTCAGACGTAACAGGCCGAAAACAGTGAGCGTACGTAATATGCACACGGGTATCTACACACTCGTCTGTCGTAAAGATTTGCGATAGTGTTTTGTTTTGTTTCCGTACACCACGAAAAAAATAAGGTCGTCGACGAACATCGAGTAACTGTTCTCGAAATTTCAAGTCACAGTTTTTTATGGTTATGTTTTCTGAGATTACGCGTTTAACGGGAGGAGCGTAAAAGTTTTGTCGTCGTAACGTTTCGCGATATTTCATTTAGTTGCGACTTGCGAGCACGTGTGTTTATCTTGCATCGATCTCTGAACGAGATTACAGATGTCATTGTTCTCTTTCATGGTGATGTTTTCTTTGTTTATTTTGGTTTTCTTACTTTTTTACTCATGACGTGTTCATGAAATTATTTACTTTTAATGAATAACTTTTCGCCAAGATAAACATTCAATAAGAATTTCGTCATTTATTACAATTTTCTTACTTAAAATTTATCGATCAATTTATTATCCGGTAAGTATTATAATTTGCCGCTGCTACCGTTCTATTTTTTATTTCTTGATCAATTGATTATTAGGTAAATATCAAAATGTTCACCTGCCGTAAAAACATAATTAATACAAGCATTGATAACACTGAAGATAAATCTGTTATGTGAAATGTAACAAATGGATCATATTGTTACGAAGTAGGTAGCAAGTTGACATTAATCAAATTATGAAACGGTTGGATTTCCATGCATCATCGCTTTATTGTATAATGTTTATGTGTATTTATGTTGTGATTTATTAACAAAAACTGTAAAGTATGTCCTACTTTAGACAAACAATGTTGGATTAAGCCTTAATTTGTGCTTTTAGTCGGATTATTATTATGTTCTTCTAAATGTATTATCATTTGTTATTAAAAGGTAGAACTACCATCAGGCATCACACTTGCTCGTCTGCCGCTTCTCGCATAAAAAAAACTACCTAAATGACAACAGTAGTACCTTTTTGAATCAGACCTTCTAAAACGATTACTCTCAATTATCTTAGTTCGAGTAGTTAATAAATTTATATCTTTACACTACTATAATAAACCAAAGCTAGCGTTAACCAACCAAGCAGCAATGCAAATTCTTACGAGCTATTAATATTTCCTGAAAATTTTCCTCACAATTTGCAAGCCCATTTACATCCCGCCGCGGGCCATGTATCAACCTTTCACAATCGCGCAATTATATCTTCTATAGCACTGTATTTCAACCTTTTCGATAGCGGACCCATAGCCGTTTCACAACGGATCCATGGACCCCGTATATCAAATCTATGTTTTGTTGTGTGCTACATTTTTATAGAAGCATCAACGTTAATATTAGCAAAACTATAATCATTATGAACCTCTTGCAGTTCACTTCCGCACATGGAAATTATTGAAAACTAACTAAAGAACTAACTTTTACCAGCGAACGTGTTAATGTACGTATACGTAGTGCAGTTTGAGAATCTATGTCTTAAAATACTAAGACCTATTTCACAGTATCCCTTCAAGGCTTAAATTGTCTATTATTTTAACAAGTAGGTGCAAAATGTCGGTTCTGTTCGTGCTGTAAGCTCCGAATGGTCACGATTTCTAAGTCTATGGTAGAAATTTGATAGCCATTGTGCGTTTCTGGGTCATGCCTCAGATCTCGGTTCGCCGCTATTCTAATAGTGATTCTTTGTTCTATTCAAAGTATGAATTAGTAATGACCGCTTAGAGACGTACAATTACGTTCAAATGCCCATATGTTTACATCCAGTAACAGTACATAACAAACTTTGATTGTTTAAAATACTTTATGTCGCTTTGACGTGCTTTGACGTGACTAGTGAAAAATGCACCGCTCGATCAAACCACAGGATCAAACCAAGTATTAAACAACCGTATTTCAAGTATACTACTTACCTACTTATAACGACCTTCTGAGTGTTAAGGCATAATTTAGTGTATTTTGATTTTTGATATGAATGGTAGATTTTATTGATTTACACATTACATGTTTCAAAATCAAACGTTTCAAACCTTTGAATTTAATGTTACTCTTGTCTTATCTCAGTGAGCGTTAGTTGTTTCAGATGTACCTCTTATTTCGTTTTTTTAAGTATGTTAATAACATAATCCTCGAATGCACTTTTCGCTGGCAAGTTTGCTACATACGTATTAGCCAAACAGATTACGTCAACTTTGCATTCTGCTGCATACAACTTCCTACTGAATCTTGCTTGAGATTTTTACTCGAAGACCTTTGCCAAGAACCTTAAACTATGACAGCTCATTTCGCATGCATTTCGAATGTCAGGTTAATATTATAATTGATATTGACATCTATTTGTTTATTTATGTTTGGAAGTTGTTCATGGTGCGCCGTAATTTATAACGATCATAAATATTTTATAGTTTCCAGTATGTCAATATTAACACTTATTTGCAGTTAAACATCATCAGCTGTCAGATATTGCAATAAAAGTAATCATATAGTAAATATATACTGCATTAAAATAAATTATGTGACATAACGATACTAAGGTCTTTTAAATATTACTTAATTCTGGTTACAGCAGCCAATATCTAATCAGACTAGCCATTTAGGTAATCAGGAGATTTGTAGTAAGCAAACAAAAGCGCGCCCCTTTTTCCTTCACTATCATAAACTGGTGTACACAGTTATTTAGGAGTAAGTATGCTTCGTGTTTTTTTAATTAGAAATAATACAACATACGAGCATTTATACACACTTATAGGTATAAATGATATGACAAGAGAAATATGATCGCGAAAAATTTGCTCTACAAAAGACCTAAAGAAATCGCAAACAAGAAACGAAGCGTAGTTTGACACTGCGTTTGTTGGACAACTGAAAATATTTTTCATACAAACTTGTGGCAGTTATTTGTGTAAAAAAGGGCTTAACTTCTATGTTTATATGCTAAAATGATAAATTTGTAAAGGTAAAAATAACAGTGATTAGCAACACGATAGTATAAGTATTTTAATTATAAATATGTTACAAACCCAACTACAATGTCATAATCAGATTCTAACAGCATTCGCTACATAAGCGTAGGTGGCTATTTCTGTACACCACCATTTAAATTACATCGAAGTCATCACGTCAACCAGTTAAATAAGATGAACATTCCCATGACGAGTTGCAAGTAGAGATGCACGACTTTACCGATATCGATAGAATACTTGGTTAGTTGTACAATAGTTACCAATGTTACGAGTATGAATAGTGATATTTCATTAGTACACTAGCTGCAGATTGAAATAATATTATTCTTAAAAATTATAGCCTATGAGTTAATCTGATGTATGACCTTTATTACTGTAAAGTTTCATTCAAATTCGTTGTCGTGAAAAAGTAATATCTGATATTTTTTGTTTTGCAGTTATTAATAAAGTATTATGTTTTAAATACATAGTTTCCTCTCTTTCAAGACCACCGTACAGTAAAAAAAATCAGATATAATAATAATTATTTGATGTTTGTTATTAGCGCTTGCATCACTTTGCCATAGTTTGTAAGCTGTGCTGTTGTACATTCATAAATTTGATATATTTCATCTTAAAGGAAGTACTCGTTGTTACCATTATATACCATTCACAAATTACGCCATTCACGCACCCACCGAATGGACTGACATCGATGTTAAACCATCGATTCGCACATTCCCTAGTCCGAGGTACCCTTTGTCCGAATCGTCATTGAATACAAAGCGAACGCAACGATGCATCGCACCATTTTCGCATACAAGGTTGCCCCTGACACGAGCTTTGAACTTTATCTGTAGAAAAAATCTTGACTTGAATTATGCAGTTATTTATAGACTGCAACTTTTTATAAGACGGAATATAAATGTTGTAGTATATTGCTTACAGGATGTCCTTGTTTACCTCGTTGGATTTTCCAAAGGTATTTTTTTAAATAAGTCTCTTGACCATAAAGCGGCTTAACTGCAAGTTTAAAGTGGAAAATTCTTTGAAGCAAGCTCTACGAGAAAAAAAATTACACGTCATTACTAAGCTTACGGCACTCGGGTCGGAGAACCTTGGAATTTTCCCATTTTGTCACCCTATAATTAATGATACTGTCGACCATAATACATTATATTTTAATTATGAAAATAGAAATAAATTGACCAACGCAAGGTTTAATGGTAGCGCTTGATCCACCGCGCAAGAGGTTGAATATAAGCAGGGGCTATGAATAAAATTATAAATTTTATGGAATATTTTTTCACATCAACATTTAAATTGTATATTGTTCGAACTAACAAAGAACTCTCAAATATTGCAATGTTTCTGTGAAATAACAAAATATTACCATAATAGGTTCGGCAAATACAATGTTGTAGACGCTGCGTACGGCTAAAATAAACTTAAGCGTTCTGCGAAACTGAAAATACATCCTGTACATTGTTAATACTGTCGTTTGAAAGGATAAAGTCAGCACGATAAACATCATTATTGTCTTAAACACACGTAATGTAAAATAGTAAGTAAGCGGGCGAACACATGCGCGTGTGAGTCACTTTGCTGTGGGTGTCTCATTTCGTATGCGCGAACGCAATACCTAGGAAGTGCATTCGTGTTCGAACAGCGATACTCGAGCGGGTAACGTCGTGAGCTCAATTTTGTATTAAGTGGCGTGCACTTTTAATGGCTTTTGCTAATAAAGTGAGCGCAAAAATTTTATCGATCGATAATGAACGTGTGTTTTTAAAAGGTTATTTTTTTGTAGCGTTGGTATACGAAAGATGTCAACGAGACTGTTATATAGCTTGAGACTTTGTTGTTATTAAGTGTACTTAACTTACTGTAGTACGTTTAGGAAAATCTAATAACTGTCACAATATTACATGAATTTAACTTACGGTATACCAGTGTGAACAAATAATAAAACTTTAGAATAAGCGGACTCAGTCATCATCATCATCGGCCTATCGCAGTGAACTGCTGGACATCTCTCTCCAGGTGTTCGCCACTTTGGACATACACCTGGAGGTTATACCCATACGATCGCCACACTTTTTGATTATTTCGACACCGTGAATATTTTGAAAATAAAAAAAGAATATCTTTATGTAGTTGTGAATGTTAGCTAGAGTAACGATTTAATGAAATAAAACAGATAAGTAATATAAATGGTAAAACTAGTGATAGTAATTTTACTTCCTCTATAAATTTTTGTGCTCGACTATCCACTTCTATATCGCGAATAGAATGGCAATACTCGGATTAGCATCAAAATGGTATGTACAGATCGGTGCATTTAGTTATACTTACGATAATATAAATGTAAATGAGTATAATTACGTATTTCAACACGCGGACGTGTTTGTTTTCGTTTGGTTAAACTGTTTACAAACTGTTGCCATTATGTCGGCTAGTAGCATCTTATGCATTCAGTGTAAATAAACCATATTGATGTCACTTGGTTTGATTGATGTGAGCGTTGATTGTGTCTGATTTTCGACAATTATTACTTAGGGTGCGCAATCTATGTCAATGACCACGAAACGTTTGACATTTTAGTAGGTAGGTACATTATTATACAACTTGGTGTCTATGTACTTCCGTACATAGACGAAGCTTTTATTTATTTATTTAATCTTTATTGCACAATATAAAAAATAAAGTACAAAAGGCGAACTTAATGCCGCGTAGGCATAGAGAAAACCAGTCAACCTTTAGGCAAAACAGAAACAATTAAGCTTCTTAAACTTCATACGGTCTCTCGACTTATACTGAATGGACACCGTTTAGTGTCAGGTTGCAATACTTATTTTGATGTGCATTTGTTTGTTATATGTTATATGTCGCAATAGTAGCAATCAACAATTTTGTGTTTTATTAATACCTTCAATAGTATATCAGATTCTTTCATATATTTAATACGATTTAATTTTATTTGGTAGATGTTTGTTTTGCGTTTATAAAAATGCGTTCATTATTTCCTGCTTCTCTGCTTAGCAACTGCAAACTCCAAGCCGAATTCTAAAAGAATGTTCAATCGCAAAAAATGTTCAATAAGAGAGTCCGGTTTGTCATATCACTTTCCATTAACGGTAAATTTTACTACAACACCGTGACTATGAAGTAATTAAAACGGACCGCTTTGGCCGCGTAGCGCTTTTTTTAACTGTATTCGCAGATCTCTAGGAGAAAAAGTTTTGTGATGTCGAATCAGCGACCTTATCAAAATACGCTGCGCAGGAGTCGACGACCCCGCGTTTGTTGTTGCCGGGTGTGCGATGCATTCGACTTTGTTTGACTTAACCTACGACAGTATAGACGTAGTTAACACACAATCGATACACTGCTGATTTTGCACATTAAGATGGAACTTATGCTTTTTCAATTGTTTTATTTTCATTTAGCTCTTATTAAGATTTTTTATCTGCAATTGATCATCGCGCCTTGTATAAAGCGTTTGTTAACGGACCATGAAATGATGACTTACTTTATTGAAATTGTTCTATTCGAGTAATCGTGTAGTTGGTGACATACACCAGTGCATCGAGAAGTACAATGACAAGCTGTTGGTGCTTAACCCTTGGACTTTGAGAGTGAAAAAATATAAATAACCATTGGGTTATACAATTTAAGACATACTTCATGGTCGAAACCTGGTCAGAGTACTATGTGTTATCTTTTTAAGTGACGGCACAATAGAAAATTTATTGTTTTGTCCGATATCGCGCTTATGGGATTCATCAGGTTATGGTCACAAATATCATTTACATGTACCAAGAGCTGTATGAAAGAATAGTTAAAATCAAATAAATATAATTATCTACTGTAAGTGAATTAGTACTGATCACAATCATGCGAGTCAGATGCAATGAAACTTACACGACGACATTCTTAAGTGCCCGATAAAATCTTTGGCTCCTCCAGTGCTCCTCCACTTATGAATTAGTATACTAATTGATACACCACTCCAGTCTAACGATTTTCAAGATTTATTTCAATTGCGCTTAGAAATTTAATATTATTACCTACTAACGCAAAATTTCTGATTCGATCGATAGCTCACTTCACCCTTTCTATTTCCTCTACTAAGATTGTCTTGAAGATATCGCTTAAAGCGATTAGACCGCTACATTGGACAACAAAAGTCTATTATACTTAATTTCTAGTCAATTATTATGATGTGCAATGTGTGCAATAAAGTATACCTGTCTATCTACTTGTGGTTTTATTCTTATAATCGAATAAAGAACGTCTTAAAAATCTATCAAATTTTATTTATAGCAAAAATTTTATTCACGCACAAATAAGTTGATAACTATATTATCCGATCAATCCGGATAATCTAGAAACTTTCAAAGCTGAGGAGAGTTTTTAGGCCATGGTTTTCATTCAGGTTGAGCCGGATTTGGCCTAGTTTGAACAACATCGAATTACTCGGCGTAGAATATTTCAAGTGGTAAGATTCAGGATTTTCGCTATATTCAATTCAACTTGGGTAAGCAGATTGTGCTATTTATTTTCACAACTAAAGTACAAGATTGACTTGCTACCGCGTAAACTTTATTGATTTTATATCAGTGAGCGAGCACATTACCTTTATTATAGTTATCTTTCTTCCAATTTAAATAATTGATGGATAGATATTTTTTATAGCACACAACATGAACATACCAGGAAAACAAATTACAGACTTAATGTAGTACAATTTAGGTGCTTTTATCGCTAAGAACGATCTCCTCCTGATCATTGATACTAAATGTTTTCGATTTTAATTGCAATGCAACGAGATATGAAAACACATCATAATATCTAATGGTAAACAGAGGATGAAGTCAAAGAAATGTGACCTGATATTTTGATATTATGGCAATAGTGCAGTGTCAATCACAACATTTATGCCTAAGTAGAAGCCTTTTATGTTTAAAGAGTTTATTTTTCATAAAGACTTACAAACTTTTCACGCCACGTTCCTGCATTTGTCACTTTTAACTTTCCTCAATTCTCAAGTTTCTATGGTTTAATTGCCTAATGTGGTATCGACGTATCAACCTTATACTTCTCTTCTATAATAATTAAATACCTGAATGCGAAAATTCTGGATGTTTATATGAATACATCAATCCTCTATCAAGCGCTATCTCATAATCAAGTTGCAAATTGCATTGCCCTTTATCGATTGTTGCGTTAGTTCCCCGGTATGGCACGCCATCAATGGGACGTCCATCTTATTTCGCAATTTTGTATAGCGACGTCCGATTTGATTTATGTTCTCTGTAGTATTTCCTGACGGAGCCGACACGTTTTGTATTATCGTGAATATTGCTTCTATGTGATGTTAAAGATGGATGCGAAATGTTATGTTCATTGCTATTTTAATTTTTTGAAATTAAATGAAAAATATTATTAAATATGTCACGAAATCTATATTTTATTGGCAGGGATGAGAGCCTTCCGCTCCCCCAACAGTCCAGTGATTATAGTGTCAAAGCCGGCCTGGCGATCATCGTAGTTATTTAGAAAAATATATATATATAAGTATATCTTTTTTTTTTATTAAAATATCTACTAAATTTACTTAATAATTTTTCTTCAACTTTAAACAGGTTAATGCAACTTTTCGAACGATGGAAGCTTAAATTAAAAAGAGACTTGTTCTCTTTCTTCCTGGTTGTTAATCCCATGAAGTCTTCCATTATTGGTTACTATCAATCCACCCTCATTAGGTATCATAATCCTTAGCTACTTTCATACATATAAACTGTTTAGGACGAACGATGGAGGTGTTTGACCCAGAGTAACACGAATATGCTGTTACATCACTTTACAGTTTACCAGCGGACAACAAAGTTCACCAACACGATGTTATCAAATCGTTTAATCCGCAGAGGATGATGACACGCGAATAGCCGTACGGAACGAGTTTCTGTGACATCCGCGTAATTTTATTGTTTCGTGAACCAGATCGAAATGTCAGAACTACCGTTAGGTGTGAACGTGCCGATAGCGGAAACTGGCCGGCAGCTTTATTGGGCCCTATCGTTAAGTAGATAGGGTTGGCAAGCTTTTTGCATATGCAGTGAATTTGACATATTAAACTACGTCGTCATACATTTTTGCAATACCCATTTTCATCAACAGTTTTTTAAGCTAAGAGAGTTACGCTTGAATAATTTACTTGTGTATTTAGGAATGTCAAAGAGTTCTGAACCGTCTGTTTCAATAAAGCGTGGAACTTGCTGACGGCATATATGTTTCCTCTTTTCTTTGATATGGATTCCTTCTTACAACATATGTCAACAAGTGGTGGCAACAGGCAAGTGATAGGTTTGGTTGCTTACTCGTTTCTACAGCAACTCTGCCTTTCTTTCGCTTTATATCAACGGGGGGGAAGCTTCTATGCTGTGTAGATTCGTTGCTGAGGGCCCGCTTAGTGCGACAAAGCGTAGCAGATCCATTAGATCAAGACCTTTTTGATGTATCACCGCTATTAGAAAATGTAGGTTAACATGCTCAAACCAACACAACACCATCAATACTTCGAACAGTAGGTATCCTATATTTGCGAGTTCCAAATCCTTGTTGCCACTACTGTCAAATACTGTAATCGTTGCCGTATAAAATATGACGGATTTCGCAACAATACCGAACGAGAATATTCAATAAGCATTCCAGTTCAGTTCTCTTGTTTCTGCTGGTTAATCGTGAGATATTGCTTTTGGGCGGGCGTGATTCAGCGTAGCGATTAATAAACAAGTCGTTTGTGTACTTCTAGTGTTTGAGTTAGTGTCAACTGTCCCGTTTTAATGGGACATTCTTATAGCCCCACAATAGGTACTTTTTGTATAGTGTTTTGTAGTACTAAACGGTTGCCTTCCTAGTAATTTTTGCATTCAAAAAATTTGACACTTTCAGTAGACGATTTCGAATTGTGGATTTGTCTCTCAGATTTCCTAATCAATGTGTATTGCTTGATAAAGTTTGGATTTTGTTTTGTCTAAAAGCAGAGTTAAAATTGCGTAAGTTTTGTTCGGTAAATACATTTTCACCTTTATCCTTACGTCCAGCCTTTCGTCCCGCTGTTCACCGCATTGCAGATCTGCACTAATAGCTGTGAATCTGCGTAGGTATGGCCTTAGTGATAGATATTTTCTTTCAACACTGAATTTCCATCTCTATTTCGTTGGGAATAAGACTGCGAGCTTCAGCCTACTTTGTTGGGAACTATAGTTTTGAAATATTGGGTCAGAGTGCTTCACGCACTCAACGAGTGGATTAGACGGGTGAATTCTAAAGATCTTTGCTTTGAAGTAATTTGAATCGACCCCGTATGTTAGCTTAGCAAAGCCTGTCTTGGACAGACTAATGAATGTATTAAGTGAGATTTGTATCCCATGATAATAATTATAGTGGTTAGTTAATCTTACTACAGTATGTGTAAAAGCTTTAAGTCGTAGCTAGCATCAGTCGCTAACAAACACGTTTTAATACTTTTGAATCAAAGTTAGATAAAATTATTCAGCCAAAGATGCCCGAAAAGAATTTCAATATTTTTAATTACTTTAATGTACGCTGTTGTAGCCTTTTTTAGTTACGATAATAGTGTGGATTTTATCGTCCCAGCATGTTATATATCTTATTTTAGGAACTACTGAATATATTATATTTGTACTATGTAACTTCTTTATTATTTGTTTACTAGCCCAAAAAATTTATTTGGCTAAAAAATAATAGGTAGGCCTATGATTATAAATTACTACCAAGTACATTAACATGCAAATTGGCGAAATGTAAACAATAAACCAATTAGCAATTTATAAGCATGAAACCTACACCTACTTATTATGTATTGGAGTCTATTGGACGAAATATTTCAATTTAATTGCTATTGCATATTATTTTGTAATTACTAGACAACGTGTAAAGATATTTATACAATATTTGACCTATCATTATTTGAAAAATGGTTTTAATGGACCAATAATCTTTCTTTCTTTCCTAAAGCGGATAGATTTGAAAGTCCTCTTTGTCCTTTAAGCCAAATGCTTGTTATAATGATGCGTTGTGCGCAAAAATATATGCATACCGGTATATTTTTAAGTGCCCAGAATGTTAGTGTACTGACTATTATTTATTAAGCTATCAAATCTTTATTATCTAATACAAAATTTATGTCTGCGGCTCCTGTAAATAGTGGATGCCTTAATCACCTGTCACGCACACCTAAGTTAGGACGAGCATAAACATTGACATTCACGTTCTAAACTGACGCAATAACGAATACGAGCTTAAGCAGACCAGTTTAAATGGCCATAAACTTTTAAGCGCAATCTTGGTATATATCATTGGGCACTTCACATAATAATTGAACCGTCAGCCATTAAAGTCCACGGTCCATACAGATTTTTATTTTGAACGTACGTCTGTAGAATGACGTTTAATTACGTGAAATGTTTAATTTTTCCCTCTTTAATAACAGCCGCGTGATTGTAAAAGCAATTTACGCCGATGATTTGTTTGGAGCTATGCAGCTCCGCTTTATTTATCTCGCTTGGTTATTGTTGTTTCTTGATCTATAATAGCGTTCCGAGAATTTTATTGCCAGATGTAAAATTGTGCATAGCGACTTTTTTCTCTTGAGGAAAATATTTAACTCTATGAAAAATTAGGGGAACCCGCCTAAATAATAAGTATTACCTGTATACTAACTTTATCTCTTCAGTCATCTTTGAACAAATCATACGAATATTCGGTTATACAGTTAGTAAAATGTGTCTGATAAGTCCTGTCTATCAAATTCAAATTGACACCTGGATACGCTTCAATGATGCGGAAAATATCAAAGCAATTTACGGCGATAGGAAGGACTCGTTTTACATTGGTTCTTTAGAATAATTTGTCATGGTTGCTAGCCATCGTTGCCACGATGTTATGAAAAACCAAACAAAACCATCAGCTGGTTGCTGATTATGCATAATTCGCAATACATGTTTAAACTAGGTAGATATCAGTTCAATGGACATAAATTGATAAGGTGTTCGATGAAATCAGACGCTAGATTACATTTCATTTATCGACGGGTGGTGTTAATGACCTCGCAAGGCCAAAGCCTCCTCAAGATAAGTCTATAAAACCTTTTAGTTTTATGGATTTCGATTCATTCCGCAACAAAATAATTCGATATCGAATATCTTTACGACAATCGAGTGGTGAACGTGTTTATATATTTTTTAATAATGAAATAGTGTTTATAGTAGGTACAGAGTCATTTGGAGACACAACTATTGATACAGGCGCCAATGAAAATGTTAATTCGCGCTGCAAACTTCTAAAGCTTATGAGTAAAGTTAACAAGATGGGAAGCGGCAAGTTCGGTTTTAATGTTAAGAAGGACAAAGTGTCAGTGAGTGATACAAAGACTGAGTTTAGTGTTAAGGAAAAATGTCGCAAGATACAGAAAAAACTAAAGAAGACTGAAAAAAAGAAGACTGATGTTGATAAGCAGGAGAAGACTATTTGGTGGAATCAATGTAGCAGTTGTAAGTAGATCTAACTTATTTTGTATTTTACCTTTTTTATAGTAGCTCGACATAATGGCTTCCCTACGCCTGATGAAAAGCGAAAGAGAAGCCCAAGTCGCTGTCTCAACGGGCAAGTAACTGGTCAGTTGCCATCGCCATGCGGGCCCAACCCTAACCCCCCACGAGCTCCGGAAACCCTACTCACCGGCAGAAACACGACCCGGAGGTCATTTGGCTGCGGTATTCTATAGGGTGGAGGTCCTTCCTCAGACGGGCGGCTCAATTCGGGTAAAGATTCGCTATGCCCTACCTCTCTTACCTTAATAGAAGAATAAATATGGTGGATGTTTTGTGACGATGATCTCCGACATATTTTGGCCATGGCAACCACTTCGATCAGATATACATGCATAAAACTTATGGATATTGGTATTTATGCATTTTTATACGGTGTATTAATGCTTCTATTTAAAGAAAGTTTAAGAATATTGTACATTTTCTTAAACTGACAAGATTCAAACTATATAAAACACTTTATTTACACTACTACATAATTTAAGCAAGTATGTAAAGCAGTACGTTTATTAAGTAAGTACGTTATTCATTCTATAAACATAATAGTTCCCTTATCAAAGGTTAAGTGGGTTCTATTGAAAATATATGGAGGCCTTTGAAGGGCCGCTAGGTCTGTTACGCCTTTTGAATTTACAATGAAGGGAAATTGGAGCACCATACCAAGGTTCCAACTTTTGAAATCAAATGGTAGGTACCTTCGAGAACAGACACAGGGAATCGAGGTCAACGACGCGACCTTAGACGTCGCCTTCAAATCACATTTGAGCCCTTCTAATGTTTGAAATGCTGATTTCGACATTGACTTTTGCGATTCGGATTGCCCTGCCCTTAATTTGTATGATAGTACCAGACATGTACTTTGTTGACAGTAAGGCTGATGGTTCACCGTAAGCTATATGTAAGCTTAACTTAGCTCAATTAAGCTGAACAAGTGGACTAACGCGGCGTTACATCGATGATTACAGCTTACGTGATTCGCTTAAATGTTACATTCTATAACACATCTTTGTTTAATATGTAACCTATAATTTTTGCTGTTATTATACAATTTAGAAAAAAAAGACAGTAAGAAATTCATCAATTGACATTCTGAGCGAATACATTAATGAATCATTAAAGATATCGATTCAGCATACAAAAAGCAAACTATTTGCGAGGCAGTGTGAAATAATATTTACTAAACTAGAATTTCTCCGCTTAGAAGAACGACTCGTAATAATGTCATACTCGTATAATATGTGTATAAAGTATCTCCGTAAGTGTGTCAGTGGAAAGCGCGAGAGATTCCCGAGAAATCTATGCGCTAATGCGACCGTCGCACGCGCCCCCCTGTTTCACTTTCTAAACTGGCAAGACTGCGCGCACATTTTATAGTTCAGGAACTACTAGTTGCATGAAAGTCACTGCGCTGACATTTCCTTGTACGTCAGCGCTCTCTCCACTATGGTCTAATCTCCGTAGGAGTGACCAGTACTGCAATTCAATTTTCATTCATAGCATTGTTGGTAAATTATACAAAATCCTGTTTTGTGTCTTAACATAATCTTCAAAATTGCATCCTTAGCTCTCGTTTTGGAGCCTAGTGTTGATGAACTCCATATAAAAACTGAGGCCACAAGTCTTGGATATTAAAATAAGGCAAGTTGCATTAGACTTCCTTATATAATTCTAACCTAGTCTATGCTTGCTTTTATAACCTACTCACTATATTTCGGAAACGTATCCCATATGGAAATACTAACGATGTTTAGTGGGGGACACACGATAACGTTTAAAATCGAAGAAATTCAGCGATGGAATTACTTCAAAGCTAATATAGATAGCGATACTACTAATATATATATTTGTAATTACATGAATATCCTTCGGTATAGTTATTCTACAAGGAATCGGAGTTCCTTAAAAGAATGCGTCAATCTTCATTAGCTGCGTTGAGATTGACAACGAAGGTCGTTTCAGCCAGGCCATTATCGAAAGTACAGCTCTGCAGTTCGTCTGTTAACTTTTAATGGAGTCTGTCATTACTGCATCACCATATTTGGTCATGACGATTTATTAATCAGACTGTGAACCTGTTAATTTTGAATTTAACATTGCAGCTTAATGTTTCAACGTATCATTTAATGGATTCATTCATTTGGAAACGTTCAGATTAATTGTCTGTATTGATAAGTATTTCTAGGAAATGATTTAATTATTTTGTAATCGTTAATTATAAATAATTCGTACAATTGTTGAGGTAATTTTCTGAAGTAACAAACAAGCTCATGTTTTACTTTAGTGTTGAATTCTTCTGTGTGATTTTGGATTACTACATTACTAATTTAACCGTATTGTGATAAACAGCGCAATCCGTTTTGATATACATAGCTAATAGTTTTCGTTTATGTTCTAATTATGTAAAACAATTGGTAACACGTAAAATATCATGATGATGTATGTCGTCGCTTCTCTCAAATCTTGGCACTTGTATTCCGCTTCATCAATGTCATCAAGGAAATAATATTTAGACTGCCTCGTCTCAGTATTTTTAAAAATAATAGGTTGTATACACGTCAAGTATATTTACATAATTTTCGCAAGAAAATCGCGAAATCGTAATAAAAACTCAGGAGCACGATATTCGTACTTGTCCTGACTTCATTCATAATAACATTATTTTTTCTATTGTCCGCAGTGAGTGAAATAGACCAGTACTTATGGATGGTTGGAGGGTCAGCTGGCGCCCTGGCGCTGACAGGGGTTGCGGCGGCATCCGCCTTCTACCTCAGTACAAGGCCAAAACCAGAGAAGCCACTGGTCACTTTACACGAGCAAAGTCTACTGGAAATGGTAAGTTTTACATCAATCACCCTATCACAGTGTAAATTTTTATCTTTGTTGCTTGTATAAAGTAAAAGTTTAAGTATGTATAAAAGCTATCAGTTGATTGGTCAAACTCTTGCAAGTTTAGACTGTGTTGTCTAAATAAATCTTTCTTTTGAACGGATGAAAATTAGATACTGAGGTC
This sequence comes from Conogethes punctiferalis, assembly GCA_031163375.1. Lineage (NCBI taxonomy): Eukaryota > Metazoa > Arthropoda > Insecta > Lepidoptera > Crambidae > Conogethes > Conogethes punctiferalis. The sequence goes on along the minus strand of CM062090.1, from coordinate 9,673,321 downwards.
TCTGGACCTTGGAGTTCGGAATAGGTTTGGGATTTGACCTTTGATGTTTCGGGTCCTTCGAATTTTAACAAATAAGTAATATCTGTATATTATTGTCAATGTCACCTTTGGTATTGGTACTCTGAATGAAGTCTATTTTTTACTCAGAATATTATCATCATTGATGTATGTGGAATATTCAAAAGGGTACAATAATTCCTGTAAAACCTTTACTTTGAGCTCCATACGTTATGTTATACCCCTTTAAGCTAAAAGCGAATTAAGTTAGTGGCGTGGGTAAGTTATAAAGGTAGCGTTTATTGCTACTTTATGGCATTCATTTAACTCTCGAAAACTGTTTAGTTTTGTATACTGGTTATTTCGGTACAATGACCTTAGCTACAATAGCGAATAGAATTTCTTTACTATTTCGTGTTTGGCATGTTTTTTTTATTTATTCAAAGTTTTTATATTTTAGGTTAGTCGAATTAGGTGTGTCAGTAATAATAACTTCAATCTGAATCTGGAGGTCTTTGCCCCCTAGTTTATTGGCTTATGTCATTTTATATTAGTGATTTTATTAATATTATTTTAGATAAGCAGGCGATAAAAGTTAATCTAATTTATCTTCTTGTAAGTCGACGCTTATTACATTGCTTAGTGCCGTCACTTATATAGTAATACAGATCATTTTAAAGAAACTGTTAGCAAGATTATTTTTATAATTTAGTGCCAATCAAATGCTTATCAAAAGATTATTATGAAACAGACGTGGCAAAGATAATTTTAAGCAGCTTAATATATGAATTTAGATATTTGAAATCGAAAGTTTATAACAGATAACATTTGTCTTTGTTTGTTTTAAGCGTTGAGGTGAATGACCGGCCATGCAAATGGAACAGGTGATTTCCGATAATATGAAATATAAATATCTGTTGGGATAAATTCACCAATAAGATAATGTATAAATAGGCGATTATAATTAAGAGAGTTATAAACAATAGGGCCTGTCTTCATTCTTCTTGCTCCAGGGAGTTTCAATTTAGCCAATGGGGTTTCTAAATTGCTCGCCGTATTCCCATTTTTATTAAGTCGTAGTAATAGGAATCTTGACTACCGTCATCATGTTAAAAATAAATAGAGAACTTTTGCAAAACATTTATTCAGTAGTAATAGTAAATATTTATAGGGCAGTACATAGGCATTTGTCTATAGATACAGAGTAACACACCTCAACACAATTATGCAAATTGATAGTCCTAAATGATATGAATCTCATAATTAGCCACACCTACGTAGTTAAAAAATAGATATGTGATTGTGACGAAGGGAATCTCCTCTATATCGCTGTATCAAAGTTCAAGTTGCCCTAATTCAAACAGCCACCGCTCTGTCGAGTTGGCAAAGCGCATCCACGAGCGATATTTTTAACTCATTGTACCACGAGCAGCCCTGGACGATACTCTGCTGTCAGTATACAGAAGTCAGCGAAAGTGATGGAAGACTGACCCTTGGCAAGCGCGATAATTACCGGAACCGAGAAACCCCAAAAGTGGGAAGTGACTAAAGTAACAGTTTCAAATAAAGCTACCCAAAAAAAACTCAAAATGATTGCGCAATGTAACTCGGCATAATCAATTTTGAAAGAAACGGTGTATTTTGTGGAGTGTTAAAAGTTTTGTGAGAATGGCGTGCTGTGACTGCTGCCTCGGAGTCCCTCCGATCAGACCTCCGATTAATCTGAGCGAGCAATCGGAGTCTATTAAAGTAAGAATTAGCATAAAACACAATGCTTATTACATTTGATGAATGACCGGTTAACCAAGGTCAAGAAGATGCTACAAACAGTCGTGTTACGCTACAGCGTTATGAGATAGGGTAGGATTGCGTTTGACTCTTGTGAAATGGTTGTGTAGGAGCTATTCTAGTCAGAGATAAAACGCCGATCAATACTATTGATTTTCTTGATTCCTTGAAATAGTTTTATAAGCCGTAAAGTTTTTTAAAACCAACATAAAGTTTCCAATAATAAATACATAGATATATTTTATTAGCTACAGTGAGTTTAATTCATGACAACTGTTATTTATGAAGTAACGGCAATGATAGAGGTCGGAACATTGTTAAATGTTACTCATGCTCGATAGTTGGCAAAGTTTCGAAACCGTTAAATGTAGGCCCACAGTCGAAGATACATGAACTGATTAGAAATAGAAACCAAATTCGTCTGGATAATACCTACTGTAGACAATTTTGAGATAATAGGCTTTTGACTATGTCTGATTTTGTTTGTTATTTCATAGTTAGCAGAAAGAATATATGAAATATAACTTACTTGAAAAGAGATTAGTTTAGAGTTTGTCATTGTGGTGTAAGAATTGGCCAGCCTAGGTCCCGCGTTACCGGGTCTAGCTGTTGCCAGTTTGTGCCGAGGCTCCTTTCTTGCACCTCCTTCGCCAATTCGTTGCAGTCTTCAACCCTCATAAGAGATTTGCCAATATCAAAAAAAAAATAAGTCAGGTATTTAACGACGTGAAAATGTAAATTAAGTATCTCAATATGCCATTTTATTATCTCAACACAATGAAACTATTAAATACAATGTATTTTATGGCATCATTTTGTGAGCAATAAATAATTCCTTCCTTGTAGGTAGTTGTTGGTTTCTGTCGGAATTATAAATTGTCTGCAATAACCGGAACAATTGCTCTGCTTTATTGATATAGGTATTTTATTCAAATATTTATTTTTGGAAATATGAGTAATGTACAATATCTTAGGAGCTATTGTAAAATAGACGGTAACATAATTAATTTTATGGGTTCCATATTTTTGCCACATAATTACTTTGAGTGTACGAAACATGAATGAAACATCAGGTTCAGTCAAAATCTATCAAAGCTGTTGCAAAATATTATAAATGTCAAAGTCGACAGCTGCTTTTCCAGATTCTACTGGCTTTCATTTCAATTCTTATTTATAACAATATTTTTGTTTATCATCGTTAGCACACAAATGGGTTTTAATTAAATTCACCAAACAACAGGGTAACAAACTCTACATATCATTCATTTTCAGCTAACTGCCCCGTTATATTATAATTATTAAAGAACATAATATACATATCTCTTATATCATGATACCCAAAATACCAGATGTTCAGTTATGTCAGATTTTAAGTGATCTGATCCATAGATTCCAATATCTGCATTTAGTGCAGTCAATGAAGCATTATAGGTCCGAATTTTTTTACTGTGAACCGAATTGCATACAATTTTGGGATTAGGTTCATCTTACCATTAACTTCAAAAGTGAAAATGATTTGAACTCCGCCACCACCATGGGGGTGGTTGCCACCCCTTCTCGGGGGTCAATGGTTGTTTTTTCAAAATAACCTCGGATATCGATTGAAGATCTCATTTTAAGCAAAAAAGTTTCTATAAAGTTTCTCGAAAAATCTAATACTTTTCAAGTTATTGGCAATTGAAAATTCGCAAATTTTTTACGATTTTCATCAGTTTTTTTCAAATATCTCCAAAAATATACGTTTTATCGAAAATTTTATAAGGAGCGAAACTGTAGCAGGTAAAAAAATGAACAATTTGGTTTTTTACAAAGTATTCTAAGTGCAATATTAAGCTAGATATTAAAGATCAAAGCCGTTTTTTATTTTATCTGAAATTTCATCGATGTAGTCAATGCCATCTAGCAGCGAGCAAATGCATTTTATACTTTCTAATCGAAAAGGGTTTTGTAGTGCTTGAAATAAGCTTTAAAATGAGCTTTATCAAAAGTCTTTTGCACGTAAAATAAGTGAGCTATATTGCAAATAAGCGGAGCATCGAATGTTTTTTCTTTTCAATCAATGGGTTTAAATAAGTGCCATTTCCACCAAAACTAAAATTAAACATATTCCGCCTAGAATTAACTTTATTATGAAGAGTTTTATAGATTGTATTAGTTTGGCTGCTTTAGGACACATAGTTTTCAAAAAAGTCACGATTGAAAAAAAATCGAGAATTTCAAATATTTAAAAATCCCACCCCTTTTTCATAATATCTCAAAAATGACGACAGATACGTATAAAAGTGTAGGGATAAAAAATTTAAGTATTTTTCTGACAAACAATTTGTTTTTTTTGTTTTTTCTATCAAATAAAAATTGACGGAGATATGATTGTTTAAAGAGCGCGTGGCAGCGCAATCACAGCCTCCCTTAATCGTGACTTTTTTGAAAACTATGTGTCCTAAAGCAGCCAAACTAATACAATCTATAAAACTCTTCATAATAAAGTTAATTTTAGGCGGAATATGATTAATTTTAGTTTTGGTGGAAATGGCACTTATTTAAACCCATTGATTGAAAAGAAAAAACATTCGATGCTCCGCTTATTTGCAATATAGCTCACTTATTTTACGTGCAAAAGACTTTTGATACAGCTCATTTTAAAGCTTATTTCAAGCACTACAAAACCCTTTTCGATTAGAAAGCATAAAATGCATTTGCTCGCTGCTAGATGGCATTGACTACATCGATGAAATTTCAGATAAAATAAAAAACGGCTTTGATCTTTAATATCTAGCTTAATATTGCACTTAGAATACTTTGTAAAAAACCAAATTGTTCATTTTTTTACCTGCTACAGTTTCGTTCCTTATAAAATTTTCGATAAAACGTATATTTTTGGAGATATTTGAAAAAAACTGATGAAAATCGTGAAAAATTTGCGAATTTTCAATTGCCAATAACTTGAATAGTATTAGATTTTTCGAGAAACTTTATAGAAACTTTTTTGCTTAAAATTAGATCTTCAATCGATATCCGAGGTTATTTTGAAAAAACAACCATTGACCCCCGAGAAGGGGTGGCAACCACCCCCATGGTGGTGGCGGAGTTCAAATCATTTTCACTTTTGAAGTTAATGGTAAGATGAGCCTAATTCCAAAATTTCATGCAAATCGGATCACAGTAAAAAAATTCGGAGGTAAGCCCGTATTTTTCGCTTCATTGACTGCACTAATTGCCGGTCCTTAGGATAGGTAGCAGGTTCGTTCCCTTGAAGATTCCCCTTACTTAGTCATATCCGTTTGAAATAACCACTTTAAATTTAGGTGGTGTATGTAAAACGGCGTTATGACTAAACGTTTTATTACCTGTTTCATACAAGAACGCAGTAAAGAGGGCGCTTATAAGTTTGCTCATTATCAACGCATAAGTACTTACTACCTACTCTACTCAATATGAAATCATTCAAATCATTTGCAGTAGAAACATTCTAAATAGTTATAAAATTATCCCATTAACAAGGAATATTTTGTGACAATTTGTATTTTGTGAACATTTGACATGGGACTGATGACTTTTATGCCAGACATGTGTTCGCCAACAACGTTCTAAATGCGATACCTCATAAATTGAGATTAAAGTAGTGGAAGGAAATATACATGGCTTCACTACGACCTAGACACAAAAACATGTATAAATAATAGTGGAATTAACCGTATTTCAGAGCTCTATTCCCATTTTAGTGCTATAAAAAAAGTGATGGAAGGACAATTTAAGGATAATAATAACGATTTGCCTAAACAAACAAATAAAAAATAACTAAAAAATACAAATGAAAACAGTTGTCTATTTGTACATACATACCTACCTCTTTTTCTCTTGAAAGTTCTTTGATAGTAATACATTTTCTTTTGATAGTTCTATGAGTGATAAATTTTCTTTTATATCGAATTTGTTTTCATTATGGAAACGGCCCCTATAACTTTGTCCAGTTTAACAGCTGGCCTCTTAAACAGAATGACAACCATTATAATTACATTCGGCACTCTTATAAAAATTTTGCAAATACGACATTTTACAAATTTCATCATATATCACATCTTAACATGTTTTTTCAACATCTTATAATACCCGTTATACTCCTCCATATATTATAAGACCCGCTTTTGAAACAATAAAGTTTGATTTTTCACTCGCCGGATAAAATTCAACGGTCTGATAAAAGAGAAGGTAGCCTATGACATGAAATCATTTGGTATTATTTTTTACTAAAAATATTATGATTCTTGTCACACGTAAAGCATTGCCTTTGGTTAGTATGCTTTGGCTTATCTAAGAATGTAGTACGGAGCCGGTACATAAAAATGCCGTAGTATCTTTGTAATCAAATATTCCAAATCGTGCCAAAATCGATTCTAATCTTTTATCCCGGCCATTACCTTTTCGAACATTGTTGTTGCATTGAATGAAGTTTATTTCCAATCGTTATTTTGGCAAACATTACTACAGAGTCACGAGAGCGAATTCAAAAATATTGTGACAAATAACAAAGGTTCTCGGCAACATTGTGCTAACAATAGCAAAACCTACTGATTTATTATTTTAAAAGTATTTCAACCAGAGTTAAAACATCATTTGGCACCTGAACAAATAATAAGTCGAATATAAGAATTAATACGCTGATATTTATGTTTGATGGTTCTTGAAAAATATTGGTCCATTGTATGAGAAATTTTAGAAACTGTTGTAAATAAATCACGAAACACATTTCTAAAAATATATAGGCATGTTTTTAATAATGTACATACCTACATCACACACACTTTATCCATAACTACTAATTATTTCATAGCTACAGATTTATTAGCTGTTACCTACTTCGAAAGCAATTCAACATACGTATCTGTTTTGTAATTTAGAATGCTATGAACATAGCTATATTACGCTACGGGTTTATTTTTGTTGTTTTGTTTCTGCGATGTCGTTGAAATAAAGGCACGAAATTCGATTAAAAGTCTTGGCATTCTAGAATTACCATAATTATAATCGTAGGTATATGACGCCTATTGGAACCAGAGCTCGTAGCTTTGCCATCCATCTTTGTATTTTATCGCCTTGATGATTATGATATAGAGATAAATATTTCTTCGCTCAAAAGCACAGGGTTAATTGGTCTCCGTATACTGTTAATTTCCAAGCTTCTAATTTTTAATTTTGAAGACATACATTTTTAGTCTCAATCATATTTTAAAATTCATTTGTCCATTATGTCGGATAGGTGTTGAATAGTATCAGAACTTTTAAAGGAGTTCTTCGTTTCTTACGCTAGTCAATGCGACTTAAATGTCAATGTTATATTAACTTCCATAAACACTCGACTCGTTAATAAAATATTCATATCGCTTTGCTGATATGCTACCTGTGTTATTAAGGGATATATACGAACGTGGGCGTGTTGTGAATGCTATCCGTAGGCTCGTCTTGGGAACATAAACCGAACGATCCGATTGAAGCCAATGGATATAGGTGAATATTTATTTGCACTAGTGGTTATGTGTTCACTCATACATTCCACTTCGGTAAATATCTAATGAAACAATGAAAATATTGAGTTGCATCTATCGGATTGCGGTCGGTAAACCGCAACTGTGATCTTATGAGATTATCGGTAAGAAATGGTATACAAAACATGCATTTTTTTCCTAATAGACCTATATCTACGCGATTTTATGAATTTTAAATATCTCTTATTTTTTAAATCTACGAACACACATTAACATAAATATAAGACATACTTACTCCGTACAGTACACCAACACAGTGCCACCCAATGTGTCAAAATTATCGCCTTATATGGAAAATAATTAATTAAAGCTATGCTTATACTTCATCAACTTCATCATCAGCCTATCGCAGTCCACTGCTGGACATAGCTACTTTGCCTGCCCATAAGCGCGAGTTCGCCATCGCAGGGCGTAGCTTCTCGGCCTGGAAAACATGATAGGTCGCTCGCTTATATGGATTGAACTTATTGGGGACAAAAACTTTTTGGGGACATTAGAAGGTAGAGGTAGTAGTTGGATGTAGGTATAGCAATTTGTTAATGTAATGCTAGACGATTGTGCAAACTAAAGTGAGGAAGCCTACACATTCTGACAACTTCTCAATAGTGATGCAAGAGTATAACGATATTATGTTGGTTATATTATGACTTATATCTTTCTGCTTCGTAATATAGGCCATTGACCATGCAACACCTAATTTGTAGCTGTAGTATAATATTGTTTGTAAGATTATTATCATTATGGTAGAGACAGTCGATGGTGCAAAAACCTCGTGACATATTTTGATCGTCTGCCAATTGTCTAGATCGCTGAACATGTGATGATTGACACATGTCGTTAACTTTACTCATGACAGAAATTATAGGCTTATACTTGAGATTATTTATAAATAATATACATTATAATATTAAGCAACTCTATAATATGAAAGCAACACTAGAGAAAACTCAAGTGTTGCTTTCATATGTTTGATAATGTTTTATCACTAAAATATTCTAATAAAAATATTCTAAAAACTAAAATAAAAAATCTGCAAACTTTTACAAGATAGGTAATTTGATATTTAGAGGTTGCAATTCTTCAGCGTGCCACTTACAGTCAAGATTTTATCCATATTAATGTTATAATAAAATGAAATCACGGCCCAATTGGTAATGATCGGCTCGATAAAGGGTCCCCAAAAACCTAGTGTTATGTAGAGTAATGATACCTCAGAACATCGTAAATTCAACGTTATCATTGTTGAGCACTACCAAATAGCTTGCAGAAACCATGTTTTTAAGCCCATTATAATATGCGGAAACCGCAGCTAGCCAACCGTCGGAACGCTGTACAATGTCAACTATTTCGGAGACACTTTATTTTTGCTTGCCAAGAGCGCTGCATCATCGACAGTGCCCTTCGCAGGGGTTTCCTTGTACTTACTTGTACTATAAAATACGAGAATAGAGGTAGTAGTTATGTCAAAGCCCTCAAGTATTATCCGCTCTTTAACTGATTGATCAATATTGTCAAATAATGTAAGACCTTGCTCAAACATTGTTCGATCAGGGCTCAATGACCGCTAGAAAAAATATAAACCGGCCAATAACTGTGATGATCTTAAAATTGCTCGCAATCCTGAATGAAATACTGATTACGATATTTTGTCAAATCCACATGCACTAGAAATAAATACACCCGAATTTTACATTCGTAACAGTCTACGTTGGTAGACACAAATAGCGTGACACTGGCGGTATGTCACACAGTTTTTATAAATACTCGGTCAGATCCACCACATTTTTCACGTGGCGTCATGTGACTAATTTCCTCTTGGCCTTGCAAGCTTAATTCAAGATCAAGTTCCTTAATGCGGGCCCCGTCTTTTAATAACTTCATCAAAAGCAATAATTATTATATTTCTATGCAATATGAAATCCTTAAAAGCTTGTGTCTAATGTAATCGTTTATAATTTTGTTGCCAATATTTCCAGCCGTGCACTTAGCAATTACAAGACGATAGTATTAATCCGCTCGCGTCGTTAAATGTTTCTCTTCTTTGCTATCAAGCTAAATCTCTTTAATGCGAATTTTATAACCCTTTAATGACCTATCACTACCGACGGAATGTCAAAATGAGCTATCAACATTAATATCAATCGTTCATAATTAATTTTTATTATATTTTGTACACTATTTGATTTCTTACTGACTCGACTCTCTACTTAAATGTTATTATTATCTTTTATATGTTTTTTTTTTATTATAAACGCGCAGAGAATGTAAATGTGTGTCAAAAGATTAACGCCATGTTATATGTCATGAAATCGAATCACAATCCTGTGAAAATATTGACAGTTTAGTACCGACCACAACACAGTTGAACGCCCTCAAAACCCACAAAGTATTTTACGTTTACTCAGTTTATTACCATAATGACATAACGATTTATACAGCATCAATTTGCAGCCAAAATGTTTTCAAGTTTCCCACAAGTGACTTTGACCCGTTCAACGTTCTATTTATCATTGTGCAAACTGTAATAATATACCGTAATGTGTAAGAGTGCTTCATACTTCAAGTTTCAGAGTTAGTGGGCCAAATATGTCATTAGGTTAACGGAGAGATGTTTGCGTGTGGATTTTATAATAATATTCGGTTTGAAATTATTCTTTTCAGCGACTCTGCATTCTGATGCATTGCATTTTGCAGTATTTAAAGGAAATTCTATTTGGACGTAGTATCTTGTGTAAACCGTTTATTAGGACAAATGTTGTGAATACGTACCGCAAGCATTGTTAATAAGATTACAACTGATTAGTTTGCCGTATGTTGTAAGGTTTCAGTGCAATAACCTCTATATTTGACTCGTGTTTTTTTTAATGTTCACAGTATGTACATGAAACTATGTCTTTCTTTGTTTGCAGGGACCTGAAATGGTTCGTGTATCAAAATTTTACAAAGATGCAAAGAATGGTCGTTACCTACGCTATCTGCATGAAGACACACGTACACTTTATGAAACCTTCCGTAGAGGCGTTAAAGAATCAAGTAAGTGTAAAATATTATTTTCTTCCACTAGTTCAAGCTAATGTTTCTACTTCATTAGTCTCGAGGCAAACCCGACCTCTGTTATTATGTGCGTTCATAGACATCTGATTGCCTGCAGTTGTGGCTTTAGTATTCACACAATTGCGAGCCAGGGAGTGCCCCAAGGCACAATTCTAAGGCCCACGTCATTTCCCTCCATTTCCGTTCGTTTGCGATAAATACGATAATACCCGTGTATTACAAAATATGGTTAACATCATTCACCAACTGGTTTACAGGGTACAGTTAAACGTAATTTGTGCCACTAGAGTAGTCGGGACAGTTGTTTTTTGTGATTTTATTTCACCGAGCTCTTTAACTTAACACGATGAAATAAAGCAAGTAGAAAAATGAAACTTTGTATCCTGTGGAATATTCCGCGACTAGGTCCAACGAGAGACTATTTATGAGATTAAGTTGGCGATAAACGGTACACGTTTATTAAGGCGGGTTAATTTGATTATCTTTCAGATAATGGTAACTGTCTGGGATGGCGTGAGGGACCAAACAAACCGTACGTGTGGCAGACATACAATGAGACCTTGCTTCGGGCGAAAAACTTCGGCTCTGGCCTTATATGCCAAGGGCTTGCCCCGGGACAAAATACTTTCGTTGGTAAGTGATTTACAATACCGATTACGAACTACTTACTTGGTATCAGACGCGCGGTTGTTAATGAGTGCCTTTAACATTATTTATGTTGGTATATCGCTATTTAATATCCTTGTGATGATAAAAAATCTTATTGTCATTCAAACTATGCGATATTCAAGTAAGTTTTAGGTACATATAATAATTTTAGTTCCCATTAATTCTATAAACTGAAAAGGGGCCGCAAATAGCATTTGTATGCCTTTGATAAATCCCTTTTGAATGTGTTCTAGTTAATGCTAGATGCTTTAAATTGAACTGGTTCCTTTTATGGAACATAATAAATGTTCTTTTTCTTAGCTTATATTCAAACTGGGGATGATTCGAAGGTTGTTTTATTATTAGATTAAAGACACTATTAAAGATTCGTATATGTACGTCTCTTGGGTTAGCGATTATCTCATATTATTAAAAAAGGAACTCTGGATAGGATATACCAATATTGAGAAATAACTACCTATTTGATCTTTTTGATTTGCAAACTTTAAAACTTAACGGTCAAGAAGTCGCAGTTTAACTGAGCTTTTCTAATAGATATATGATTCAAACTACTTATTGATTAAAAATCTTTTCCAACTAAGAACTTCTAAGATGTTACTTTATAAATTATCAACATAAAAACACTGTAAGATACCTATTACATTATAATGTACCATCTGTGGCTTGTGATGTGGTCTATTGAACAGGTTCTTAATATTCAATAATTATATTTTTTTCAGTTCATATCTATCTAGTTTTATTAAAATAGCTGCAAACCTAGTGTAGAGAATCTATATAGAATTTACGCCTTTGTTTCCAGGTATATACTCACAAAACTGCCCCGAGTGGGTGATGACGGAACAGGCCGCCTACTGCTATTCAATGGTCATAGTGCCATTGTACGACACGTTAGGGGCTAACGCATGTGCCTTTATTGTAAACCAAAGTAAGTATGACCAACAAAAGCAGGCATAATACGAATTTCGGCCACAACGGCATGTACACAACGGCTTTGTACGTGTTACTCTCATAGTGGTAGCCTTCAGCTCCTCCACAATCCGGTGATGATCTCAAAGCCGCCTTGGCTATCATTGTAGTCATCTATGAAGAAAGAATCATTCTCATAATCCAATGAGACTAACGGCCTAACTAATTTCCTAAGCAAAGCGCTGGTTCATATTATTTCTTTCCTGAGGCTGCTACCGAGCTATTTCTAGATGAAAATATCAAGTCATATTTATTTGGCCTGACCCGAGATTTAAAGGGCACTTCAGAAAGCTAGAGTAACGAAACTGTTTATCCAAGTATAATCCACAATTCCATACTTACCAATTACTGTAATGTTGATAATGTGTAGTAATTATACTTGTTCGACAGATAGCATATTCATAAATGTTCTTGTCTTTTTTTTTCAGCTGAAATGTCAGTAGTAATTTGTGAAGACGACAAGAAAGCCAACCTCCTTCTCGACCAATCGCCGCGATGTTTGAGGAAGCTTATCACCATCAAAGAGGTGTCGCCTTCGACGCACCAGAGGGCGAAGAGTCGTGGTGTGGAGATCATGAAGTTTAGCGACGTGGAAATACAAGGAGCCCAGAAGGACCACCCCTGTGTAGTGAGTAACTAACTATTGATACATAAATTAGACTATGTTCATGAAAGTGTATTAAGATAGCTCAGCGAGTTACGTCTTTTTTTTAAATTACTGCGAATCACTTTTTCAAGCGTTTGATAAAACAATGATGCACACATATCACTCAACTTCCATTACACTGCTACTTTCCTTGAAACTAGAAAATACATTTAATACGAAACGAAATGTGAAGCGCCCCGATGTGTTCAAATTTAACGTTAATTTTAACGCATACACAATAGTGCAATACCGAGTCTTGCTTATATATATGTATAAATAACGCAAATATTTTTTTTTGAGTATTTTCTTCAAAAAAGATAAGGCTATGCTGTTATAAGTAGTGTGCCTTAAATGAGACATCCTTATTAGCATAAAAATCTAATAGTAAGTTTAGGTTTCGTTTAGGTTTCGAGATTGCGTGATCATCTATATGTGAATTTGCAAGTTCTTACCGTAAATTTATACGATATACTATTAAAAATCTGCAAAAGCATTCAGTATCTATATATTTGCCATCATCAACCAGAACTAATTATAATTACTGATGGCGAGTCTAACAAAATAATCACAAACTCAGTACAGAATCGCATTAACATAACATCGAAAGCAAACTTATTAAGTATAAGATATCATACAAGGAAAACCCGACTGGGAAGGCAGGGATATTCTACGAAGCGATTACACGGTACTAGAGGGTAAAAATAAAATAAGACGCGCTCGCTTGTCCGACCGATGCAAAGTATTCAACCGCGGCGGCTTTTAACGAGACCCCGGGGAATAAGCGGGCTTTGAGTCTTAGATAGATAGGGCTTTACCGGTTGTAGAATAAGTATTAGTTAAATGAAGTGTGGGTTTTTACTACGTAGTGCTCAGACTTGGCTTTTGTTTTCATACAAAGCGTATGTTCATGTAGGATATATTGTGATGGGAACCAATTCAGTACTGACAAGTTAAATAGACAAACGCGCACTCAATGACAAAAGGATACCAATTATTACCGATTTCGATTCCGGTTTGCTACGCGGGTGAAGATTGGGGATGCGTTTTCGTAAGAGCAGGGAGCTTTGGTATTATTCCACTAAAGTAGAGCGGAGATGAAATGTGTGATTTGAGCAATATCGTTTTAAATTGTTTGCTCCGCGTAGCTCCATTACTGTCAAACGCCGAGACTACAGGGTCCTTCAATAAGATTGTGAAGAGGTTAAGGGTAGGCAACGCGCGCGTGATACCTACCCCTGGTGTTGCAGGTGTCCATAGGCTGCGGTAACCGCTTAACATCAGGCAAGCCATAGGCTTGTTTCCCACCCCAGTGGCATAAAAAAACGCATGCTTATGCGTTAAGCCCTTTTGCATTAGACGAGAAAACTAGATATCTGCTTCTAGCTTCTTCGATGATGTCACTCTCAGAGTGGTCGTGATCGTCATTTCGGGTGTTGGTGGCAAGCTTCACAATGCGCCGCCATTCTTCGCATATAGTCTCCTTCCTCGTACATTCGACTCGGCTTTATATTGTTTTTGTATGAGTTTAAGTTGTCATGTCCGAGTGTAATAAAAACAAATATTTCTTACTAGCTTTTGCCCGCGACTTCGTCCGCGTCTTTAAATTTATACATACAAAAGTTTTTTCCCGCTAACTCCCGTTCCCGTGGGAATTTCTCAAAATACAGCCATAACTAAACTTTATATTTACTAAGGTACCTGCATGCCAAATTTCAAGCGTCTAACTTAAGCGGTTTAGATTTTTCATACAAAAGGATTTTCCCGCTAATTCCCGTTCCCGTGGGAATTTCGGGAATTCCTTTCTTAGTGCACCCCTACGGTACCTAAGCTACGTCCCTTCCAAATTTCAAGTGCCTACGTTTAGCCGTTTGGGCTGTGCGTTGATATGTCAGTCAGTCAGTCAGTCAGTCAGTTTCTCCTTTTATATATATAGATAGATTCCATTTCCGAAATGTTTTAAATGGAGAGATGGTTGTTCTGAACTACCAGTCGCATAAATATTAATTCTCACATACTATACTCGACTAGCTTTTGTAATTACTGATCGATGCAGATAAAATGTCGTTCCTTCGATTAATTCTAGTGGGATAACGTCTCTCGCCGTTTGTAATATGTCAAGAGTAAACAAGCAATTAACCACACACTATTATATTTTTTTCCATTGGACTCTATCCCGAGAGTAAAAATAACACCGCGATTCAGCCAATGTCAAGCGTTTAGAGAAACGTGTGGATACAGATGAGTTTTTAAAATCTCATTTCGATTCATTGTTTAAAGGTCATTTTTTTAAATTACTTTAATACATATTATACTTTTATTATAATGAAAATGAATGCGCCGATCTAGTTAGTTATAATGAAAATGCGTAGTGATTTCCTCTCGCCTGATGTAAACCTAAAAAGGACTAATTCTTCATACAAAAGCGTTCACTTAATAATTTTTGTTCAATGTAGGTAGGTACATTAATTTTATGCGTACGGCGATAATTCGCCGTATTTACTTAGGGCGAATAGTTTAGAAAAAATCCGATAAAAAAATAGTTGTATTGTATACCTATACGTATAATATTTACTTCCATTCTCAGTGCATTTTGCATTACCTATCTAATGTTTGTTAGAATAGAATAGTTATTTATTTAGCATCACACATTTTGTTACATAATAGAATGACCGAACACAAGCAATTGCGCTGATACTAAAATGCTGTTCATGAGGGCGCGAGTTCCACCACATAAGGGAGCAATTGTGTTGATTACCGATTCGCTCATTAGACCATACTTAATGTTACGGTCATGTAAATTACTGTCGTACACATCAACCTACTCATTTTGAGTTTCAACTAAATTGCCAAGACATAGAGGCCGGGCTTAGCCTGAAGTTTACTTCCAAACAATAGACAATCTGCAATACATTCCATTTCACGTTTCAGCCGCCGAGACCGGAGAGTTTATGCACAATCTGCTACACGTCCGGCACGACGGGAATGCCCAAGGGCGTGATGTTGACGCACGAGAACGTCGTGGCGTCCATGTGCAGCGTGATAATGCAGCTCGGCGAGCACCGGCCGGCCAAGACTGACGTGATGATATCCTTCCTGCCGCTGGCGCATATGCTTGAGCGGTGTTGTGAGGTGAGTTGTTGGTTGAGTAAGCCCTACGTAGGTGAGCTTCGGTGACATAGTAGTTAGAGCAGTGGACTTCCATCGGCGGACGTTAGCGGTCCGTACCCCCCCGCGTCATCATCAGCCTATTGCAGTCCATTGCTGGACATAGGCCTCTCTAGTTAATCGCCGCTTTAGGCACACATTTGAGGCTTTACCCATAATTGTTGGGCAGGCGGGTTGACGATCGCAAGGCGTAGCTTCATGCTCCGATGACGCTGCTGCCCGTTATCGGCCTGTGGTATTTAGCTACGCCTTCAATTGTGATAGTTATACCGCCACCAGTTACTTGCCAGGGCCTCGTTAGTCATTTGGCAGGATGCAGCACTGGTAGTATACAAATTATGTGTTTATGTGCAAAAAAAAATGTCACTTTCGTCATCATCAGCTCGTAAACGCCCACTGCTGGACATAGGCCTTTCCCAATGACAACTATCATGGGGGATTTGCCTTAGTCACCACGTTTGGCAGGCGGGTTGGTGACCGCAGTAGGTTTTATTAGTACCCAGGTAAACGCTTCTGCCTGTTCCCTGATATTCCCTTAGTTGTCTTCTACGACACCCACGGGATGAGAGGAAAGCAAAAGACAAGCTTACAAAGTCTGATCTTGATCATCATCATCATCATCAGCCTATCGCACTCCACTGCTGGACCTCTCTGTGGATAGACCTTTCCAGATGTTCACCACTTTGGACAACACCTGGAGGATTTACTCATAATCGCCAGGCTGAGCAAAGCGGGTTGGCAATCGCAGGGCTTAGCTTCTCGTTCCGGTGACGCTGCTGCCCGTCATCCGTCTGTGGTATTTAGCTACGCCTTCTTTTATCTTATACAATTTATGTACAAGACTAATGTGAAATTATGACATTAGGTAAAGACTTTATAGTCGATGCCAAGAGGGCAATCAATCATACCGTACATATCATACAGGTATCCTGTCATAAACAGCATATGTCTTATTTTATGAAGCATTAATTACCTGAGAGAATAATTTTAGCTTGCGTAGGTAGCGGCTAGTACAATTATGTCATCATCCAGGTATAATTAATGGGATAGCTAATGGCTGGGAAGCATTAGCTCTGAATTACTGAATGTACTAAAACGACATTTTGTTTAAATGTGATTTAATTTTTTTTTAATTCATTGTTGTTTAGTTTTTGCACGTTAGCGGGCAAGCCAAATACCTATATTAATATTTAATTTATGCAACCTTGTTTTTATTATACCTACACGAAACAAAGCTTGTTTGTTCTAAATCAGTAATAGAATCGGTTACAGTAGTTTTTATGTCATGTTTATTTTGACTTAACGTATTGTTATGTAAAATACATATGTTTTTTCTATTACACGTGGCTCTATATTAATTTACCCAATTTGTCTAAATTAACTAAACGAACAATGTAGAAACCGTCAAGTGCGAGTCGGACTCGTGCACGAAGGATTCGTTAATATTGACTAAATTTCAAGCGTTTTAGCTGGTGCTGATTTTAATTTCGGGCAAAGGGCGTCAAGAAATCGCCTTTATTGTATGAGAGAAAATAAATTTCTAATATTATTTTATTGGGTTCGGAACTCTTAAAAGGTGAATGTTTCTCCTTAAACACTTCCGTACTTCGCCATACTTTTGTATTAGATGAGCCCTTAGTAAGGTAAACGCTCCTATTACGGAGGTATTTCGCAACATTCGAAACTAGGAGACAAAAATAAGCATTTGTAAGTATTTCTAAATGTGCAAAACCACTTCATCGTCAAAAGTGGTTATTCTATTTTGTATTTCTATTGATTTTGTGTTTCTTTAGATGTTAGTTTTTTTTTAAAAAAATATTTAAATAGCCGAGTCGATTGTTCCTAATTCGGAGGTATAATTTCGGTCAGTGCCTATTACGGCGGTAAACGGTTCCTAATTCGGAGGGTCAGAAACAAATAATGTTACGTACATTAAATAATATAAAATATGTGTTAGTAAAGTAAATTGTAAGTATGTAAGGGATGTAAGGCAGCGACCTATCACCTTATCGTTCCAAGCCATCCTCACCTGCCCGTGGTGCATCCTGCCGAACAACAAACGAGGCTCTGGCAAACCGACTGGTGGCGGTTAAACCATCACGATAGAAGGCGTAGCTAAAAACCACAGGCCGATGACGGGCAGCAGCGTCACCGGAGCAAGAAGCTACGCCCTGCGATCGCCAACCCGCCTGCCCAGCGTGGCGATTATGGGTATGTCCTCCAGAAGTTTGCTTTAGATGGCGAACAACTGGAGAGGCCTATGTCCAGCAGTGGACTGCAATAGGCTGATGATGGTGATGAAAGTAAATTGTAAGGTTTTCATTCATTGATTTGATAACATTGATTCTCTTTTACATACCTACCAACATACAACTTTGGTTTTGATGCAACACTTAACACAACTGTACTATTCTCCATACTATGATGGGCATTCTTCTCTTTAAATAACATTATTTACATACATTTTTAAGTTTTTATCGCTTTTGGTTTTATTAAATGAGAATCCATAAAACATTATAGAAAACTTTTTATTTATTTACTGAACCCTAAAACTTGAAATTTTATATTTTATGAATAGCGCCATAATAGGAACCCATATAACCTAATACGGAGTTACCTGAAAATAACTACCACCGTAATAGGAACACTACTCGTGTTATAATGTTCCTAATTCTGACCCATCAAAATTTCGATAAACAAAAGAGTGTAAATGCATAATCACACGATAACAGTTTTTTGGCTCAGTGTGTTAAATTTTAGTCAACAGTTATACAAAATAAACGATTTGTGATCAATTAAAATACAGCTTTTTATTTTACCGCTTCTAAGAAACCAACATTTTATGCTCAACAATTTTCATATTTAACTAGATTTCTAAGAAAGATAGCATACCGCAGAATATGGTCCTTAATTTAAGAGATTAATGATTATTCCAATAAAACTTGGAACTAATTCAATAAGTTAATAAATTAAAAGTTATAAACAATTAAACATGTCCAGTATATTTCCTAATTCGGAGGTATACCACCGTATTAGGATCAACCTATAAAATTTGTATCCTTTTACGGTGGTATTTTGTTTCTTATTTTTTTGGGTAAAAATGAGTTTAAAATATGAATTAAGCTATTTAAATAGCTGCTGTAATAGTAGGAAAATGCAATAAATAACACACAAACGAACTTGAACGGGTTATTAATACGAAAAACTTAGTTTATAAATATTGGTGTACTTACATTTGATGTTGCGCGTTTGTATGAAAACCTCTCTCATATCGATGTCGTTACACTAATTGATTGATTTTGTTGTGTTGTATATGTGCTATACTTGCGAAATTCGGTCAACTGATGAAGGAATAGATTTGGAATAAATAGTATACATTTTGGCGCACTTATACTGAATAAAATAGGAATAAAACTCGAAAATAGAAATACCACCGTAATAGGAACCGATTTTGACTACCTCCGTGATAGGGACACTTACCTTATACTTCCTTACTATATCCTTAGTATAATCTAATGTCGTCATTCAATGAACGACGACATTCATATAAATAGGACATTCAACCAGATGACTGCGACATAATAATGTAAAGGCATTCCTGATGAAAAACAGGCTTAAATAAATATTGTCTGATGCTTAACGTATTGTACACCTATTCCAGAACGCTCTCTACATGGTGGGCGGAGCGGTGGGCTTCTACAGCGGCGACATCCGCCGTCTAGCCGACGACCTGAGCGCCCTCAAGCCGACCATGATGCCGGCGGTGCCCCGGCTCCTGAACAGGCTGTTCGACAAGGCGCAGTCGGAGATATCCAACTCGAAGATAAAGAAGCTGCTGTTTAATATGGCGCTGTCGGCTAAAGAGTCGGAGTTGAAAAGGTTAGTAAAGATTGGCTTCATGCGACCGTAAAAACGGTCTGCGAGATGTCCGCTGGTTACACAGGAAAGTTTAATGAATATGCCCTCCCATTGTGGGAGGTGTGGTTTCCCAAAAAAAAAAGATGGCTCCTAATCGGGGGTGGTTTAATGACATATTTGTTTTCATCATCACCATCAGCCTATTGCAGTCCACTGCTGGACATAGGCCTCTCTAGCTGTTCGCCACTTCGGGCTAACATCTGAAAGATATAACCATAATTGCCACGCTGGGCGGGCGGGTTGGCGATCGCAGGGCGTAGCTTCTCGCTCCGGTGACTCTACTGCCCGTCATCGGCCTGGAGTATTTAGCTACGCCTTCAATTGTGATGGTTATACCGCCACAAGTCGGTTGCCAGCTCCTCGTTTGTTATTCGGCAGGAAGCACTACGGGCAGGTGAGATTGGCTTGGAGCGAAATGATGAAAGACCGCTCCCTTACATCGCGTATCGTTTTGTATTTATGTACTTTTAATCGTCCACAGAGGCATAGTCCGCGGCGACTCCATCTGGGACAAGCTGGTGTTCCGCAAGGTTCGCGAGGGTATGGGCGGCCGTCTCCGCATCATGGTCGTCGGCTCGGCTCCCCTCGCCGGGAACGTGCTAACCTTCGCACGGTGCGCGCTTGGCTGTTTGGTAAGTATACCTTAACAGTTCGATAGCCATGACAGGCATGGTTGACCGATAATTGATACTTTTAACGTGGTCCACGTTTTGTCTAAGAAATGTATGATAGAAGTTTGTCTGATTCAGTGACGGACAAGTGACGTTCGGTGCAAAGCATAGACCAAATAATGTACAATGTAGTATAAGAATTGCTGTCCTCGCACCTATTTGCAATACCTAAAAGGCTTAGAATAATAACAAAAGGTGACTAAGTCATAATTAAGTTCCTATATTGTATAACACCCACATTGTACACTTAGTGAGCAAATAAAGGAAATTGAAAATAATGTACAATTTGGTGCGGAGTGTATTTTGGCAAAAAGTTGACTCTATTGCATAGGCAAAGTCTGTTTGTTATTTTCTCTTTATCGCGGGATACTGCCACTTTTTCAAACAAACATTCCAATTCCTTGAATTAATTTTTAGATTTTCATACGATGATACGAATCCAATTTCGATTTTTTTCGGAAGACCTAATTAAACACAATAACAATCAAAAAAGTATCAATAAGTATGTATGTCAATATATTATAGTAAGGTAAAAACTTTACTGTTATTTTCTTGTAGATATTAACTATCAAGGCTTGTAATGGTTCAACTAACTCTCGAAATCACTAAATCAGTCGTATTAAAGCTCTGAATTAAAAATAGAACTTTGTACATAATAAAAATAAACCTCTAATCAAAACATGTCCGCAATAAGCTAAAGCTTATCCGCATCCGGATCATTAATACATCATCGATACAGTTTCATTTCATTTCATATTATCATCCGATGAGATTCGGGATACCGCCGACACTCAATAATATTTTGAGACGCACTCCGTTTTCAAAACAAACATCATATGATCCAGTGAATAATATCCGTTACAGCTGGTGATTGGATGCGAAGGTCGATATTAGTTTTAGTGGTTATTCCCAAAATACGGAAAATAGCCGTAATCGTAAATTACGGAGATGTTTACGCTATCGGATTTATAAGCTTGATGTGAAACGCCCGATGTTTGGATTGCAGGAAATGAGTAACTTGCATTTCGGGAATGACAGATAATAATAAATAGTTTTATTTATTGCTTACACTTTGGCTTAATGTATGTAAATAGAAGATACGATTGGAATTGCAGAGTGCTACAACTGCTACAGTATTTGGATGAGTGGGAGATGAGTTTTGAACTCCTGTATTTAGAAACAGACAAACTACTGCTTTTATTTTATTAAAGAAATTCTCTTTTTTTAGCAATGCTTTTAAAATGTTAATGCTTTATCTCCATGTTTTCGACAGTGAAAATATCATATTGCAACGGACCATCTCATGGACCACAAATTTTCATCTATCCTGCTTGAAGGACCAATCTACATCAACAAGATGTTTTTCATTTATCCTCTTAAATGTGGTCAAAGAATTCGCGATATTGTTCTTGCACGAAATCTTCTATCCCCTCTCTCGGTGACAGAATTAAGCGGAACGGGCGAAGCTAACGAAACACCGCTTACATCTCTCTCTCTACGCTCTCTGTTAGCTCCGCCCGCTCAGCTGACAACTGATAAACATCCTTATATTGCAATGATGATGATACCGAAAAGTATCTCGTGTATAAAATGTATGTAACACGTACATTTTCAGACAACCTGTACGTTATTTGTTTCAGATCGTAGAGGGTTATGGTCAGACGGAGTGCACCGCGCCGGTCACTCTGACGGTTCAGGGCGATCATGTGCCCGAACACGTGGGGCCTCCCGTCGCTTGTTGCAAAGTGAAGGTAATTTTTATAGAGAATCGTAGTTAACACAAGTTATAGTACATAAATCTTTGATAAAGATTTAAAGTCCCTCAAATCTTCAAGAAAAAAGCGTACCTCTTTCTTAAAGACCGGCAGCGCAGCTGTCACTCCTGATGTTGCAGATGCATGGGCGGCGGTTATCAGGTGAACCGTTTGCTCGTCTGCCCCCTGTTTCATAAACAAAAGTCTTCGTGGTTTCTGGATCCAGAATAACACCATTCCATCTCATACTGTGAGTGTTGTAGAAGATGAGTGTGGTGATATCAGGAAATGGGCAGCAGCATTTTCCTACCTGGGTATAAATGAAACCTACTGCGGTCACGAACCCGCCTGCCAAGCGTGGGTACTAAGGTAAATCCCCCAAACTGCTGGTGCACGCTAGCAGGCTGATGATGATTAAGTACATCTATATTTTTTATAGGCTGTAGTTATTCCAAAATAATTCCAAATAAATAAAAAAAATTAAGTCTTACTTACTGCGCTAGCTCAGCGACCCGAAGTAAATTTTGGGCACCGATACGAGACACTCACACTCTGCTCTGTCTATAACCCATTTGATGATGATGATATTGATGATGATCATGATGATGATGATGTTCATGATAATGATTACCCTTTAACAGCTAGTGGACGTGCCCGAAATGGAGTACTACGCGGCGCAGGGCCAGGGCGAGGTGTGCGTGCAGGGCGCCAACGTGTTCAAGGGCTACTTCAAGGAGCCCGACAAGACGCGCGAGGTGATCGACGACGACGGCTGGCACCACACCGGAGACGTCGGCAAGTGGTTACCGGTACGTCGCCAAATGTACTACTAGCGGTCACCGGTAGGTCACCAAATGGTGTACTACAGGCCAGGGCGCCAACGTGTTCAAGGGCTACTTCAAGGAGCCCGACAAGACGCGCGAGGTGATCGACGACGACGGCTGGCACCACACCGGAGACGTCGGCAAGTGGTTACCGGTACGTCGCCAAATGTACTACTAGCGGTCACCGGTAGGTCACCAAATGGAGTACTACAGGGCAGGGCGCCAACGTGTTCAAGGGCTACTTCAAGGAGCCCGACAAGACGCGCGAGGTGATCGACGACGACGGCTGGCACCACACCGGAGACGTCGGCAAGTGGTTACCGGTACGTCGCCAAATGTACTACTAGCGGTCACCGGTAGGTCACCAAATGGAGTACTACAGGCCAGGGCGCCAACGTGTTCAAGGGCTACTTCAAGGAGCCCGACAAGACGCGCGAGGTGATCGACGACGACGGCTGGCACCACACCGGAGACGTCGGCAAGTGGTTACCGGTACGTCGCCAAATGTACTACTAGCGGTCACCGGTAGGTCACCAAATGGAGTACTACAGGGCAGGGCGCCAACGTGTTCAAGGGCTACTTCAAGGAGCCCGACAAGACGCGCGAGGTGATCGACGACGACGGCTGGCACCACACCGGAGACGTCGGCAAGTGGTTACCGGTACGTCGCCAAATGTACTACTAGCGGTCACCGGTAGGTCACCAAATGGAGTACTACAGGGCAGGGCGCCAACGTGTTCAAGGGCTACTTCAAGGAGCCCGACAAGACGCGCGAGGTGATCGACGACGACGGCTGGCACCACACCGGAGACGTCGGCAAGTGGTTACCGGTACGTCGCCAAATGTACTACTAGCGGTCACCGGTAGGTCACCAAATGGTGTACTACAGGCCAGGGCGCCAACGTGTTCAAGGGCTACTTCAAGGAGCCCGACAAGACGCGCGAGGTGATCGACGACGACGGCTGGCACCACACCGGAGACGTCGGCAAGTGGTTACCGGTACGTCGCCAAATGTACTGATAGCGGTCACCGGTAGGTCACCAAATGGAGTACTACAGGCCAGGGCGCCAACGTGTTCAAGGGCTACTTCAAGGAGCCCGACAAGACGCGCGAGGTGATCGACGACGACGGCTGGCACCACACCGGAGACGTCGGCAAGTGGTTACCGGTACGTCGCCAAATGTACTGATAGCGGTCACCGGTAGGTCACCAAATGGAGTACTACAGGGCAGGGCGCCAACGTGTTCAAGGGCTACTTCAAGGAGCCCGACAAGACGCGCGAGGTGATCGACGACGACGGCTGGCACCACACCGGAGACGTCGGCAAGTGGTTACCGGTACAAGTGGTACCGCCAAATGTGTTACTAGCGGTTACCGGTAGGTCACCAAATGGAGTACTACGCGGCGCAGGGTCAAAGCGCCAACGTGTTCAAGAAAACTAACAACACTATGCGAAGTAAGGCATTCAGGCTGGCACCTAAGTGTTGTCTATGAATAGGTTTTTGAGTACCTGTGCGACCGCGCGACGCAAAGTAAAACGTTTGTGAATACGGCTGTCAGTTTACGGGTAGATTTCAATGTAAGCCTATGCAACCGTATTGCCACCATCATCGTATCCTCGCCACGGGATGTAACTTAACATCTTTTCGCTCCAAGCCACCTTCACCTGCCCGTGGTGCACCCATTTTTTTTTATTGCTTATTGGTGGCAGACGAGCAAGCGGCCTGTCTGATGTTAAACAGTAACCGCTGCCCATGGACATCTGCAATGCCAGGGGCACAGCAATGCCGCTACCTACCGTGAGAAGAGAGCTCTCTTATACCCAGCCGAATAACAAACGTGGCTCCATTTTGTGGCGGTATAACAATCACGATTGAAGGCGCAGCTAAATACCATTTCATCATCGGATCTGTCATCAAAGTATACGTTTTACATTACCTACTCATTCTGAGGACATCCCTTTTGCATACATATTTACTGACATCAAGTGCAAGATAGCTAAACTAAATTACGAGACTAGTATAACAACGAGACTAGTAATTGTATTTTTAGCCGGAAGATGAACATAAAGACCAAAATAGTACCCTTTTATATTCGATATCACATCTCCTTTTTATTGTCTCTATGTCTTTATCTTCAAATTCTAAAATCTACAAGTTTATTGTTATATCTTCACGTAATAAAAACCTCCTATACTTTTATTTATAGAATGGCACACTTAAAATAATAGACAGAAGAAAACACATCTTCAAATTATCGCAAGGCGAGTACATAGTTCCTGAGAAAATTGAAAATATTTACATAAGAAGTCAATACGTCGAGCAGGTCTTCGTGCATGGAGAATCATTGAAGGTATGTGTAATTTAGACACTTTTTTACGCAACTAGCAAACCCGGCGAACTCCGTTTCGCCACCAGATGGCTGTAAAATTTTTTTTCCTTAATTTTCTTTGCTATGAACCTCATGGAGCCCGAGACCTTTCTAACGAATGCAAAACCGTGGAAATCGGTTCGTGCGTTCTGGAGTTATAGCGTCAGGGAGGAAAACCCGACTTATTTTTATATAGTAGACTAGCAAACCCGGCAAACTCCGTTTCGCCACCAGATGGCTGTAAAATTTTTTTTTCCTTAATTCTCTTTGTTATAAACCTCACGGAGCTCGAGACCTTTCTAACGAATGCAAAACCGTGGAAAACGGTTCGTGCGTTCTGGAGTTATAGCATCAGGGAGGAAAACCCGACTTATTTTTATATAGTAGATTACTATTTGGGGTGGGACGTAAGGGACCTCCAGATGGTGACCAAAGTGGGGAACCACTGGAGAGACCAGATACGCTGATGATGAATCTATTAAGTGTGAATCACAAAGAGTTCAAAATAGATCAGTAAGCAACTAATTATGATGTAACTAAGCTGGCAGATATTCAAGAACCAAGAATTTAACGGCACTTAATTAATTTAACCAATAGACAGATGTTTCTAATAAATTGATTACACGCTACTAACGTGCCAATAATGTCGTTAGATTGACGCGGCTAATTTGAGTGATCGAAATTGATAGCAAATATGACATTGATGCGGCGTTATGCGTCATGTATCTGTCGCAGTCATCTGGTTGAATCTGCTATTCAATTGAATGACTAGCGCGTTCATTGAATGACGACATTTAATTGAATGCCTAAAGGACAACTCGTCAAGTTATTGAATGAAACGTTTAACGTCTTGACTGAACGTCATTTTAGCATAGTCGTTGAATGGGTAAAAGCCGACTGTTTAATGTTTAGTTTTTAATTTTTCTTTAAAAGTATCCGGAAGTGGCGTATTAATAGGTAAATCCACGCTGTCACACTATTTTATTACGTATAAGTCAGTTTAAAGTAAATCTAATCAAAAAAATATCAACACTCAGGTGATCATGTTCGACGCCATATTTGTTTTAGTGACTACTAACGCCGCGCGGGAAAAAAATGAACTAAATTACAATCACTTGACTGCTTTTACGTCCGCTCTTTTCAAAGGGCTATGTTTCAATCCGCTACCTAGTTGGACGTTAAGTGACGCGTGTTTAGTCAACGTTCGGTCTAGTCATTCAATTGAATGTCGTCATTCAATGAACGCGCTAGCGATTCAATTGAATAGGAGATTCAACCAGATGACTGCGACATATCAATGCTATGTATGATAAAATTCTTAGAACCCCCTGCTATTTGACTATTTTTTATTATTAAGAAACATAGGTACACATAGAATTAGTTAGGTAATTGTTTAGCATTAAATATCTTCATGTTATCACAATTTCATAAGCACATAGCGAATCCAAAAACGCCACATGAAAAATGAATAGTTGCAAGTGACGTCACATGCTTGTATTACTTATCTGAATACCGGGACAAGTAATTGCTACTTTCTATAACTAGAGGATTCTTTAAACGGGGCCTAAGGAAGTAAGTATCTTACGGCATGTTCGGTGGCAACGGACATTTTCTTTTCACGAAATTACTTGCTCGTTACCGCAGTACATAATTTGAATTGAATTCCACTTTCCGCCAGGCGAAGGGAAATAGTAAAATTGGTTTCTTATATTAACCCGACCGGGAATTGAACCAGAAGCCTTCAGATCGTCACCGCTTTTAAGATGAACGCTCTAACAGTTGTCCAGCTGTCTTGTCACTTTGTGACGTCACTTCTATGAATCTACATTAGCAGATAAATAGCTTTATTTCTCTTTAGTCTAGTCAAGGTCTGATTACCATCAACATCACGTAACGCTATTCCTCACTCTTTGCAGTCATGCGTGGTAGCGATAGTGGTTCCCGACGTAGACGTTGTCAAGTGCTGGGCGCTTGAGAACGGCATCAAAGGCACCTTCTCCAGTCTGTGCGAGGACGAGCGTGTCAAGAAAATCATACTGGACGACATGCTCCAGTGGGGGAAGACCGCTGGCCTGAAGACTTTCGAGCAGGTACGTGTTTTGTATATGGATCGATCTCTTCACTAATATTATAAAGCTGAAGAGTTTGTTTGTTTGTTTGAACGCGCTAATCTCAGGAACTACTGGTCCGAATTGAAAAATTATTTTTGTGTTGAATAGACCATTTATCGAGGAAGGCTATATAACATCACGCTGTAACTATTAGGAGCGAAGAAATAATGGAAAATGTAAAAAAAAAACGGGGAAAAAATAACTATTCCACGCGGACGAAGTCGCGAGCACAGCTAGTGTAATGATAATAATACATAAATAAATATCAGACAACATCACATACATTGCTCCGATCTCAAAGTAAGGGCCCATACACAAATTATGTCACACGATTTTCATGATTCTTAGTCCCCTCCCCCGCTCCTTGTCACAGATTAAACGTGACGTAATTTATGGATGGATGGACCCCCTAAGCAGTTTAAGCACGTGTGTAGAATAGGGCACCAGATTTGTTTTCGGCTTAAGGTTATCGTTCTGCGGCTGATGTGGCAAGCCCACTGCCTTTTTTTTCTAAATGACTACGATGATGGCCAGGGCGGCCTTGTCATCATCACCGGACTGTTGGGGGAGCGGAAGGCTCTCACCCCTTACTAAATCCGGTGAGCTATGTCAGTAACTTTGGTTCTCTGCTGGATCACCTCATTTCGGTTACGTATTACGGACTTTTAACTTGTGGACTAGCCGTACCGTTTGTGTCCACGTTTCGGCTCCGTATGTCATAACCGGTAGAACGCACTGCTCAAAGACTTTCGTCTTTAAGCACTGTGGGATCGACCATGTGAAGACTCGACATACGAAATGTATTTATTAATAATATAATATTTTAACTCTGTTTTCAGGTGAAAGACATATACCTCCACCCAGACCCATTCTCGGTACAGAACGGCCTGTTGACCCCAACGCTGAAGACGAAGCGACCCGAAATCAGGAGCTACTTCAAGCCGCAGATCGAGGACATGTACAAACAACTCGAATAACATTAGTGCACTGCCACCTAGCGTAGGGGGGATGACCTTGTCGAGTACCACCCACCCACTATCCGATAGTGCTAGGGGATTAGTGAGAACACGTGTCCCCTTCGATAACCCGATTGGTATCCACACCGCTTTTAATTACTCCAACGTTTGTGCTTATTTTACCCTATTGGACGGATTTGATCGATTTAAAGGGAAGAGTAGATAACTGCAATTATCAGTGGTTTCTATAAACCTTTGCCTAAGCACGGGTGACATCGCCTTAAGTACAATCAACTTTGCTGAATGGTACAAGATCTACAGTAAAGCACAAATTTGACATGTCTTTGTTTTGATTAACCCTTTGACCGCCGAGAAACGAGACACAATAGGAAATCATTGTCGCATATAAGCGTCGCGTTCAAAGGGTTATAAGACTTATAAGCCATAACGATGGAGTAAGGGGACACTGTTTAAGGAAAAAAATTAATGCAGACTTTAAACCGAACGGCTTTAGCACATGCGTCAACCGTTCAGATGTTGTGAATGGATTTTTGTATGAGAAAACTCGTAGCGTATACTTTAGTAACAGTGCGATAATAAAATCGTAATACCTATGTTCACTACAAATATTTTCAAACACGACCCCATAAGAAGCAGAAATGAAAAGCTATGGGAAACAGAACCCACCGTATTTGTCACAATGAAGCGAAAGCATTGAGAAATTTATGTGTTTAGTTAACTATGGCGTGGGGGATATTTAATTATTGTCGCTAAAGGGTCAAAATTACTTTGGGTTACCCTACTTACTTATGAACAATAGTCGCCACAGCCCTACGAGAATCGACGTTGAATTTTCAACTTTATACAATTGAGTTACAATCCTGTTTCCATCACAGGTATCAATTTCAGTCGTATTAAGATGTGTTCCTTATATTTTAGTCACTTCACTTTCCTATTTGCTAACCACTGCTGAAGAACTACAAAATCTTACTGACTGACAAAAGCAAAATATTTGACTTGCAAATATGTAAATTTAACGATTAACCATAGTGTACATACGTTTAGTCTATTATAATAATCCTGAAATTAAATTCACTAAATGGCAATAAAACGACGGAAACGATGTTTCTTGCTCAGTCAATTAAATGATTAATTAATCTACTGAATAAAGCATTTTCGATCTTAATATTTAATCACATTGTAATTATTATATTATAGACCTATTATACTGCTGTATTGGATTGCGTTTCTGTAAATGATTGAGTTGCAAACAGGCGTGAGACTTCAAAGTCAGGTTCTAACTTGAAAAAGGTGAATCTTATGTAAAATATGCCTAATAGTTGCATTGTTATTATACAGATTGGTGATACTCAAATAGTCTTGAATTACGCCTAATTTATTACCTAATTATAGCTAGATTCAAAGCACTGTACCTTCTAGCTTTTTGAAAGTAATCCATTTATACATTTCAGTTGTTTTGGCTGGTTTCAAGAGTTGGAACGGCCGTGAAACCTAAGTTTAAAATTTTTTTTGGTTAGGAATGTTGGACAGTCTATGCCACCTTTTTGTAATTACAAACGAAACGTCATTTACAGAGCAATCATAAAGCTAGTTTTCACCGCTGCTAAAAGTCAACAAACCGCGAAGGACAAGTAGAACAATGTATATGTGATTCAACTAAAATAAAGTTAGAAAAATAGTAGGTAATCAAAGGCTCTTCATACAATAGTACCTAAACGGTAGTGAGATAATGGAATTGCAAAAGATATAACGATTTTAGCGAGAAATTCGTCGAGTTTACAGGTTGATAACCCGCAAATTCAACAATGTTATAGAATTAGGTAAAATTGAGAGCAATATGTATTCACAAAGACGTAGATCTTATGCTGTCCAGGTTAAATAGCACGAATATTTTTAATTTTTTACTTAGGCGTGTTTTAATCATTTGGACATTGATATCAATGAGTAGATCAGTGATCTGGTTGATTGTATAGCAGAATTGAGTGATTTCGGTGCAAATACTAATAGACCCTAGCGTAAGTAGATGAAATACTCGTAAATACATGTATGCCGTGCCTTCTACCTAAATATTTTGTAATTCAAAAAAAGTAATAATAGATACGCAACCTTTTTTTATTTTTAAGGCGCAAGAATCAAGCTGTTTTTTTTTAATTACGTTAAGTAGAACTTTGTAATTGCTGTAATGTTTCTTTTTCTCTTATAACTTTATTGTGCGAGATTGTGTTTATTGTGCTTTTGGCGGGGGTTACGCTGTAGGCTGTGAAATTAATTATGAGGCTCTAATTTAAGTCTTTGGCGCTAGCGGCGACCGTGTAACCCCAGCCCAATAATTGAGGGCGAATCTCCGTTAAGTTGTCGCGAGTGTTTTACACGAGAAAGGCATAAAATTAATACAAATATAATCCTAGGTCAAATATATCGCACCGAGTAGAATAAAATAATTTTTGTATTCTCTACGCAATATTAATAAGTTGATTCATGCTTTGAGCGAAAGTTGTGGTTTCATGTTGTTCAAAACCAAAATTTTGTTGTTATTGGTGCAAGTTGTACGATAATTTATTTTTAAATAAAAACTTCAAAAAATACGAAGGTATTATTATTTTTATTTTATATTTTTTATATATTTATTTATTATATATCCCTTGATTATATTAAATTTCGAATTTCAACTTAAGCTCGAGGTATTAACCAAATATAGATAGTAGAACAATTTAATATTTGTTAATGTAGCTATATATGAAATAAACTCGATCCTTTTGAGAATTGGTTCAAGGAAAACAAAAATTAGAATAAAATAGCAACTCTTAATATACAGAATTACAGATTAAGGTACTTGAAAAAGCAACGTGGCACTCAAAATATGAAAATTTTAATCTACATCAATTACCTACGAAGTAACTTGATTCCAGTCGGACAGTATGATGAATTGAAGAATAGTTGCTAAATAATAGAAAACGTAATACGTGAGTGAAGCTGTAGGCACACAAGATAAAAATGATACGCGGTATCACACGCATCTGTCGATAGTGTTATCTGGGCCTACCTAGATATACTAATATAGCCTAAAATGATGTTTGGCGTCGGTATATTCGCGTTGAATGCGGCCTATTTCACGTAATATTCGAATGTCCTCTTTATTTCGTATGGTATATGGAATTTATAGCAACTGACAATGTTCACATCCCTGTTCACCTAGGTTCCTAGGTGATTAAGATACCAGATTAATTGGTTGATCGTCGATAAATTACATTCCTCGAATGAAAAGTCAGTCGAGTTAAATGACTTAGCTCTGTTGGGCGGAGTAGAAAAGTGCTGAATTGGCTACCTAGGTATGACTTAATGAAGATGGCTGGCATCGGAGGGATACCATCCAGGATCGAGATGGAGGTGTGGTATAAGGTCCTCACTGGCACCACATTTGTTTTTTTGCACAATTTAATTTTTTTTAGCAGCTTTTATACCTACGGGATAATACTCGTCCTCATTTAACATTTTCGTCCATGCTTGAGTTGGAAGATTCCTTCCACTTGTTTTTGCTACGGTATGAAAGTTTAATTTTTCATTAAAAAGTGAGTTTGGGACGTCTATCAGCCATCGGCATCATAACGCGATGGGAAACAGCGCAAACAAACCGTTCCAGAAATAATGCCTTTGAACCGCCTAGCACGAAATTATCAAAAACATTCTTTGATCGTTTTCAACAAGGTTATTTCTAAGTATTTTTGTGGAACAATAACTACCTGACAGGTGGCTATTTTGCATTCATTCTGGTAAGAGGACGGTAGAAGAATAGGTTCGACCTTCATCAAATGTACCACAGACATTAACAGGTAATGCAAAGTTTCAGGCCCACGCGATGGATCAAGTCTTAAAGTTCTAGGCTTAGACCTTAGTTTCCTTCCTAATCTAAGCTCCCTTGTCTATTCGAGTTAGACAATATCAACTTACTATCAGTAAAAACCAGTTCAATACTAGAAATAAGAGCAAACTTGCTGTTTCCAATCTCAGGCTTCGTAAAACTGGTAACTCATTCATAGGACAAAGTGTAAAAATGTTTAACCAAATACCGCAAAATATTGTTGATCTACCTATACATAGATTTAAATCTCGCATTAAGTCCATTTTAATGTCAAAAGGTTATTATAAAGTACAAGATTATATGGATGACAATAGGTATTACATGGACATGATAGTCTGCTCGCTTGCGCTTTTTAAAACGATATTATTGTAATATTTAAAAAAAAAGGCTAACTGTTGAGTTTGTTGCGGCACTTCTCGGCAGGCTACACGTCGAAGTGCTGGTAGGAAAAAAGTTTGACGTGCAAAAGTACTACTAGTGAATCTATTTGCAGAAATAAACTACATATTTTATTTATTTTATTTTAAACAAAAATTCCTATAACCCATTAAACTTGGAGGTACTTAGCTGGGTGACGCGATTACGGCCACATTTATTTTCTGGAACTCGGTACAAAAAAAATCTAAGTCTGATATAGGTATCTGATCGAACGCTTCAAATATTAAATATTGACATGCACTTTCGTTGCCTACAATGTCGATCCAACGTTTTCTATCGGTCTGAACTTCTGAAGCGATGGGTCGATAATGAACAATATCGTTGTACTTATAGGTATCGCGCTTTTAGACTAGACCATGTTTTTTGAGCGATCCACGGTGATAACTATTAATTTGTTTACGGAAGTGAACTAACTCGCAATCATTACCTGATCCGCTATTTAGGTACCAAAGTCCGGCATAAACATAGTTTATCTTTTTATGAGAAGGTTTTTTATTCATTTTTATTACTGTCAGTGTTAAATAAATTTAAGAAACAGTAACAATTACAGTAGGTACTTAATTGTAGATCTTTCATAAAGATACGCATCGTGAGATGACAAAAATCCATTTTTTTATTATTTATCAACTCCCCACAAATAGGTACCAAATTATTAGAGCCTAGATGACTTCGCTTCATTGATTTTATTACAAAAGAATTGATAATAAAATAACCACTATTCTACATGCTCGGTAAACATAATAGTGATAAATCTTGCGCCCGAAATCCCATAAAACACGTCTTGGTCAGTCTGAATTTTCTTATAAACGATATTATTAGAACACTTTGGTAGCGCCTACGCAGCTTTTAACACACCGTGCGAATATTACCGCGATTTGACTAACACAGATCTCGAAATAGACGGATTACCTTTGTACTGCAATTTGTTAAAGTGAATGATATATAAAAGTATAGTAAAGCGAACCTGCCTTTTCTTATAATGGCTTCTACTACGCCTGATGGAAAGCGAAAGAGAAACCCAAGTCGCTGTGACAACGGGTTAACTTAAATTTCTAACTTACCTATTTTAAACTACGTTAAGCTTAGTCATTCACGAAATAGGTAATAGGTATGTCACAGTAAGCAATGCTACTTTTAAATTTTATAGTGTTGACCTAATTTTTTATTGCTATATGAAATAGTATCTAAAATAAAAAAGTAACAAACACAGCGATAAAATTAGGAATAGATAGTTTCGATGAAAGATATCCTACATACATACACTTCTCTATCCTGCCTATAGGTGTATACAAGAATGAGCAGTTGATTTCTTATCTTAGACACAAACTATTATTCTTTCTTTATTTTTTTTTTTGTTCAGATGCAATCAACCTTCGACCATTGACGAGTTTTTTTAACAAGAGGTAGGTAAATTATGTGTTATGGTTTATTTAAATGGTTAGGCAACTACGCAGTATGATTTAATCTACATTCCTACTTCTATTCTGCTACTTAATTTGTTCTTTGCAATAAAACCTGTTTCAATAACCAAATAAGAAAAAAAAATTTTTTACGATAGGTAGGTAATCCTACCTACAAGTACCTATTGACTTTAGTAATAGAACTATTCAGTTT
Organism: Conogethes punctiferalis; assembly: GCA_031163375.1. Classification (NCBI taxonomy): domain Eukaryota; kingdom Metazoa; phylum Arthropoda; class Insecta; order Lepidoptera; family Crambidae; genus Conogethes; species Conogethes punctiferalis. The sequence goes on along the minus strand of CM062090.1, from coordinate 9,638,957 downwards.
TAAATGTAGGTTAATGGTTATTATAACACATCATAATTTATTTTCTGGCATAAAATGGCATAGGAGGTTGAACAGAAATGAGGTAAAACGAGCAATTTGCAGCTGTTTTAAGCGTTAGATAGGTAATGATAAGATGACAACAACAAATAGGTAAGTAAGTATCTAGTTCAGCTAAGAGAAGAAACATCGTAAAAAACGTTTATGTCTCCAACATAAACTAAGTACCTAACAACTTCAAATAATGATTCTATTCTACTGGCTATCCTTAATCTCTGTGCTATACAGGTGAAGGCAACTCAGAATATTTCTTTAATTATAGATAAGGTGTTATATAAATGGTTAGCATAGTATCTGTTAGTATTATTGAAAGCATAAAAATATTATTTGTCAGCAGAAAATAGCTAGGTAATTGGCCAGCAACTCATGGTTAGCAAAAAATTCAAAATCTATCAGCATTAAGCTATTCTGGATGGCTGTAATTATTTTTGTGCTGCATCTTATCTATGCAGCAATAAGCAGTTTCTGTTTTATAAAATTTGGGTAAGCACTCAGAGAGTAAGCAAACTAATTAATTTTGTGCTGCATCTTATCTATGCAGCAATACCTAAGCAGTTTCTGTTTTATAAAATTTGGGTAAGCACTCAGAGAGTAAGCAAAATAATTAATTTTGTGCTGCTTATAACTATATAGGTAGCTGCCGTCGGCTGATTCGGGTCAAGCGTGCATTTACAAGTCTGTGTGCTTCCGCGCTACGGGAAGTGCAGCCCCTCAGCCCTAGCGTAACAAAGTCCAGGCATCCTTCTCAGCTTCGGCTTGCTGCAGCCTCAGCTGCTACGGAGAGCCCGGGCGCCTGGACCTTGTTACAGCGGGCAGGGGCTGCCTCCCTCTGCGTCTCCGCCTTTTTGGTATTACACTCTAGGGGTAGGGCAGACCAGTGACCACGTGAAGTCGGGGTTGGCTGATTCGATTCTGACACAGATTGACATGAAATCTACGATTTTTCAACAAAAATACAATCTAATTAGGTAGTTATTCTAGGCTTAACATGTTTAAAATATGCATACTTAACAATCAAATATGATGCCAAAAGACTGTTATCTCTGCTGATCAGTCATAAAATCCTGCTGACCAAGTAGATATTTTGCAGACCGAATGTTTAATAATACAAAGCCTATTAATGTTTTAATTTTTGACCATTGTCAAAATTATTTGCGAATCAAAGATTTTTATTATTGCAGACAAAATTTAACTACTTCTCTTAAAGTTTAGAGGTGATAGGTGCTACCAGTGTCCCTGCAACTTGCTGCCCACTGGCGACACAGGGGGATTTAGTGGGTATGCCCTCCCATTTTGGGAGGTGTGAGTCCGCCTACAGGAGGTAGATATGTCATTTTCTCAAAATATTGTCCGTAAATAGTACCGCTACTCACCGCTAGATGGCATTTCATTAGAAACATTTGATTTGATAAACTTACAAATTGATTGATTTATTTATCTATTGTCTTAGAAATAAATGCTTTTAAACCACTATTTATTTATATTTTTGATAACATCATTGATATTGTCAATGATGTAGTGAATTGCCAATAGCCAGCAAAATTGTTGTCAATAGTTTTTGCTAAATCAACAAATAAATTCATGGAGTCGTAAATTACACTGGCAATTAGTAATCAACATTTAATTACTCGTACCTACCTACTTACTAATTACATATTGGTTGTGTTAATTATGCAATTGTTTTATTCATCAAAGCCTGTTTTAACGTAATAGGCCAAGGAAACACAAGTAGGTAGGTAAGTAGGAATATCTCCCAATACAGCATAGAATTTCATTCATCTATAGCTCGTAGAGCTACAAAATGTAAGCAATTGTAGTCCAAGGGAGTAAATGGCTGATTCTAATGACGTAGAGTTACCAGCATTCATTCATATTCACAACGCGCCGCTTTTTTATTTATACCTTACACCGCTTATCGGCGCATCACGTCGGGGCATAGGTACAGAGTACCTACAGAGTTGTTTAGTTGCTATACGGGCGCCATAGCAGAAGCCCGTACGTCGCGTCGCGTGCTGCCCTCTAGCGGGCGCAGACTCCGGTTCTGCCTGACCTTGGCGCATCGGCCGCGCCGTTCATTGGCCTAGAGGAGTCAACACGAGTCGCGCTCCTGGACACACTCCCTAAACTATGATATTCGGCGGTCCACATCGGCGCAGGAACGCGCGTCCCTACCGCGCAGGTGGCGGTGACATCGCGAGTCATCTGTCAAAATGACGTGACGTTACAACTAACAAACTCTTTATAACCTCACTGTGTAATACTTTTTAGTGCAATAATGGACTTTATAAAAATGTGGGATCCTTACGGAGTCGATTCCGGTGAGTGTGACGATGCTAATGTATTATGATGTTCGAAATTTTGAGGTTATGTAATGTAATGTTTTGATAAATAGCTGTGCCGGTTACGAGCTTGAGAGACAAGAAGCGTTTGATAGTCATTTACATTACAGCAGACAAAGACGTGATCTCTGTGCGGATTCTATAAATAGAATATACTGTAATGGCGGTTAATCAGCAGTTTACTCGTGGTTTAACTCATATCTTAACTAATATTATAAAGCTGAAGAGTTTGTTTGTTTGTTTGTATGTTTGTTTGTTTGTTTGTTTGAACGCGCTAATCTCAGGAACTACTGGTCCGAATTGAAAAATTCTTTTTGTGTTGAATAGACCATTTATCGAGGAAGGCTTTAGGCTATATAACATCACGCTGCAACTATAAGGAGCGAAGAAATAATGGAAAATGTAAAAAATACGGGGAAAAAATAACTATTCCACGCGGACGACGTCGCGAGCACAGCTAGCAACTAGCTGTGCTCGCGACGTACATAATATTGAAACAAATCGTACGACGTATAGAGTCTCACTGATTTAAGCCTAACTCTTGCTGATTTGACCGTGCATGCTCTATGGTTTTACCATACTGAACTAAAGTAGGTAGTAGTAAGTAGTATTCATCCAAGTACATGCGAAATAAACAGATAAAAACTGAGTTAGTTGCAAAATTAGGTAGGAGGAAAACTTCACAAAATAATGCTTCTGCAATCAACAGTGCAAGTTGGACGATAGACCTTGATACCCAATTTACTTAAACCGTTTTCCTCTGTAATTATTTTTGACTTAACTCAGTAATTCGAAAGAGCAAACAAATAGTGTGCACTAGACTAATAATATTAGCTTAATTGCACAGTCTGGTCTGATAAGTCGTGGAAACGGACAGATAAGCCAATAGTTAGGTACCTACCTACCTAACTATTGGCAATCAACCTTACGAACCTAGAAACTTTAGTAGGTAGGTACTAAAGTTTTAGGTTCGTAAGGTTGATTGTGACAGAAATACCTACCTATTTCCCTTGAAATGACATGCCGCGATCAAAACTAGAAACTCTTGTTATTTTAATCAATATCTTTGTCCAGTAGGCCCTGTACTACCTACATTGGTGTTAAGTAAAAACAATTAGAAATACCTACATGCAAATTCATAATTATCATTGCTTTGACTTTTTTTATTTTTACTTCCTCCATCCTTCAGATGTTTGTTCTAAGTGGCGAACAACTGGAGAGGCCTGTGTCCAGCAGTGGACTGCAATAGGCTGATGATGATGAGGATCAACTTTTGCTAATGCTCTTATGCCTACCTACGGGCGTAGTTCTATTAGGCACGAGATTTTCAATTACAACTGATACCTACTTTACGGTCTGAGACGCGTTAACTTAACTGTACTTTTATGATCCACAGACCATTACATATAACAGATTACCTACTCCATTTACATTTTGATCTTCATCTATATTCGTTTGCACCGATGATTTAGGTACACGCATAATGTATGGTAGTTAGCCACAAATTAATACTCTTTACCACTAATATAAGAATGATTAATATTGTTAATTGAAAATCTCCGTTATTCGCATAGCTTTAGTATTAATTAATTAGTAAATAACTTTACAAATCGTCAAAAGTAAATCTACCACTGCACCGGTTAGGAACGCATTATTCAAGCAGTACTTATAAACCTACTAACCAGAAACTCTATAGCTCTTTTCAAAATAATGAATACCTACCTACGCACGAGTATTACATTTAAATCTATACCATGTCATACAGTTATGGCTTAATTTTGAAAGAATAAATAAATCGACAATTGAAAAATGTAATAGCAATATAATGCGATTTAAGATAAAAACAATCTGTCAGGGTATTTGAAATGTTTATCATTAAATCCAAAAACATTATCTAAGATAAAGGATACACTTAAAGTAGAATATCTAAAAAATAATATTCCGCCACTTTCAAGGTTTCATATGTAATCTTGAATTCTATACTTGCCAATGATAATATTAAATGCGTAGGCATTAGATAATAATATTTAATATAATCAGGCTGATAAAAGATTGCAGATTTTTATTACGAACTACCTACTATCAGATATCAGTCATCAAGCCGGGATGGATATTTATACGTTTATTTAGACGAGAAATATTCCGCAAAATGTTTATACGGAACTAAATAAACTGAAAAGAACTGTGTTTTACTGCTTATCATCAAAATTAGTTAGTAAATTAGTCATAATTGCGAAGAATAAGATCCTTTAGTTTCTGAAGAAAAAGCAATTACTCGTACTATAGTTATTGAAATTTAAAACAATACACACACGTATTTACACATAAACTAATCAACTTACAACTAAATCATATTTTATGCTGTTTAATATGTGGATAATGTACTCTTTACATTTGGTATTTTATTTGCTGTAGGTATTATTAGCTTCAGATATTAGTTAGTATTCATCATTATGCTTTATCCCAGAGTATCCGTAAATAACAATGAATAGATTTATTATTAGCAATTGTTTTAGGAAAACTTCAAAATACAGAATCAAGGTTGCTAACTATTTTTTGTTTGTAAACTGTCGTTTGAGGTCAATTACACTGTCTTCAAATATTTAACCGTGAAGAAAATATTCCATCTGAAACCAAGGCTGTTTATTCTAAGACTAATTGTTGTTCTTCAGTATTAGAACTTTTTCGCTCAATTGTGCCAACGTATTCTAAATTTATTAAACAGTCATTTTGTTATTTCGTAGAATAAAAACAATCCAATTTTTCTTCAGAATACCACCTATAACTTACAATCTGAAATGAATAATGCAACTATGCAAAACGTTTGTGGAGTATTTCTTAGTCGGCACACGTGATTCGGGTAAATATCAACCGTTCGAGGTATTGTCATGAGTAGAATGGCAAGCAAGGACCTTAATGCGAATATGCCTTTGAGTACTGATATTATAACCCTGATCAATATTTTCAAATCTATATTCGGCTTCATAACTTAAACGTGGACACGATCATTTATTATACATACAATATTTCTCTATCATTAAATACCACTAAAGCCTGCCATGCCTGACTTGTGATCTTCATTCTAAGTCCATTATGTAAGACGTGTATCAACGATTTGCATTTGACTTTTAATTCAAACGGCATCTCGAATTCCTTAAATCGTCACCATCGACATGCGTGCCACGTCCAGGATTACAAGCAGCTCACGTTTACGTTTCTCAATACGACATAATCGCAATCGGCATTTGTCCTTTTGACTTTAGTCCTACGTCGTCTCATCGTGACGCAACTGCGAAATTTCGATCACCATTGAAAATTTCGTTGGCATTATAAGTAGTCTGCTTTCAAGCGACGCCCGACATTTGCATTGAATTGCCGAATTTATTAAATTGTAAATTGTTGCAACTATAGTCGTTGGAAAAACCTTCATCAATATGAATGAACGCAGCTTTGCGACTAGTTTGTGAGGTAAGAAACGAGATTTTAGCTGCTTAGTACCTGCAACAAGAGTTCCTTTCTAAGCCCGTTCTGTTTGACCTAAACTTAGTAGTATTTGATCGGATAACGATTGTTTGTTCGAAATAAGCTTGAATGAGAGAAACTGGTATAAATGTATGTAATGTCTTTAAAAAATTAAATGAATTGATTGATGATGATTTAACCAGTCTAACATCAACAGGCATAATTACAAAACTTTGAGTTAAATAGTCTAGCTAGACCATTTTCAAAAAAAATGTGGGGTAAGTTATTGAGCAATAACATTTTTATGTTAATATTAACATCCTGTACAAATCATATATTTCTCTCTATCATCAATCGGCCATGCAAACCTAAAATGGTAATTCATAATTTTTTACTGCTCGGAAAATTATCGTCACTTTTTTCACGATCTTCTTCGTTACACGTGCAAGTGGCATATTGCCAATGAAACATTTTAGTTCAGTTTATTTAGCTGTTACTTTTGGCTTTGAACCTCAGCATCGTACGATACTATAAACTGTTATAAAACTAAACACTTCTTTTTTATGAACTTGGTTGATAGTATTTACGTATTTTAGAAGTTTGAAATTTGCATTAAACGTTCCTTTTTGAATAGCTTTTGTTACAGCACAAGTATCTGGTAATGTACGAAGAAATACTGTACTTTCAACTACAGATTTCATTGATTTAAATAGGGCCTTTAGATAAATAGTTCATTTAAATTTAATCTTAACTAATATTATAAAGCTGAAGAGTTTGTTTGTTTGAACGCGCTAATCTCAGGAACTACTGGTGCGAATTGAAATAATATTTTTGTGTTGAATAGACTATTTATCGAGGAAGGCTTTAGGCTATATAACATCACGCTGCAACTATTAGGAGCGAAGAAATAATGGAAAATGTAAAAAAAACGGGGGAAAAATAACTATTACACGCGGACGAAGTCGCGAGCACAGCTAGTACCTAATAATGTGCACACAGTTTGTGTAAATAATAAATTAAGCCTTGATTATTATCTTTAAATGACTCAAATCAATGTTATGAACTTATGTATCTAAGGATTTAAATAATTTTAGTCATAGATACAATATTTCTGTTAATAGTAGCTAATTTCGATAAATTTTCTAATTTGTAAACATTATGTTCATGGTTGTTTTAATCCTGTCATCACTGCGTGCAGGGGTAGATAAAACGTAATTTATTCGCAACATTAACTGCTTGATCTTGGAACTAGACCAGCAAACATCACGATCATTAACGTATGTAGTCTATTCACTAGAATAATTTGAAAAATGTATCAAAATTATCAGATTTATCAGACAAAATTCATTCCGTGACGAATTTTATTTTTGTTTTATTTAAGTTAAGTTCTGCTTTTATGTTTTATCAATTAATTAATTTTAATATCGTCTTTTCTTAACTACTATGCCATCTACATTACAGACAAAAAGTCATGCGTTTTGATGTTAGTATTATAATAAGTAAGCCCGCTATTAAACGATATAAAGAAAACTTGCTAATTCACTTGCATCATGCGACAAACGAAGCCAGCTATTGGCAGGGGCCTTGATTACAAATAATTTGCATCGCATCATACCTACTGCACTTAAAGCTTTGCACGCTAAATGCAGAGGCAATTTGCAAATAAAATGCATAATGTTTTCACAATGCACCTTTGCCTGCCATTTCGGTATTTGTGATTTTGTAAATTTACCTCGTATCAATATTGCAAATAGCATTTAATTTAAATAAATGTCTATTTTATGAAATTATAAGACCCATCTTTTTGGAGACAGGAACAATAAAAAATTATAACATAATGTAACTTTATTCTTAGCTTAGCATTTTTGCCGTCAGTTAAGAATTAAAACACACCATTTTTTGGAGGACCTAACTACGCTGAAACCGTCAACAAAAATAGGTCCAAGACATCAGCAGGGCTATTCAAAATGCCTATTTCTACTCGAATTCGGAAACTTTGAATGAATGTCATTCAAATTTGACATTATTTATCTAGATTAACGTCGAGGAAGCCTCCGTGAGAGATCTTCCACACGCATTTGTGAATAGTCCCGCAAAAACGATTGGAGTTCTTAAAGTTTATTTGAAATAACGTTATAAGATAGTACTTAAATTATAATAATCATCCGAGTTGGATCTAACTTTAGATATTCCATAAAGAGTATTACAAAACTCGTGTGTACCCGTTCAAATATGTTCCCATAATATTAAATAGATATAGAGATGTAACATCTCTGTAATTATATTGTAGGTACTCTCGTACATTTTATTCAATCATTTACCGTTACCTGCAGTCAAGTATACTTACTAATAATTATTACTGTACTGGTTTCCTCATAATATTTTCTTGAGCGTTAAGCAATACTTTTAAAGACTGCATAATTACCTTTTACTGCAACGGAAGTTATGGTATATCGGCACTAATGAATTCACAAATGGTTTCTTGAGGTCTTTTCTAGGCAGCAAATTCATTTTAGATCGTTTATATTCTTTATTTGTACATTATATAAATACGAATACGAATAAGTAATAAAACCGAATAAGTAGTAAAACGTGTTGCTAAGATTTTAACTCAAGAACGGTCGGATAGATTCAGCAATGTTTTTCAAAGACTTCATTTATATTGGTTGGAACAACGTGATGTGACCATTGTACAATACAAAAGTATTTCATTTATTATTTAATCGAACTAGAACTTCAAAATAAATGAAGTAATCTATATATATAAAAGGAGAAACTGACTGACTGACTGACTGACTGACTGACTGACTGACTGACATATCAACGCACAGCCCAAACGGCTAAACGTAGGCACTTGAAATTTGGAAGGGACGTAGCTTAGGTACCGTAGGGGTGCACTAAGAAAGGAATTCCCGAAATTCCCACGGGAACGGGAATTAGCGGGAAAATCCTTTTGTATGAAAAATCTAAACCGCTTAAGTTAGACGCTTGAAATTTGGCATGCAGGTACCTTAGTAAATATAAAGTTTAGTTATGGCTGTATTTTGAGAAATTCCCACGGGAACGGGAGTTAGCGGGAAAAAACTTTTGTATGTATAAATTTAAACACGCGGACGAAGTCGCGGGCAAAAGCTAGTTATCTATAAATCATGCTAAAAATATTAAAACTGGGGACAGGAAGCTAGATAGATGTAATACTGTCATAACAACAACAAAATTAATTATACCTAAGCCTAGTGACGAACATAACACGGGTAACATAGAAGATTTATCATTTCACACTAACGATACGCTACACGAAATAGGAAATATAGAAATGTTTAAAGTGCGTGATACGGTTGTAAACTCTGAGTTGAACGGAGCACTGAATGCATGCAATCTCCATGTAAATGGTCGCGCATGACTAAACGGATCTAAAAATAGCTCCCCAGATCCGGGATGGCATAGAGATAACTGGCAGAACCCGACTTAACTGGTCATATGCCATATCGCAGCCAAATATAGCCCACAGTATGGTCACAATTAGGCAACATTGTCATTTAACTGTTGTGGTAACCCACATAGTAACTCGTGGAGTTAGATTTCTGAATGATTGTAGATTTTTATTTGTCACATTAATACTAGTATTATAATAGTGTAATTATAGTTGGCTAAAATTACGCAATATGATCTATTGTGTTAGCTGCGGCTAGCAGCTTTTGCCTGCGTATATTGGTGATATGTGAAATGATAATATTTAGCTATATTTCTGGTAAGTTTTTTTCAAATGTTCATTAGTTTTCACGTGAAGAGTAACAAATATTCATCCATCCCAACTTTCCCATTTATTACATTAGTAGGATTGAAAATACCATTCACCTTCTAAATTATCATTGAAAACGGTATTACGGTACAGAAGCAAGCAAGATCTTCTAAGACCATGAAAATTTACCGTTGTCGACTCCCCAAATAACATGGAGGTTACCTAATGTACAATAGAATGATAGTTCAATAGAAAATCATGTTTGGAGAACAGGTGGTATAAGTAATACCGATCACATAAGGTGTATTTTGTCCCACTCTGCTAGCTAACTGAAATCATTATGTAATATGACTTTTGATCCCATCACTTGGCCAAACAATGGTCGATTAGTCGCTTTGCGTTTGCTTACCATACTGTCCTAGTGCGAGATTTTCTCAACAATGTTTTGATGTCTAGGAATAGATGCTTCTAATGTCCATATAAGATCCACATACAATACCATAGTTCATATCGGATGAACTATGGTATTGTATGTGGATCTTATTAGGTTACGAAAGCGTTTAAAAGTCCCGACTTTTTAGAAATTTTTGGATACTTTTATTTATTATTATTTGCTTTAAAACCAGCAAATCCTGAATCTTATTTGACGTTTCTGAAACCTCACGTTATACCTCTAGCAGCGAATAATCTCGTTAGCCCACATTTATTTTTATCAGTAACTTCATGAACCACTTTTGGTACAACATAATAAATTATATGTTTAAATTATGTCTTGAGCTATCAGACAAACCTGTTTGTTTTAATTGATGTAATCTACATTTACGGCTCTTTTTTGGAAAAATAAAATTGTTTTGGTGTTCAGTTCACTGGCTTCTTATCAACAATTAGTCGTTATAATGTGGGACAAAATTAGCGTATTTTGAATTATTTACCTAAACAGTACAACACTAGCTACACCCCGCGGCTTTGCTCGCAAAATTATAATATCAATCTCTCTAAATAAAGTATAGCCATAGCATTGCGTCTATGTCCAGCAGTGGACGCATGCAGGCAGGCTGATGATGATTAAGATATAGCTAGGTAGGTACAAGAAAATGAAAGTTAAGGTCCATATGTTTTTTCTTTAAATACGTAGTTTAAGTGTTTGCAAACCAAAAGGGACACATTACCTATTGTAGACGTATGTCGATTTGCGTCAGTGTCTTTATAAATAAGACGTATAATTTATTCATTAACGCAATTAGATCGATCATCGGGTTATATAATTGTGACCAGCGTGCGTATACAGTGACTGTTTTATATCTTTTCTTCTCTTGATATAGTAATAGCTATTCTCTAGAACTTTCCTTTTATTTCATCAAAGGCGCGATACGGCTGAATTCAGCCCAGCTACAATTACTTTTCAATTATGTTTGGATCTCTCCCGTATTTTGTACTGCTCATCATCAACCGGCAAATGTCCACTGCACGACATAGGACATAAGACATTTTAGGAGAATAATTTATCTTAGCTACCATGCGTGGCAGGCGCCTTGGTGACCAAATGTCAAAAATCGACGTCAAAAGTGATATTTTGTATGAGGGCAGGCGTTAGTTCCCATTTCGGCCACATGCCAAAATATCCTTGTCGGTCTATCTGCCACAACGACACACAGAAACAGAGTATTAATTTTTAATACATATTAGGAGGGTAGTTCTAATATCCACTGCCACGGTGTCTACCCGGCTTGAAAAAAAAAACAGTCTTCCATTGTAGCTCTCAAAATTGAGACGTCCTATCCAGTCGTAATTCTTTTTTTAAAAGCCCTTTTTAACAACTAAGAAACTTAAGTGCGGAATCCTCTTTTTACAATTAATTTTCATAACTCTATTCGTGGCAGTGATAATTTTAACAACAGATATTCGTGTTGAGTGATATAATTATAGTTTTAACAATAAAACTATTGTTATGGATTCTTTGGGAACTACTCACTCATCCATCGAATGTTAGCAAGTTGTTGGCGTTTGTGGTAAGTCTGTTTTTATGCGTTCAAAGATATCTATAACTGGTTGAACATTTTCGTGTCCTCGGGAGAAATTTCATTCTATTTAGTGAACTGTGTGTGAAAATTATTAAGTTTAGGGACTATATTTACATGATTGACAGGTAGTGAATGCCTATGTGACATTTAGTCCGCCTTTTGTACACTACTTTACTGTGCGTAATACATAATAATATGTCGCTAATAAGATAGGCCCTCAGTGAAATATGTATGTGTGAAATGTCTTCGGTGGCGTTTCGGGGTATATAATACAGGCGGACCTCTTTAAGCGCCTATGGTGTTACCGGCGGTTTTTAGTGGGTATTCCCTGTCTTATCACCATCTTGGGGTAGGAAATCATACTACGCTGGGCCACACATCGCCATCCAGCCCTAAACTAAGCCGAAGCTTGTACTATGGGTACTAGACAACTGATAAACTTACTCTATGTACTACTTTTTTTGTAAATGAATACATATTATATATAGAAAACCCCCAGACCAATACAAACACACATGTTCATGATCACAATTTTTTGTACTGTGCGAAGAAGGAAAGTCCCACATACCCCGCCACTCCCCCAAGTGACAGGGTAGGTAAGCCGCATTTTCCCCGGTTAATAAAAAGTACATCAGTAATATACCTACTGTTAGTACTCGATCTCTCCATCGATATATTTACCATCATCGGAAAGTAGCCGAGATATTGCGGTATAAAGTGCACACGATCGTTCGGTCTCCTAATGAAACCGATCAAACGGGTCTCTGTGATAAATATTCATACCTAACGGCTAGTGCATACTGTGGCCAGTTTTGTATTTTATATTAAACTTGCATTTGTCCGCGGCTTCGCCTGCGTACATTTCCGTTTGTAAGACCTTTTGTCATGTGCGCCGTTATTCATCCCAAACCAAAGGGGAATGAACGGAAGTTCGTAAAACCAAAAATGCCCAGTCTTAATTTTTTTATTAAAAAATAATTATGACCGTACTATAATTATCTCTGCTGCAATGCTATTTTCTATATGTACGTAGGTACATGTTTTTTTTGTGCAAGAAACGAACAGTAAATACTGGTCTCTCTCTTTCTCTCTGTACCAAATTTCATCAAATCGGTTCATGTCTTCAAGTCGGTGGATTTTGTGTAAAAGCGTTACAGAGGATCTTTTCTAAATATATTGGAACGTTTCCAAAGAGTGCCTAGCATTTCCCACGTTAATGCACCTTTGGTGACCTTCAGATCATCAGCCTGCAAACACCCACTGCTGGACATAGCCCCCCCCCCAAATGACACTAAGCTTGTTGCCGGAAAAAATGTAATTGATCCGTTTTTTGATTGTCCAAAAATAGAAGACACGTATTTTTTCATTTGTAAATTAGACCAAAAATTACAAAGTTAGAGCCCGTTAAAATTACGCGTGACGTCAAAGAGTTAGAGCTTTTTCGCCACTGACTGAGTGACGTCAAAGACTCCGCCTAAATTTTGATGCCTTGTATATTTGTTATTTTTTTGTTTTTTAAAAAAAAGAAAATACGTGTCCAATATATTTTTATGATCTAAAATACGGACTAAATATATTGTTATTATTTTGACCCTGGAAACATTCCTAGGTTGGTAGATTTTATTTGTACCCAGGTAGGTAAACGCTGTTGTCCATTTCCCCAAGTTCCTTTAGTCGTTTTCTACTATCGATACCCAAGGACTTTATAGTATGGGATAGCTTAGTCCTATACTAAATCCGAAAACCACACGGACACAAATTTACTTCCACTTGTCTAAATCGCCCCTAAAGTTTGAACCGTACACAGTATGATAAGTGAATAATACATTATTGGTGCGAGCTGGACTCGCATTGTGTTCCAAAATAACTCATAGGCGTGTGTCATCCTTAACTGTTGGACTTCGGCCAGCGGTGATCTTGTCACAATTACGTGGATTCGGATCGAACCTAATTTTCTATAAATCTTCGTAAATTTGCATTTAATCCCCAATGAATTCGCTTGCAACTATTATTTGTCACTGTTAAATCGTATATTGGAATTAGCAGCCACATTGCAGAACTTGCTATAGACCGGTATGTAAGGTTCTCGAGTGGCTGCGGCGATATGGACTGACGATGATGCTGCATCCGTTATATGTAGACAGCGGGGATCCGTTCAGTACTTTAGACGTTAAGAAAGTCAACATCCATCCATATATTACATACATTCACATTAGTACTATTAGAAAGAATGAAAAAAAAAACATATTAGCCTACAAATGATACACTGACAGATAAATAAAGCACAATTAAAAATAAAAAAGTTAACAGTACAGATAATGAAAATATATAATATTATGTAAGGATTTCAAGAACAATATATGTAATAATTGAGCTTGTATGCGTAAGATATATATAAAATAATTGAGCTTATATGCGTTGATGCGTGCATTAGTAAGATAGGTACTTAGCAAGATTTGAATTTTGAATTCGTATTTAATGTTACATTTCGTCCGGTTAGCGGTACATCTGTTGTATGAATCCTATTATTTCCTTCATCCTATGGATGACATTTACCTATATAATATGACAAGGATGACTAAATTAAACCTGACCTGCAATATAATCAATGATAAATCGATTAACTAACATAACTAGGTACCTAAATCTATTGTAAACAAATACTATTACGCGATAGGTACCTACATAAAGGTGAACAGAGGTCAATTGATGTTATATAATGCAAATAAATGTCGTTGTTTAAATAAAAATAAAATATTCTAATGTGTAACTGTAACTAGCAACAACTAATTATGTAACCCGTCAAATTCTAAAAGCTGATTCATTCGCAAAACAATGGAATTTTTTATGGTCTGTTCAGCCTTTATTTTTATTAGCCTTCTATAACTGTTCCACTGCTGGGCCACTGTCCAATGAGAAAACTTGGGTAAAGCAGTAGCCTTCCCTATTATTCTCCACTCATCCCAAATCCCAGTTACTTCTTGTCAGGTCGGAGAAAAATGGTCCAGGTCATCACGTCAATTATTTTTCGAGAAATAGGTACCTATAATTTATAAATTTAAATATTGCATGGTCTATATATATGCGTACTTAAGAAACACTGTGCAATATTCCATGCGTATTTAATCCGTGTTTATAATAATAATTATATAATAAACATAACAAAATATGAAATAAACATGTGATTAAATACAACGAGATAAATCCACAGTCAACACTATTAATAAGTATATAAATAGGTCGGTGCTATTACAATATCACTATATTATATCCTGTCAGTCGATCCATAAATATTGTGATATTTTTCTACGGGCGCTGAAACTGATAAAATATGTGTTTAAGTGCAATATGTTATACAATTTATGCGGGTCCGTATGTTTGTATGGTGCATTTTCATTCGAAAATCACTTTGAATTCCTTCCACGTCATTGTGAGTGGAAAGTTCCGAGTGGAAACGTTTAAAGCAGCTAATTTGCTTCAAAGCTTCCCATCTTGTATAGACATTCACGTCTTTTATGGGTTTTTTAATTACTTAAGAAATAGTTAATGTTCATAATTATCTTTTTATTGACTTTAGACGATTATATTGTATGCTTTACTAGAGTCATATAATGACTTTCAACATAACAAAGAGTATAAATTTGGGAGCGGTACAAGTTAGACGCATTTGAATAAATGTTAGTTACCTACTGTTAAAAATCAATGAGATGTTAATCAAGTTCTAGTGGATCTAGCGATGAACGACATACATAAGATAAACGTATTTGTATGTATATACATGAAGTGTAGAACGATCTCCTACATGGTGTGATGACTTGGCTGGCCGGGGATAGAAAAGGTTGGCGTTTTCTGGGGGACGTTCTGCAGTGGCCGCCAATGTTTTTAGACATTCTTTCTTGCATTTTCACAAAAACTTTCATGGGCGTTACGGATACGATTATTTTTTATTTTATTTATTTATACACATGACAGATTAGAAACAAAGCAAAATTACATATAAAATCTACAATATCCAATAATATGCGTATACATAAAACTATGTGCCGAATTAACTTTCCAAAACAATATAAAAAGAAAACATAATAAAATCAATGACACAAACAAAATTGGGATGAGAGATCAGATTCAGCCGGGATGCTGATCCGATAATGAATGATTAGTTATAATGAAGTTGTGTAATCATCACTGTAAATACAATGTTTGGAAAAAAGTGTATAACATTTGTTATACATAATAGTTAGAGGATTGAAAAATTTGTCTTGACATTATTTTTATTTCGGTTGCAACATCGTTTGCCGTCCCGAATTTAGATTTTTCCTTGTAGGTATACTAAGTACCAAATGACGATTACTAAAATACAGGTAGGTAACCATGCCACCGGTTTCGATTATGCTTCTGTCATTGTTTTTAATTAAATTCACATTAGCCATTGTAGTTCAGCTATAAATAGCTTGAACTCTAATTATGATGTTAATTATAACCACGATAAAATGGCATTTATAAATAAGCGGAAACGTTAGGTTTATCCTTATGAGTAGCAATAGCACACGCAAAACAAGTACCTCTACATAAATCTTAATTTCTTCCAAAATACATTATAACAACTAAAATTATTATCAGTTTGTTCTCATTAGGAGAAAGCAGGAACAGTGTGCACCTGTGTTAAAAACATTTATACAGTTTGATATAATATCCTACATACATAGTTGTAGTTACTTGGAGATAAGCTCTTGAGCCCAAGATCTATCAGGACACTATTCGATTTTAATTCGATCCTACAACGAGAAACGTTTTACCCAAAACCCATTATCATAGTTTATAGAAGTCGCTTTTTCTGTCCCTATATGCGCTTAAATCTTTAAAACTACGCAACGGATTTTGATGCGTTTTTTTTTACAGATAGAGTAATTCAAGAGGAAGGTTGATTTCGAAATTTTTCCAACTATTGCTCGTTACTTAGATAGGTACTTTGAGCAAACCAACTTTAATTTCTTCTGTGAAATCTAGTCCATTGATAAGTTCTACCATTTACTTATTCTGCTTTACTTATTAAGGGAAACCTAAAGAAGTTTCATGCTTATCTAACTGTTATAAGGTGAGGTTATTTACAAAGGATAGCGTCCGTCAGAATAATAAAAGTGTCAAAACAATCTCGCCGGCTCCAAACCTCGAAAACCAAACTTGAAGTGCTAATGAAGAATTATGACGTCCGAAGGTAGCCCAAACAGGGCATACCCTCAGATGACCTAACCGGTTTCCGACACATCACACCATCCAGGAAACCACGGGTCGTCTGCGTGAAACAAGTGGCATCTGAGATAGCGATCTGTCAACATTAAAATCTCAAAATGTATGCGTTTTAGGTTACGTTATCGTCACTAAAGAATGCGCGTGGACCGGTTTCCTAAGTATAAAGATCTGTGCGTGCCGCGGCGCACAAGAAACGCGTATTTCAAATTAAAGATTAATTCTTTTGAGATAATTTGGAACGTTTTCTGTTTTAGACGCTGTTTTTTTTTAATCAAGTAAACGTTTATCTATATGCAAATACGGTGTACTTTCTAATGGACTAATTTATTAAGTCCTAGAAATCACTGTATTAGGTACTT
The DNA here is from genome assembly GCA_031163375.1 of Conogethes punctiferalis. NCBI lineage: Eukaryota > Metazoa > Arthropoda > Insecta > Lepidoptera > Crambidae > Conogethes > Conogethes punctiferalis. The sequence continues at coordinate 9,621,727 of CM062090.1, read as the reverse complement.
TTTCCGAGTTTTTAACCACTTCATGGCTTAAGCGACCGAATGTAAGAATTAAAAATGGTTTTGTTACAAGTTTCAGACTATGAACCGATTAAAAATTGTTTTCCATGGTAAACATGATAGCTTTAACTATTCTAGAATTCAAAATTAGGAATGGATTCTATCTATTCTCTATCCAAACATTGTCTGGAGGAGAACGCTCGTAGTGATAAGACCACCTAAATTTTTCAACAGTTTGTATACCTTTTCTAGTTCTAAGTAATTTTTTTGGGGCAATAAAGAGTAGGTATCTATCTCAATTTGATTTGATTAAACGAAAATATTAAAACTCAGACAATATCACAATATAATTAACCCGATCTTATTAACTGGTACCGGACTAAAGAAGCAGAATGTTCATCACAATCAGGGATTCGAACCCAAGTCTTCTAAGATGGCAATCACAACCAAGTAAGTAAACCATCGTCAAGTCACTTAGCCACACACATAGACACAGACGTTAATATCTGTTCATTATAGTTTGATGAGGGCCAAGTCGTCATAATAATCATAATGATTCAGGTAATTGTACATTAAGCTATGTTCTTCATTATCATTTTGTACGTTTGCTAAAAACTTGTATGTCTTGCAAGTTTTGTTCCGTTTGACTGCGATAACAATTGGCAGGACCTTGTCCTCTTCCGCTGATGTCACACCGAAGTTTGTGAGGTTGGTTGGATGTAAGATAGTATTCCTACAATTTCTTCTTAGACTCCAGTGGAAGTCTTATGTAAATAGAAGTTGCAATTTTTTATCAACTAGATATTTTCGTCGTAAACTTATACAGACAGACTACATTACAAATATGTAATACAACAACTAGCGACCGCTCCGGCTTCGCACAGGTTCAATACTATTTTTTCCCGCTAACTCCCGTTCCCGTGGGAATTCCGGGAATAACTTTCTTAGTGTGCCTCTACGGTACCTAAGCTACGTCCATTCCAAATTTCAAGTGCCTACGTTTAGCCGTTTAGGCTGTGCGTTGATATGTCAATCAGTTTCTCCTATATTTAGGTAATAGAATTTATCCTTATGTATTATTTGTTATTATAGTGACCCTCTAAAGTATTTTTGTTTGCTACGAACGTAATTATTTTTCTTATTATAATTTCCACCCACAAATGGTGCTACCACTAGTTCAAGGTAATATTTTCAATTCAGTTTAGATTGATAATGCCACACCTACCTTTTCTAATATGTAAATATGATATTTATTCGTGGCACGTGTAAGAGGTTGCCAAAATAAATCCATATTGTATGGTTTATTCATGTCTATTCAATTATATACCTACATACATTGTTACATCAAAGTTGTAGAATAAAATGCATTATTCAATCCTAGTGCTATGCGGAGCTAAAAGAAATGCTAAAAACAGAACAGCTTAATTTACTCGTAGTAGCATTTCATATTAATTGAAAATCTTGCATATTTAATATGATTCTACGTTATAGTTGAATTCCCTCCTCAATGATGACAGCTGTAGTTCAAATCTACTTCAGAAAGTTGCCATTATGTATTATAGCTGTGCTCGCGACTTCGTCCGCGGGGAATAGTTATTTTTCCCCCCTTTTTTTTTACATTTTCCATTATTTCTTCGCTCCTTATAGTTGCAGCGTGATGTTATATAGCCTAAAGCCTTCCTCGATAAATGGTCTATTCAACACAAAAAGAATTTTTCAATTCGGACCCGTAGTTCCTGAGATTAGCGCGTTCAAACAAACAAACTCTTCAGCTTTATAATATTAAGTTAAGATTAATAATATAATCAAACGGTTATTAAAGTAGCAGGAGTCAGGACCTCATGAAGTTGCGTAATTAAACGTCCCTTTCAACAATGTGCAGGATCACTTCTACACTTTTATTTCATGGAGGTCAGATCCTCCATATGTTTATGTTCTATTTTGATCACAGTTACACCTTTTCGGCCAATAATCCCACCTTAAATGATAAATTCAAAGTGTAAAATTGTGCAAAAATAAACTGTTTTATGTAATTTTGTGAATTACATTATTCTTAACTATGAACATAAGTCTAAGAACATATTGACAGAACTACTAACTGCATGGTCAGTTGTACTTAGTCTAATGCATTATTTTTCTTTGACGACTTAGCGTATATATTCCAGTTTATACTATTTAGCATTGTACTAAACGTTCGCGGATTACTTTTATCACAGGATGACACAAATAGGTGGATGATATTTTCGCCGTCTGTTTCGTTATCAGAACATTCAGCCTCTGGGTATCCCTTATTTACTTTATCATTCATTTTAGAATAAGCTAGGAGATTGGAATATTTAAAACTGTCGTGTCATTTCCGCTCGTGTTAACTGTTAGCGGTTCGTGCGTCAATTGTGTTGTTTATTAAATTGATTGAAGAAGAGTATCGGCTGCAGCTGGCATCAAACTCATAGCATTATCTGACCCGAGTTCTAAAGGACTTATAAGAATTTATTTTTTATTTATTTAAACTTTGTGTGAAGATTTCTGTGCGTAGAATTCGTAATAATAATGTTATGGAACTTGGCTGACACGCTCCGGTGTGTCTAGATTATACGATATTTTTGATCCACTACATAGTGTAATTATATAAAATGACTTTAAAAAAACGACTTCAAGAACACAAACGACCAAAACTTTAATCTGTCAAAAACTGTACCTGACCTTCATACCTAAAAAGCTATAAATAACTTAAATAATTATTTAATTAATTATCTACTTGATACATATTTAATGTATGACAATAATTATTGAAATATTTACAATTATCACTTATTTTTGAAGTCTGTACCTTAATCTACATAATGAAATATGTAACAGGTATATCCTACCCATCTACTTATAGAATTTTTAAAAATAGGTATGTAGTTACTACAGTTTGAAAAATAAAACAGGTATGGAACATTCAAAACATTTATAGTTTTTCTTCTTATCTTATTTATAGCTTCTTCTAAAAACTAAGATTGTTATATCCAAAGCCACGTATTTACATATACCGTGTTGTTGAAAGTACTTAGCTGCGACCTACCTATGTACCTAGTACCTATGAAAATTTACAAAATATTAGTTATATATTTTTCATGTCATGGTCAATTTCACTTATTTATTTTAGCTCGCTGCCTACTACACAGTCTAAATTATTAGCTGCACTGAAAGTAGGTTTTTGGATGTATTCATGGTGTTGTTATTGGTAACACTAAGATGTAATTATACGAACATGGTGGCGCCACCTAGAATGCTTGTCAACAGTATTGTCGTAGTTTTGCTACTCGTCGCTAGATGTCGGTACTAGTTTCAAAAAAGTGTGAATATTGTTATTTTGTCTCATAGATTATTCATTGAAGTCATAAATCTTTATAATTAAAGTTATGTAAATGCTTTAATATTTATTTTTGCACGACATTAAGTGTTTGTAATGGTTAATTAGCTATCAAATGTTACGAGTTTATGAGCTTTTTTCAGAGGTGTTGACTACCTACTGGACCACACAGGTTCAGTAGGTAGTACCTACCTACCTAATTACTGACAGTTAACGACACCAAAAGCAGACAATCCGTTTGAATATGAAGTCAATTTAGTAATAAATAAATAAAAGGTTTATTTTTAACACATTTAATCATCTTGTTAGTTCTTTTGAAAATAAAGGTTTTATGACAACATTACAAATTATGGAACATCACTACCTACACATCACATTTTTTTTATTGATGTGTTTTTATTTAGGTATAATAGAGGCACAATAGAGGTAACTTATTTTAAATGGAACAACAATACATAAAGAAATAGAACAAAATTATTAAATAATTTACAAGTTTTGTAGTCCCGCGGCTTTGTCCGCATGATTATTCGTATAAAACATAGCATAATTGTTAAACCAATTTAGAAGCTATATTAATGTGAAGTTTCATTCTATCAAACATCCATCTATCCATTCAAACAAACTTTCGCATTTCTATTATTATTAGGATCTACAATTGCTGCTAATTTATAAAATGTGTACCCAATGATACTTTTTAAAATTATCTTACAGGAGTCACTGGTGTCTCTGTCCCATTGTATAAATAAATAACGCGAATGAAGTCATTTCGATTTTATAATAAAATTGACTAAACAGAAATGTGTCGAATAAAATTATATTTAAAATTCAAAAAGAAAAAGTTAATTATTAGTAGGCGTAGTAAATTATTTAATGAAAAATTTGGCTACGTTAAATTAGTGTCATTATTTTTTAAACAAGGCATTACAAAAATGGGATTTGATAAGCTTTGCAAGTGTAAAATTGATTTTATATTATTGATTTTATACATTTCGATGTTATTCCGAAAAGTAATTATTATGTTTGCTAACGTAGGTAATTAACTACACAACATATTTTTTGTCTTGTCCAAAGATTTACTGGTAAAGAATTTCATAAGATATTCAGTCTGCTTTACTTTATAGTGTGATTATAAATAATTAAAGACCCGTCCCTTCTTTGCATGTGTGCAATATACTATACCTATGCATATACTACAGGTAAAACTTCCTCATGAATTCCTCTATCTATTAAAAAAAATAGAAAACATAAGCGACTTTGCTTTATACTTTGTAGTGATTTATTAGAAAAAGGGAATAAATGTATCAGAATGTGGTAGCACAAACGACACTCATGAGTTGTGTCGTATCTCAAGTGGTTGTAACCAGTAAATCTGTGGGCCGTACTGCACAGTACGACCGGCGACTCAATATGAATTTATTGTCCAACTGTTATCACGTGCGCTCGTCTCCGCAATCGTGCTGATAAATAATCTTAAAAAAATCCTTTTGCATCTTACGGTGTACGAAAATAAAGGAAAGTTGTGATCGATAGAGAAGGGTTAACGCGATCTTGTGTGCTAGTGAGTTGTGGCAAATTGTGCTCAAGAAAAAATTCCGTTGCGGCGGAAGTGTTGGACTTAGAAGTAAGTGGACTAGCCTTAAGAATAATAAAATTAAAGGAGATTTATTGTCTTCCATTTTAAAATAACAATATATGAATTAACACACAGAACATATGCATACGAAAGAGACAAAGGGAATTAGCTCAGCCGATGTTGTTACAGGATAGCACTTGTTTTTAGCTTTTGTCCAGTCCTAATATGTAGGTTACTTGCATATTATTTTTACTATAAACACAGATAATAATATTATATCCCTCAATACAATATGTCAATACATAGCAACAGTTAAAAATTTGCATAAGATTTTCACATTTCAATCAATTCAGTCTAATCTGATTTATTATTTTAAAGGATTATTATCTTCGGTTTATAATTCAATCCTTTTAGCGTAGATAGGACTTCGCAATGAGCTATCTATGACTCTTTACTCCATAATAGAGTCGTTATTGTAAGTAGATATGCTTGCCCATTTAAAATTTTACACACAACAGTTCAAACTCCGAAATTATAAGAATTTATGATCCCATTCGACTTTGATACATAGGTATATTTTAGTATTGGCTTGGCATAGCCTTACCCTATTCTACGCTTAATAGTAAGTGACTTAAAAAGAGAGCTTAAGTAATTGTAAAAGAAATAAAAAAGTTCATTAAAAAGCCTCGTTTTTCAGTCAAAGCCACATGTCAAGCATGATGCTCCTTACCTTTTTTCATGCTTGATTCTGACTGAAAAAAAATCTCAAGTCTCAGTGACAATGTTACCTACATATAGAAAGAAAGAAAATACGTTTATTAAACAGCATAGGATGTCATATTGTTACTTCCATGTCTGTTCGGGCAAGTCCGCTCGAATGGATTCATTGTAATAGGACCTATTGAAACTTGAAGTGGGAGTAGCAATTTGTCAGTAAACGCTGCATTCATCTATACTGAAAATGTAGTCATTCAAGTTTTTGAACTGGAATGGTTACTAGGGCATTTGGAAGGAATTTAGATGAAGGAATCGAAGATATATATTTTTTACGTGATGGTTGTTGTAACGCGGCTGAAATTGTGAGGGCTATTGTAACAGGGAAAAACGTTGGGCTAAAAAAGGTATGTAGGCATTAAGTCCCGAACATTTCATGTCTTATGATCCAACACGAAAGCTTAAACCTTAAATCTTATCGCTCCCTAAAGATCGAGCCCTTCGGTAGGGTCTTGTTGTATTGTATACAATATAGGTGCAGTAATAGACATTACACATGTTATTTTTTCAGATGCCCTTTGAATAGAAAGGTAGTGTCATTCAATATATAGGTCGTTATCATATGGTGAAGTGAGGAAGTGAAAGCATGGCTTAGACCTACCTACATCAATTTTATTTATATACTGAAACTGAACAATAGGGTGTGATTATAGAAAAATATATGTTAGTGAAGTAGGTATTAAGTATTTTCTATAAATACATCGTTCAAGACCTTAAGTACCAATTTACACATTTGCAATGTATGCCTATAAGTGTGCGCTATACCGAATGATAATTCAGTATCAATTACATATTGTATTGCGGAGATATTCAAATGCATTACGTAAGTCAGCAATGTGTATATTATGTTGTGTATTTTACTATATCATTTTACCATTGACTTACCTGAATACGAGTTCTAGTGTCAAAAGTGTCCTACAAATGTTGGGTTTAGCATAATAAGTTAAAATGAAATAAGTTTCATCCAATAAACATCTCGGTGAAGGTCGTTGTATGGCGGGATCTTAGAGACCATTAGTAGACAAACAAAAATACATAGGGAATAAGAGACGATAAAGACTATTTTGGGGGAGGCCTATGTCCAGCAGTAGATTGACGTGATGATGATGATGAAAGACTATTTTAATTTTGTTAAAAATGGCAAGCAGTAGACAGAGAAACGAAGACAAACAAACAAAGGTGATGATGGCTTTAAAACCTTGTACTACAATTAAAGATTATTTTTGCAGTTTTCATGCTGTTTCTTAGACATGATCTGAAACGACGTTGGGGTAATTGACAGCTGAACTCTAGGTTCATAGACAGATAGATATATATTATTTATTGCACAAATCTTAACATACCTATACAGGAAAGAGTATACAGACATGTAGTAGGTACAATGTAGGCGGTCTTCGCTGGCAGCGATCTCTTCCAGACAACCTTCAGGTAGAGGGCAACTGCTAAAGAAATGGGTTCTTGTGAAGATTTTCGCTTTTAAAACGCTGTTGTGTCTAGGTAATGCTAAGTCAATGCATTTTACATGCAGATAAGTGGGTACTCGTAGCGTTAAAAGGTTAAAAAGATAAATTAAAAATAGCAAGCGCTAACAAGGCAATAGAAATTAAATAATAATGATAACAGGGATTGTTATCACGCTATGGATTTGAAGAATTTTTATAGCGTTAGCGCTGTCTCTGAAATGATGGAGCAAATTATTTTTAAAACACAACTATATCACTATGGGGCAGCGCAGACGACAGATTATCCGTGACGCACTTTTTGCAATTATATGCAGTAATTATACACGAGGCGCAAAAATCTGTCGCGGATATTTCAGACTCATCGCACACGACGCACATCTTCGATCATTCTGTCGGCAGACCTAGACGCTCTTTTTAAATGTCTCAGACGCAGACTCTATCGCACAAAAGGTGTGCCGTCTGCGCGCATTATATTTGACTGTCGATGGCTGCCTTCTAAACCAAAGGTCGTGTGTTTGATCATTCATTTGAGTGATGAACATTTGTGTTTGCTTCGGATCTGTGTGTTGTTTGTGGCACCTTCGTAGCCTTATACCTACCAATAAACAATAATACAGGTACTCAAGCTTGCCATGGGGTCGGACAACATATTTGATTTTTTTTATTATTTACTGTGGATGGCCGACGAGCAAGCGGCCCATCTGATGTTACTCTGCAAAACCTGGGGCACAGCTAAGCCGCTGATTACTGTGAGAAAATAATTCTCTTTAGACCACGTTTGAAGAAGGACAAGTCGTAGCGATCGGGAAACACCGCGGCTGGCAGCTCATGTTATCTGATATTAATTTATTTTCAAAACTAAGTGACTTCTTCTCGACTGATTGAAAGAACAGTGAACAAGTAATGTCTTAAAGTTTTTGGCAGCTTTCTCCACCACTATCTGCCCGACATTCAAACATCTAAGTTAATATTATAGTCACTTATGGTTCCCAATCTAGTACAATGTAATAACTTTCAATTAACGTTCATGCCAATACGGTCATAACTATGTCCTTAAATTAAATTAATTGCTTAGTCTCAAACGCCTAAGCCTAGAGGTCCAGTTGCATTCGATTGTTCTTGAAAGTAAATATGTGCCACATATGGCTAGGTTACACTTGTTTGCAATTGTAGATGATAAGCCCAGTATACTGACACAATGTAGGCATTATTTCCTTTGTGACTAAAATCATATACATGCCTATGTTAAAACGATTTAAAAAGGTTCCATAAATGGGACAATATCTATGTATTACATTCTTTTTACATATTTTGATGCAATTCAGCATTCTAAAGTTAATTTAACTGTATAACATAAGTAATTGTGGATGAAACACGAAACGAAAATTATAAATGTTTTAAGTCCTTGTCGGTCTTCTACTTGTAGAAGCTAGGTATATACAAAATTTGTTTACTATTTAACAAATAAAATTGGTCGATTGATTCTTAGATTATGCCTAGTAACCTGAAAACGGTACAAATTTCGATTGTTTAACTAACCAAATGGAAACATTTTTTCGATATTTATATATCAGTCATGATGATAAAGTGAAATAATCATACATGTATTCCTAGTTCCTACCATATGTGGCACAATCTAGATTCAAGATACACGAAGGCAATTTTAACAAAAAAACTCGCTCAGAATTTATGAACTCGTTCGCTTGAAACGGCTCGATCAATACACATTAAAGTATTTATTCAATATTTACTATATGTTTGTAAAACATAGCGTGTAGTGTGTATAGTATCGGTATCACGCGGTTTCAATTACATGCTGCCCGCTAAACAGGCTACCGACGATACGTCACTATGTTCACATAAAAATGGATATAATAGTAAGTAAGCAAACAGTTGCAAATTCCGTAATAATGATCTGAAATGCTGGGTGAATCATCGACTAAACGAAAAGCGTTTTAAGTTTTTTTAAAGTTTTCAAAAGTTTAATTTCTTACTGGAAAACTTCTAAAAGTTTTATTAACATCAGTTTCCAGTTACAAAGCCAAGCTAATGAATAACTTACTATGTTGGATGCCCTCTAGGGAGGATTTGATAAAAATGAGCCTTAGATACATTCACAAAATAAATGTTAAAAATAAAAGAGTAAAGATTGAACCTTTATATGGCTATCAAGACAAAGATGCTTTTGTCTAGAATCAGATTAAGAGTATACATTTGCGTATCGCATTTATTTTTGCATCATTTTAATTTAATATAAAATATCAATCATTATCTTACCTTAAATTCCTGCATCACAAGCCTACTCGAAATACAGAGTTCGCTTACCTAATAATAATTAGTCTTCCCATCTCTGGCACCGTATATGTTTTTAAAGGTCATTACAAAATTCCAAAGCAAGACTTCAAAAAAGTTAATTAAATCTGCCAAGGACGACAGATCGACCGGTTGCATGATACAGGATGCATGGTAGATCTATTTATTGGTTTCTTTTTATCGTAGGCTTTGGTGTATACTTATGTAAATTCGGTGTAATTTTGTGCCCAAAACTTCAGTAGTAATGACTGTTCTGTGTTTAAAATTACTTGTCCGTTGAATTGAATTCGAAGACATCTTGATACCTGCGTACGAAGAGAACCAACCTGCTGAATAGATTTAAAGGAACATGAGATTAACACATGTTTAAGCTATAACTTATAAAGATATGTTACTTCTAAAGAGTTCATAGCAATATAATACATTGCTTTCATGGACGTAATTTCGTATATATCTTGAAGGTTGTCAAAATAAATACGTATGAAACTCTAAGTACCTAACTTATAAACTCGTTTAATTTATGTATTTTATTCACTCTATTTCGGTAAAAATAGACCACCACCCAGTCGCCATTAAACAAAAAAAACCTCTTCATACTACTCGTTCGTTTATTTCGGAATACCTCATTTGACAGTTGTCCGTCAAGAGCCACGCCCGGTAAAGCATGACACTTCAACCAATGGAACTGTCAATCACACAGAACCGACCTTTGCAATGGGACAACCTGATTTTTAGAGATCCGTGCCCTGAGGTCACACATGAGACTATCTACGTGCCTTCTACTTACCATGCTTTTATAGGTATATTACCTTCTTAACCCTCATACATTTTGAATTATCCCAAAATATGAAGAAGTGCAAAAAAAAGCTAAAGGTTTAGCAGTAAACAACAACTAAGATACACAACATCACTTTTTAGAATCAGATCGAATAATGAATCTCTTAACAAAATAAAAGAAATGAAAATTGATCAAGAAAATAAAGATCATTAAGAGATTAACACTTGATATTTGTAGTAACCATCATTGTCAATTCAATAAAACGGGTGTTTTTCTCTGCTCTTCTTTATATGGGATTTTGTAAAATTAAGGAAATACCGAATTCACATCACGTGTTGCCTGATAACCCCGAATCTTCTAGTTCTCTGAAGTTTTCTTACATGGCAGGAGGTTTTCTTACTTGCACTTAAGGGTAGATATTTTAAGGTGGTACGGAACTCTCGGTGTTTGTTTCACAATTGGTTTTTGACTTCAACGCGAACACAAATTAAACGTTTCTTAAGGAAAAAATACAACGAAAAGTAACCGCCCGTATTCTTTATCGCTCTTTAAATTATCTTCTGGTTTTAATTCCTTTTGCGTTTTAACTTTACGACTTGAAGTGTCGGTGTAAAAACGAATGTCGTGTTTCATTCGCGCTCTTGTTTGGTCATCGTAACTTTTCTATCACTTTAGCGTTAAATCTCAATAAATATTTTATGGACCTTAGGTGCTTTTAAAAGTATACTCTTATATCTTCAATTCTCGGTCAATTAAATTTAATCGGTAAGACTAAAATAAAATTGCCTCGAATTTAGATTCTGTGAGACGCAGCTTAGTCTCAGATGCTCAGAAGTCCCAGACTGCACTGTTGAGAATAATGTAAAAACAGATTGTCAATATTTTTGGTCTGGTGGGGTAATTATTGCAGCTGCCTGCTCAGTAATGTACCTACTGTTATTGTCGTCTAATAAGACTGAAGAGATTGACCGCCTCAATTTCTGGAACTGGAACCTAAGAGTTGCAAATAAATTGTGCATTTTAGGAGTATAAAACTCCAAATCATTAGAAAAGTTACGCCTTAGATTAAAATCTTCATCTGCATTAATGTACCTAATGTCACACGAGCATCAAAATGAAGTGGACTTGGACAATCGCGACCTAAATTCCTAACTCGTACGACGTTGCATACTAAACCAGTTTGTCCAATTACCTAGTGACGCCCAAATGCGGAAGTCCCTTATTTTGTAGCAAACAATTTGTGAAGACTTACGTGAATGTTTCGGAGCAAAACAAAAATGTAGGGATACACGATTTTGAAACATAAGCAATGGTTGTTCTTGGCTTTGAATCAAACCTTAAAAATCGTCTTCTTTACGATCTCAACACAGAGCCGTGGTTCTCACATAGAAGTAAAAAGCTACTTTTGCTCACCTAACCTAACCTAATGATTTCTAGCCATTTCGTCTGATTATTCAGTGCACTTCAGTTTGTTCCTTTTCAATTTCTTAAACATTTTACTTTGTTTTTATGTTCTCTTTCAAAATCTTGAATAGAAACGAAGGTTACTTTATCTATAAACTAGTCTTTACCAAATATCAAATCACAAACACATAGCTGTGTTTCTATAGGTTTGTTTTGTATATCTCATTAACGAGTTGATAATAGCAGAAATGAATTATCACATGGCAAAATCCTGGTCGAAATTCGAAAGTTGTTTCTAATCTTGCACTTCAACCGGCATTTAAGGATAATAATACACCGACTTAGCACCATGCTTAGAGTCACTTGAAAGGAGACATTAATATCCGCGACTAAATGACCACAGCTATTACATACTAGCTAGTTCTTAATAAAAATTCCCTCCCCACTGTCCCACACGAAACCGACTTTGATGAAAACAAAACCACTGTCGTTAAACATTTTAATAACCGCAGGCAATGAAGAACAATTATTTTCAATTCTGTCTGTCTGTACTAACGCGGTTTCTTAGAGCCAGCACTGGGCTATCCAGACGCGAGATGCTTGTTGCTTTAAATCAGATAATTGAACATGTGACAACCCTCGGGCGGAGGAATTGAATTTAATTGAAGATCGTCTAAAAATAGATGGGAATAAAAAGAGAATAGGGTTATTACTCGTATTGAGTGTGGTTGTATGACGTGCCCGCATTACTTAGAATATGACAGCATCTGATACTAACGAATCAATATTATCCCCTACTCTTTGTTTTTTTTAATAAGTAAGTTAACAACAACTGTTGTTGATTGGCGATCTACTATGGTGGTTGAGCTATATTTCAATGCATGCTATGACAGTTTGCAACAATTTTCTATTAGCGTTATTATCTGGACACTCAAGAATAATTTCTAGTGTTGCAATATATAAGGAACAAGGTGACCTATATGGAGTCCGTTTTCCCTCTTAAATACTTATCAAAAACACAGGAGATAATACTTATGCAGTCAGCATACAGATGTTTCACTCACGAAACAAAACAAAATCTTACAAAAAATAGGTATCGGAGACTAAAACAATAGCCTCATTTATATCGTGGAACATACTAGTAAACTTTCTTTGCAGTTCTTGTTGTTGCAAAGGTGTCGCAATGGTTAGACTTATAAGCTTCAACCGCGGACGTTCCGAAAATTAGGCCAAATAAAAAAATGAACTTTTCTGAAGTTGTCTTGGACTGTTATCTGATTCTCATAGTACAAGGAAAAGCCTTAGATTGAGAACAGGTGGTCAGTGTGAATGGTCTGGTGCATTCTTTATTTAAGAAGCGAATTTATTCAATCAACCTTAAGATCATGCTCATCAGTGACGATATAATGCATATATGCGGTGCACAGATTCAGAATGCAGTACCATTTATCTAAATGTGTCCACTTTAAAAAAGCAGTTCCTAACCATCAATAGTGATGGTTCATTGCTAATGAGGTCCTCAGTGGCTGTAATGTAATCCATTATAGCCGAGTCAAATCCAGACGTGAACCAATATGGCTATACCTAGCACAATCTGTTTACCATTACATACTAATTAACAATTAACGACACACGACCGGACCAATTAAACATCGTGCCGGTGCAATGCTGCACAGTGGAGGAAAGAGCAGTTAAGTGATTTACACGTCGTCAACAGCTCGTTTGAGCTAGGGCATCGAGCATAACCTAAACTAGGACGATTAGGCTCTAGTCCACACGCCGGCCAAAGCGGTTGATATGGAGCTCTAAAACGACTTCGCTGATGTTGGAGACGTAAATGTTTCTGGACCCTAAAATGAAAAGCTGCTTTACTTTTGACTGGCTCGGTGGCTCAATTGGTAGTGACTCCTGCCTTCTGAACCAAGGGTCGTGGGTTCGATTCCCACCCGGGACAAACATTCGTGTGATGAACACTTGTGTTTGTTCCGTGTCTGGGTGCTTATATTTGTATTTAAGTATTTATTTGTGGTACCTTCGTTGTTCTGATACCCATAACACAAGTGCTAAAGCTACTTACTTTGGGATCGGAGCAATGTATGTGATGTTGTCTAATATTTATTTATTTACTTAGAGCTTTCCGGATGATTCTGGAGAATTGGTACGTCCAGTCAACAGTCTTAGCCATTGTGCCAAAGACGTTCTACGACAATTTGCACATATTTTTCATAAATCTTATGGTATCTGATTAACGCTAATGTATACTTGGTCTAAATTTGCTAATAATTCCACGCTATATGCTGGTATGATTGCGGAAAACGGCTATTTATATCTGATCTTGATATTTACGGCGCTAGACGTTTTTTGGACTATTTATTTTGCGTCAACTTCTCAACTAGTAAGTATGTAGTCTGATGATAAACCAGTTTACTCGTGAGCGACATTTTACATCGCGCAGACCAGTCAAGCGTTCTGAAACAGGGCACTGTTTCGATAATTTGAACTTATTAAACGAATATGATTTTGTTTAGCCTAAGCGGCGTGGCGTAAGAAGGGTTGTGGAATCAAAACACCAATGCGAAACCTCAAAACACTTTACGTAAAAGAATTGGTGGTCTGTAAAAATAAAAATCAGCGCCGCGGCGCTTGCGTCACGGCAAATGCTGAGTGGTTTCCCTTTTGGTGCATTGAACTATTAGTGTACGTTATTTTATTACGTTAGATGTGCCTACCTGTGTAATACCTTCGATTTACATATTTGTTAAAACTGGCATGTATTGTTTTGCACTGAATAAACGTTTTTTTCTTTCTTTCTTTAAATCAATAAATAGAATTCAATAACAATAAAAAAATGTCTTAATAAAGTGAATTACCTAAAAACACTTCTTAACATAAAAACCTATGCAGGTTATCTACCAACTACAAATCCCATGTGAAACAGTCTACCACAAATGTATCTGGCCAGAACCATTTCCTTACTGAAATCAAAAGAACTGTAATAATTGCTCAAGGTACAATTAGGAATTTATGTAAAAACGGGTTTAATTTAAATTCTATCAAAGATAAAAATTATGCGATTCTACTTTTAGCGTTTACAACATTGATTATAAATGTCACTATGTATTTATAGGATATAAATATCTGTAACATCTAATTTAGAAATAGTAAAGTATTCCATGTAAATAGTTTGATTCAGACTCTGATTGTATACCAATTAGTACACAAGATATTTGTTAAAACTTTTCCGTTAAGGGTTTAAAATTCATGGGTTTTATACTTATATCATTCGCGCTTCCATGACTCCAAAGCCGTCTCATTAATTAATAGAGACAAATAAAATGTCGTTATGGAACAGATTCTGACGCGGTGTGAAAATAAGCGGCAATTATTGTAAAATATGTTGACACACCGTGAATAAAGAAAATCTTTAAATAATGAGGAATACACCTACCTATTCATCCGTTAATGACACTAACGGGCTGTTAAATGTTGCAATACAGGTTGAAGTTGAAAATTAACAAATGATTATTGTGCGTCGCTTTAATGAGTCGATCGTAAAAATGATTAATATGTTTCTGACTAAAAATAAGATTTCATTACATTTTGACAGGAAACTCTTTATTTTTCTCATTTGTTGCTTGTTTGCAATTGTTTTCCTTGTTTTTTCGAATCGCATTCGTTGTTGAGGATTTTTTGCTGTATTGCCTTAAAACAATTGCTTTAAAACAGTATTCTTCAAACGTGTTCCGACTATCTTTAAGTTAAAATTTTGAGGCGATTGTTGAAATTTGGAGTTGTTTGCATATAAGAAATAAGAAATATTACTTACCTACAAAGTTTAAGATTTCCGACTTTCAAAATCTCGACTTATGCAGTATGTTCAGGCAGGCTGGTTGCAACTTCATTGCATATAAACAGGTCACACACCATCACAAAAGATGTCCTTTCTAGACACATTTAAAGTAGACGATCTGCCAATAGTAATGGCAAGGGATAGAGTCCATATCCGTCAGTTGCCATACAGTATATTCTATTCTCCTACTTTTGACTCAGATGACAAGCTCTCTAACCTCTCTGAATACATACATTATGCCCAGTTTCGTCACCTAGCATTTAACCATGCAATATTTTACACGATCTAACTGTCCTCTGTCTCAACTGTAGCAAGATTAATGATCAGCCATAATAGTTACACACCACTACGTAGAATTGAATTAAGGCTGAATTGCGGTAATTCATCAGAAGTTTACACCTGTTAAGTTAAAACGTAAATACAGCCCACATTTAACCTTTCTTAGTGAAAAATTATTCCGATAGGTGGGTTGTGGTTGTAATGACCCGTATTATGGGAATGATTTACGTTTAGACTTGAAAATTTAAGAACAAGCCGGTGGTATTTACGACAAGATATGTTGATCGTAATCTTGCAGCGGTCTGTAAATTAAAGACTATGTTAAAAAGATTAATCGTATGGCGTTCTGTCTGCGACTCATGTGAACGTATGTTGTTGTTTTGTTTCTTTTGTTTTACAACCGAGCTTATAATCGCGATTTCGTACATAAGCATTGACGTCTTTTTTGTTGATCTCACAAAAAAACATTTCCTAACCTGGATAATTAAAAAAAAATATCTCATATCTTGTTGTGGTGCGTAATTGTTTTTGTAAAATTGGGTCAGCCAGTTTTTATTCGCCTATATAAAATCCTTACAAACATTCATGATCATATTTGATCACATTTTTTTTTATTTGATCAGTCCAGAGCTACATTTATTTCTGGATGATAAAATTAGCTCTGTAAGGTCTGAACAGATAAAGGAATGCTCCTGGATAAGAAGACTCAAGAAAATGTTAATCAGGTTAGAGACGCAAAAGCAAAAGTAACGATGTGTGTTCGATTAAAAGTCTGGTTTTGAATGCAACTGATCACTGACGTTTTTACGGAGCCATTTCAGCTCATCCCAGTACCCAAGGTACTATTAACAATATTTATTTTGGCAACAAGAACGCAAGTAGAAGTCTATTTTTGTATCCACTTTTACTTTATAATGACGCAAGAAGATTTACGCATTGTATTCGCATGCCCATAAAACTGTCGATACGGGATCGGCGAGCGATGTCGGCGAATGAAAGAGGACTCCGAAGGGCGTTTACATGTCTAAGATAATCTAGCTTCAGTGCTTTATGCTTAAGTGCTATGTTTCACTTTATGTATCCTCCTAACTAGCTCTGTGGAGACTGGAGATTCAGCGGTATGGTCAGTGCCAATTCTAGCTTTCATTTTCCGTTTTCATACCAAGTGACGTTATTTCCAATAAATAGGCATCATTACCAATATTGTGGTTAGTAACGAGTTATACCTTCTTTCTCTTGTAACTCGATATCCGTCTTGGTGGCAAAACCGTTACATAGTAATCAATTTGATTTACTTTTCTAACTCACTATTTATGGCACGTTCGAACAAACGAATATTTGCCTTGAATTAGATTATTATTGTTGAAATATCTTCGTTTTGTAGATTACATTTACGGAGATAAGAAACCACATTCTTGCAATACTTTATATTTGACTTGTTTCTAAACTCCGCTTCCACAAAATTTGTTCAAATTTTGACTCTTGCAACTACTATATTTATTTCCTTCCTTCATGACCTGGATGAAGTAGGTACGTCGTGATTACCTAGGCACTCCTATCTAGAGCCAGTCTTCGGCGACCATGACTGTTCTGACATTTAGCCCTGCACCGCGCGCAATTGT
This sequence comes from Conogethes punctiferalis, assembly GCA_031163375.1. Taxonomy (NCBI): domain Eukaryota; kingdom Metazoa; phylum Arthropoda; class Insecta; order Lepidoptera; family Crambidae; genus Conogethes; species Conogethes punctiferalis. The sequence continues at coordinate 9,604,316 of CM062090.1, read as the reverse complement.
GTGCATATGACTGCCCTTTACTACCAAGTATTTTATGTACACCCACCGGAACGACAATACGGAACAGAAACACCTACGAACTGAAGTAGGGTAAGGTCGCTTAGAATCAACATATGATTAGCGGTAGCCATAGTGTGGAATGTGGTATCTTCTAGAGCATTCTGCAGGTGGAAAGCTGCATGCGCTCAGAATGGGTTGACTCAATCGGCCTTGGTTTGTTTATGTATAACATGTTAGTTGTTGTGAAAATATTAGTCATTATCATTTACTATTTGCGTTTGTGCTTTATCTTTTCTGTCATCTCCGAGATGTGTTTATTTGCAAGCTAATACTATATTTCATGTATCTAAAGTAAAAAGGATTTACATAGTCATCATGGCTAATAAAATAGATAAGTCTCAAAACTTCATTAATACATTTAAATATTTTATTTCTGAGATAATTTTGGGAATTCATGAAATGAACGACAGCATGAGTAATCACACGTTTAAAATTGACATGAATAAGGCGACGCCGTAATCCTACATTTAGTAGATAAAGACAGGTCAATCCAACCTTGACGAATTAACTACGATGTTCGTGTTTAAAGCATCTTTTATCATAAAAGAAATACTTGCTTATAATCATTAACCTCATTATAACATAATAAAATGTTTTTATATTCCACCGATACTCCGAGAATTTATGCCAATAAAATTTGGTTAGGACTTTCGGGAAAATTCGGAGTTATCACACTTAAAATCGCGTTATTTATAAAGGCCGGCTTATACCGTGCAGTCGTCTCGGTGAGCGGAAAATTTGTATCGTGACGTGAATTATCGTAAACAACCATTAGCATTGCAGCAAATAGCTCTATAGGTACTTTAAGTGTTGCCAAATTATTGGTTAACATTAGGTTTGGACCATATGTATTCTATTTGAGTGTCTAAGAAATTGTTCTTCATTGTTATTTTGTTTTTCTTCGAATTCACCAATATTTACTATTACCAGCTAAGTGCCGTCCACTGCTTAATCAAGGCCAGAGAACGCCGACCATCTCGTATCTGGGCAATCTGTATCCATTTTCGGGTACCCATCTTTCTCAACTTTTACACCGCTACCGGGGGAAGACGAAGTGATCTTTGAGACTCACAACTCCCAGACTGGGAGAGCATAAGCCTCCTCGTATCGCTAGCTGTGCAGCGGCTGGCAATCCTGGTCCGGGAAGGGCAAATACCTCTACCCCGGCTCCGGGGAGCAATAGAGTGGTCCCCGGGCGGACCACCCCTTCTTTAACCAAAATCCATTCCAACACCCACTATTCCCTTATTATTATAAACATTGTAACTCCTATTATCGACATGCATCCTAAGCCTTCGCTTCGAACTCCATGGCTACTGTCATGATCTACACTACGGTGACTCTTAATTTACAAATGAATGAGATTACAGTGAAGTCAAATTACCGTCTAAGCCGTCCTTCGTTATGCCGTCTAATGCAAACGTTCCATGCTCTTTTTATAAATATCAAGCATCGCCACACTCTTTGCCCTGATCCCAAAATAACGTATCCATTCTTATTTTGGTAAAGGATATTCGAATGTTGAGTGATTTTTATTTTAATACACAAAACAACACAACTGTTGATGGGGATTACCATGACTTAGGGAGATGGGACTATGTAAATAATAATATGTCAACGGAATAAGGGATCAAGTGGGAGATTCACAGTAAGTAATTAAGACTTTTCACAGCAAGAAATTGAAATGCAATCGGATGTTTACGTTTTAAATACACCTATTGCATTTGAATTGATGCATGTAAAGGGTGAACAGCTGACAAGACCGATACTTTCAAAGCAATTATCGAAGGGTCGAAGCTAATGACATTGATACACTTTGTCTTTCAACGTTGATTCGCTTGTTATCTGCCTACGTTTTCCGTAAATGTACCCTTTTAACCGGAGGTATCTATTTTGGGATTTTTATTAAACTAGTTTTGGTGAGAAATTCTAATTCTTGTTCGATGTCAATGAACTCAGTATGTTTGAAAAAGGAGAGAAATTATGTGAAGTCGATATTGTTTTTTGTTTTTGTTTGATTTATTTGTTTTGTGATTTGCATTGTGGGTGCGTCGTACCGTTTTGGTTGACTATAGAAAATTGTAACTTTGAAATGATTAATTAAAGGTCGTAGACGTCTTCTGAGTTTCTTTTGGTTGCATTCAGTCTCTATTGATTTATAAGTTATGTAAATAGATAATTCTTAACAAATATTTTAATGAAATAGAATTTGAATACAATGTCATTTATATTTTTATATATAGTATCACATAGTGGTTTTCTGTAGCCTCGTGGAATTGAAAAAGAACCTACAAGTATTTTGCCCAGTAAACTTTTCTTTACTGTTACCACCATTACTACGCCAGGCTGAAAGGCGCGTCTTTTTAGGGTTCCGTAGCCAAAATGGCAAAAACGGGACCCTTATAGATTCGTCATGTCTGTCTGTCTGTCTGTCTGTCTGTCTGTCTGTCCGTCCGTATGTCACAGCCAGTTTATTCCGAAACTATAAGAGCTACATTATTGAAATTTGGTACGTAGATGTATTCTGTGAACCGCATTAAGATTTTAAAATAAAATCAGAAAAAAATCCAAAATTTTTGGGGTTCCCCATACATAGAACTGAAACTGAAAAAAAAATTTTTCATCGAACCTATACGTGTGGGGTATCTATGGATAGGTATTTGAAAATAATATTGAGGTTACTAACACCATTTTTTTCTAAACTGAATAGTTTACGCGAGAGACTGTTCCAAAGTGGTAAAATGAGTGTCCCCCCCCCCCCCCGTAACTTCTAAAATATGGGCATGATAAAACTGAAAAAAATATATCATGTGTATCACTATGAAAACTACTAACGAAATTTGGTTTGAATCAAATCTAGCCAGTAGTTTTTTTTTAAACGTCATAAATCAAATTGCCTAATTTTTTCATTTAATTAACTCCAATATAATAAAACGTAAAGAAAAACATTTATTTAGCGGTATAGTGGTACGGAACCCTACGTGCGAGAGTCCGACTCGCACTTGGCCGGTTTTTTATCATCAGCCTGCAGCCAGCAGGTAGCAGGTCCACCGGTGCACATCGCTCTCCCTCTACGACTTCTTATTATACATCTGATAGAGTATATACTTGTAGAAGTTCGTTCCTGAAATTGACCCGACTAGTAAACAAATCCGGAAACATTACATAGTCGTAACTACTTAATGACTGTCGCTATATGCCATCGAGGTCGTATTTCTTTATTGCCTGTATTACGTTGGCATAATATTTTAGATGGAGCCCCTATAAAGCCCCCTAGTAATTTGTAAATTCAAATCTTTGGTTTTTATTAAACTTAAGTACAACCTTAAGTTTAATAAAAACCAAAGATTTGAATTTACAAATTACTGGACAACAACCTAATCTCTTTTTTTGCTTGCCATCGGGCAAAAATGAGCCAGTACTCATGCTGTGCTAATATAAAAATAAACCTGTTTCGGTGGCCTAAGTTACAAACGCCGACTAAAGAGTTACTATGAATCAAATATATGATAATGACTTTGCTTTTTGTTTACAAATTACTCAATAACAAAGTCAGGAAGTAGGTTGTAATGCAACCGTGCATAAGAAAGCTCGTTAAGCTGTCCTGCGTTTTTTAAAGCTTGGTATAGCAGACGAGCCTCGAGTGCGGTATTTGCCAAGTTCCAACCAGGCGTTTAAACCACATGAGAAATTGGAATCATAAGAAGTCCCTTAAGGAGAAGCCACACGGTGCGGTCCAGCGCGGCAGCGGATCGACTGATTGATATTACATTGCCACTTCAACACTACAAGTAGACACGGAACTGAAGTGTCAAACCGCAATGCATACCGTACAGACATGAGACGGTGCGACGCCGCACCGCACCGTGTGGCTTCAGCCTTAGTCGACTCTTACGACACCCACGAGAAGAGATGAGCCGGTGTTGTGTATTCGTTTCCTGTCACCGTACGGATATAGGATGTAAGGGAGCACCCGATCATCTTTTTGTTTTAAGCCCTCACATGCCCGTTGTGCATCCTGCTGAATAAAAGACGAGGCTCTGGCAACCGAATGGTGGCGGTATAACCATCACAATTGAAGGCGTAGCTAAATTCTACAGGCCGATGGGCAGCAGCAACTTCGAAGTAAGGAGCTACGCCTTGCGATTGCCAACCCGCATGCCCAAGCTTAGCGCGGCGATGGTATACCCACAGGTTTTTGACGAACAACTGGAGATGCCTATGTCCAGCAATGGACTGCAATAGGCTGATTATTTATTTATTTATTTAACACTTGGTATTTCACAGTACATAGCACCAAAACATACACAAGTTAGACAGTGAACACATGTGACAGACAAACAAATAAAAACATATAAAGTATACACACAAGTCACAAATTATTTAACCTGCTTCTCAACTGAGAACCCAGCCAGTTCATGTGTGTACATAACATTAGCCGGGACGCCAGTCAAGAAACAGCTTGGCGTTTCTTAAAAATAATCCCAGACATTGGTAGTGGACATCGGAGTCAGGCAGCTATAAAAGCAAATCGTTGAGAATTGAGAGTGCCCGAGCTGTCGGTGCGTTTATCTTCACCGTATCACCGTACCTCACGGTAACCTTTAGATAGATGCAAATAATGATTGATAATGATATTAAAATAAGACTCGTTTTACGAATACGACTCTTCAGATTAAAATTCCGTAATCTATTTCAGTTATCATAGCAACATAGGTTTGTTCAGTCGAAACCATCCATCCGTATCAATGATATCTCTTCGTTCGTCAAGCTAAAGATCAGTATGCTGATTAGATACAATGCGGTCATGTGTTTAGTTACTTTTGTGTGTAGTCACCTGATCTACTGAAATACCCGTGTATGTGTCAGAGAATGCACACCCATCATCAGATCTTTAAGTGAGGTTTGTACCAGGATCTCCTCATCATATAGATATGTCCACATCGAGGGGCGTCCCCTACACTAAAATAGGGCGTAAAGGCCTTAGGCCAAGTCCATACCACAGACTGGCTCGGTGGCTCAATTGGTATGACTCCAGCTCGGTCTGAACCAGGGGTCGTCGATCCCCACCCGGGTCAAACATTCGTGTGATGAACATTTATGGTTGTCCCCTTTCTGGGTGTTTATATTTGTACTAGCTTTTGCCCGCGACTTCGTCCGCGTGTTTAGATTTTTACATACAAAAGTTTTTTCCCAATAACTCCCGTTCCCGTAGGAATTTTGCAATATCGCGTTGCAAGTAAGCTTTACGTTCATTAGAGTACCTGCATGCCAAATTTTAATCATCTATCTTACGCGGTTTAGATTTTTTCATACAAAAGGATTTTCCAGCTAATTTCCGTTCCCGTGGGAATTCGGGAATGCCTTTCTTAGTGCACTTCTACATTTCAAGTACCTACGTTTAGCCGTTTATAGGCATATAAATGTCAGTCAGTAAGTCAGTTTATTTAGATTTAATTTTACCAGTAAGGCCATTTATTGAGAGTAATCAGTAGTTTTGTGCTGTGAGTTTATTTCTCGGCCTTTCAAGTTTTTTCCTATTGAATCCCGTAAAGGGTTGATTTAGGTAAATATTTGAAGTTTTATCTTTTTCGGAGTGGAATTTATCGAAACGCTTTCTTAGCAATAATACCTACGTCATAGTATAGCTTTATGAATGCAAAGTCTTAGCACGAACTGTTTAAAATTGACAAAATTTCATACATACTTTCATCCCCTATTTTATCCCCTTGGGGGTAGGAATGATCAAAACCCTTTTATAGCGGATGCCTACCTCATAGTAGCTTTAAACATGCAAAGTCTCAGCCCGATCGGTTTAAACTTGATAAAGTTTCATGAATACAAACTTTCATCCCCTATTTTATCCCCTTGAAACAGAAATTATCAAAACTCTTTTATAGCGATACCTACGTTATAGTAACTTTATGAATGCAAGTCTCAGCCCGAACGGTTTAAAATTGACAAAGTTTCATACAAACTTTCATCCCCTATTTTATCTCCTTGGGAGTAGAAATGATCAGAACCCTTTTTTAGCGGATGCCTACGTAGTAGCTTTATACATGCAAAGTCATAGCCCAATCGGCTTAAAATCGACAAATTTTTATACAAACTTTCATCCCCTATTTTATCCCCTTGGGGGTAGAATTGATAAAAATCCTTTCTTAGCGAGTGCCTACGCCATAACATCTACCTGTATGCCAAATTTCAACCCGATCGGTCCAGTAGTTTGGGCTGTGCGTTGATAGATCACTATGTCAGTCAGTCAGTCACCTTTGAGTTTTATATATTTGTATTTAAGGATATATTTGTGGTACCTTCGTTGTTCTGAAACCCATAATACAAGTGCTGAAGCTTAGTACTTACTTTAGAAACGGAGCAGTGTATGTTGTCTAATATAAAAAAAAACCCAACCTGGTCTCAGACTAAGGTTGCCCTTGTAAATAAGCCCTAGATGATGACTGGGAATTTCTCCTATACCTACGCAGACCCGAGTCAATTTTAGAAACGTTCATTTCTTAACACGTTGACCGCCATGCCGGTCACCGAAGACTTAATTGGATACGACCAGGAATCTTACCCGGCACCTTCGGATCTGGACTTTAGACTTACCATTGTGCCAGCTCTTCGGATAACTATTAATATTTTGGTGGCCAGTTGCCCCCCAAAAGTTCTATATCCAACCGGTAATCGAACATGGAACCTTCAGTATCTACTTCCCCGTTTTAAGCTAATGTAATATACATTGCGTTACTAATCATCTTCATGCATGTCATCAGAACTCTGGTCATTATGAGGAAACTGCCTGATAAGAAATATAAATATACTAATGAGTTTAGATCGATTAGAACCAGAATACTGGGAATAAGTATCCATTATGTTTATGTGTGCCTGATAGGTAGCTTAATTGCTCTTTAAATAGATATGTTAGGTTATCTAGTTAGGTCGACTTATACATATCTGGAGAAGATATAGGTAAATAGATTTATTTGACTATTTGGTAGCGTCCATTGCTGGACATAGGCCTCTCCAGTTGTTCGCTACTTTGGATAAACATCTGTAGGGTTTGTCCATACTCGCCACCCTGGGCAGGCGGGTTGGCGATCGCTGGGCGTAACGTGATGCTGCTGCCCGTCATCGGCCTGTGGTATTTAGCATAGCTTTTAATTGTGATTTTATACCGCCAGTCGGTTGCCAGAGCCTTGTTTATTATCGGCAGGATGCACAGCGTGTAGGTGAGGGTGACTTGGAGCAAAAAGGGTCCCTTTATATGCCTGCAGCTTTACTTATGAACTAGCTGTGCCAGCGGCGTCGCACGCGTGGATATCGGGTTTCAAAATAACGGACTTCCATAAAATGGTGTCTAAATTTTAAGTAGACCTCTAACAATACATTGGTGAGAACCGCTTTCAATTCCATGCAGTATATTTTGCGTGATGTGCATTCAAACATACAGATTGAAAATTCTCCCGTTTTCCCAACATTTTCCTTCACTGCAATGCTCCTATTGATCGTAACGTGATGAAAAGTATCCTATTACCTGCCCAGGAGTATGAAGAATATTTGTACCAAGTTTCGTTGAAATCCGTTCAGTAGTTTTTGTTTCTATAACGAACATACAGACAGACAGACAGACAGACAGACAGACAGACAAAAATTTTTCTGATTGCATTTTTGGCATCAGTATCGATCACTTATCATCCCCTTATAGTTATTTTCAAAATATATTTAATGTACAGAATTGACCTCTCTACAGATTTATTATAAGTATAGATAATCAGATTGGTTTGTAAAATTTAAGCCATTGATTAGGAAAGAATTCGGTTACGCAAAATACCTAGGTCGTTTAGTCGAACAAAAAATGGTCTGTAGCAGTGTATTTATTCTGAGATATCGAGTCATTAATTGCTGAAACGTTTACAAATTACTTGTTGGCAAACAATTAGATACCTACGCCTTGAAAACTACGATTGGGAACTTGCGATTGGTTGTGTTTATTGTATAATAAATTATATATATATTTAACTATGTGTGAGATGAAAACGAATTGCCTTGAGTCGCGGGATCGCTTTTAATTCGAGATAAGAATTGCTCAAGAAGAATCGGTACAATGAATCTTTGTTTCATTTTATCTCGCATTGACATTGCTGAAACCGTCCGAGCGATATATATTTCTTTGTATTGACGTAGGTACATACATCTTTAGTGCGCATGTCAAAAGAATTATAAATAATCTGTACGTAGTACTTAATACTTCCATGAAATAATCTTACATAAACTTGACAGATTTCATTATTATCTGAAAGGAATTCTAAAAGTGGATATCTGAACGTTTTTTGTACCCTTACAAAAGTATTATGCTATTGTACCTAAATTTGAACGCCCCCCTACTACGATATTATTCAACACGTCACTATTATTATTTTGAACTAGTGAAAAGCATTCATCTGGTTTATGTTCTGATAAAGTTGGTGTTATGTTTACATTCATTTGTTTACCGTTTTCTGGATTGAAATTTTATAGATAAGCCGGCAGTTTTAGAATCACTTCATAATTATTGCGATAAATGTTTGATAAAATTAAGTGTTGGATTAAACAAACAATACCTTGAAATACATGTCTATGCATTGATTGAGTGCCATTATCTACGAAGGTACTTTGATATTAACTAAGTTTTTATTAGCGCCTGTGAAATGACGAATGGATCTATCAACTATTAAAGTACAGTGTAATTTAAAACTGAAATCCAACCTTTTTCCCTTTAACGTTGTAGTTATTTTAGTATATCTTTCTATACAATATTTAAAAGTTTCACAGGTCTGACAATGTTCACGCATACCACTTGATGTTACGCACAAAAATGATTTATGAAATGGTTTGTTTGATGCTAATTATAAGGACCATTAACCGCGAAACATGTCTTCCTAATCTTTACTCTTTGTTTGTTTCCTAGACGACTTGAAGTTTTGTTTGTATCAATTGTGTAACGCTTGATGATGATTTGCAGGGTGTCGCCGAGGCACGCGGGGCTGAACGCAGCGGCCAGCCGGCGCGCGCGTCTACACTGTATCGACTGGTCTGCGCCCGCGCCGCACGACTCGCACGCAACAGCCCACACACATCCTGCGTTTCCCCACTAAACTGTGCCCACCAACCGTTACAAGTGCAAGTGGACTAAACACGTCAACTCTAAACCCCAGTGAAAACCCGGATCCCCAGTGGTTCTGTTCAGTGCTCGGTAGCCGAGTGAATGCGCGTGTGTTTCGACACCCTCTGCTTTGGATCGTCACAGCGAGTAGCTGGTGACGATGAGCCGAGGTCCATAGTGAATTCCGGTGGTGGAGCGCTAACCGTGGCGCCTACGGTCAACGGCGACAGACGCGCGTTAGACGAAACTTATAGAGAAGCGGAAATTAATGGTACAATGGGGACTCCTAGCGCGATGAATACCGATTCGGAAAATTGTGTTGCGAACGCGACGTTAAATAACGATATGCAGCCTCTGGTGGAGAGGATTAGGGAGCTGGAGACGCTGTTGAAGCAGCGGGACCAGGAGATGGTGGATCTGCGCTCGCAGTTGGACAAACTGCAGAGCGTGTTTCCTTACCAGCAATATGCGCGGGCGTCGCGGGCCCCGCGCAAGCAGAGGGCTCAGGGCATATCCGCCGAGCCGCAGACGAGCTCGTCCCTGCAGGATCTGGCGCACCAGACATTCCCGACGTACGACAAGAGCGAGACGTAAGTACCCTTGCACTATTTGTTAACCGATAAACCAGTTGATAAATCGAACAGCGCGTAAATAGTAAATATTTACGACGATGTAGTGTACTTAAGCAGTCGGATGCGATAATTCTCATATCTAGAAGAAATGATGTTCTTTGGACAGTTTCCAAGTTGGGGAAACGGCACGTGCAGTCGTCTTATCGGAGAAAAGTTCAATGACGTCATTATTGATTCAAACTCATCAGCGGATGCTTTAATCGTACATCTTATCCGTCTGCCATGTCGGGTTTGTTTGTTTTGGACTTTCACTGCGTCGAGTCCGCCATATTTGTTTGACCTAACTTTTATTTATTGTTGATTTTGAGGAACTTCGACGTTTTATTCACCCGTGAAGGGGAATTGGTTCGGTGCCGTTGCGTTATTATTTTTCAACGGCACGAAGCGGATAATTAAATATGACAATCATTATGATGGCTAGAATTAACTCACACCTGTTGTATGCCGGTGCGTTGTGAGGCTATCGTGGGACAATGTACAAATAAATCTTCTGGTTTAATTTATTTAAAGTCTATGATGAGGATGTAGATTTGTTTCTTCTCAGTAAAGATTCTAAACATAATGTGTATTTGCATTCTTTAGCTTTTTTAGAACCTCACTCGTAGGTAAGCATAGTAAAAGACCAATTCAACTTATTAAATGAACAAGTGAGTACATACCAAATGTTGTGATGCTTTTTAATTGATGAAGTCACAGTTACAACATCATTAAATTGCTGTCGAGCTAAATCATCGTATTAATTGTACCTACCCATTATTAGCGGCAGATCAGACTACTAATATCAAATACCGATTCGTTTTGGTATCAAATTGATTCAATCTAACGTCATGTAAGTAGATTATTTCATGTAAACAGGAGTTACATACACAAATATCGTGATCAGTCAATAAATGATTCAATATTGATCTCAAAATTAGCACGTTTTTGTGTATTGGATTCAGGAAAAACGAAGGCATAAGGTTTTCGTTAGTTTCATGACATATTCAGTTGGGGTTTTCTGTTTTAGTTAGGAATGTATAAGGTGTTAACTAATTAATGTCAATTATTTTAAAGGTAGTGAGTGTACGTTGTGACTAACATTCGTACGAAATCAAAGAAACAAAACAGGATCAAAAGTTTGATACCAAAACTAACTAAAAAGAAAATTAATCAGACTGTGCCAGCTGATTGGTAGGCACGAATGATCAATTCTAATGTAGGTACAATGATGTCAATGTATCTACCACGCTATAAAGATATGGCTAAGAAGATAGTAATGTGTCTAGAATAGAACTTGGAAACATAACATGTCATCATATCAAGATAGAGTAGGTACACAAAATCAGCCAACAAGAAGTCATTAGGTACTTGTGGAATACTGCACCTACTAAGGTTCATATCAGAAATTTTCAGTTCTTTTCACCTGTTAATCCTTTTTTTTTTGTTTTTTTTTGTTCACCTGTTAATCCTGTCATACCATAAATATGTTGCCGTATTTTTTTCAACATACTTCGGAAGTATCAAAAGAAAATTAACTTTAGGTCTATTTAAGATAAATACTCTTTATAATAATACCCACAAAAATATGAAAGAAAAAAAATATAAACCATAGCGTACGTAAATTTTGTTTAATAATGACAGTTACAAGTACCAAGTGTATGTATTTTTCGTCACCTATATGATATTAATGCAGAATTTAAGATGTCAAGTAAAGTTGTAAAGGATATAACTTAAGACCAATAAAGTTTTGATTACATAAAAGTATAGGTTATCGGGTGTCTGTAAGTATCTACTGTACGCACAACTGCCACGATCGTGTATAAAAAAATTGCCTGTCTACAAGTCGGACGAGGTAATTATACATATGAGGTATGCCTTCCTTCTCTTGATTTTGCTTACCGAAATTCTTTTATATTATAATTGTGGGTAGTCCCGATGCATCCATCGTCTATGAATAAAATCTACAACTTTTAACTCTTTACTCAAAAAAATGAGTGCTGTCATTTGTGTGTGCTCTAAAGTCTTACTTCCTCATAGATCTCAAGTCAGATTCAAGATTTGAAGACTTATGTCCGAATTGTTGATATTTATTATTTTTAATTGAAAAAATATAACATAAGAGGAAAATAATAAAAGATCATTATCCAAAGCATTTTATTCATATTGTTCAAAATCAATGCTAAGTGTGAATTCACGATAATGATTTAAATGATTAACCTAATCAAACTCAGATGGGAGTTATCATTCAATTGGTTCACATAGATAATAATATTTTTGATATCATCTGAAAACAGATATTAATGATAGTTGCTTAAAATATCACTGAGGTCAGTATGTGAAGTGAATGCTAAGCTCAAGTTTTTGAATTGTATACGAGTTGTTGTAAAGACAATGAACAATGAACTCTAGAATATCGAATCAAGTAAAGTAGATGGTAAGTTGCGGTTAGTAACTTTGCAATAATGAGTAGTAAGTCTTCTACTTTATGACTGATGTTTATGCATTAAACATAATATGAGAAACAAAGAACTGTATTATTGATATCGACCTAACGATAATGTGGAATACAACTACTCAAAATCCAGAGGCATACATGTATTTCTCGAATTCAATTTCAGAGCGCTGATATTTACATAATTGTTAGATCATCGAATGATTCGCGATTGATCATAAAACTGATGAAAAAATGTTAAAAAAAGTGGAAACAATCAGAATAAAGCGTTTCACGATAATGCGTAGTGACGTACGAAGTAGGAGAAGTTACATATAGCCGGATAAGATAAGTAGCTCAGTTGCTTAAACTTGATATTGCCGAAGGCCTCTGAAAAGCTTCTGTATTGAATGTTAATTTCCTGGAGATGACCTGAGATTATGATTTCATTTACGAAAAATAAAAAGATACAGCAAAATTAAATCCAAAAATCCCACAACTGTAAAATACTACGCCGGTTGTAAATTTCTTTTTGTATCCACCTATCAGTATTCAGTCAGCCACAGCACTTTACCAGTGATTACCTTAAAACGGATCGTAATAGCGAGAGTGACAGGTTGAATTCAAAGTGTACACTAACATATTAGTATGCAGAACAGTGCCATGCGGGAAGGATAGTTTCGGTAAATGTTCGTCCTTCACAGGTTCAAGTGGAATGTTTTAGAACTAGCGACCTCGATGGTATAGTACATGTAAGGGGTATTAGTTCTTCTAACGATCTCCTCTAAACTTGATTGACGAATTTAGGTATTAGGGTCACCATACGTAATTTTTTAAATACATCTTCTCTTTGTTTTGGTAGAAAATGATACCTGTTAATCAAGGAGAAGCCAGAAGCTTCCTTCCTCCTGAAAAACCTTGATGAAAAAGGCGAAGTCCGGCAGGGGACAACAATGGGATGGATCTTTCTACTGTTTTCAATACTACTAGATAGCTACATAGTTACGTACCTATTATATTTCTGTTAAAGTCAAAGTATTTTGGTGCCTATTTCGGTATATCTATAGATATGGACGAATATCGCTTCACGTTTCTAGTAAACACTGTTGTGTGTTTACTGCCCTTGTTTTCTGAGAAAATTAATTATCCTATTTTTATAGTTCATACTATGCTTGAATATATTTTAAATTTAAACACATCTGTTGTAGAAGTAATTAGTTATTCTAAAATAATAATCGATGTACGAAACTGTTCCTGGTTCTTCTCAATATCAACACTTACGTGATTTTACTAGTAGTTTTTATAGTTATAGAGATGAATTCATATTTTGAATATGTAAACGTTAGGTGTTTAATGCTTTGTATATTGTATGGCACTGTATCAAATATTTTAAAAAAATTCGTTGATTTTACATCATTATCTGCTCGCTCACCTATGCTACTTTGAAGGATAATAATTGTGGCTGCTGAATAATTTATATCAATTGACCAATTTCAGCTTTTCAAATGTATTTTTAGAGTACTTATCGATTTTTATTCAATTAATCTGTTCCATCCGGCATATAGTTGTGATGGTAGGACACGACAGCCGGTAGCCAAGCCGAGGTTCAAGGCGATTAGATAACCTCTCTGATTGTCCGTATCTCAGTCCCATCGCACGTACGCCGAATTACTCGTCGAATACTAGCGAACAATGTCATCTGTGCAATTACGTCTGGGGTATTTAGTTTTCCCTGTTTTTCATTGCTAGGAAGTGGAGTAGTTTTTGCCTACTAATTCATCGTGTTTTTGGACAGTCCTTGAAGACTTAAACTGAGTCAACTGTTTAAATGCTAAATACGAATACCAAACTCGTTTCAGAAACACACAATTTGGTAAATCAGAACATTGTGTCCTTCTATTTTCTGTAACTCTATTTAGAGTAAATAAAGAAATGTTAATATGAATTTGTACCATTTTGAGAAAAACCACGCTGTTATTTGGGTTCCGTAAAAACTGTTGCATAAATTCATTAGGTCGTTTCAGAATTTTCACGCATTGTTGATACATCTGACTGCTGAAATCACATATCACGCAAAACATTGATGATATTAATAAAAATCTCACATGCTAAACTATTATCATCTTACCATCAAAAGATAAGAAGAATCTCAAAAATATCCAAATAAACATGTAGGTAAGTTGTATAGCGTCATAGGTACATAAATAAATGATTGCAAATCTGAAAGAGAAATCACTTCAATCAGTTTCAATTGATTAGAAGCTATTCTTATTCCTTCTACGAAAAATGTGTACATTTTACCTACTTGATTAATAAGATATACCTACATCATTATCATCATTAGCCTGCACACGTCCAATGCTGGACATAGGCCTCCCCCAAGGAAAATTTTAATTTTGGGGATTGGTAACCGCAGTAGGTTTTATTTGTACTCAAGTAAATGCTGGTGCCCGTTTCCTAATATTCCCTTAGTCTTCTTCAACGCCACCTACGCACGGAATGAGATGGGGTGGTCCTATTCTAAATCCGGAAATCACACGGACAGACATACCTAAATAGAATTACGACGAGATTCCACCGAAACGCAAATAACACAGGATATTTGACATAAAATCTCTTTCTTGATCTTTACAAAAGTCATGTTATTGATTAACCCATTAATGGCCAAGGGAAAAGTACAACGATTTATTTAGATTTTTTTTATTTAATTATAATAAGGGTTACAAAAAAATATTAGAACATGAAAAAAAATCGAAAATTTGTTTATTTAGATTTTTATAGGGGTGTACCCAAATTGGCACAGTGGCCACTTAAGGGTGTTAATTTTTGTAACAAGTTTTTTTACATGCGCAATGTTTCTTGCGTTTTATGTAGGCACTATGGCTTTGATTGTGCCAAATACACAGCATACTCGTTTCGGTAGCTTTTCAGGAACGTAGTCAGCACCGTCCAGTTCAAACCATCTACTTTACATGTCAAAGTTCAAGCAGAGTGTCGCTGAGGCGATTGTTTTTGATATAATCTGATTATGTTTCATTGAAATAGTAGTTGGTCCATAGCTTACTCTTAGGATTGTATGTGCAACCAACAAGCATTTGATAAGGCCATATCAATCATGGAGGTAAATAAAACCCACCACCATTTTTACCATGAATGCCAGTTCTGTATAGTGAAATGGATTGATTTATTTCATCAACTCCACCCATGTTACATGTTCTTTAGAACATCTTCTTGTTAACCTTATGGTTCTGTAGGGTAGTAGGGTTTCCGGAGCTCGTGGGGGGTTAGGGTTGGGCCGGCATGGAGGTGGCAACTGACAGGTAACTGACCAGTTACTTGCCCGTTGTAACAGCAACTTGGGCTTCTCTTTCGCTTTCCATCAGGCGTAGGGAAGCCATCATGTCGAGCCACTATATAAAAAAAAAACATCTTTTCAGTCCCTGCCGGAGTCCAAATTCTCCACTTGGCTCTTCTATCCTAAGGAAGTGAAGAGTATCCGGAAGAAAACTGAGAAGAAAGAAGAAATTGACAACTAATACTCAACATTTTCTGAAATTTCAATCTGAAAATTAGGTGGAGAATAGTAATCGAAACCCTCTTCTTCATCAGTAACGATACTGGGTTCTAGTGGTGGTTGATCTAAATCATAATCTAAATTGTCACTATCTTCAAGGGTGGAATATATAGCCTCTTCCTAGCCTTCAAAGCTGTTACTTGTACTATATCTAAGCCTACGACTCTGTAAAACTCTGAAAAAAATATAGATAATATTATTCCACTTGTGGCCACTGTACCCGAATTGGCACAGCGATATTTCGAATGTCGCTGAAACTTATATTCTCATCATATGTTACTGCAATATAGTACAAATGAATAATTAACTATTTAATTTCGTATAATTAGAAGCAAATATGGTGTTTACATTTGTCTACATATTATAATATTTAAAAAACTATACATACCTCCATGCCAATCTTGATTAGGAAATTCGGCAAGTAATTATTACAAAATTACAAATGTTCTCTAAAATTTATAATTGCAAATTAAATCTCTGTAGTCCTAACTACTCAAAAACGCAATAATATTTCCCCTGGTGTCAATACTGTTTTTTTCTACCCTCAATAATTAAGTGTTCCCAAATGGGTACAGCAACCAAGAATGGGTTAACATCGTAAAGGTGATAATATTGTGGTGAAACTGGAAATGAAACGACTTCTGCATAACACGAGCAACGATCAATCAAGTTGAGCAATATCGTCCATTAAGGATCCTAGATGTGTGACCGATAACGTTTCTCAGACTAAACTTTATCCTTATAAGGAACGATGAATATTTCTTACAAAACTACACTGAATAATTTTATTTCAAACCAGACGTGCGTTTTAAATTTTAAATTTTCTATGTAGTTTTCTTTAAAACTAATATTGACGGCTAAATTGCCGTATAGCCTCGACAGATTTATGTAGAACCAAAACCAAACATGTTAGAAACCTTTATAGCTTTTTCATTTAAAAAGTCTTATTCAACTAGTCATTTTACTATCGTTTACAAAAGTAATTTTACCTTCGCATACTTGTTCCGCTACTGACATAACATTATTAATGTATGTATTTTATATGTCCACATCAATTATCCCTGCTTGACTATTAAATTGCTTTCCGTTATCAACCATATCGACCATGTCACTTAGCGATTAGCTGACGCCATCTAGAGTCCTTATAGATTGAGTCAGTAGTGACACTAACCGACATAAATGATATAGAAGATAGAGGTGAATTAATTATTACAAACTAAAATCAGATGTCTTTTATTATTATTATGTATTCATGTCTTATTTAGTTGTGACCATGCCTTTCGAATTAATTTGATGTAATTCAACCCAGAACAAACATTAATGTTTTCCTGGTTTAACAGAAGTAAAGTTTCTTGTTTTAGAAAATAAGGCAAGCGAATATTTGACAGATTATACGAAACAAAAAATAATAAAAACGGAGGAAAGTAGGCTGCCGATAAAGATTAGGTATAGATTTCAAAAGTACTCAAAAACGCCTTTATTGTCAATTTTCTTGTAAATCCTACAATCTATAGAACTTAATTTAATTTTAAAGCAAAATAACCGCACCGCATGCAGTCCTGGACGCAAAACCTGAACGCACATTACAAATATGTACTTCTAACGTGATTTCTCAGCTGGCTAAAGAAGTTAGATAACGAGAGTTACTTCTAAATATAATATTTAGCGGTAAATCTCGAACATGTTCATATTAACCTTTTGATGAGGTTAAAGATATCTACGATTCCGTAGTCTGTTGAAGATATACGTGAAAGCGGGAAGATGCGTAAGGCAAATAAGCGATGGAAACTCGACTCACAGTGCAAACCGAACATGGCAATAAGAGAAATCACATTTTTTCATATCTTACCTTTTGTGGACTTGCATATACTTAGATGCAATTATCATACGTTTACACATATGCACGGCACGTATGTAAGTTTTAGTGAATCGAAAGTAGGCACTATTGAACTACTATCTAACTTCATACAGCTAATGGTTAAGGATAAATGCGCTTATTAGGTGCAATTTTACAATGTACCTACTATGTACTTGGTCGTTCATTTCTTTCCCAATTCTGAGCTTATAATAAACCCTAGTATGATTTGAATGACGTAGGAAAGAATAAAATTACACTTACTTGGTATTAAGATATACAATAATTTTTAATGGTGTTTAAGTTATTAATAACACGCGAACACGGAGCATAGCGTGACAAGTCAATAATCCATATAACATATTATTTCAATAAACATACTGGATATGGATACCTACTTAATAATTTACAAATTAGGGGCTTTTTAAAAAGATGAAATGGCATTGCCATTTAATTACTGGCGTAATTAAGTAAAAAATTGCGTTATTGCAACACGGTCGTAATTATTGATTATAAACTTTTTCGGATACTGCATTTAAATAGGGATCACGTGTCACTCGAAAATAATGAAAACTTACTAACAAGACACATACATAGCTAAACCATCATGAATGAGAAAGGTGTAAATTTTTTTCCTGCAAATTTATTTTGGAATAATTCCGTGTTTCGTTGCTTAAAAACGTTGATTGTCAAAATATTTTTCCAAGATATGATGATAAATTTAGGCATGTGACTCGATACATAAATTTTCCTGCACTTGAAGCTGCTGGAAGAAATTCTCCTCATACAAAGTGTGTCAAGTGGCAAGAGATGTTGATTTTATTGCTCAAGTACCAACAGAGTGCAAAGGAAGGACATCGGGGCTTTAACTTTTAATGAAATTGTAAGGATATCTGCAGCATTACAGTTTATAGCTGATGTTTTATTATTACTAATTGTGGCTAAATTAGGTCGCGATTACTTCGCGTGGCTATTAACACGTTACAAGCGTGACATAATATACTGTTTATTGACTTCTTTAGTGTCTAATAAATAAAATAGATAGATAGAAGACATAAAAAGGTTTGTTGTTGCTCTAAGAAAGTAATATAAATTTTAAGAAGTATAATAAAATGTTATTAATTGAGAAATCTTGTTTTTTGAATTTCCTGGTGTATTTAATTTTTGTATATTAGTGTAAACACCTATTGTTTTTCTATAGACATGAGCTACCATGTAATAAAATTAGCAAATGCTAACATCCCATGTAAACAGCCAACCCCTTTCTGACTTATTTCTTTACAATGCCCTGTTTCAGATAGGTATGTGATATAAAGTCGTTTAATTATAATAATTAAAAAAGTACATTAGTTAATCATTCGAATACTTATGTTCTCAACATTCCAACCTTTGTTCGAGTTCAAGCGACTTAACCTTTAGCTAGCTATCACCACTCATATCAGCTTATGTCGTTAGAAAACTAATCACACACGTGCATACATTAAAAAACATCATAAATACCACTATCACTATTCATCTCGAGACAGAACAAGGTCTGATTGTTAGCTTATTAGACATAGCATAGTACTGGTTTCGACTGGACCCCAGCCGCTAACATTCATTTCACACATATCTAAATTGGACGTACCTTCTATATGCGTATTAAGAACTGTTTTTGTTTAACATCTAAACGAACTGTGGGTGAAGTCAGGAAACAACAGTTGTATTTTTAGAGCGGTCACAGCAGTTACGTCATGTCGATGACCCTCACTTACCTTTGTCACGATGACAATGTGACCAGTATCTACTTTTTCGATTTCATTTGCAGTTGTGGAAGATCTTGAAATGACAATAATGTTCGCTTTTTATATCGGCGGTAATTTACATGAAATGAATGCACTTCGTTCGTCTTTTAGTTTACAATGAAACTGGTGAATCACCTCATCATGAGCGAATCTTAATTTATTTTGAGTAATGGTAAAGTTTTAAAGATATTAAGTCCAGTTAAGATTGATTTAGGTTTTTAAAGTTTAGGTTTAAAAGTCTGTTATTGTAGTAGAAATAGTTTGCATGGAAATTTGTTAAATTATTGAATTGTTGATCATTGCTGTATAAGAGCTCAAAAGTATCACAAGGATCAAAGCATAATGCTACTTACATACTGGAAGAATGAGAGTTTTATGTTTATTGATGACCATGTATGCACATTGCACAATTCAATAAAGGTAAACATTTGTATGCAATGCAATATTTAAGGACACAACAGATTTTTTTATATTGCAGTATAATAAAGTACATTCATAACAATAACAAGCCCGATAATAATACTAATTACAATTTTAGTTATATTCAGAAACCATTGACTTTACATACTCAATCGAATTCATGTTAAAAGTCTATTAACAAGTAATTACAATTTAAAATTGTGTTAATGAAATATTAATTTCCAGAATTTTAATTGCTTTAAACGGATTAACGCGGCAAGTTCGTAAAATGTTAAATAATGTCAATCGTTGATATTTTGTTGGTTCAAGCTGGTTTTTCTGGTTAGGGCCTGTTGACAAATCTACTTAGAGCTGTCAAAGTTTACATCTGATGACTTTCAATGAGACGTGTATTGAATAGCATTGAGCTTTTATTGGACGAGATTCAATGAGAACGGTCTCAGAGACAATGATTCTTCAGTTAGGACGTTGAAATTAGCCGTATTTATAGTCGAGTTTGATTTATGTGGGACGAAAGACGAAGTAAATATTGTGGTGGCAATACATCTCCTGAAGTCTGAATGCAAGGGAAATGTATTTCACGGACATTTTTTAAGACAGAGGGGATAAACGGGTCATTTAATAGTAATTGATCATTTCAGCCGATATCTATCGGCTGAAATGATTCCTAAAATTGTAATTTGTATTATGATTCCGGTATCTACCGGAACTCCTGAATTTTTGTGGTTTTAAGTTGTTAATATAGAACTAATTTACTTTAATTATAGTCCTCTGAGTCCATTGCTCATGTCTACCGGCTTTTGAAAAATATTATATGCAGTTGTGAGACCCATGTGTGTGTAGTCATTATTATGTTAAAGGATGAAACTTCAGCGCCTACTTAACAACAACCAAGATCGGGCGATTTGGAGTGATATTTTAAACAAACAAAAGGGACAAACAAGTATTGTAATCAGTAATCATATATATTTCATCTCAAACAATATGGCACGTGTCAGAATGTAACCAAACTTGATTTATGAAACCATTTGCAATACATGTAGAGGTATGCCTTGTGTGCCATTTGAAATTAGCTGTCAAACGAATACTAGAACGAGAATTTGTCATGATTTTATTTGGTACGTTGCAATCCAAGAAGGCCTTTGATAGGACGACTGATATGAGAGCGACAAATTCGTTACTGGTACTATGGTAAGTAAAGACATATCAAACAACACCACGGATTGATCTTAACGTGTTGATCAATATTAATAACCAATCATTGGTAGACATTCATCACGTGAATATTTGTCATTGGTACTATGTATGTGCACAATTATCTGGACAGAAACCTTGATGTGTTGTACAATGAATTGTACAACTGACGAACATACTTCGACCTGCCTCTAGATAGAGACTGACAAAACTTCCCCAATAAATTTTTTGAAATTTAAATAATCATTTCTTCTTTCTTGATTTTTTTGCGGTTTGACAGATAAGTATAAGTTGATGACAGTTTGTACTGTAGACATGTCAAGAATGCTGGTTGTATTTTTAATTCATTCAGTTCAGTTTTGTTTTTAATAGAAATAGCCATCCCCTTGCTGGCAAATAAACTACTTCTTATAGGTTTAGGTGTGTTATAATATTCAATCTAACCTAATAATGTCTCATTATACACAGCAACAACAGAATGATCAAGTCATAAGTCATGAAAATGAGTTACATTTATAAGGGGACGTTAATCTTTTGATCTGTCGGTTTATACGGCGCTGCTGCAATAATGTAGATAAGTGATTGCTTTGGCATAGACAAGGCAAACAATATCATCTCTCGATAATTATCTTTGTTGGGGAGCATAATATGTATATTTTAGTTTTCTGTCCGGTGGTGTACAAATCGCCTTCCCTTTTCATCCCGTGAATGTCGTAATCCCGGATGGTATTGTAGAACAATGAAAAGAAGTAAATCGCTTTGATTGCATAAAACGAAAATATATCTTATGCTTGTTGAATCCATGTATCTTGTAGCTTAGAATAACTGAGGCGAGTTAGGTCGTGCAAAATTAAATGATCTGAATTTTCTACAACAAAAACTGATAATGTAACACGAATTAAAGTATGCTAGTATAACCATGTAAGATATCAGTTATTCCCATTAAAATAGTCGACGTGCAGTAGTAATGCCTGCTATGCTATGTCTGTTCTTTTAAGGCAAAATGATAAATAGACTAATTTATGCAATCACCATGCCAGTGATCTAACAAACTACATACAAATTGCATCGTAAATATTCATTTTGTGTTCAACACTTTTAATCAAGTCTGGTATGTACTCTATCCTAATTTATTTGTCTGCGAGAAAATTGCTTACCTACTTACATAGATTATTGAACTTCAGTGGACTAACTATTTTGTTTAGTTTATATTTTGTATGATATTTAGAATTTTTAATATGTTACGTGTCAAGGACTGTCTAAAAACAGTTTTCATTTTATTCCTTACATTGTTCTTAAATAAGGATGCTTTCTTATTTATTCCAACTAGTTAAAACATTCCGAGTTTGTATGTCCTTTAAAGTTCCTGCTTTGAATTAGTTTTTCTATTTAAACATTCTACTTTATGCGGGTCAGTGACGTAATTGGTCTTATTTTTATAATATTTGTAAATCGGAATTGTGCTCTGAATACTACTTAAATCTTCATCGTTCATTTGTTTTCTGATATTTTTATTTACACCACTGGGGTGGCAAACCAGTCTACGCGGATTGTCTACAGATTGGACACACGTGTTGCCTACCCTTTAAAAACCTCTTCTCAACCTTTTTGAAGGACCTCATGCTGTAATCTAGGGGGAGAGCCTCGTCGCAGAGCTCATTCCAAAGCACGAGTGTACGCGGCAAGAAGATTTTCATAGAAAACAAAACTAGGCGGTGTAAAAAAACTTCTAAACCAACTCACTCCTAAAACTTTGATGGAAACAGGCAAAAACCTGTTGTGAACAGAAAAGTCATGTTACGATTTAGTACCCTAAATGTGGATTAGTCATTGTGATGGACGGACAGACGGAAACGTTTGTCGTCGGAACTGGCAGTTTCCGTAATGCATTCATCGAAGAGCGAACCGCCATTCGCAAAATCGTGCAACAGGCAATTGCAATATTTCACTTCTATCATAAATTAATATGAGCCCAGAATCAATCAAAGTGGCGAAATATTGGAAAGGCCTATGTCCAGCAGTGGACTGCGAACAATGCTGTTGATGATGATGATGATGAATTATTTTTAAGCCATTGGTCTTTCCAATGCACATGGGTGTATCGCCACTAACTGCCTGACTTTGGGGCTGCTTACTCGTATATTGGGACCCAATATACGAGTAACAACATAGTAAGGATTCTTTATCCATTTTAATTTCAAGACATGATCTGTCATTTATCAATACTATTCCGATACTGTTAGAAGTTTTGTATTGGTTTACTGCTATGATATTTGATATAGATATATTAATATTTTTTATAATTGATGTTCCCTACACGTGGATTAAATAAAACACTAGTGCCAAGTCGATCATATTAATTGATAAGTATGGTTTACGAATAGAACGTGTCATTATCATCGCCAAAATCTATGAGATAGCTGTCTCTGAGAGCATACTATATTTATCTGATATGATGTTTTATTTTGGCCACTTTACATGTAAACTTGACTGAATTATAGTGACCAAATTTTCCTACCGTGTTGTTGCTGGTGTAATCGATAAAGTTTCTGCGTCATAAGAAGCTACATTTTCATCCTAGTTTTTTACATGTAAAAAACATTTACGAAATTTTTCATAAGTTATTTTTTTTTATATAAGTTATTCATTTGTTTCATCGCTATTGCAACTTAAAACAAACAACCTACGGTGTTAACCTTGTGGTTTGCAATATGATAAAACGTTGTCTATAGTCTGCAAGGGCTAGCTGTCACTGAACTCGGTAATGGATTTCTAATAACTTTCCTGGAACGCACTCAGGAAGCAGATGCATTGCATCACAGATAATATGATAAGGTTGTAATATGAGGTTTCTCGAACGGTAATATCAATATTAGTAATCGTAATGTAATCACTGAAAATTTCTTACTATATAAACATCCAATGCTTATAAACCTAGATCGTCCAATTTATATCTACTGCACGTGTTTTGTTGGCAACGTTTGAGTACTCTTATGTAATAAAGAATATGAATACCTAAATGAAATCATTTACTAGTCGTAAAATCGAAAGCCACTTGCTCTCACACGTCCATCATTATAATGTGTTAATTTGCTTTAAGCTTCATAAAAGTAATTCGAACGCCTATAAAGCCTGATGAAGAACCTTCAGTTTAAATATTTTGAACTTTACTGTCCATTACCTTACGTGCGAAATTTATGCAACAATTCGCATGGCGGGATATATTATAAATCAGTTTCTGTCAAAATTTTACAACTTTATAAACCCATTCCTCATCACAAAATTATATTCAGCTAAATAAAATGTTCGACTCGAAATTTTTATGTCAAACAAATGGCCACAGCATCACATTATAAATCGATCATGCACTTTGCTGAAAACGACAATAAAATTACTGACCACCGAATAAGTTCACCATGGAACAATTATTCAGCGTACATAAATAAAATTATGGGCAATTACCCGAAAATTGTCCAAGAAAATATGACTTGGGCGAGAGTCGAGTCAAAAAGCTTAACTGGTTTATTGAATTCCTTAATTATGTGAGACTCCCAAAATTGGGGCGTTTATTACATTGATATTTCATACAAAAACCGACAGAGGTATTTTGAAAGGTTAACAGTATGACGGTAATTTGATAATAGCTCGCCAAATTTCTTTTAAAGGAAACAGTATTTACGTTCCAACGATATTACGAGTATACAATCGCGGATATTATATCATTCGTAATGATTTCCGCAGTAATCAGTTTTCGTGAATAATGTTATTGAGCATTTTTTTTCGTTTCAGAGAAGTTCGAATTATCAGCGTTCCATGAAAATTTTGAGGGATTTTATTAGTAAATTTTTTGTCCTATCTTGCAGCTGAATTTCTTTTTAATTAATTATTACAAAATATAATTTCATTTCGTGGTACGTATACAACTGTATATGTCTCCTTACGATGTTGTTATCCGATATTATTATTAACTCTTCAATAAAATGGTAATTGTTTAATTTGCATAATCTATTTCATAAATAACTTCAAATACAGTCGTTAATTGTCGTCTCTGTCAAACAAACCACATATTATAATAAATTGACGGTCTCCTGTCAACACCGTCTTTTCAATTTACGGTTAATGTTGAAACAACATTAATTTTCTATAAATTGGACTTTATTAAGTTGCAGGTTTTGAACTTAGTCATCATAATTAGTCTACCTCGCCAATGTTGTCGTTAGGAATAACTGTCATCGCTAAGTTAAGCTAGAAACACACGTCTTTATAGATTTAGTAGGACAGATCAAATTAAATCAGTGATTAGGTCTATCATTAACTCTACCATTATTACAACTAATGTATGAAATGAAACTGACATTGGTCACATACGACACGATGTAGTAAAAAATTATCCTACAAAATTTTTTTTTTTTTTTTGAAGTACAAAATCCTAATAATTTCTCACTATGTGCCAAATTATCAAATATGAACTAGAATTGCTGATATCTTTGATAATGGGCCTACGTAATGTATGTAGGTAATCTTGTAGTGCTTGTCACTGACCCTCTTCAAATTGTAACTCACAGAGCCTTTCGTTCCCTCAACAGTCGTAGTCATTTAGAAAACAAACATATTTTGAAAGCCCATTATCTCATTCAATGAGATGTTCGAAGCTGTGTAAGCTTTCTAAATATTTTGAAATTAAATATTTTTAAAGCATCAAAACAACCCTTTATTGGATAGTTGCAATAAGGACAACTACGTCAATGGTCACACCAATGAAGTTTCCACCTCGCTGTAGTTTGCTCCTAGCTTTAGTTTCAATATTATGTCAGCGATCAACGTCGTGAAGTGGATCAGCTTTAGCCTTATGTGCTTTCAAGTGGCCGGTTTTCTCAAAATGGACATGTATGTAAGCTTTATTAGAACCATATCTGGTTAATTTAGGTTTATCGTTAACTAGAGTTACGATAACGTCTCAATACAATGGGGTTTTTTTTATACATGAGTGCATAATTTTCGTATTAATGGGATTATCCATACTTGTTACAGCATCGTAATTGATGATTAGAGTATTGGTGTCAAGTTAGTTTGTTTTAATGACGGCTGGAGGCTGTCTCTTAATAGTGTTACATTAAAAAATACCCTGGCCACTTACTGTTATTTATTTTTAATTTTTACACAATAATTTTTCACATTCTGTCTGTCATCTTTCCTATGGCTTGCGCCTCCGACGCCGTCCGTCTATTGACTTCATTGGGTGATTCTAGAATGAAAAAGTATTCGTAAAAAAATACTGACAATAATCATAACGATGTAGACAGACATCTAGCAGTTCCGTCAATAAATTATACCTACTAATATATTTTGATTCAAAACTAATAGATTGTCCAAAACATAACGAGTAGTTCATCGATAGAATAATTAATAATATCGGTTACTCTTTAGCGATCGCTTATAATATAATAAGACTATCTTGTCGTTGACTAGACATTAATGGCTAAGCATATTAATAAAGATATATTAAAAATAGGCAGTGTGACTCATTCTTGTTTTGATATTAAAATTATGAATTAATGGCCTCCAGTTTTAATAATAGCTCACAATAAAATTAACTGTTGTGATATTAAATTGTATTCATTGCATATCAATAAAAGTTTTTTGCACATACATGCCGTGATATAGCTAGATCTCGTACAATACGTAGGTACAAATTTTTACACCTTGTTTATTTTGGTGTGACTTTGTGCATGTTGCATAAGGTTCAAAATAAAAATTAGGTTGCAGCTTTTGCAGGTTGACAATATTTACCGTAAAAATTCCCTGTCGTAAAAAAAAGATATTGGTCGGTTGTAAAAATTTAAGAAATACGCGATATTAAAATAAAATAACACAACTGCCCTTTGTTGTAGTTTCACTTTACTGAGAAGTTTGACTTTTATGTGATTTTAATGAGTTTTATTGATGTATCAATGTCTCTTTTTATTACAATTTTCGTTCGGCATATAAAGATATTACAAAATCGAAAGTAAGACAATTTTTTTTGGGTTCCTTGGTTTTTTTGTTGGTACAAAATTAGTCACGTAGAAGCTCTTCTGTGTATTTAAACTGGTAGTTGAAGGGTCTATTTTTTATAGTAGCTTGACATAATGGCTTCCCTACGCCTGATGAAAAGCGAAAGAGAAGCCCAAGTCGCTGTGACAACTGGCAAGTAACTGGTCAGTTACCTGTCACATGCCGGCCCAAACCTAACCCCCACGAGCTCCGGAAACCCTACTCACTAGCAGAAACACGACCCGGAGGTCATTTGGCTGCGGTATTCTATATGGTGGAGGTCCTTCCACGGACGGACAGCTCAATTCGA
Source organism: Conogethes punctiferalis (assembly GCA_031163375.1). Classification (NCBI taxonomy): domain Eukaryota; kingdom Metazoa; phylum Arthropoda; class Insecta; order Lepidoptera; family Crambidae; genus Conogethes; species Conogethes punctiferalis. The sequence continues at coordinate 9,576,899 of CM062090.1, read as the reverse complement.
GCGAAGATTCGCTATGCCCTACCTCTCTTAAAGTCTAGTTCGGTTAGAAGCCATGAACTGGGCAAACCCTCTCGCGAACTATTATACCCAAGAATTATCGTATTTGAACATCTTTTTCCATTACTACCAGACAATTATTATAGTTCTACGAGTAGTCATGTGCTTTTCATCTATCCTTGCCTAATAGACATTTCTTTGCAAATCCGTTAATCCATTTGGTCAGTTTCTCTAACAATCTTCCTTAGAATTTAATCGTTATACGATGTATATCCATAGAACGAAGCAACTAGAAAAGGGTCAACTATATTTAAGCCTGTATCGCCCAATTCCGAGCTTTTCAGCTTGACTTATTTCTAATCAATCGCTACGTCTGCGTATGGTCTCTATCGAGTTTTAATCGGCTTACGCGACTAGCCTTTTTTTTTTTTTTTTTTTTTTTTTATGCCGGGGAAAATGCTTTTACGCATCCCCGTCACCCGGGGGGAGTGACGGGGTATGTGGGACTCACGCCGTCCTCTTGAGTGGGAGGACGGCACCCTGCCTCAGGATGGAAGAGAGGCAGGGAATACCCACTAAAAACCCCGGCCCCTCCGTCATGCGCCTATAGGGACGGTGCCAAGGGACCTTGGTTTTACCTATACTACCTTGGCACCGCCAGCGCTGTCTGCCTTTAAGGCAGACCCACCAAGCTCCCACCCTGGGGGGGAGCGACGGGAGAGGCCAGGAGGGCCAGCCTACTCCCGTCCGACGGAGACGAGGACCCGTGCAAGGCAAGTGGAGGTGCCCCCGCACCAACCACTTGCTGGGCCCCGTCGGGCGGTATCAGGCGGCGAAACTGCCGCCGTGCACGACCGCCTCTGCGGCGGCGGAGCGGAGGAGCGTTCGGGTCATCCTCCCGCTGCCGCTCCGCGGCCTCCTTTTGGGACATCACTGTCTCGCAAAAGGAGACCATAGCCAACCAGGCTCTACGACTCCCCAACATCGACGCCACGACTGCGGGGAGCGACAGATCTGGCCCCACTGAGTCGATCAACACGGCTCTCTGAACGGAGAACGCGGGGCAAATGGCTAGGGTGTGATCCGCTGTATCACACTCCGCCCCACACTCGCAGCACGCTGTGGACTCCTCCCGTCCGATCCGATGCAAATACTGTCCGAAGCAACCGTGCCCAGACAATATCTGCACCAGACGAAACGTGAGGAGTCCATGTGGCCGCTCTAGCCACGACTGCAGCTCCGGACCCACGGCGTCTAAACAGCGCCGACCAAACTTAGCGGAGGCGAGGCTCTCGGCCCACCGCTGGACCAGGTCTTGATGGGCTTCCCTCCGTATTGCACCTCTCTCAGCCGGAGCAGGGCGATCCCCGCAGGCCCTCTGCTCGGACGTCCACCTGTAAACCTTGGCCAGCACCTGAGCTTCGAGCTCCCAGGGCGGGGTGTTGGCCAAGACGCAGGACACATCGAAACTCACGGTCTTGTACGACCGTGACACTCTCTGGGCTATAGCCCTCTGGGGGCGCCTCAGGTGCTTAATGTTGTCACGTCGTGAGACAACGTCGGCCCATATTGGGGCCCCATACATGGCTATACTCCGTAAGATGCCGGCGTAGAGATGTCGGCAGTGCGCTTTCGGTCCCCCCAGATTTGGGAGGAGCCAAGCAAAGGCGTTCGCTGCCTTTAGGAGTCGCGATGACAACCCTTTAAAATGTGGGCCAAAATGCCATCGCGAGTCCAAGGTAAGGCCCAGGTAAATTATGTGGGCCTTGACAGCGATATCTACCCCACAGATGGAAATGTGGGCGTCTCGGGGGCAGCGCATTCGGGGGCGGTGGAAGAACACAGCCTCTGTTTTGCTAAGAGCCACCGTAAGCCCCAACAATTCAATGCGGCGAGCAATGAATGCTCCACCCGCCGCCGCACGACACGCAGCCTCGTCGTAGCTTTTTCCCCGGGCCGTGAGAAGAGTGTCATCCGCATAGCAGATGACACTCGTGCCCGGGAGGAGAGCACCTCGGAGCAACCAATCGAACCCGATGTTCCACAAGAGGGGTCCTAGGACCGACCCCTGTGGCACACCGGACTCCACCCTGTGCCTGCGTAGATTTCCCTCCCTATCCACAAATTGGATCGAGCGGTCTGCCAAATAACTCTCCAGCAGAGTCTGGAGATAAGAGGGGAGACCAAAGTGCCGAAGGGCCTCCAAGATGGTGGCGTGGGGGATGGTGTTGAACGCATTAGCGATGTCGAATGACACCGCCAATACGCCCTCCCCACGCGCCTCTGAATCCCTGACCAGTTGCTGAAGACGGGCGATGGCGTCAATAGTCGACCGCCCGGACCTAAACCCGAACTGATTGTCGGATAGGTCCGGCCCCGTGTCCCGCAGGTGCTCGTTAATACGAGCTGCGATTAATCTTTCAAACAGCTTACCGACCTCATCCAGAAGGACGATTGGTCGGTAAGCTGATGGTGAATCGGGTGGACGCCCCTCTTTTCGGAGGAGGCATAGCTGCCCATCCTTCCAAATGTCCGGGAACCTCCCTGCCATAAAACACTGGCCGAAGAGGTCCCGGATACGCTCCTCCATCTGAGAGGCCGCGATAGCCACAATTCGTGCCGGTACTCCGTCGGGACCAGGCGCAGTCTTTTTTCCACGAAGACATGCCCAGGCCGAGGTAAACTCCTCCGTTGTAATCGGGGGAATATCCTGCGTCGGCGCTACGACTCCAACAAGAGGACGCATAGTAGGCGGGGAGAAGGAAGTGTCTTGAGCCGGGAACAGAACCCGGACCACCTCTAAAAGAAGACCTGGCTCGAGGGACTCGGTCAGTGGGGGACCAATTGGGCGCAGCTGGTTTCGCGCAGCCCTATACGGTCTCCCCCACGGATCATTGTTCAGACCCTCGAGCATTTCCGCCCTGCCACGATCCTTAGCCTCCCCAATCGCTGACTTGAGGACCCGTCTTGCCTCGACATAGGAGGCATATAGAAGGGCCTCATTATCGGCGTCTCTAGCACGCCGCCTGCGACTACGCTGAAACGCACGTCGGGCGGTGATCCAATTCGCCCGGAGCTCGGCGATCTCGCTACTCCACCAATATACCGCCCGACGAGCTGTGGGACGTTTAGACCGAGGCATGCTTGAGTTGCATACCTCGGTCAAGGAATCCCTCAGAATCGCGGCGGATGCGTCAACGTCCGGACCAAGGAAAGAGGGCGCGAACCAATCTTGGAGGAAAGCGGCCTCTTTTGCAGCTCCCCGATCCAATCGGGACAGTGCCCAGCGGGGAAAAGACGCCGCACGACGGTTTGGAGTGACGTCGGAAACTCGGGATTGCGGGGAGATTGACCACCGAATATATCGGTGGTCGGAAAGGGTCTCGACCCGCGCGACGTGCCAGCCTTCTACACGTGCGGCAAGAGCGGGAGTGGCGAACGTGAGGTCCACCACTGATCCTCCCTGCTGTCGCACGCAGGTGTAGGAGTTACCCCTATTGAGAATTACTAAACCAGTGGAAACTGCCCAGTCCTCCGTCACTTGGCCACGCCTATTGCAAGAGACGGCCGGGTTGCCCCAGGCCGCCGACTTGGCGTTGAAGTCGCCAGCTATGATGACGTGACGAGAGGAAAGACGAGCGACAACTGCAGAGAGTTGAGCAAGTAAGTCCTCGTAGTCCTGCAGAGGACGATTGGGGGAGTAATAGACTCCCACAATCACAACGTCGCCCCACTCGGCAACAACGAATCCGGAACCCCTCTCAAGAGGTGTGAGAGGGGGAGAAGTTGACGAGGCTCGCCTAACAACGGCCACCGAGTCCTCACGGTCCCCAATCCAGTGGTCGAGAACAAAATAGGGCTCGGCGACTACAGCAATATCCACTGCCCACTCGGCCATGGACTGAGAAAGAAGGTCCTGGGCCGAGCGACAGTGATTTATGTTCGCCTGTATAAAGGTGCAATGTCCGACTTGATCCATTATTCGGACATTGCACCACCTTCTGCTGCCGGCTGACTGGTGGTAGCCGAGCTTTGGAGTTGAGTCTGCGCCCCAAACTTGCCCTTCGTCATGGGGGGATTGCAGTTTCTCCCCCTCATCACGTGCCCAGAGGGCCTACCGTTAGCCGAGCATACCGCACACCGTGGCTTGGCGGTACATGTGGTGGATTTGTGTCCTTTACGCGACTAGCCTAGTTTGTTGGCACTTGCCAGTCAAGTGCACTGGCATGCACCTGGCGTGCCATTAGGTGGAAATAAATCTCGTGTATCGTGCCCCGCAATCTGTCAAGGGAACGTGCCGTCACCGAACCATTTTAGCATTAAACCGATTAATTGTAGCGCTGAGAAATCGTTTTAGAAATACATTGTCTGTGACAGTTACATTGGGTAACTGTACGATTGTATCATGGACTACTACTACGTACTGCCTCGATGAATAGCAATAAACGCATGCATCGTCGTAAGGAAACTTCTTGGATTTTCGATCGGGTGGATCTTGAAAACGAAACATAGGTACTTTTTAAAACTACTTAACCCTTGGTGCTTTGCCCTCAGTCTGAGATATCTTAGTTGCCGAAGTGGTCTAAATATATGGAAAATTAGTCGTGCAGTGTCTAATGCATTTTCATAATTAGCAAGTGGTCGCCCCACCTGGCCTGAGGGCTTCCATACACTAAGGTTATCGAGAGTCCACTCCAGAAGTCGAACTCCAACGATTGTCGGTTTCGCGGTTGAATTTTTTAAACTTTTTATGACTTGAACTCTTTTACCTCTACACAGGTCACTTCATATTACGCTCTTCTTCTTTAAAAGAATACTCCCACATTCGACTTGCAGGATATAAGTAAATAATACTTTACAAGGGGTACTATACTGTTAATATTTACGTTACGTAGGTATAATGTTTCATATAAGGCACACCATTCTTGGACAAAGGTACATACTAGTACACAAATCATAATATGACCGTGAGAAATGCAGGCGAGCAAGTAGCGTGTCTATAAATTATTACAATCTAAGTAATCTTCTAGTTTGTAGTAAATCTTTACCATTGTACGATACTTGTAAGAGAATCAATACTTACTACTTTTTAAAGTTTTTGAACAAGTATCCTTACTAGTCCTTACTAATATTATAAATGGGAAAGTGTGTCTGTCTGTCTCTTTGTCTGTATATTTGTCTTTCTTTCACGGCAGAACGGAGTGACGAATTGACGTGATTTTTGAAGTGGAGATAGTTGAAGGGATGGAGAGTAACATAGGCTACTTTTCCCCCTTTCTAACCGCCCATTTCCGTAAAATGGGGGGCAACGCGGGCGAAGCCGCGGGCACAGCTAGTTTCCTTATAAATTGTCCTCTCAAAAAGTACAAAAGGTTCGGAATGTCGCTTCTATCGAGAAGGGTCACTTTTTGGTAAGCTGTCAAATATCTTTATGCTTAACCCTGTAAATAACTGGTAATCCGTGTCAGTACTTATTCGTAGGCTGCGGTGTGGGTATAACCGGTAAGAAATTACCGGCATATTTCTGATGCATTTTATGTTTTCTGGTTAAGATAGTTTACGGATACCTAAGGAATCTATAATATTACGTTGTAACAACATACATTGACACTGGTAAATTGAGGTAATAATTTTAAGCTCTAATAGAGTAACCGCTCTATATCCTGTTTATATATAAAAACTTAATGAAAATCAAAAGGAAATGCATTTTTCGTGTAATGAATTTCATAAAACCCGCCTGCTCTCAGGGTGGCGATTATAGATGAAGCCTCCTTATTATGTTTGCCTTAGACGGTGAACAACTGGACATTGATCTAGCCGTGAAATACTCAATGCACTTTAAATCATCATCATCATCGGCTGTTGATATAAAGTGCATTTCCTAAATTGACTCGACAGGGAATCGAACTCGGACTTATCGATTTTACCGAAGCTGTCGTACATCATTTTGTTTGTGAAAAAAAAGTATCATCTGGAATCTTACTATTAAATGGATTACGCTAAATAGCCGGCCATGACTACCTATTTAACACAGGTTACCTACCTACATAACATTTATGTTGTATGTCAAATAATCGTCTAGTAAATGTGTCGAATAATTTGATCGTGTACCGGGCATTACACGTCGCCTGTAAATTGTCATTTATTCAAATTTGATCGCTAATTAATGCGAAGATTCGCTACTCGCTGTTCATCGATGAATGGTATCGTATTTTTTTTACTTCCGTTCTTTTGACATTTTAGTTGCAGCGGTCGTAGGTATATGGTGTCTAGACAGTATGTGTGACGAATACGTACTTGTTTAATTACTTACAGGATGTTTATGTGCCTCTACCTACACAATTTTAGACTGATTACCGTACTGCTTTTAAAACCGTTAAAACTAATTCAGGTATCCTACGGCCCTTATACTATACTGTCCACATGGAGTGTGGATATGAACCTCGTTCATTAAAATAAGTTAATGATGATGACTTTGATACTTTAGGCGGAGTAGGGAAAACATTTTGGAGCTTTAATGACTTCGCAGGTAAACGCTGCTGACATTTTCTGATATTCTCCTAATCTTCTAAGATACCCACAGGATGAGATGGGTGTGATGGTCCTATTCTGAGAATGAAAACCACATGGACAATATCCATCAAGCTCGTGTAATGGTTAGTTAAGAACCAACCTAGTTAGAATATTTATGAGCAGTATAAACTTGCTAAAGAGAGGTATCTACATACCTACCTAAGTAACGAAATTGCCAAATTCAATCTATCTTAATAGGATCATTAATGACTAGGGCGGAAAACACTTTCGTGGGAATCCCAATTGTTTACGTATTTGCCTACTTATTTAAATAAATTAGGACAATAACATCGTGACATGTCACAGTTAGTCGAATAGGTACCTATGTAGGTACGTATTGAAAATTAATTAGTAGTTATTTCTATGAAAATGACTGGTCAGAGTTCGAAGGGATTTCGCGAAATTGCTCACGTCACGTCATATTTCGCATAAGTGTACCTATTATAATTTATAATTGTCACTAATAGATACGATCTAGGTGTGGAGGTATTGTTTGAGTGTAAAGTACCTACCTACCTATAAACTTTCCTCAAACATTTATCTTTGACCCGTCTATTAAGACCGTAAATGTATCACTTTATCGTTTGAGAAACTTCCAAACAAATGTCGTGTGATAAAGTGCCATATTGTCATGTGAGTGGCCGTTCTATTTTTAGAGCAGTCAACGAGTCTCGCTGTGAACTGTACATCAACAATAAAATACAACCACGCAATCAATTTGACCCATTCAACGCATTGCAGCGTTTGTTATTATGAGACCGGAGACTACTTGAATGTAGCACTTATAACCAATACTTTTCCCAAAAAATTAAATAAAAAAATCTTTAAATTTATATTATAATTATAATTTTAAACTGTACAAAAATAACAAACAACAAACAAAACTTTTAAAAATGTAAGTCACAATATAAAAATGTAGAATTGCGCCATCTAGTGACGAGTAGAAGAACTAAAACAAGCACAACTTTAACCTGGTTGCCGTATCTCTAAGTATTTGTTGTCACCATGTCACGACAGATGGCGCTGTATGTTATTTGCTGAAAAAAAAAAATGTAACTGGAACTTTTTGTGTTGTTATTATTCATGCCAATCTCAAAGGTAGCCCCAGAGTTAGGAAGTTGGCGGTGATACATGCCCGGGCATCGGAAAACACGTTAAGCTTTAGATCCTGTGCCGGAAAACGGGCAATCTAATTGAAGTTGAGCGATACACGCACGTTGCAACCGTATCGAATGCCGAATCAAATGTCTTGTACAGACAGAATGGAAAAAAAACTTTTCGGCGTCGACAGGCCGCTGCATGCACACAAATGTTTCTTCTTGAACACTTCCATACTAAAATTTGCCATAATGTTTACTTTTTCCCCGACTCGTCTCCTTAAGCAAGGCCTGCAATCGTGACCTAAGTATGTTTATGACTCTCGTGGGTAGATATATTTGAAGGAAACCTGTTAGAATCGAGTTTCCGCTACACATAAGTACATTCTTGACATTGGCAATTCGCGTAGCCGAAATTTCCATAAAACAACCTGTCGTTAAAACTCCGCAAGAAAATTTATGGCGTCCAGTCTCAAGGTTAAAAATATAACGTAAGGTGTGCTAAAAGTAGCTCGGCTATTGCTGGAGCCGAAGTAGACCCTGTCTCGTTCTCAATAAACGTTAATAGACTCAACGATGTTTAATGGCTATTGTTATTATGAGCGTTGTTGATCAATGCCTTATTTTGAAATATTTAAATGAGCGCGTTTGGTCCGTTCGTAACAAAAGACCAACACATATTATGTATTAAGTGATCCATAATCAAAAGGTTTGATTTGATTGTACCCTTTTTTATAGACTTATTCGTCAACTCACTTGTAGTAAACTCGGGGTCGTCTTCAACTTAGGAGGCCCTGGGCATAATGGATTATATGGCCCAAAATTAAATGACTGACAGGCACTAGGTACCTATTTTGTTTGATCTGACAGGAAGTGTGGACTTTGTTTTATTTTGTATCGCGGGGCCCTTGGGAAAGAGGGGTCTAAGTTAACTCGCAGGCTTATGCAAGTTGGCACCTTTAGTTATTTCATCAAGCAACAGCCAAGCATCTCCTCAACCTTGAGATATTTTGACACATTAGGGTAACTTGACGCGTGGTCGTATGTACATTACTGAAACAAAAAACCAACTTAATTATGTACCTTATCTACGAACTTATTTTGTCTGCTGATCAAGGTGACTTTGAGTTTTAAGTTCCTAAACAAGTCGATGATAGCATATGTGCATACCTACATAATACCTAACACCTACCAAACAGATATCTTCAATGTTTCGCCGTTTGTAATTTGTTTTTTTTTATCAAACACAAATTGACTTACAAAATTGTTTTATTTTACCTACAAAATAAAACACATTTATTCACAAGTCCAAGCGCTGCAAGAAATACCTACTCCTATTGATTTTATTTGCAGTTATATACTATACTAGCTGTGCTCGCGACTTGGTCCGCGTAGAATAGTTATTTTTTCCCCGTTTTTTTTTACGTTTTCCATTATTTCTTCGCTCCTAATAGTTGCAGCGTGATGTTATATAGCATAAAGCGATAAATGGTCTATTCAATACAAAAAGAATTTTTCAATTTGGACCAGTAGTTCCTGAGATTATCGCGTTCAAACAAACAAACTCTTCAGCTTTATAATATTAGTTAAGATTGTATATTATTTTATTTACAGGGCTTAATTAGAGGACCCTTGGTACCAAGGGAGGTACCAAGTACCTAAATTATTACTAATCATGGTACCTACCTACTTGGTAGAAAACCAATATTTCAATTAATTATTTACGAAATTGTCGGTTTTGAAAATTAATTGATGACTGCTTTTAAACACCTATGCTAAAACTCATCACTTTGTTGACGTACCGTCGGAGTGAACGTTTGGCTTTTGTCTTCATTATTGTAAAGTTATTTCTGTGCACCGAAATTTAAAATAGCCTGGAACAGAGAACATCCCGTATTCTTGTGCAATCCACACGACGAACGAAGAAAAATGCAAGTAAAACCTAATCAAACCATGGAAGAAACGATATGAAAACCAGTGACAGGAAATGAAATTTTAGTCTGCAAACAGCTGAACAGATTTTGCTTCAATATGGCTTCTTAGGTAATGTTCTTTTACTCTCATTGAAGCCGTCTTTCAAATGTGTTCTACACCCTCAGTGAAACCGCCTTTCAAACTAGAAAGACTAAGATCAAATTCGATCTATCTGTTTGGGAGCTACGATGCCACGGACAAACATCCCATTTTTGCTTTGGGTGAAATATACCTATGCACATGTGACTGGTAAATAGTGGGAATCCTATAATAAAGAGCAAAATAAGTACCCGATATAGACGTTTCCATAAAAAAAAAATGGTTAATTAACTTAACGAAGAATATTTACCACAGTCATATCAGCCGCAGATCCGATAACCGTTGGAGTAAACGAGTTCTAGAGTGGAGACCGCGTCTCGGCAAACGTAGTGTAGAGCGCCCTCAGGCCGGGTCTAGCGAGCGTTTGCGCAAAATGCTTGGCGTTCGAAAAAGGTGGCAAACAATTGGAGAGGCCTGTGTCCAGTAGTGAACTGCGAAAGGCTGTTGAGAATCTTACATTTTATCTTATAATGTGCGCGCAAAATCAGCTGTGTGAAGTCAAAGGACGCCTGCCTCGCTGGGTCGGGCGGTGATCGCGACAAGGCTACAGCTCCGCATCTCCTACCCCTTTATTTTGGAGTTACAGCGCAAGAGTGCCTAGATAAGCTGTAGGTATATGCAAAATATTCAATAAATCATATTCATCATCAGAAAAATTATTACTTTATTTGATTTTTTTTTTCATAATCAGTATTCAGGTCGGTAACTCTATTAACTCTTAGAAGGTTTTACCAGTCGTCACAATGACTTTGCATGTAGTCTCTATACCTATTATATATAGAAAGAGAGACGATTACCATATGTAATACCTACCTACTAGTTGCAAATTTTCAAGTCAAATATCTTGAGTAAATGTTTTCATTAGAGATAATATAGTACATAATAATGATTGAAAACGCTATACATATACACAGTTGCACGTGGACCATTACAGGCCTGTTTTACATAACAATGTTGCGGTCAATTCGATAAAGTAAGTCGTATAAATGCTAGGTCAGGTCATGTAAAACGAATTGACCATATTAGACTTTAGAACCAATAAAACGATTTCTTAAAACTAACTACCTACAACTATCTACGTATGTAGATAGTTGTAAGTAGTTTACTCGTATGGGTATAGGTACATAAGATGACGTTTCTCGGAATATCCAGAATCGATACAGTTTTATTTATTGCATGTCCTAAATTGACCTGATCGGGAATCAAAGCCGATAACATAAAATCGTCCACGCTTTAGGCTTAACGCTTTAACCATTGAGCCACCGAGGCCATTACATTGGATATACTTTCCATTCATATTGCATTTCATTGATACAGATTTTTAAAGACACAAAAATCTTCAGCATACGGAAAATTTACGATAACCTCATTTAATTAAAGAAGGAAAAATAACAACCGGCCGTTAAATCTGTCACTGCACCGGCCGATATTCACAAACAGATGGTCAAGTTATGTCAATGAATTCATCAAAAGCAATCAAGTTAAATGACATGGGAGGAGCTGAGTGCTTTTGCACAACGCCTAGCTCCATGCGCCGATCGGCTAGTCGACTCGCGCCGGCCAAACCCGCTTGACGCATTAAAATCGCGCACGTGAATTTTAAAATTCGAATCACGCCTGTCAGTGTATTAAATTAAAAGTAATAAAACGAATACCGCCGATACCCAAACGTGAATTACCAGCCAGTGATCGGAGCCTTTTAAAAATAATTCACCAACATTTGCGCGAAATCGATGATAACCTAACTTTTTTTAGTTTTGTTATTTGTTTTCGTAGGTTAACAACCTATGTGTGTTGTAAAACTTTTTCAATTTCATCTTCGATCAATCAACCGTGCTTATAATTAATGAAATCGTTAATCATTAGTTTTACTGATGTTGATTTATTTTGCCATGGCCGCAGTGCAAGTAACAAGTGATGAAGTTCTGTCTTCTTGAATTTTATATGCACAGTGAAACCTCTTTTTTGTGCAGTACAAGTCATACTTAGAAAACGAGTCACGATTGTCTTGTTAGTAAAATAACTGTTTATTGCAAGATCTGATAAAAGGTTATTGGGTGGTTACATTTTGTCGTGATGTTTCCTTAAAGTCATGATGATGGTTTCGACACAACCATCAACAATGAAAACGAATACTTAACAGATCTTCTGCAAGGTTTATACTTTGTTTACAATTGTTGCAAATTTCTGGGATCACATTATAGAAGACCTTTCTGTATTCCTAATTTACATGTCTGCGTCTGACTAATGCCTTTCAAATATTCAGTGCTAAAGTCCGTAACTTTTACTTAACTACTTAAGTATCGTCACTTAAAACTCTTACGGCCGCATTCACAAACTTTAATTTATAGGATTTTGGGCACTGTGCGTGTTGCAAAGTTATGTTTTTTTTGTGAATACAGCAGTTAATGCTCATGTTATAAAATCCTTCATATTCCTAATTTGCTAGTGTCCAACTTGAACAATAGATGTTTTCTTTATGGCACATAATAGCTTTTTTATCGTAACCTCTGTCATAGTCGCCTTCAGCCATCGTGCACGCATAGTATATTCTACGTGATCTGTTAACCTGCCGGCTATATTTCTGTCAACTTTACCTAGTCACTTAACTATATCTGACTAGTACTTCTGTGTTTATGCATCAGTAACTACCGATACTAGCAGAGTGTACCAACCTTCGATTGTGGCTTCCGCTAAACTACTTTTTTATCTTTTGTGTACTGCTAAGGTGTTAAATTTATCTAACTGTTAACAGTTAGGTGTTAAAGAATTTTATTCACTTGAATTAAAGGTTATTCATAGTAATAATTTCCCATCTTTGCCTATGGTAATAGACATTTTACAAAATTATTATCAAAGGATATTCATACTTCATTTTATGGGTATTGTAGGTAACCTTAGTATTGTATTATGATATCGAAAATTCCAACGACCATTACTGATTCATTAGGGAATGTAAAGTCAAATACTTAAATTTTAGCTGTACATTTGCTTTTCCTGTTTTTAAACGTCAATCATTCATTGTAGACCTGCTTAAGCAAACCATAGTTTGTTGAAACTATAATAAGTTGCATTTGACTGCTTATGACTTGATTACACTTTCGTCTTTTTTAAAATTTGTAACGGAAGTCACATAACTGTAATAATTTAGGCAATAAATCAGCGGCGTAGCGTGAGTGTCGGCCGCCGGGGCGGAAGACAATTTTGCCGCCCGGGGGGGGGGGGGGGGGGGCCGCCCTTTTATTTTAAATCGTCAGTAATTCTCGCTGTTGTTTTGTTAGTCATAAACAAAGCATAAAATAAAATACGGGGAATCCCCGCAAGTCGTGGACGGTGTTGGCAGCAGTCGCTACAAAATATCATTCAAAGAAAAGGGATTCCCCGAATCCGTTACAGAATAAGTAATGAAAAATTCCATGCTCTTTTCAATCGGTCCGAATTTGTAGTTCCGATAAAAATATGAAATGGTTCAAATATTTTTATTACTTAAATTAGTATGGATAGATTATAAATTGTGAAATTTTGCCGCCCCCTAAAATGTGCCGCCCGGGGCGGGCCGCCCCCCCCGCACCCACTACGCTACGCCGCTGCAATAAATAATCGTTTCAAAGCAAAAAGATGTATATTTTTCGCCGCTCGCTAAGGTTTCTTGGAGCTATCGGCATTTCCAAATGGATGCAACTGAGAAAGTCTCAAGAAGTGGCTATTCACTTGACTTCCCTAGTGTTACGGTGCTATAGACCTTCAAGCCTATTTCAGTCAGGTCAGGTGTCATATTGTCAGGCCCACTCTGTTCTTAATAAGTTTAATAATATAGAATTTCATCCACTTCATTTCTATCTCATTGTCGAACACTTTCTTAAAAGGTGACGTCGGTGAGAACTTATTTCATTTTGAGCACTGCAGTAGGTAACAATGTTGTTTCCATTGCATTTAATTAATTAACGAATTCAATAGAACCTCTCCCCTGATTATGCTAACATCACAATAGATGTCAATGGATGCTTCCGGTCGATTTGCATTGAATGTGATTGGAGCCTCTAATGATCAACTGTAGAGAACCGACGTACAAGAACAAAGATTGAAAAGCGCTCCGGTTGTGTCTAAATATAGATTTACACCTGACTACACTACAATATAGGAAAATACGTTTTCCCTCAATTACATTATACTTATGTATGTATGTGACTGAGGCCTTATAGCCCTAGTTTAGAGTAGGCTCGAGCCATCAGTGGGGACAAACATAAGCTGTTGGTGACTATTGTGGAAGGCTATGGAACTTATTGTGATCTGCAACTTCTACATCTCAAGAGACAAATCCATTTTGCTCATATCACTACATAGTATAAAACAAAGTCGCATTTTTTCTGCCTGTCCCAATGTATGCTCATATCTTTAAAACTACGCAACGGATTTTGATGCGGTTTAGATAAAGGGATTCAAGAGGAAGGTTTATGTGTATAATATATGCATAATGCACCCGAGTGAAGCCGGGGCGGGTCGCTAGTAATTTATAATTTATACAAGAAATCAAGTTTGATGTTTCCTATCCTATGCACCTTATACACTTTCAACTGCTTCATCATCATCAACTTCTCGCAGTCCCTTGTTGGACATAAATTTCTCCGATCGTTCACCACTTTGATCGATCCTGGGCTTCTCACATCCAGCACGTGTCAGCCATCTTGCGCAATTCATCGCTCCATTTGGCCTGAGGGCTTTCATTCAATTGCTTACGCACTGTATAATTAACTTTAAGTTACTAATGCTTTTGACTCAAAGTTATTCTCACCACAGGCAGGACACAAGCTTTTATTGAAAGCTGTAATTTATCAAAATACGACGAGGAGGTAGTGGAGTCTTCTTTGCACTCATTGCCTCTGTCAACTTTTTTTTATAATATCAAGGTGATAACTATCCATTTCACAGATCATTCTCAAAGCAAACGTCCCCGGTCACCCAGTGTCAAACGATTTCGCGTGACAGAAATAGTATTTTCTCTTTGAGTTATTTTTCCACTGCTGACATTAACCTGTACACTTCGAAATTTCTCTGACAATCATCAAACGAACTTGAGTTTTTGTGGGACAATGTGTGTCAAGGTTTGAGACAGAAGATAATATCGGGCATTTTTCTAACTTAAATTGTGGAAAGTAAAACAACACAAACACTACATTTGTATTACGAGTAGTACATCTGAAACTTGACATCGAAAAACTATAGATTTAAGTTGATATCATCTTTGGCACTCAAAAATGGCAAACAAAATTTTGAAAGAAAAGAAATTGAAATCATCCTTAATTTCAGAGTCCAGATTACGAGGATCAATTTCATCATTTAGTAATATAGAATAGAAGTTTTCTTCACTCTTCTATTTAGAGGAACTGACAAAATTTTACCTACTGGTGGTACAATCATATTTAGTTTCCAGCAATCTTACTAATCCAATAGACAGATTTTATGAAATGGCCTGGTAAAATCGTCCAGAAAGTATTTATAAAAAACTGTATAAAAGTTCTTACTATTTTATAACTGCACTCAAATCTCACATTACAAAAATGAAATTTTGTAATAGTTATTTTGAACCTAATTTCGTTCCTAGATTTAATATCAATAATATTTATCTTACACCTTGATATAGGAAGAGTCTAGCGGCCATGCTGTTTTCTTTGGAACACTCCACTAAAGTTGGGAATGACTAATGATCACAGAGTTCTATTTTTAAATTTACAGTTCTCTTACACATGTTTGATTTTGTAAATACGATAATGTGCCTAAATTATTATCTCTTTTTGATCTTTTCCTTTACCTGTCGTAAAACTATTTATTTATCAAAAAAAGACACGAGGGTTTCATTTCGCTTACCATCGAATAAAGTAGTACCTACCTATATTTTATACTTTAACGAAAAATATCATCATCATTAGCCTAACAGTCTTGCTGGACTTAGGTCTCTCCAGTAGTAAGCCACTTTGGGCAAACATCTGGAGAAAAATATTTTCAGAACTAAAAAACAATTACTACAAATATGTAAAATTAACAATAAACCAACCTTTCTGCATTACATTTACTTGTTCTAGAAATAGGTGTTATATTGATACAGAAATTATATAATTTTTATGTACCTACTGGAGACTGGTCTATTCTAGTTTACCTCGCTTCCGTTCATTATCCATTGATTAATTATTCTTTAAAGTTTCTGTATACAAGCCAAGACTGCATGACGCGGTTAAAATTGAACGTAACATAATCAATATAAGCAGTCTTTTGAAAAGAATAATTAAAATAAAAAAAAATAAAAAATAAATAACCCAAGACATGCCACGCTGGGCCACACAGCGCCACCTAGCCCCAAACTAAGCCGAAGCTTGTACTATGGGTACTAGACAACTGATAAACTTACTTATATACTTTTTTTTTTGTAAATAAATACATATTATACATAGAAAACACCCAGACCAATACAAACAGACATGTTCATGCACACAAATGTTTGTACTGTGCGGGAATCGAACCCACGACCCTTAGCTCAGAGGGCAGAGGTCACTACCAAATGAGCCACCGAGCCTGTCAATTATATGAGATACACGAGTTTCTGGTTTTTTTTCTTCGGCGTCTTTCCGATCCGGTGGTAAACATGCTCTCTGAAATTATAGCATAATTTACAAAGTTGCGTTAACTTAACGGAATCAATCTAGGAGTACCACTAGTAGGACCACAAATATGTATACCTAAAAAAACATTCCCATAACACGTACAAAGTAAAAATTGACAGATTTTATTAAATCAAATATAATAGAAAAATTATATGCAGAAATGATACAAGGTAAAAAAATTAATTTAATACAGAACTAGATTTAGGCACCTTATTTGAAGTTAGGCTTGGCTTGGTTTGACTTCGCAGAAAGCACTTGTCATATATGGATGACCTGATCAGGCAGGGACGCGGCCATATGCTTCTGCGCTACCCCTACAAATTGCTGCCCATTAGAGACTCCCCCCGGAGACGAAGTGACTGTGCCTATTGCCTTCTTTGCCTAGTAAAGACTTTGTAGGAGAGTTGCAATCTTAGAAAAGCTTGGTTGTTAATATTAACATTTAGATAAAGATAGAGAACAAATACGATCGTTCTTGATGTTACAGATATTATAGAAGGCACAACAAAATACCGGAATTTAAACAGCCAAAACCAATAAACTGAATTCATTACGCTAACAATTTTCCCTAATGGTTTTCAACGTACCGGAGCTGTCATGATAACGTCAGCTCCATAAATAGAGTCTGTCAACTCTGTCTGAAATGGGCTTAAATGTGTGACGTCACACGCCGTAATGTAAGATTATCCAGGTTTCAGATAACATCGGAAAATAGTTGCGTGCGTAATGTTTGCCGTACAAACCTCGTGTTGTATATATTTATCGGAAGCCACTTTGATAGATCGCGGCAAAGACTTTAATAGCATTATCAATATGACTTGGCTCGTATGGTTGTGAAAACTTAGGACCAATATTCATTTGACGCACATTTCTGATTGTACCGTGTCTGGATGTAACTGAAATATATTTTATCTTCTTATTGTTTCTTATTGACTTATTATGTATCTAATTCGTTTTATTCACTTTTACAGATCTTCTATCATATTAGGCGGGCTGAAAAGTTCGTAGGCTCACATATAAATGGCGTTGCTAGTATCAAATTCATATGATTTTTAGTTAGCCCTATTCTTCAAAAAGCGCGTGGATAAATTTGACAGGTGTTGCACTATTAAAATCTGAGTTATAGCATTTTTAGTAAAATAACTTTTGATACTTTGAAAAAAATGTATAAAATGGAATTTCGTGTGCTAACAAGGCGTTGCTTTTTGTCAAAAAAAGAACTGTTGAAGCCATGATTTGGATTGACAAACATTATTTGGACTTCGCATCACGAAATTAAACCGTATTGAAGAGGTTTACTTAATTGGAATGATGAAAAATGAGTCCCAAGGACGACTCACCCAGTGGACGCCGGAAAGAGGCCGTTACCGACGAAAACATCAAAAAAATCCAAAAAAATATTTTTGATTAGCGGAAAATAAAGTTTATTGAGATTTGAGATCCTAAATATATCAAAGGAACATATTGGTCACATTGTGAATGAATATTTGGGTATGTGAAACCTCTGCCGAAAAGTGGCTGCCGCGCGAGCTCACAGTTGACTAAAACCAACAACGAACCAATAATTCCAAGCAGTGTTTGGAGTTGTTCAATCGTAATAAAACTGATTTTTTGCATCAATATGTGACGACGGATGAATCATGTCTCTATCATTTTATACCGGAGTCGAATTGACTGTCAGCCAAGCGGGCTGCACATGATAACCGACTTCAAAGTGAAGAAAGTTTCAAATTTCGGCTGGCAAGGTTATGGCATCAGTATTCTGAGATACTCATAGAAAAATATTTATTGACTATCTTAAAAAGGACAAAACCATACACAGCAACTATTTACATAGCGTCATTAAAGTGTTTAAAAGATGAAATTACGAAAAGCGGCCTCAGTTGAAGATAAAAAAGTGCTGTTTCATAAAGACAATGCACCGTATCACAAATCAATGAAATCGATGGCAAAATTTCATGAATTGGATTTCGAATTGTTTCCCTATCCACCGTACCCTCTAGACCCGTCCTCTAGTGGCTTTTTTCTGTTCTCAGACCTTAACCAGGATGCTCACTGAACACAAAATTCGCACAAATGAAAAGGTGATCACCGAAAGTGAAGCCTAGTTTGATGCTTAAGACAAATCGTTTGATAAAATGGTATCGATAAATGGTATGACCGCTAAAATCTCTATATCGCCTTAAAAAGGAACTATATTGAATAATAAAACCAAATTCTATCAAAAAAAATTTTTTTTCTATGCTAGCCTACGAACTTTTCAGCCCGCCTAGTATTTATGTATGAAGTACATAATTTTTGTTAGCTACATTTGTAGGTATGTTAAATTAATGAATATTTTAAAATAGTTTAGAATTATCTCTATTTTAAATTACCTTCCGATAAATCTATACAATGATTTAAGTTTTTTTTGTTGTAAAAATATGAAATTAGCTAATTTAAAAAATTATGGCTTAGGTTGGTCTTCATTACACTTTATTTTTCACACGTGTATGTTTACTAGACTTTCTATTCTTACCACATTATTATCATTTTGAAGATGCTGTTTTTATTTCCTTGTTTAGTATCGGTAGCCACATGTAGACTCGATTTAAATATTATATTTGAAATTCTATTACATAATATTTTATTTCACAAAATAGTTTTCACTGTAAATAATCACATTAATACTCATAATTTTAATTGATTGCGTGCTCAGCAAAATTAAGTACACACATCTAATCAATTACTATTATTGTACAACTACAATCTATTGAATGTCCAATGATATGTCGCCTTCGTTCATTCAATTCAGTCTGTTTACGCTCGTCTATTGTACTATGTGCGTCAAATCTATGATCTATGAAGTACAACTAATCATAATGATGCAAAAATGCCCGCTAGATTGGGCTTAATGTTGCTGAACGTGCATTTTGGGCTCTCATCCAAAATCAAACACGAAACAGGTCTAGGTCAGGATCGAAACAGTTGGTTGCAACAAATATGCTAATTGCTGTCTTTACATTGACTCTGAAGCCGACGTTGCTAGTACTAATAGTATTTGGTAATGTATTTAGTTGGACTTAGCAGTAGGTAGCATTGAACTTTTATGAAACCAAATTTTCCCAAATAAGGATAAATTAAGATAGAAAAATATTATTTTATTTGGCGCAAAGCACATACATAGAATTTATATAAGGAAGGACAAAATGGGTGCCCATTGTAAAAAAAATGCATTACAAATGAACCAAAGTAGAAAAAGGCCGCAACGGAACGCTAAAATAATAATAAGTACCTATTTTTTTGTTTTTATGCAACTAATACACAAACTAAGGATTAACATAAAAGACGATTACGCCAGATACTGATGCAACCACCGTTCTGTATAAAAGGACCTCATGCAGCAGCAGATTCGATGAATGCATTACGCTATGAACTTACATCCTATTTACTAAACTTCTCCCATGCATTTTGCTAACTTACGTCCTTATCGATATCAGCTTTTTTTTATTAACTTTATAAAAAATATCTCTGTCTGCTGCCTGTCAATCAATGTTGGAGCTTTGAATAACACAGCAAGTTCACATAGATGTAATATTAGATCATTATATTCAATTTTCATCTTAATACAATTTTTTACAATGTCATTAATATTCAGTTGCCATTATTTAATTCAATATTACCAGCAGTTACATATTATTCTACGGACTAATTTAAAGTAATAGATTGGATACGTCTGTAAATTGACAATACTGATAGTAGTACAACTACTAATAGATAATCGACTCGTAAAGATAAGTACTAGAATTATGTTGTCGGAATAGCGATAATTTTAGAGTGATTTGTATTTTGAATGTGCGTGTATTTTAAGATGAAGTGGTATCACGTGTCGTGTTGAACTGTTGCCGGCGCTCCTTATGCACGCATTGTACAAATTCTCTGAGCCTCAATTTATCATATGTTGACCTTCTGCTCGGTTAGAAAGGTATCATGTACATTTAGTTGAATGACCTTTACTAAATTTTCACCCACGCCTAGCAACTAACCACACGTTGTCCTATTAGCTTATATTTTAAGCATAATAATATGGATAGATTAAATAACGTGTCATTCAAGTGCTAATCAGTGCAATTAGGCTAGTGCATGTGTTGAAAGCACGAGACATAGTCATTTATATTATATAACAAGGATTTATTTATTCATCATTTTACGATTCTTAGACAATTTCACTATAGATGATGAATAATGAATTTAATTTGACCATAAAAGAAGTTGATGAAGGCGAATGCCAAGAGTGGCTTCTCTAAAAAGGATAAATCGGTTCTATTTTAATTACCTTGTACAAATATCTATAATAAAAGTTGTCTTTAGACTATTGCTTGGTTTGGGTAACTTCCATTTACTCAGTTATTGCCACCTGCATTTGATTTCATCTTTCGTAATTCTGAGTTGACACTGGTAAACACGGTAATAAAATAATATAATCGTATTTAAATTATACATTAAAGTGTCCCAATTCACGGTGATTATAATATAGTACAGTTCTTGAAGTAAGCCAATAAAGTTGAAGCCATTAAATTTTGCAACAAATAGTCCTTGCTCGAGGCACATTTGTCACCACAATTTGCGTACATCCAGTTCCGTTTGGTTCGTTAATCGGTATTAATCATCACCAATGAAACCAATTAATGTTACATATTGACGGTCAATCCACGCCTATTTGAAACGTTTAATCACATATTTGCTGCTCATAATATTTATGGGAATTGTAAATGTTATCAGATTAGTTATTAACGGCAATGTACCTTGAAATCTAAAATAGTTCCGTTCTCTTTTGTTTGCATATTTATATTGATCGATTCACTTGAAAATAGTCATTAAACAATAATTATTACATTTAGGTGTGCCTCATCACTTTAGATATAATTAAAATATGACGAGATGAGTTCAAAGCCATGTAAAGTTCGGTGCAAATGTAGTGTTCTTGGCTGACTCAGGCAGTGTTACGATTGATTAAAACAATCGTAGTCAATATCCTCTGATGGAACAATAGGTTGTATGTAAGGATACGTCACATCTCTCGAATTTTTATTCCGATCACGGACTGGTCTTTCACCCATCGGTTCTATTTAAAGATTTGCTAAATGTATCATAAGTGGGTATTATAATACTTTATCAGTTGCTGATAGGATATGATAAGTAAATATGTCTATTATTGACAGTTAATGTTTTGCCATGGTTTAGTTAACATGACGTACTGAATAAATGTTTGTGCAAAGTTATCACTATGCTGATTTGTGGTCAGTGACGATCCATAAAAGTGACATAACCCAACCGTAGTGAATCAAACATGGCGCAAGCTAAACAGTGCAAAATGGATCATAACTACAAGCTAGAGAAGAAATATTTGGATTTAAAAAGAATGGTGATGGAGAAAACTGAAGAATTAAAAAGAAGAGACAAAATAATAGCATTGTTAGAAAACGAGATAGATGAAAAGGACGCTACTATAAGGTACTTGAAGAATGAAATTGACAAGTTTCGACAAGTTGTGAAACCATTGACGAAACAAATGATTGGGAATCACAGAAACGGACTGGAAGAAGAGGAAGGCTTTGTGATGAAGTCTCCTGGTATAGAAAATACTAGAATATTGCCACTTGGTGAACCTAGACTTAAAAGAACAGCTATATCTGCCGAACCCCTTTCATCGCTTTCACAAGACCATGAAATGAAATTGGTCAAAATTCCTAAAAACCAGAGGTAAGGTTCTTAGAAATTTTTCTTATATTTCATTTAATCCACTATGTGAGTGAAAATCTGGCGAAACCTTGGGAGCTTTCCAAGGAAGACTAGTGGATTTCTATTAATTATGTCTCTTTCTATTTCTAATATTTAAGTTGCAATGTAGGTATAACTAATTTGTATTGTATAAGTAGGTATGTTCAAATGCAACGAATTCAATAAGAATGAGACGCTAAAATTATTCAAGCTTCGGCGAGGTTTATACCTAGGAAGTCTCATTTCAATAACCATATTCAAATTAGACTTCCATCGTATTGTCCTTACAGCACATTCAATACATCTATCAATCCTGGTCCCGTCTTATTTGTGTAAACACAGTCGTGACATGCGATGTACAAGCTAATGTACCGTCACATATCAATCACATTGTGATTGAATTTCTTCGTACCTGCAGTGGCCGCCCGAGGTCGACGTGTGTTAGCCCGTATGCCTTCGAGCTACACATTTGGTATAATTGCGTTCGAACTTTATGTCTGTCCTCGCCATGGGCTGTGTCACGATTCAATTCTACGTCGTCACTAGCTCTTCGTCTGGTGACGATATGGTAGGATGATGATCTGGTATGATTTCCAGACTAGGTCCAGTTGTGACCTTTTCAACGACCTTGGAGGGATCTATAAATTACGTCACACATAATGAGGGAGTGGGGGTCCATGAATTGTGATAAGATGTGGGGGACAAAAAGTCATGAAACGTAATTAGTGGATGGTCCGTAACCTGAGAACTCAGAGATTCTTGTTCTTGGTTAATACAATAGAGCATTTGCCATCTCTCTCTGCAACCTAAAGCAGATAATTTTTTAATCATGGTTATATTTAGCAGTAATCTGAATGTGCAGACCTCTGCGATGTTTGTGTTTGAGGTCAACACATTAACCTAATTAGCTACCTCCAATCTTCTTGATACTACGGCTACCTTACAGGCTGGTATGGCGAGGTAACTAACTTGGGCTTCTCTATCGGTTTTCAAACTTTTTATGAGCCTGGAAGAAGATACGCTATGTCACTATAAAAAAAATAGCAACGAACGATCAACTGATGTTCTTAATAGTAATGAACTGTCCGATGATGCTATATTTATAGCGTGGAAATATTTCGTTCATTCAACGCCTTGGTGTCATTTTCCGTAATTAATGAGAGTGGTATAGATTTTCCTCCCTAGAACTAGTTTATATTAGCGTTAATTACGATTCTCAAGTAGAAATCGGATTTTGCTAGGCTTATCCAGATTATCATGTGATTATAAAACTTTGTTTGCTGAGCGTAGTTATACATTTGATACATTTGAGTAATATTAGTTATAGGTGTCCACTTTAGAGGCGATACGTCACGAGGATAATAAATAACGATGATAATTTTGAAAATTATTTATGAAAAACAAACAGTTCCTTAGTTGGAAATTTCTAAAATCTACTTTTTCCATTATTAAATCGCATTTTTGCGAAGCCATATAAATAAATAAATAACCCAAGACATGCCACGTTGGGGCACAAGTCACCATCTAGCCTAAGCCGAAGCTTGTACTATGGGTACTAGACAACTGATAAACTTTTTTGTAAATATGTGAATACCTATTATACGTAGTAAATTGATGCTTAATTATTTGAAAAAAAAAGCACATATTGTAGGTATGTTACCACCAATGTGTAAGTGCCAAACATTTCATGTTCTCGCAATTGTTTAAAATTCGCAAATTCTTGTTGAATTGTTTTCTTCAATACACGCAGAAATAATTGAAAATATTAGCATAAACAATTTATACGACATCATGATGATTTGATCCCAGTATTGTTTGTTACGTGCGACCTTTTACGTCAGGTCAGGTAGTATAATGTTGTCTAGATTGTTGTAGTTACGCTAGTTTATGACCAGAAACTGCTATAATTCAAAGGCTATTGTCATTATAGTAGGACATGTAATTTGATATATCGTTTAAAGTCGTTTAAAAGTTGGGTAGATTGTTATTATGGAATCGTTATTGAAGAAAAACAGGATCCGCATAGGTAGATGTCATGTTCAGGATTCCAGGTGACTTTTAGGTTTGAAATTTAAGCGAATGTGCTCTTTTTAGGTCCTTTAGACCTTTTTGAATTAGATGTAGAAACATACAACTTGTACGTATATTTCACATTCATGTAATATCATCATAATAAATTTCTGTTAGTAGACACTCAGGGTAATAAGCAAATAGTGCTATATCTTTTTTTAATTTAACAAACAGTCGTTGAAATGGTAATATAAAAAACTTACTCGAATATTCATAACCTGTCACGATAGTTCATATTTTGCTTATTGGAATTACTATATTAATTTGTTACTTACGTACTTAAGTGTATAAGGTACTTAATCATGTGAAAACCGACTGAATAATTTTTTTTTCTTTCCTAAGTGTTGGTGAACGGTAGAAAAATAAAATCTCAGCTTCGAATAAAGTTCATCTACATTGTGCCATAGTATAAAGTTTGTTTCCCTGATTAAGTTAGTTGTCATAAAAAATACCTTTGACTAGTCACGAAATTTTAACAAAGGACGCCACTTTTGCCCAAATCCCATTAAAAAGTACCTAAGTAAATTGCTATATATGTAAATAAAAATTATGGTGGGCCAAACAATACGTTCGTAAAGGTTTTACAAACTGATATAACAAATATGTAATATATTAACAGAAGCTTTGCCAGCCTCGCCTTTATGAAAGCTCGTTGCGTGAAGGTTTCAATGACAATGTCGCAATGCCTCGGATAGCGGCAGGTGACTCCAAAATATAAATTAATATTATATCTTGAGTGCCTTATTATTTTATACTGCTCCGCTTGGTCAGCGACCCGTAGTGGATCTTGGCCTCAAACACAACAAGACGCATTCTTCCCTCAACATCATCTTCAGCCTATTGCAGTCCACTGCTGGACGTAGGTCTCTCCAGTTGTTCGCCACATAGGGCAAACACCTGTAGGATATACGTAGCGGACCACCGTCAGGCTTAGTGGGTATTTTCCGTTAGAAGTAAGTCTACGTAACCCAGGTGTCCCGTACCTAATGCATTCCAGACGTAGGTAATACCTATAATATGAGCTATCTATGTAGCCCGAGGTCTGTTCCTCCGAGAGGTATAGTTTTAGTGCGGTTTAAAGTTAATCGGCTAATTTTTTTTACGATCTCCGGAAACCCTACTCACCAGCAGGAACACGACCTGGAGGTCATTTGGCTGCGGTATTCTACATATAGAGTTGAGGTCCTTCCCCGGACGGGCAGCTCAATTCGAGCGATGAATTCGTTACGCCCTACCTCTCTTAAAAGTTACTAACTCTCTGGCCTTTTACTTGTTGTTACAGCGCTTTTCTTCAGCTATCCATCACGTTTGGGAAGACAAAATGCTGTGCTATTAAAAAGAACCTCTAGTTATGTGTTCAGAAATCTTAATGTTTTTGTTTTTATTTCCAGATCTCGGGATTTGATCAAGGGTGCGATTCTGGACAACGACTTCATGAAGAACCTCGAGATGACCCAGATCCGGGAGATCGTGGACTGCATGTACCCGGTCGAGTACGCCGCTGGCAGCCTCATCATCAAGGAGGGGGATGTTGGCAGCATCGTCTATGTGATGGAAGGTAAGTCATGTTTTCCGTATAACTTTAAACTTGTAAGACCCTAAGTTTTCATATTGTGATTCAACTCATAATGTTCTATCTATTATGTCTGGATTGGAACTCTGGGACTTTCGACTTTTCTAACGCGAAGCGAGTTCAAATCCTTTCCCAATGAATAAAGTCCAAATAGTAGGTACCTATGTTAATTTTTTTCAAAAAAACATAAGGGTTTCATTTGTACCTACTATGAGTACCATAGGACTGAGTCTGTTTTCCAGAACACCCAGAGGTGGTATTGAATTGGCGTTTTACGTGCTTTTGCCATCTAGTGGTGGATAGAAAAATTTTCTGTACCGACTGCTACAACTTAGTTTGCTGATAATGTAATAGATGGCGCTAGAAATATTGCCTCTACTCAACGCTAGGTGGCGCTGTATGTTTTTAGAACTTAGCTTTAATCGCTACCGCTAGATGACACTGTTAATTTTTGTTTTCATAATAGAAGGTGTCAGTCATTTACCGGGTTAGCAAAATATTAGTATTTTTGAAAGCAGAAAAATATTATCTGTCAGCAGAAATAGCTCAGCAACTCATTGCCAGCAAACAATTCAAAATCAATCAGCAATATATGCCATTCTGGAGCAGGAAACTTTTTATTTATTTTATGATTTTGTCGGTGTACCTATACCTATATTTCAGTCTTCACAACTCATATGTATTATTGCTAAAACCTCTTATTATCCACCAATCAAAATGCAAACATATCATGAGCGGCAAGCGACAACTAACATGCTTTTAAATACTTTCACAAAGTAGGTAGGTATTTATGGTATCCACGCGTCAAGCAAGGATACCTACATTAAAATATTAATTAAATCATGACTACAAATCGGCCATTGTTATTATTAGCGACTAAACTAAATAGAATTATATCCGAAATCACATTGAATCTTAGAGTACCTACTATGAATTGGTAGGTAAGTTTTAGTAACAAAAAGTTAATGTCAACGGAAAACTGCCTAGGTAGGTAATTATTTTAGAGCTTGGTCTATGGGTTTTGTTATTACAATTTATGTAAACTCAGTTATTTATCTTCTAGTTTCATTCATATAGACTACATGAGTGAGGTAAACAAGTCTTACCTACCTAATTTGTGAAAACTAGTCTAATAGAATAGTTTTCAATATACCTACAGCAAATTTCCTCTTTTTCATATAATATGGCCACTTTTCATCATCATTGTACATCGTTTATCTTACCCATCTACCAGAAATTTCACTCATACCATCTTTATGGCCGGAGACGTACCACAGATTGTCGTTTAAAAGTAATTACTTACTTGTTACGCAAGACAACATTATGGTAACTTCTAAACGTGATGTTGAATTATGTTTTCAAACAGGGTTTTATGGCCTATAAGTGACTTATGGGACCTCAACAAAAGAATCTACAGACCAACAAGAATCTTTTGGTGCTTGGCCCAATTCGGAGCCCTCATACAAAACATTTTTTTTAATTAAGGGCACACGCTATGCGCATTAAATTGGTGGGTGTTTACTATGTATAATATGTATTTATTTACAAAAGAAATATCTAAGTAAGTTTAGCAGTGGTCTAGTACCCATAGTACAAGCTTCGGCTAAGTTAGGGGCTAGATGGCGATGTGTCACCTAGCGTGGCATGTCTTGGGTTATTTATTAAACAAACATTATTTATTTCATCACAGAATAGTAATGTTAACTATTCGTTCCTTGAGTGAGGACAGTGACCAAAACTTATGCGGACTTGATATCCTCCAAATAAATTGATTTATCTTTTCTTTTCTTACATATTCTATAAGACGGCATGCATCTACGTCTGATCTCCGTGTTTATGTGGTTGTACTAATAGGCTATTATAGCTAAAAAGTGTAATGTCTTTTAGCTTATTCAAAAATAAAAGACACGTATTTTTCCTTTTTTCATTCAAATAAACAATAGCAAAGATACAAGGCATCAAAAGTTAGGAGTGGGAGTCTTTGACGTCACTCGCTCCCGTAAAAATGCCTCACTGAGTGACGTCACGCGTAATTTCAACGGGCTATAACTTTGTAATTTTTAGTCTGATTTATAATAAAAAAAATACGTGTCTTTTATTTTTGAATAAGCTAAAAGACGGACTAATTACAATTTTTAGCCATAATAGCCTATTAATCATGGTCCTTCTACCATCTGACGATGATTTGTACATACAAGCCCGTTACCCTTCTATGTCATAAAATTCGTTAAAGTTAACGGTAGGCACACCATGGACAATACCGATTACAGTTTCACATTCAATATCGTTGTGTGAGAGCGAAGTTTTCATTAGGTCAATCGGAAATGAGACGCACCATATCGATTGCTCTTTTTAGGTGTTGGAGCGTAACTTCCGGCATTTCTAACTAACTGGCTTACGAACAGTTGTATGGATACGATGATAGATATACACATATACTAGGTATAGTGAGATCTTTATAAGTGGAACCGGTGCCATTGAAAATGAAAAGTAGGTACCCATCTTTATTCATGTAGGTAGACTTATGACAAGCACTTATGAATCTTCAGAAACAAAATAAACGTGTCTCTATCACCGGATTCGGAAAGTGGTTTCTATCGAGCAGAACCGGCAAGATATTCGATAGTTATTCTTTTTCATTGCCAATACATACATATTTAAAATTACAATATTCATTTGCGAGAGGCCTATGTCCAACAATGGACTGATATAGGCTGATGATGATTCATGCAAATTGATTTAAACGTTTAAATTTTGAAAGTATATATTTTTATCCACTATTTCTTTCCTTTGCTTAGGGAGTAGATTTATTCTACTTCCAACAGCCCAAAAAATTAATAGCATCGCTTTCTTCTGAAACGTCCTACTTTAGTACGCACGTGTGGTAAGCCTGGCGTATTTTGCTTTAGAAAGCGTAAAAGTCACTGGCGTGACTACTTCGCTTTTCCAACCCTGAGTAGGCTGCCGAGATCAGTTCAGCTTGCATGTACGGTCAACAAAAAAGTAAATTATAGGTGACATAAAAAAATACCTTACTGTTCCCTTTTCTAGATTTGCAAAATGTTTTAACTGGCTGTTTTAAATATTATATTTTATAATGAAGCAAATGCCTCATGTTGTAAAATTATCGTAATATTTTCTTGAAAAGATTGGTCATTTTAAATTATAATTATTAAACATAATTATACTTAAGTGCCTTTCATTTCAATGAATTACAGTCCTCAAATTCATTATTTTCACTTACTTAATTTTATTTATTTAAGAAAGTGAAAATGACTACATCAATGAGTTATAAATAAATAAATATCAGACAACATCACATACATTGCTCCGATCCCAAAGTAAGTAGCTTAAGCACTTGTGTTATGGGTGTCAGAACAACGAAGGTACCAAAATAAAAACTTAAATACAAATATAAACACCCAGACACGGAACAAACACAAGTGTTCATCACACGAATGTTTGTCCCGGGTGGGAATCGAACCCACGATCCTTGGTTCAGAAGGCAGGGGTCACTACCAATTGAGCCACCGAGTCAGTCAAGTTGAGTCATGAGTTGAGTAACAAATGAGCCATACTTTGATGCTGACTGCACATTTGATACAGCTGTTCGAATGTAGTATTCTACCTTGGTAAAACTGGCAAGAAACTCGTGTAGTTGTTCATTTCAATTCAGTGCTTTCAATAAGTTGTTAATTTCATTTAAGTATCTATCCTATTATCATTATCATCTACATGAGTCCACTGGTGGATGTAGGCCTCTCCCCATGACTATGACCATCATTTGGGGCGATTTGCCTTGGCAGGCGAATTGGTGCTGCAGTAGGTTTTAATTGTACCCAGGCATATTGCATTACTATTTTATTTACTAGCTGTGCTCGCGACTTCGTCCGCGTGGAATAGTTATTTTTTCCCCGTTTTTTTTTTACATTTTCCATTATTTCTTCGCTCCTAATAATTGCAGCGTGATGTTATATAGCCTAAAGCCTTCCTCGATAAATGGTCTATTCAACACAAAAAGAATTTTTCAATTCTGACCAGTAGTTCCTGAGATTAGCGCGTTCAAACAAACAAACAAACAAACTCTTCAGCTTTATAATATTATAATAATATAATAATAATAATATATAATATATAATATAAAATATAAATATAAATATAATATATAATATAATAATATATAATATAATAATATATATAATATAGTTAAGATTAGTCATCTAAGGAACAATTTATTGGCACATAAGTAAAAATGCAAGGTCAACAAGTAAGGTCATTATGACACATAACTGTTACGTCTACAAGCGTGAATCACGGATGAATACATGCGACATTGTATTCATTGCTAAAGATTACACCTCATAATTAAATAATATTTAGTATGGACGTAGCCATAATAAGTGTAACCAACTCCGGTAAATCATAAATATCAGACAACATCGCATACATTGCTCTAATCCCCAAGTAAGTAGCTTAAGCACTTGTGTTATGGGTATCAGAACAACGAAAGTACCACAAATAAGTACTTAAATACAAATATAAACACCTAGACACGGCACAAACACAAGTGTTCATCACATGAATGTTTGTCCCGGGTGGGAATCGAATCGAACGACCCTTGGTTCAGAAGGCAGGGGCACTACCAATTCAGCCACCGAGCCAGTCATATATTACATCATCATGCCTATTGCAGTCCACTGCTGGACATAGGCCTCTCCAGTTGTTCACCGCCTAGGGCAAACTTCTGGAGGATATATCCAGGCACCAGGAGGGTTGGCGATCGATAACATATTATATAACATGCGTACTTAATAATAGGTAATCTTATTAAATCTTAATAATAACTCTGTCTGTTCTATGTTTAACAGACTTCAAAAAAAGGAGGAGGTTCTCGATTCGGCTGATTTTTTTGACGTTGTGGGTATGCACATATGTTACCACATACCTATTTATATCTATTTTGGACTGATTTGGAAAAATGGAAAGGTGGCAAAACGGCCTACGGCTCGCAAAGATAAGTAAGCAGCCTATGGACGCCTGCAACACCAGAAATAAGTATAGGTAACACGCGCGTTGCAGACCCTTTAGATTAACCCAAGACATGCCACCATGGGCCACACAGCGCTATCTAGCCCCAAACTAAGCCAAAGCTTGTACTGTGAGTACTAGACAACTGATAAACTTACTTACATACTTTTTTTTTGTAAATAAATACGTATTACCTATAGGTATATAGAAAACGCCCAGACCTTTAGAAACATCTTTTTTTGTTTGAAAGTGTCTCTGTATTTTGGAAAGTTAATGATATCTCACTTTATGTTAATAATAAATGTTGTTAATTGAATGGTCATTACAAAAGATGGAACATGAGATAATCTACACACATTTCTCTTATTGAACACGCGCTAAAGGCGATCATTAAAAGGTTATTCCTCTGGCTTACACATATTTATGTAAGTTTATTATATTAGCTTGTTATCCAATCATGCTGCCTGTCCCTTTATGATTACATGTATAATATTAATATAGAATATATGAAGATAAGTGCTGAAGCTACCTAGTTCGGGAAACAATGATCAAATTGTGCGCTCGTCAAATTGAATTTATACGAGTAGGTATGTATTTGATCTCTATGATCGTTTCTGCACCCAATAATCATTTTTCTGCATCACCCAAAGGTTAGCTAGTAGAAAATGTTTAAGCATTCATTTCGCCTATTGTAGAATATTGTGCATAGAAGTTTAAAAAACTTATCTTTGAAGAATACCTCTCTTTTTCAATTTATAGTATCTATAAAGAAATAGTTCTACGTTTACTACGGATTTTATTTTTCACGGGTTCGGATCGGACTCGTATCGGACGTAGTGGGAAATCGCTTTGTAGCAATATGGCATGAGTTTCTTTTAAACTAAGTAAGTCAATACCTACTTACCACGAACTCCTACGTTTAAAAGACTTTATAGATGAAAAAATTTAAAAAGTAACACCGAGAAAACTTCAGCTATAACTGCCTCATCTTGAAAACACATCTTGTACAAAAATATACTAAATGCTTGGCAAATTATATGCCGATCCCCGTACTTTTTAGTCACGTGTAAAAATGCATACAAGGCTGAGACCTTGGCTTGAGTTCCGGTTCGATCGCCCAATCGGAGTCGTTTGTGAAACCTTTTTTTAATTAGCCGTGTTAAATAGTCATATGGTAAAGTGGTCTCAACTTCATTAAGGTGATTCTGTAGGGGGTAGTTAGACGGGACGTCTTTCCATTAGATTTTATGTATTGGAGTCAGACAGTCATAATCATAATAATTGGTAGTATTTTTTATTTAAGACAGGGAGTGTTTACTCCCTACGCTCGCCCGTTTGGGCGTGAAGGTTATGTGATGGTAAGTGGTCACTTTAGCCACATACCACAACATTCATTGCCGGCCCTTGAGAAAATTGTAAGCTCGCTTTTTGAAGGTCGTTATCCATTCGAAAAAGTCGCAGTAGTCTGTTTAATTACCTTTCCCAAGAATTTCAGTGTCTGATCAAGAATTCCCTTATGTTATTAGCGTTGAAAACTGTGTTTGCTAAAGTGTGATTTGTCCAGGCATTTTGTCCTTTTCGTTGACATTTTATTGTGTATGTAATTATTGCGTTAGTCTAAGAGTCAATATTTGCCACTGAATAATCGTCTTTTCTTTCTTTCTTTGTCTATGAGCTATGTGTGAAATGCTGCTGTTACTGAAGCTGCTATGCTGTTTGCTTTTTAAATAAATAAATCGCCCTACATCTCTAGAGATATGTGTAAGGAGACCATTGTCTTTACGACTAAGAGGCTTAAAGGCCGCATTGAGTCCATGAGGGCATATAATGCAACAATACCTGGTCTACACGATATTTGAACGTTGTTTAGAATTTGAAATAGGTATCCAGTTTTTAATTGCAAGGCTTTCCTTTTAATTGAACAAAGCCATTCAATCACACGACTAATTATTAACACCGTGTTCCTTTCGCAGTATAGCTCGATCTTGCAATCATTGGTGTTATTTTTGACAAAGAAACTTCTACTTAAGGTATTTTAAGTTCTTAAAAGTAAACCCAATTCTTTTTTTATGTAAGTATAATTGTATAAAATTACTTCCAACAATTATCAGAAATCGGATCTGTGTTACCGAATCCCAACATTATTTAACGTTACGTGCACTCGAATCATCTGAGCACAGCTAAAAAAAAGAAAACGGAAAATGCTCTACTTTCGTCATCAAAAGAGAATCGGCTATTACGAAACTGGGCCGAAAATCTCATGATCAGACAATGCGTGATCCGAGATCGACCTTGGAACGCGGAGATTGACTATCGGGACCTTGTCGATTTTTTGTCGACGAGACGTCAATAGCTTTCGGTTCGAAAATAACTCCTATGCGCTTACTTTTAGGAGTGACAGATTTAGATATGTAAAGTTGGATCTAATGAGGGACGTCACGTGGGCTTGGACTTTTCGAAGTGAAAGTGATGACCAGACGCATGTGTGCGGTTTGTTTACTGGCTCCAAACGAGTTTTGTCATAATGTAATAGCGACAAGGTATGCCACGGCACGTTGGCTGACCAGGTCTGTTCGCAATCTAATCGTAAACATTGTGAATTGCTTTTAAATTGAAATATGAGGTGTGCGTAGTGTTGTTCAGATTTCGAGTCGTCGCAATCCGTCAAACGATCGAATTATATTTTTAAGGTTTAGTCCAAGTTACAGGAGAATTGTTTCGGAAATAAGTGGCTGTGACATACGGGCGGACAGACAAACCGACATGACGAATCTATAAGGGTTCCGTTTTATGCCATTTGACTACGGAGGCGAATCGACTCACAAATGAAAGAACGAGTTTTTACGTGACAAGCCTCGTGTGCCGTCAAATCTTTTTGCATAAATTGATATTACATTATTGCATAATTAATGTTTCTATAGGTCATTTGATAGTGACCCTGCCTTGCGAACAGAGGTCGTGGGTACAATCCCCGCTCAGCAATCATGTGTGAAGATTGATCTAACTTTACTTTTACGTATATATTCATAGCATCTTCATTTTTTTAATATGCTATTAAACGATTTTTGATATGCTAGCATATCAAAAAATGAAGATGCTACGAATATACAATGCTAATTCTGTATTCTAACTAAGGGATATTAAATACAATAACTTTCGGAATATTGTAAGAAATGACATCCCCTGAGAGAGTCTTATTTAAAAAGTTACTTGCGTTCTTTTCTATTTATTTCTTTACTGCGTCGAGTCCCTTTAAAAATATGAACTCTGTACTCATTTTAGTTTTAAGCCTTACGGCCTTTTTGTTTTAATTAGAATCGACACGTGATTAGGTATCTTAGGCTTCGTCAAGTAGAGTCTATTTATTATTACGAATCAAGACTCGAATTTGGTACATCTCTACGTGTGCACCAATTTTCATGCTACAGCGAGTCCGTTCATGAGAAGTAGGGAAAGTATTTAGATCTCATAAATCATAATTGTGGATAAATTGTACTAATTTTGTGCACTTCTACGATGCTGAATACTTCGTTGTGACAGTTGATTATACTTAATTTTTTCCACTATTATGAACGCTATACAAATAATATTGTTTTTAAATAGTATGCCTATGACGCGCGTCATTATATTACTTAATATTGTACACACTCTGGTAGACCTATTTCATTGCACATTGAGTGAATTCGAAAGG
Source organism: Conogethes punctiferalis (assembly GCA_031163375.1). Taxonomy (NCBI): domain Eukaryota; kingdom Metazoa; phylum Arthropoda; class Insecta; order Lepidoptera; family Crambidae; genus Conogethes; species Conogethes punctiferalis. The sequence continues at coordinate 9,542,381 of CM062090.1, read as the reverse complement.
GCAACAATTGAACTGCTTTGTTTTGAGCATAACATTTAACCCATATCTTCCCACCGCCCCATTTAAGGTGCACTTTCATTTTACATGACAAAATAAAAATTATGAAGGTGTGGGTAGGTTTTAAAATTTTATCTTATACTAGACGCCATTGCGGTTAATCTAATAAAATTTGATAGTGATTTCACTCATACGTAAAGTATTTATAAATCTTCGAATTTTGTGAATTTCAACCAAAGTCAATGCCAACAAAAAGTAAGTTGTAACTCTTACAATAATCATTGATAATTTTAGTGAAGCTATGTTTCTAGTAACTTATTAGTTGTACTAATGGGTAACATTATGAATATGAAGAAAATTTGTTTTTATATATGTCCTTTGTCAGGTTATATATAACGCCCCATTTAAGGTGCGCTGGGAACAGGAGGCACCGTGGATGTTGACTACCTTAATTTTATTTGTATGTACTTTTTATATGTTTTATGCAATAATTTATGTTATATTTGTTATTTATTGAAAGTTTATAAAATTATACCAGCCATAATGGACTCTGCCCTGATGAAAAAAGCTTCTTGTATGGGTGGAATCGATAGGCTTGTCCAAAATGTTGGCAAAATAATGAATAAATGGTACTAACAAATCATTTGTTTCCGATAAATGTGTGTGATAATAACGAGTACCAATTGTATCGACATTCAAAAGCACGATACGTAAAAGATTCTCACTATGTTTTATTATTTACCTACCTACAATAGTATAACCTTACTATAATCTTAGGAAAAGCAACATTGTCTCTTTTGAATCGAACGTGTCACTCCAGAAAAAAACTAAAAAACTGACTGAATTGATGAGACTACATGCGTAATGCATAATTCATCTCTACATAATAAGAAACCATGCGGTGACAGATAAACAATACAAATCATCGTCCTATCTCATTCAGTGGGAGCTGTATGAATCGACTAAGGTGTCTTTAGATTCCATCGTCTCCACCAGTAACAGGGTTTACCCGTCAGGCTGGCGACTACCGAACACTCACTGAAACACTCTTGGAGTTTACTTCGATCGCATATCAGGATAAGTGGCAAGAGTCTTTTTACAGGCTGGCGAGACGGTGGCGAATCACAAGTAATTGATTTGGTTAGTTGTCCATTACCGCAGTGACTTGGTCTTCGCTTTGGCATTTCATCAGGCAAAAGAAAACTACTATGCTGTATCACTATAAAAAGAAACAACCCGAATTCGATCTCATAAAGGCTACAAACATACGAAGTTTCGTTGCAGCAAATTATGTGACGTGGGTTTCCATTACCATTGTCCTGAATTATGCCACTTACACTGTAAAGTATATTTTTCTACACTTTATTTATTACTTTGAATATTTAAAATTTTTAATTAGTCTAATATCTCTTAATTTTGCAAATAATAGAGGTCCAACATAACATCACGTATATTATTTCTCCATACAAAATCCATGGGCATATTTTCCCAGCGCCCCATTTAAGGTGCGGTCCTGAAACTCAGGTTCCATAAAAGTCTGAAAAATGTAAGGTCATTTTTTGTCTTATTGAAGAGGTATTTTTTAAATGTACGTAATAAAAACCGCGAATATTTTATGATTTCGAGTCTTGGGAAGATATGGGATGCACATAGTTTTAATTTTAAGATACAATATCGCATTAGGTATTAGCCTGTAAGGATGTTGTATAAAAGGGTTTAAATAAATAAATAAAAATAAATAGTACCTCACACGTACGTGGTTATGATATATGTAAAAAAACCTATGATATATAAACAAAATTTATAAAAAAAATTACGTTTTTTCGTTGCCTTTGACTATCCAGCGCCATACTAGTCGCTAAGTCGCCAAGCGCTTCCATCGAAAACGCTAAGACACATACGTCTGCCTAACAGGCCATAAGTATGATAAGTAATCTGACTAGATCACTGATCACTCTTTTCATGATTCCATACGGTCGCCTTAGTTACATCTTTTCATGCATTCATATCTTCTACTTACAAACATCTAGCTAACAAACTTGGTTGATCAGTCTAGATCACTCTTTTCATGATCCCATACGTCTTAGCCTCTGCTAACGTGTGGGATACATCCGCATAGGACTCATTATCAAGCAAATAACCACGATTTTGCAACACGATCTCTGTTATTTCAATAATGTTTCAATAATGCTATACCATGCGTTAGATACCGTTATTTATATTGCTTTTTATGTGCAACCTGTTATTTTGCGATTCAAATCTTTCAGCCAGTCGTTATGGTGCACACACAAATTGTGCTATTATGTGTTTTTATAAATAAAACTCTTTGCACCACGGAATTTGCTTTGTGCTTTGCACATTATTATAAATGTACGGTATAAATTACAACAGGAATATAAGTTAGTGAACATATACTGACTACGTAAATCCACACTGATATTTCACTGTGTTTTGACAAGGAATCGAACCCGGAACCTTCAGACCTTGCGCGCTTTAAGCCTGAGACAATGTGTCACCGAGGTCGCCTACTTTCATAATGGCTTGGGTTAAGGTTTTGCATTAATAACTTTTTGTAGGGTTTCAAATTTTTAAATAAACTCCCAGCAAATATTATTGCTTTCTCTATCAATACATTTTATGCGTTTCAACACGTCAATAATAATTAAAAATCTTAAGAAAACCGTTCTTTTGCATGGATGGTTATAATATTTTTTCTTGTATTTTTTTTCATATTTTTTTTGTGTTTGTTGTTATGGCAACGCAGTACCGTTACTGTATAATCGGACTTAATTTTTTTTCATTGGTTCTATTGTTTTTCGATTTGGTTGATTAGGTATATTGGATACATTCTTTATACGCGCAGTGAGCATACAATACAGTCTTGGTTTATCTAAAAACATTTTCAATAATGTAGGTTTCTAAACTATGTTCGCGTATATATCAGCAATACAAAATAACTTCCTTTGTTATATCTCAATAGTACACATGTCTCGGTGCCGATAACACATATTAAATTCATTAATATCTCACGCGTTTGTTTTATTTTAGAACTGATAATGTCGACCTACATCATAACGTTATCTCTCTAAAACCTTTTGGCCTGTCATATTATTATACCTACTTATAGTATGTACGTCATCATCATCAGCCTATTGAAGTCCACTGCTGGACATAGGCCTCTCCTGTTGTTAGCCTCTTAGGGCAAACATCTGAACTAATAATAGCCACGTTGGGCAGGCGGGTTGGCCACCGGAAGGTGTAGATGCTCCGGTAACGCTGCGCGCCCGTCACCGGTCTGTGGTATTTAGCTACGCCTTCAAATGTGTTTATTAATTAAAACAATTATATAAGAAGTTTGTCAGTTGTCTAGTACCCACTGTACAAACTTTGGCTTAGTTTGGGACTAGAAGCGTGGCATGTATTAGATTATGTAGTGCATATAGGTTGAGAATCTTTGTTACAATCATAACATTATTTTGTTAGAATCACAAAGTTCACGTACAAGGGAACAAGTTACGATTTCTCAACACAGTAGTCGGGTTAACACTCGTTATTGTGGCATCGTAACAAGACATGGACAAATGCCCCGCCATTGGGAGAGACCCACAGGCCAAAAGGCCCCCATCTTGGGTAAGGCGGCAACGGTCGCAGAAGACAGGGAGGACGGCAACGAAACACCGCGAGATCCCCCGAAGGGCACTCCTCTTCCTCTGCGACCATCGCCGACAAACCGACGCAAAAAGCGTCCGACAACACGTCTCTCACCAATCGGGCAAATACCCCGCCATTGGGAGAGACCCACAGGCCAAAAGGCCCCATCGGGTGTGCCTAAGCACAGCCGTGGAAGGCGTCGGGGGTCATCGACGCCAACACTTGGCTCCCGGAGCCACGCACAAGTGCGTGCTCCCACAGGGAATTAGCCGTCGGGTAGTAGCCATCCTCTACTACCCGCCGTTGCCCAGGGTACGCCGGGCCGTCTGCAAGACGACCACGCGTGGAGGCTTCCCTTGTTGTACCCCACGTCATCAGAACCATGGCACAGATTCCACAATCCGGATAACAACAATTGGATATTAATGTTATCTAATTTAATCTTAGCTAATCTTTGATGATTATTTCAAATCTCATTTGTCTATTTCACATTTTCGAGATCATTGATTATATTGTTGATCATTTCGTATCGTATCATCACACCATAAATAGAAAATCTTGGCTAATCTGTTATCATTATTGTAAATCGTTTTGTATTACCATACCTCTTACTTATCATGGAGAACGTACATACCCACCCACTGTGAACAATTTTTATTCGGTTTTCGTATTGAATTTGATGTGAATAAATGGTAGACATTTATTAATTACGTCCATATTGTATTAATTACGTCCTGCTACACAATTAACGTCATATTTACATAAACATGACACAATGTTCACGGTTTATGTAGCTGTTACGCTTCTTTTGTTTCAGACCTATGTTTTGCAACGGTGATTAATTAGGATTTGCAATTTGAAAACCCTACTTATTATCGCCCAGTATCAACGCGTCATTGATTTCGACGAATTCAATTAACGTGAAATCGTAATTTCATTGCAGCCTTTAAGTTGAAAATTACAGCCTCATTCGGTTCAATGAATTTTGCATTTGCAGTTTCTATCTGTAGGAATTTCTATTTTATGTTTCACCAATCATTGAGCTGTTTCTTCTTGCCATCTGTTGTTTTGTGAATTTAATTTTATCGTAATGTTGCATTTAGTATCAAATTTTTGTGCAAATAAGTAGACATTGATTTCCAGATTGAGAGCGTGTCATTTAGATTCTACGTACAAGTTTCTTCTGTTGTTTTCCGAAAATCTGTCAAAAGAGTACTCTCATTATTTACAAGTACACTATATTTGTTAGTACCATAAGAAACAAAAAAATACTTGACTTGATTTTAATAACAATTTTCATTATGATTAATTATTACTCGTTAGTGGTGAATACTAGTACGGTATAACTGACCAAATTGATCACATGTATACCTAAGTTCACGTTAATACATTAAATAGTAATTTATTTTGCAGTGGAAAATTATAACGACAAACCTAAAAGGTTTACTTGAGTATATTTCTATTGTAAGGCTGTTGAAATACACAGTATGCACGAAGAGAGGCTCTTCAGAAAAGAACGTTTTCTCTCTGAATATATTCTGGAATAAACTTACGATAAGATCGCCTAAATTATATCACCTTTTGCTGTAAATTTTTATATTATGGTACAATAAAGAATATTTATCTATCTATCTATAACCTCAGAATTAGAAAACCTTCTTGTACAATTCTCCTGTACTTATTGATATGGTGTTATGCATGTCTGAAACATGATTTTACGAGAAACCTGATGTTAATAATGTGGTAATTAATCAAGTTACAGGTCATTACTGTGATTAAATCGAATCTATCCGATCTATACGTGTGGGGCATCATTGCAAAAAGTGCACGAGTGATTGCTTCGAGTTCTATTTAGAGGTCTTATTAACCTTCAATCGAAAACATTTAGCTAACAATCTGGTCACGGGCGTAGCTTTGCACCGATTCACCTTAGTTTTTATTTGCGTTCACTAATTACCTTTTACAATTAAGTGTTTTATTTGTCGCTCTACTTTTTGTAAACGTGGAGTGGTCCTATAACCTACCTGGTAACATGAGTAAGCAAATTAATTTTCTACTAAAATTTTTCTTAAAATATATTATGAACAATGAATATGTACCTTCATCACGGCCATAACTTTCAGTTGTACAAATACACATAATGATTGTGTAATTTAAAGTTTACGCTATGATTACGCACGTGTCCTTTCGCCAACAACGACAGATGTTTTAAAAGTCAAGTTTCAGTAAATTTTATTTGACATAAGGAACCTTGCGTGCAATAGCACGTTATAAACTATAATTACTTAATAAATAGCTACAATGGATGTTGATATCCTCACCTTTTGTGACATAAACATCGAGCTTTTCAAATTCAGGTATAATCTTCCGTCTCTGTCTGGCTGGCGAGGCCCCCATTCGCGCGCGACTGTTTTGTGCGCAGGAGTCGATGTGATCGCCGCTCGGCAGTAAGCGGGGCGACTCTGACGCGATTGGTCGCTGCCCTCGGTGTGACGCGATCAGAATTTAAACTAGTTACGATCGAGTTCATTGTGAGAAAAAACAATGATTCGTACTCTAATACGCGTTCATGTTCTCTTTATAAAATCGATTTAGAAAACATTAGTCGGTTCAACATGGTAATTGTGCTAGTGTTACTGTGATAATAAAGCATGGTGTTGTGTTTATTTCGCGGAAGTGGCAGCTGTCACTATACCTGATATAAAATAAGGATTGAGAGAGTTCACGAATGATCTTACAACAACGTTTTTATAGTTTTTGGTCTTATTATTTATTATTTTCATAAATATTCTATTCCATAACTTTATTGGCTTGATACGTAATTGTTTTATTTCTTACAGATTCTTTATTATCTGTTTCTTAATTGATCTTATTCAATTTATGTTTGTTTATCAAAACGAATCGTGCAAATAAATATTTACAACTACAAACGTTACTAAATCTTACATTTAGTATAGTATACTTGAAAGTTATATTCCGAAGGTCTTATGCATCAAGGTTGTTGCAAGCTGTCGCGTTTGCGTGCACTACTCGTGTGCCGTGAAAGTATTTTGGAGTGTTGTCTTCACAGTGAAGATATTTTAGCATATTAATGCGCAAGCCTCCAGCTTTCTATGCATTCGGCTCGACCATAACTAACGACAAGTCTATACATATATAGTTTACCAAATCACCCACTAAACTTCAAAAGGTATCTTACCGAATCATCGTGCCGGTTTAATTAATACATTTCAGCAATAACATATTCATACATGACTTGCTTATCGAAAGCAGTGTTCCCCTCACATCATTTATTAGTTTATCGCTTGGCTAACCTACTATTTTCAATATCTAAGATCACTGTCACGTATTGCTACTTAAACAATGATTAGAAAGTTGCATCAATGGCATCGGGTTTCTGATAAGTGATTGCGTGCCTGACAATATGCCTCTGCACAGATTAAAGTGACGCTATCGCATAATAACCATATACATCATTATAAGGGTCATCGGACCATAGAAAGTTGATTTATGATGTTGTCTGTATTGTTACATGACAGCCCTTGTTGTTGTTGGAATATTTTAGTTATCTATGATAGTATAAGCGGCATCACGTGCTGTGTTTAACGTGCTTTGAATTTCATACCTGGCAATAAACGTGAGATTGTTATCAACATCACCTACATACAATTTAGTCTCGCTAAACGGGATAGAAGCTTTATTGTTTACGGTATAAATAAAAATAGTTCTTATTGAAGGAGCACATAAAATTCATAATGTTGATTGGGATTCTCAGTGGCTACTGTGTGGTCAAGTTAGAATAATACATTCATGTAGCATTGTTTACGGTTCGGCTTACCGTTACCGGTCTGAATCCAGGCCATTCCAGGCTGTTCTATTTCTGTAGCCGACTAATAAATTCCTTCAATGAATGCTAATAAAGACCCGTTTTCCAGTTCTGAATCATTACGCGGCGATGAGTTCTGTTTATTTATGTTGTTTTATTGAGTGTTGTGGTGGACTTTCGTTGATTTACGGTATCGTGAATGTAATGCTTGGTTCTAGCGACAATAATTAGCTATTGTTTATCGTGTAAAGTCAACATTCTGAATGAAGCTATAAATCATTGCAGAGGCATTTGTGTATAGATACTTTTATTTTATAAATACCTCGTTATTCGTTGTACATTTTCTTTTGGAGTTATTATTTTGTAATGCTTTTGTTTTTTACTATTTGTTAAGTCGAACTGTCATGTACGAGTATTATTACTTTGTCATTTTGTACAGTCAGTTACATTTACGTTAATATCGTTTTAGATACTTTTCAACATAAAGAAAGTACATAGCTAGGCATCGACCACTGATTTCTCGAGTTCCTGGATGCGTTCTCACGTATCATCGTTGGTCAGCCGACTGCATATGTGGACCAATGAACTGGTTTCAACTTGGCTCGCTGATGTCTAGAAATCGTTTCCTACTAACTCGATCATGCGTTTAATTATTGCCACTAATTTGTTACAAATGCACATGCTTCATTGTTCATCGGTGCAATCTGTGAGCTATGCTATGGAAGCGTAATGAGATTTAACTTTCTGTCTGACTTGTCGTTATTTTGGTCGATGCTCGCATATATAATGCCAGTGAAAGTGTGGTTATTATAAAAATAAATGGTAAACGAGCTACCGTGCCCGACGGCTCATAGTCGGTTAGTTCCCATTATCTAATTATTGCGCAAGTTGATTCCATTTGCATTCGTTTTATGGACTCGAGAGACCCACTTACCGCTTCCTTGTGGTCGCAGCCGATGGCTCCAAAGATATTGTGTAATCCGTGCTTGCATCCCGTGACGCGTCCGTTGTTGCGAAGCTCTTGTAGGCTCGATATGTTATGTAAAATATGCGAATACGTGATCATGGCAAAAAGAATATGATTTATTTTGACAAAAGGTTGCTCACTATGAATGAACAATGAGTTACATTCTTATTGTATGTGATTGTGAATTATTAGACTAGAAATGGAACCCAGTGGATTATTATCCTATATTAAATCCCTCTTTTTCTATATATCGTAATGGTTGTACTTAGGTATCTAAATAAAAACGTTGTTGTAAATCCAATTCCTTACAGGTAGCGTGACCAAACAAAGTCATTAGATTAGTTGACTAACGTCTCATTTGGAACTTTTACCGAGTGCTAATAAAACGGAAAAATGGAATTACCCTTATCTACTTCTGCTCAAAGAACATTAAGGTTATCGGCTCACAAGAATGAGGTGACGTCAGAAGTTTTAGCCACAAAATGAAAATCAAGCATTACCCAGGAAAAGCGGTCATGGAGGACCCGTGGCTTTCCATCGGTGACAGAACTATGGACTTAGTGTACGCCGCCAATTGGGTCGGAGCAAGAAATCTCAGTAGCTTTAATGAAAACGATAGCGGTTCAGAAAAGAAATATAACTCTATATCTAGAAGCAAATCCTGCCGAGACGTAGGACGCGTCAACGAAAGAGACTACGACAGCAAACCGTATTCCGAAGATAGCGGTTACTACTCATGCAACGTTCCTAATGAAAACATATCTCAATTAGCTAAATACCAACAAAATATAGAAGAAAAGGCTAGAGCCAATAATAATTTCATCGCTCAAAATAAACTGAAGCATAGTTATAGTTTTAAAGATATGCCTAATGGGTATAAGCCATCGACGCTGCGGCGCGTGAAACGAAGAAACTTTACAGAATGGGATATAGAAGCGTTTGGTAGTAACGGTAAACAACCTCCAGTGCCGCCGCAGCGGAAGGATTCTCTAAAATATGCACATAGACAAAGAAAAGCGGATTCCAAGAAGAATTACTATCCCTTACCTGACCCCGGCCCTGTACCACCTGACCCGTCATCTGAATCCTACTACGAATACTATTCAAGAGTGAGTCAACAGAATAATGACACAGACAGCGATAAAATAAAACATATGCAAAAAGAACCTAAAAAGGAAAAGTATCCTCACAACGGTGAATCCTCAGAAGGAACCCAAAGTTTCGGGAACGATGCAATGTATCAAATAATTAACACAATGGCGACATTGGACTTGACGCCGATAAAATCTAGATCAGCACAACAAAAATCCGAAGTGGATTGTGAAGCGGAAGATTTGGGTCTTTACATGCGGCCTATTAATGGCTCGTTATCTACATGCGAACAACTTCCGAACCGCACAACGCAAACTGTACACGAACGGAACGGACGCACCGAAGATCCTAAACCAAGTTTCCGTTCAAAATCTTTGAGAGTGAAGAGCGAGGGCCGAGCGCCTCTCAGGGCTTATCTCGATGCGCAGCTTGAAAACAGCGCCCACAATAGCGTAACTGTTACCCAGCCGAAAAGGAATTTGTCCCCGAGCGAGCAGCTGACCATGATGCAGTACGACATGTACAACGGAAACCAACATCCTCCCCCTCTTTCACCGATCACCAACGGGTTCACCTCCGTTGATTTGGGAAAGGAAAGTGACTGTCGGACTACGAACGGTGTTACGAAACAAGTTAAACGTGATAAGTATGGCAAGTTGTACAATACAGTGAGAGTGAAAAGTGACGATAGATATGATAGATATAATGACATTATGTCTTTTGGATCGCCAAAGGACCGTATTAGTGAGGAGAGGCCGACGAACGGACTGAACGGTAACGGTGTGTATTCAAGAAGTGCGAAAAGCTCTTCAAGTGGTTCGGACTCGGATTTCTCGATACCTCGACCGAAGTTGATAGTTCCTGTTCATACGTACGGGACTCGGAAGAGGAGGACGGGAAATTTGTGTCAGCGGGATAGCAACGCTACAGAGTCGTCCCTGGATGCGGGAATAATCTTGGACGTGACTCGTTTGGAAGATGCAGAGGAAAAACCTGCAGAAAAATGTCACCGCAATGGAGAACCAGGTACATAATTAATTTTATCCTTATGAAGTATTATCAGAACTATAAATATCTCGAGATAATGATACGGTTGTTACGAGTAGGTTCATGTTTGCTCTTCTTAATGGATGAGATACAACCACGAAGGATACAACAGATAAGGATGGATGATCTTAGAAGTCTCAATTTGACTACGTAAAAATGATTTACAATGGCAATATATTTATTAGTTTTCATTATGGAATTGTCAATTTGATTACCTTTTGTATATTTGCTACTAGGCATACAAAAGGGTACAGTTTCAACGTAAACATACTTAGCGATAAGTAAGATCACATGTACGAGTAAATATTTTGCTGACAGCTGAATGAAACGCAAAACTTTAGTTTGAACGTAAACTACTGCGATTTACGATTGTTGGCGAATCTTAAATACTTAAAAAACATCGAACATTTAAAAGTATATAACCTAATTATGTGATTGTATTATACCACATTATTTTACACGTTTCCCCTATCGATAAGCTCGATCTGCCTTAATCAACCGCAAATGTAGGTTGGTCGACTTCACACAATCTTAGAACTGAACCTTAAAACCTGGACACTTATGGAATTCTTCATAGTAGGTACGCAGGTTTCCTCACGATGTTTTTCTTTCCCGAAAGAACGCCACATTTACGTAGTCCACCGCCTTTCGAAGTATCATACCCACACACCATACAATTGGATGTACACGACTACGTCCGGTGATTCTGGCGCAATTTTACCTCGATGATACTACATTATCACTGCAACCGTAATAAGGTTCAAACGGCCTAGAGTTTGATGGAATATTAGCCGTCCTTGCGGTTGCGAAAGACGCCATATTTCAGTGCAGTGAGTGAGCAACGAGGGTACTTGCATTTACATTGACTCACCACGTTGCTAAACTAACCAAGACCGGAATATCAATTAGAGTTAGCTCCATTCTGCCCCACTTTTGGCTTAAATCATGCATGAATACGAGAACGAGTGTCAAGCAATTAATGCGTCCATTAGTTAAAATTATTTGCACTATAAGAACTTTATTACAAAACTGGTCGTTAAAGCGTTGTTTACATAAAACAGGATATAGGTTGAATTGGAGCGCAACTTATAGTGTTTCTTGTAATCAAGAGTTAAAACGGTAATCAAATCAATTCGGTTAGAAAGAGTTAAGGCCTATTAGAAAAAAATATATTAGAAAAAAATCCAATTTGTTGTACCTAACTACTTATTTAACACGTAGCACATTATTTAAATAAAAAGTTAAATATAATGATTAAAATTCAACAAAAAAGAAACTCACAAAAATATAAATAATAAAATTAATCAACGATTTTTGGTGGTTATAAAATATAATTACCAAAAATTGTTGATTAATTTTATTATTTATATTTTTGTGAGTTTTTTTTTTGTTGAATTTTAATCATTATATTTAAATTTATTATTTGCCACTTGCGTGCGCAATATTTTTTTGCTTCATATAATATACTTCTTGGTATATTTATGTAATAATTTTACGTATTTAATATAAAATAGTTAGATAGTTTTGCACTGGGTTACCCATTTCCTTAGTCAATCTGGTTTCCTCTACCTGAAGGTTGTCTGGAAGAGATCGCTATAAGCGATAAGACCGCCTAGATTGTACTTTGTGTTGTTTGTAATAATGTTTCTTGTTATGTCTGTGTTTTTGTGCAATAAAGAGTATCTATCTATCTAATGTTATAAAATATTTTCATAGTACATATCCATTTTTAGGGTTCCGTAGCCAAATGGCAAAAACGGGACCCTAATAGATTGGTCATGTCTGTCTGTCTGTACGTCCGTATGTCACAGCCAGTTTATTCCGAAACTATAATATCTACATTATTTAAATTACGTAGATGTATTATGTTAACCGCATTATGATTTTAAAATAGAATCTATAAAATATGATTTCATCATTGGATGTAGTTTGTACTACATAATTTTGTATATTTCGAATACCTTGAAATACTTTCAGTGTCCAAATCTGTGATTTCCGTTTGGACACAAATTGCTCTGTTATTATATGTGACTAGCTTTTGCCCGCGACTTCGTCCGCGTGTTTAAATTTATACATACAAAAGTTTTTTCCCGCTAACTCCCGTTCCCGTGGGAATTTCTCAAAATACAGCCATAACTAAACTTTATATTTACTAAGGTACCTGCATGCCAAATTTCAAGCGTCTAACTTAAGCGGTTTAGATTTTTCATACAAAAGGATTTTCCCGCTAATTCCCGTTCCCGTGGGAATTTCGGGAATTCCTTTCTTAGTGCACCCCTACGGTACCTAAGCTACGTCCCTTCCAAATTTCAAGTGCCTACGTTTAGCCGTTTGGGCTGTGCGTTGATATGTCAGTCAGTCAGTCAGTCAGTTTCTCCTTTTATATATATATAAAATAAGAAGATTAGTTATATGTGATTAGTTGGTTGGGAAATAAAGTGACCAGCGGACGTTATTCATATGGCTTTAAAATCGCAGTTCATAGACTGGGCTGTACGTACGCAAAGTCAACTACTTATATCTATATCTGCTATACTTATAATAAATCTGTAGAGAGGTCAATTCTGTACATTAACACGTTGAGCGCCATGACGGTCACCGGTGACCGACAAACAATAATTTTTCTATTGTGTCTAGTTTCTCGGCAGTCAAAGACTTAAATATATTTTCAAAATATCTATAAGGGGGTGATTAATGGTCGATACTGACGCCAAAACTGCAATCAGTAAAATTTTTGTCTGTCTGTATGTTCGTTATAGAAACAAAAACTACTCAATGGATTTTAACGAGGTACAATTATTCTTTATACCTACTCCTGGGCAGGTCATAGTATACTTTTCATCACGCTACAATCAATAGGGGCAGAGCAATGAAGGGATGTGTTGGGAAAATGGGTCAATTTTTATCTGTATGTATTATGGGATTGGAGCAATGTATGTGATGTTGTCTGATATATTTACATTAATATAACTCTAGCTAATGTTTGATTACACGATGCATTAGAAAAGATTTTACGCGCAATCAATTTGTGCGAGCATACAAAATGCAGTGTGCAAAATCAGAAAATCGCCGGTTGTGTAAACCGTACTGTACGCAGCACGAATTCGTATTAGATACGTTTGGCCGAAAAGGTGAAATCTGCAATGGATGGCTTTATCGCTTGCCAGCTTACAAGTGATCTTAGAACAGGCGCAAGCTTCTTTTTAATCAGTAACTTAATCCTACATATATCTATATTCCTGTTCCCTACCCAAAGGATGCCTGGAAGATATCGCTTTTAGCAGTAATACTACCTAAACTATCCTGTCCAACAATTGTATACTTTTATCTAGGTATTAGTAATTTTTTTGGTGCGTTAAAGTTTAATATCTGTCTATCTACACTCTTGGACCGTACTTTTGTTGGTTCAAAATGATTTTTTTATAGTCTCTCGACTGGGAAGTACTGGCTTAATAAAAAATAATACTTCAACAAAACGTCTAAATAATTTAATAAAGAAAACTGACAATGAAAAATAAAATTTAAACATACCTAAACATAAATTATTATGACCAATAAAACATTTAATAAACGTCACTTCGACTTAACTGAAACTAATCGATTTATTAACATTAAAGTTTTATGAATATTATTCACATCCATGTAATTACTACCTAATCATTAATACGAGTAGGTATAAGAGAACGTGAACTACGCACATATAAAGGTTCTACCTTGGTTTCACCTTCTATCATGATCATCAGCTTCTCTGAGTCCACTACTGGTCATTGGGTTCTTAAATTTAAAAGTAAGGACGACAAATATACATTTACTGATAAAGTTCTATTTCTATTCTAAGTTTATTTAAAAATACCTCATCTATCTATTTTACTTATAATAAATCTGTAGAGAGGTCAATTCTGTACATGAAATTATATTTACAAAATAACTATCAGGGGATGATTAGTGATCGATACTGATCCCAAAAATGCAATCAGTAAAATTTTTGTCTGTCTGTCTGTCTGTATGTTCGTTATAGAAACAAAAACTACTGCACGGATTTTAACGAAACTTGGTACGATTATTCTTCATACTCCTGGGCAGGTTATAGTATACTTTTCATCGCGCTACAATCAATAGGAGCAGAGCAGTGAAGGAAAATGTTGGGAAAACGGGAGAATTTTTTATTTGTATGTTTGATCGAGTATCACGCAAAACTACTGCTTGGAATTGAATGCGGTTTTCACCAATGTATTGCTAGAGGTCTAACTTAAGATTTATGCACCGTTTTATGGAAGTCCGTTATTTTTGAAACCCGATATCCACGCGTGGGACGTCGCCGGCACAGCTAGTTCGTAAATAAAGTATAATCATACTATGGACTTATACGCGGAAAGACTTATTTTTAAAAGGAGGCTGAATTTATCTTTGAAATGAAGCGTTAATACGAGTATAGGTAAGTATGTTTCCGGCACTTTAAACCTTGCTTTTAAAAAGTGAAATTACCTATCATTACTTTTTAAATCTGTCAACTCTCAGTTAATACTATACATAGAAGAGTGTCAGAACTATCAGGCTAGTGTTATCCGACGTGTTAATTTTCATCATTGACACTGTCTTATCTGTTTGCTCCGAAGTTAGAAAGAGTGTGTTCTTTAACACTTTTTGTGTACATTGCTTTACACTAATTTAAGGGCGCTTACATACAAGGCGGCTGGTGTTCTACTGTTGAATGTTGTAACTAGTTAATATAAATAAATTATAAAATTACTATTCAGTTTTTTTTATCTAAATAATTAGATATTCCTTGAATCTAAAAGTGCAAACTATCACTAAATTTTTTATGTGTGACCCTATGACTCATTTAAAGTAAGTGGGTAAATTCTTTCAAGACAATAATACCTTTACGAACAGATTCCCATCACGACATTGAAACTCTCCATGAAGAGTAATTCTTTGACAATAACATTCGTTATGAACAGCCGATTGTGAAATGGTTTGGAATGCAGTTGATCTCTAACTTTTGCTACCGATTGCACCTTGAAGGAGATATAGTTTGAGCTAGTCAGCAGTCATTAAAAGCCAGTCAGTATTATGTATGATGACCGATTATGACCTACCCTACCTACCTACATTCAGATGAATTGTAGTAAATGCACCTGCATCTACAGCGTATACTGTAGGATCGAGACCAAAATTCAATCTTTTATGAACGAGATTTTAAACGCCTCGTGAACAAACAACCTAAGGCTTCTGTGTTTGCTGGTTGAATAGTTCCTTTTGTCTTGGTGCTCCGGAGAACAAAAGACGTTGTTTTGTTGTGATCGTTTTATAATAGGAACCAGTTTTTGTTACCTGCTTACATATTTTTTGTGACTAAACCCTTTTTGAGTAAGAGTGATTTTGTTGACGATTTTTTGGGAAAGGTATTTGAGATAAACCTTAAGGTTATTGAGATAAACCATAAGGTGATAACACCTGCTACACCTACAAGTTATAAATGGCGAACTAGTATGCATTAATCAATTAGCTCATTCAATTATTAATTCACAACCAAAGATAATCCTTAAAATGGAAAAGGAATACTGAAACTACATATTGATAGCAGGACATTAAGTATTTTCCTTACCTAGTTTCTAAGTGCTAAATTTTTAACAAGTTTTCCAAATCATAGAGTTCTCACCATCAACTTCCTGATGCCGGAAAGACCCATTGAAATTTCTTTTTCAATCTTTGGGTGGCTTTTATTATAACCATAAAAATATCAACAAAGTAGTCAAAACATAAAACAACGTTAATTTTAGTTTGTTACAAACCAAAAAGATAACCAGAATATTATCAGTGATCCAGAATAAATTCCATTCTGGATCACTGATAATATCTGAATATAAATGAATAATGTCTAACATTGTCTGTCTATGTGTAACATTGTCCAAATTGTCCTTCATTTGTATGCATCCGACGCTATTTACGAGACATACTGTCCGGCGACAATTGTTGTACAATGAGCCGCTTCTGAGTAGAGCTGATTGGTCACAAGGAGTGACGCCATTTCTGCTATAGAAGCCTTGTCATCTTGAATAGCAGTCATCTTAGCAACTGTATGATGTAAATTAATACCAGCCATTGTTGAGCCTAAGAATGTTGATGTTTTATCTAACTGCGTTAATCGTCTGCATGGCATGGTAAAATGATGAGACGCAACGTTATTTTTGGATTCATTAATCTTATACTCTCGTGTTGACATTACATATATGTTAAAGCATTATACTAATTAGAGCTCTATCTAGCTTAAATTTGATTACATTTATTTAACAGAATCACTTATCACTAAAACCTTAAAATACAACAGATTTGATTTGATTTTACCTTCTTTTTCACTCTCCTCATGATACGCCTATTCGTTTCTATCTACAAGACATTCACTTTAAATCACTTGCCTTAACCTCTAGTCACTTTCGACATAATATTATTACTGCGCAAAAAATTGTTAGTCATTCCATTTAATTTTTGCGACCTAATGTTCTACATCGATTCCGGAGCCCGAATGGAAAACATATAAATAGCGAATTAGGACGGCTGCAGATTCAAAGCGTCCTATTTAGCTGAGTCAGTTGTTCGGTAAAAACCTCGGTTATAAATATATTATTTATGATAGTGACCGTAAAGCTTAAAACAATACATTTGTGAAAAGAATATGACTTTCAGACACTTCATCGTCATATTCAGCTGTAGGAGGTTCACTGCAGGACACAAGCCTCCTCCCCTGTGACTTCCACAACGGCTGGTTACATGCTGGCCGCATCCCGCTTAATCTTGCGACTTGTAATATTGTTGTTTATCACAAAATCCACAGCTCTTAAACTAACAATCACAGAGTCTTCGTCAGGTCACGTCGCTGGAGGGCGTCCCACGCCGCGTTTTCTTGCCGAAAGGTCTCCAGTCCAAAAGTTTTCGGTACCAACGCTTTTTCAGACATTTACCGTATGAGAAATATGACCGACCAAATATTAAGGCCAAGTGATTTCGGATGTAAAGTGATAGTTAGGCAACACGCAAGTTTGTGTTTAATTTTTGCACACTCTGTAGTTTTTTCACGATCAGCAATTCATTGCCAATTAAGAAGGGATATATTGACTTCCAAATTTCATCAATGAATCGGTATCATCATTTCGCAGTCTACGGCTGGCTTCCCTGAGTGTGTCCCTCCTCGTGTGTATTGTTAAAAAATGTATTAACTAGAAAATATATTTTGCGTTTAATATAATTAATGAATGACTCGAACGTAGGTTTGAATATAAATAATGACTTATCTTTTTGCGGTGTTTGCATCATTGGGAATTTCTGAATATGTATTCATAACTTTTGTATCTGTTGTTTAACTTACTTTTAGTATCTGCCTTACAAATATGATGAATTATTTGTATATTCTGAACAAATTGTACCTAACATAATTTTAATAGAATGTTCGGCTAATGGTGGTTAATGACCTGAATTTTATTTTCACATTTCCTTCAAAAAATATGCTCTACTAGATACAGAGAAGAGTCTGGCATGAGATTTTATTACAACAATAACCAGAAACTTCAATTATGAATATAAAATGAAAGTGCGCTCTTTTTAATGCCTAACTTAATTGTAATAATGAACAATAGCAGTTAGGAATATTGACATGGATACCGCATATCCGGGTCAATGGAATTGACCACATGTATCGATGATGTAGGGTTACCAATTTTGACAGTATAATAATGAAATACTATTTTACTAAGCTTCTTTGGAGGATAGTTGACCGAGAAGCATGGTCGATCTATTTATTGCTTCTTTTTAAAAGGTTTTAGTAGGTATTTAAATTGTTGTGTTATGTTGTCCTCTAAATTTCAATGTAATTTCGAGGTGAGAGCCTTCCGCACTCACACAGCGTGCTGATGATGGCAAAGCCACCTTGTCTATCATTGTTGACCTTTCTGAAAAAGCTCTAAAGTTCAGTGAAATGATAAAGTTATAGAAACAATAAACCAAATCGTATTTGAGCAATCATAGGATGTCAAGCGACATGTCTCGTGGATAACTTACTTTGCAGCCTATGGTGGCTTGAAACTTGAAGAAAATTAGTCTTCCACGTATCCATGTTAGGGATACAACTTCAAACACTCGAGTTGTGTTGAGAATTTGTCAAAAACACACACACACATCGAGTTTGTTCTATTATGCCTGTCGACCTAACTTTTGGACCTCACAACCGCTTACCATCAGGTGGAGTGAGGACTTCTTATAAAAAAAAAGGACTTTGTAAATGTGTAGTTTATAATGAAACGAGTGAAAACTCGACATTGGCACAAAATGTAGGCCTCGCAAAGAGGCCGGTAGTCATAAAATAAAAAAAAAGTTGATAGCCCTGCGATGAAACATGTGGTGTTGTTGTGCAAAGAACAATCAATTCACACGACGGAGCATTTGTTCGCACGGTTATCTGCTACTCTTCAACCCTGAAGTGGCTTTATTCAATTGCTCAATTGTACGCTGTTAAAGCATTATGATCAGTGGTTTCATTGAAGTGGTAATTTATGATTAAACCAATACTTGATCGTGTTAATGGTTTCATATTCGTGATTTTCCTCATGTCCTAATTGTTATTTATTAAACATGTTTATAGACATTTTGATAAGAAACGCAACGTTATTCTAGAGGTAGGCCGCTTACAACCGGCAACTATATCCAACGGTCGACATCCTGCGGCTGATTACAATGATCATAAACATAAGAATCTTGGCTTCTTATTACCTATTCGGTTGTTTTATTTATTTGTTACACATTACAGAGATACTACACATTAGTTAATAATATTCGTATATAAAGAAGCTATGTAGCGTAAGTTTAGGCTGTACCCTACTTGTATATAATTAAGCTTGAATGTAATACCTCTTCCTTTTTTAAATTCGACGAAGTACGTATTATATTGTGTGTGCAACTCAAGCACACTCGCGATCGACGTCCGAATCACCAACGGCTTAACATTCTACCCTATGTCTTATCACTTCCAGACTACAATTGAATAACTTATTTGTACATAAACTCCATTACTAATTAATCGGGACCGGGAATTAGGTACTAGACCAACAAGGCTGTTAACCTCTAGTATATCTACAACCTTTGTATGGGTTACGGTAGAGAATCATATGAAACTAGATGAACGCGCAAGGTCGGTCATTGTTTAGTAAAACAAATGACGAATCTAAAATCGACCAATGACATTTAACCGGACATAACCTGTAGGTAACAACAACCTATCTATAATGATGTCAGCAGGTAACAATCGTCTAAAAATACTTTTAAGGCATTGTATGTCGCGGCATACATCAGTGGCCATTGCAAATGTATGTTAACTCCTGATTTACATTATTCATTCGTACCGGTAAATTGGTTTTGACATTCAAAACCTTGAAGTGCAATTATAAAAGGACAGTCGGTTAGATATGTGTATTGACTAGTGATATTTCTTATTATAAATGGTCAGAAGTGTCGACCTTGCTTAATTCTGCAACTCAGTATTATAATTTTTACTGCATTAACAAATGTATGTATGCAACTGTAGGTGTGCACCTTTTCAATGATTTTGTATATGTTAATTCAAATTATGTTTGCAGTAACTACTCAGATTCTGGTTAATTACCTTAAATTAAAACGTTAAATGCTGTGCATTCTAATATTTCACATTTTAAGACCAACATTTTGCCAAGTTACTCCTAAATCATGAAAGTGTAATGATTTTTAGTTTAGGTGAAAAAATGTAGAGATCCCCTTCTGCGCCAGTCGTCATGAGTTACAATTTCCCAAACAAAGACAAAAAAAAATTTCTGACATTTTTATTCTGTTTGCCAAACAACACGAAGCAAATACAAAGAGGAGATGTCATAAGCATCTCGGTCTAGTGATAAAAAAACTAGAGGTCGGTCTATAAATTTTACCAATCAACGCCGTTTACATGCCGTTAGTGGGCGTGGCTTATTAATTTGCACTCGGTCGTTCTCAGTACTCTTTCTGTGGACTTATTTCTATTTTCGACGTATTGTAGCATTTTACGAAGAAAATCATGAAAGTGTTGTGTGTTAATGTGTAATAATTACTCTGGTTAACATTCAATTGCAATGAAAGGAATCACAATTCATGTGTAAGTATATTTAATTCGCATTTTGTTAAAATAAAATTCATAAAATACGCTTTTGACATAATTCATGCACGAATAATGATTTTACTCAACGATAGATGGCACCTCTGTGCGTAATGGGAGCAAGCAATATAAAGACACATCAAGCTCAAAAACCTTGGATTTATTGAAATTTGTTTTAAATTTATGCATAAGGACTTATATCTTGATGAAAATAATGTTGTTTTATGTAGATTCATTGTCATTATACAAAAGTATGTGCTATCTGGCAGCAATTTTTAAGCGGCATACAAATGTCAAAATACCAGGTCCGTAATTGGGATGTAATTTATATTCGGACATAGGCCTATGTCCAGCTGTGGGCTGCAATAGGCCGATGATGATGATTATATTCGGATTATTATTCATTGAAGAAAAATTATATAAATTTCAATATTAAAATTAAACTGTGTATTATGTTTATTCTAGACTAGCTGAGCCCGCGACTTCGCCCGCGTGGAATGAAGTTTCATCCCCTATTTTATCCCCTTGAGGGTACAGTTGATCAAAATCCTTTCTTAGCGGATGCCTACGTTTGATATATTTAGATTCCCGTCTAATAAAATCCTTAGAAAGGAATGGGTTAGACAAATAAATAGATAAAACTGGACTCCTACCAAATACCTACACCAAAATTTGTTCTTCCCAAAGTTTGTTTTTGATTGCAAGTAGTAACTCTGTTTAAGTAGTGACTTTGTTAGTAACTCTGTTTGATTAAGTGACTTTGTAAATTGTGTATATGTGAATAAATCTGTTGAAACTCTATCGGTCTTTAAATTGAATACAGTCCACAACAGTTTATATTGTTAAGTAGTTAATCACTATCGTCTGTTTGTTTTTTTTTGTTGTATGTTGTGTTGTATTGTAACCTGTGGAGCCAATAAAAAAAAATCTTTCTTTTTTTCCACGATGTTCGTGGCGCAGAGTCAGCTAATTTGTATTTATACTTACTGTTTTATATAATTATGTACATAATTTAATAAATATATAAATAATACAAGCAAAACACTATTTATTTTTCACTGTTCCAATCAATGCACCCTTTCTCCTTTAGTTATACATAATTGAAAAGTGTCATGCGCTTGATGTAATGTAATAAAAGCAACCGTTTATAGTCACAAAAATGTTAAAACTATAGGTCGCCTCAAGGCGTGGTCTTCTACTTACTTCTGGTGTCACCATGATCCAAAAAGTTCCTATGGACTAAAGGCGCAGATGTCGCTAGGAGTACTTTTTATTGAATAGGTAGGTATTCTGAGTACGTCCTTATAATATAGCTAGCGAAATCTAGTGCCCGATAGCTAAACTACATAAGAAGATGAGACTAGTAGTTCGGCTTCTAGCCGCCATACGGAAATAAGAAAGGGGCGTCCCCCCGTACCCCCCTTCTTTTTGCCACGCAATTTTCCTATGAAAGTATTGGTTATGACATCTCCTCTTTGTATTTGCTTCGTGCCAAACAAGCACCAAATATTTGAGCAAATTTGAATTTATTTTGATGTCGACCTTAATAACTACAACATAATTTTATCAGCAATCTTAATTATCCTTGAAACAACTATGCTTATTCTAAATGGCTTATTTATATACGTCAAAATCGCTTGTAAACTGGTATAAGAGCGCAAATAAGGTTATGTACATGAGAATGTTAAACATAGTTCGATACACAACAATCGTGTTAGAATTGTAAATACGAGAACACAATACAATAACGTAGGTGTTTTGCAGATTAAACCTACTGCTTAATCATTAGTATTCGTAAATTATATTGTTTTGGGTTGGGTAGGTACTCGAAACAGGAACATTAAGTAAAAACTAATACATGAGGAAAAAGACTTTAATTTACTTTAAGTTCATAATAATAAAATTAAAATTAATAAACATAATACGAGTATAAATATCAGAATTCGAATTATCTAGAATCATAGTTGATAATACTGTGTGCAGGATTTTAGTATAAGTTTTCAAGTTACAATATCATGTAGGTATCACATCTCAAGTTACCCAAATCTGTCAAAATATCTCTATCAAATACCTTTTATCTATCCTCTACCCTATGGTTGCCTGGAAGAGATCGCTTATAGCGATAAGGCCGCCTATATTGTACAACAAATGTCTACTATACCTAGTTTTAAGTCTAATTGTATGGTGTCAATAAAGAATATATAAATAAATAAACGTCAGCATCTTACAAAAACCATTTTCTTACAAGAACTATTTCCTTTCACAGAGGGCCGAGTGGAAGTATCCCGCGAGAACAAGTACCTCAGCACGATGGCTCCAGGCAAGGTGTTCGGCGAGCTGGCCATCCTGTACAACTGCAAAAGGACGGCAACCATAAAGGCGGCCACCGACTGCCGTCTGTGGGCCATCGAGCGGCAGTGCTTCCAGACCATCATGATGAGGACGGGACTCATCCGGCAAGCGGAGTATACGGACTTCCTGAAGAGGTATGTATTGAGTTACTTGTTCACAGGGTCCTAGTGACTATTTACTACTTAAGGACATAGCACATTTACACCACCCTGCTCCGAACCGGCAAAAACATTAAAATTAAAATATGGGCTATAGGTTTTGCTCTTTAGACATATTTTACATTGGCATCACAAATTAGCAGACAGCTCGCTGTCAGCGATCTTACCGCGCCGCGGCGTCAGACATTTAGGTTTGATGAGACCGAATACTCAAAGCGTGCGGAAAGCCGTGTCCGCCTCTACCACCGATGTGGATGCTTCTACGTGACCACGACCGCTCTGCCAAGAGCGAAACGACAGAGAAGAGAAGAGGAGAAGAATACCCAAAGCAACTTTTTTAACTTGATCAAAAATTATGTTACATTGGGTAGAAGCAAGCCACACACAAAGTCTTGAAACGTACCTGTGAGATCACAGATCACACGTAAAGGTTCCTATCACTTAGCAGATGTTCCTCGAGTTTTGTAAATTAAAAGTGATAGGAATTGCCATGTTTCTAAAATTAAGATTATACCTACATGCATTTATGCACATTTATTCATTTGTTCCTTGCATAAACAAGTACAAAGGTTAAAGAATAATAACGAATATATGAAATACGATTTTAAAATATGTAATGCAATATACTATTAGCAAACCTTCTTTTTAATAGCCTTATTGAGTTATCGGCTTGAACAGTTACATACAATTCTACATTTAATTTTTTATTCCCCTTTTTAAAGAAATCTTTACTACGAAATAGACAGGCAGGATATAAGTATTTCGTGTATGTCTGTCTCTATACAAATAAATTACTTTAAGCTGGCAATGAACTAATTTCACTTTCGATTTTCGAAATACTCGTAACACACCCAAACAGATAATAATGTGAGTCAGGGTTCAACAGATACAAAAGTCCTTGAAGTAACTAAATATAATTTTATGTATTTCTACAACATTTCCAGGGGTCTAACAAAATAAGGTCTATGGTCTAATCGGGGTAGTAAAACTCCCATATTTAATAAACAGGATGACTTATTATGATACACCTATGGATAGAACAGATGCGGGTTGCCCATGACTAATTATTTTTATATTTTTTTAATCTAATCTTTATTTACTTCGACGTCTGAATGTACCGTATACCCGCTTTATCACGTTATTAATTCCTTATATGGAAGATATTTAAATTTTCAAAAAGGTAAAGTTGCTTTCTGATTCTTTGTCGTAAAATGTATTATTACAGTATCAGTAATTTACACTTTTACGGTCCTGTGTTATATTTTCTCTTTTGCTGTGACAATGAAGAAGTAAAAGCTGGATATGACTTTACTTTATTGCTACTTGAATTGAAATCGAGGTATCTTTATTCTACATACTATTAGTAGGTATATGAAACGGCGAAAACCAAGTCATTGCATTCCGTCACGAGTTCAAGATCTTATTTTTTAGGACGGTCTATTTTTGTTTAGCGATGTTATTTCGGTCTGCCTTCCTAATAAGTCTCCTTGTTTATTTTAAAGAGTACGATAACCTCTGGACATTTGCTTCCCACAAAACATTTCAACTGGTAATCTAAATTCATGTTCGTTGTGACCTTTTAGACACATGTGTTACAAGCTAGAAGAACATTGACGTAATGAAATCGGGACTCAATTGAATTCGCCCACTGATATGTTTATCGGTTAACAACTGATCAAGTGGGAATCGTTCCACTCAGAGTAGGAATTATCTTTCTTGTTCAAATATAGGTCGTAGATATTAAATAACCAGCAAAAATCAATATCTATAGATACATGAGATGAAAAAAAGACAATATAGAAATATTTCTATTTCATTCATAATGTTAATTACTTTTTGTCCCGATCTAACATAAACTAGGACGAAAAGACTTTAGTCTGCGGGGTGGTCGATTGCATAGAGCCTTAAAGTTTCTTCATAGATTTTATATAGCTACCAATAATTTCAAGGTTGAATTATGATACTACTTTGTGAAAGTGTACGTTTGCCTAATAATTACCTGCGTTTGTATAATATCTATGTTGCAACTTACATAAAATATTACGTCAACATTAAAACAAAATTATCCGAATCATTAAACATAATAATTCACGCACGATATTTCGCGGTGATCCGCATTTAATTGTAAAACTGCACAATTATATCTACGTATAGTAACTATGCAATTTTTATGATGCATCTGTCCGTAAGAAAGAAATATCACGCAGTAAATTTTGGTTTTATTACGGCAGATAATAATAAAGCTAGATGATATACACCAGTCACCGGCGTAATCTTTGCGATACTGTTTGAAAATGTCGGTTTGAGCAAAAATGGTGTACAGGATTACCTCATTTAACCGATTGCTTGAAATCCAGTCAGCTTTCATTGGTTCATTTATTTAATCTTCATTGCACAGTAAAATAATGTACACAATCATTATTTGGGCTAAGAAGCAGAAACAAATGTAAATAAATATCAGAATATCATAATGTTCATCACATGAATGTTTGTCCCGGGTGGGGATCGAACTCACGACTCTTGGTTGAGAAGGCAGGAGTCACTACCAATTGAACCACTGAGCCATGTAGATAATCATTATATCATTAATTTTTGTTTTCTACAAAATATAATGTCTTTCAAATTCTTTTCTCTTTGTTTAAGCTAAGCTTTTTACCTTCAATCAGTATTAATTATTCGAAACACAGAAGTCCTATTTTGTCTGGTCCGGAAAATACATTATTTTTTATCATTGGTGGTGACCACCATAATCTTAACGTATTAGCAGTAACATTTATTAGTTTCATTCAGAGCTGCGAATACTTCTACAACATTAGTTAGAACCTACAATAACCGAGGCTTAGCAAGACTACGACTCAAACACAATGTAAGCTCCATAAGTTATGGCAGAGCCGTTTTCATTTTATTGTTACTGAAGCTTCCATATTGGCACTTTGCAAGGAAACTTGAGTATTACAAGTTTCACAATGAAACCGAGTACTGTTCAATGCGCCGGAGCAGTAAGCATTACGATGACAGAGAAGGATGTTGACCCCAGAGACACTTATGCAAATGCATTGGGCGTGCAACGGCCCATTCTTCAGCTTTCGTCCGCTGGCATATTTGCATTTCTATCTGCACCTATTATGGTATTGTTCTTTTGTTACAACTCGTGCATATTAATTTGAGCAATAAACTCATCTGATTGGGACACTGATGTTTCTAAAGAATTAGTAACGGCATTTAAAATAGGTACTGGTAGCGGTTTTGTTGTTTAGTTGTCATACCGGTAATAGTGTCTATTGTTAACATGCAAATCGTCGTTTAAACACGTATCTGCTACATCTATCTGTCTAAGAACACAAATCTCTGTTTTCATTAGTGATTCTTGTACAAGTATATTGTCACAAAGTATGTTAATAGAATTAGCTGTGGGTTCTGTTGTTGATTTGCAGTAACTGAGCTGTATAATCTTTATAATAAAGAGTTTTGAATATGTATGTACAAAGCTTTTTTCTAAATTTGTTTTAATACACTGTCGTAAATTTTTTCTTCTAACGTGTCCTTACAGGCGGTGCTAATTTAACATTCCAATACTGTACCTACAATATATTTAACATACTCATACCACGTCTTACTCATCGGAGCATCGATTTTGATTAGAACTCTTCGGTAATTGAACTTGATATTGTTTAACAGATGTTTTCAGAATATTTGGTTCTGTATCCGATTTTGTGGGATCACACGGTTAGTTAGGAACATATCTAATTTATTAGTTAGAACGGATGAATTTCCTCAATGACGCCTATTTTTGCGTCGCCACAGCTGAGGCTAAAAGCATTGAAGTAAGTTGTTTTATTGACGATAACAATTTAAAGAAATTGGTGCCTACTTTGATTTTTCAGCTACTTACCTAATGCTAATATTTCCATTTGTTTATCGAAAAAAATATTTAAGAGTGCCTTTAGTGCCTGGATTGTCCTTGTGTGTGTGAAACAATGTAGGTATAAAATTCTAGTGAAATTATAAAACAATGCTTTACGCCTCTTTTGAATTTAGATGTATGTAAATAGTAACCGTACAAGAAGGATCAAAGATTTCCTTGCTCTCTTTCCAATCACTTGTAATGAAAATAGAAAGTGTTCTATAAATACTCTGCTTTTAACCTAGTCCAATGACCGCGTCTGCATCATGCATGAACATGGCGTCTGTGTTAAACATTATGTGTTTAAACATACACTCTAATAGAAATAGCGTGTTTAAGTGCTTATTTAATGGTCATATTTTTTGGCGTTTAAAATACTTTTAATATTTAATTTAGCAAGCTTAGATGTGAAACGTAGGTACACGATGGTAGATGTTGATCTGTCTTTTAAATTCTGTAGAGACAACCTTTGGGTAGAGGATGATGTGTGAACATTAGGTACATAAACAAACATGTTTAGTTAACTACAAGACCTTGTGCTCATAATGAAGATTCTGCGCAAACAGAATATTTGACTCAAGACTACCATATACATATTATTAAGCTATGTTATGCTACAAATAGCTTATGGATTACAAGAAAGGTGTACTGAAATATAGTACCTAGGTAGTTTGACTACTGTAGTCTATAAAGTATTAGCTACTTCCATTCACTACGTTTGAAATAGCCGACCATACAACTAACGATCAAAGTAATTTGTGCTTCAAATGTGGCAATTGTGTTTTGTTTACAACTGACCTTCGCGTTAATTGTACTAGTCAATGAAATAGAATCTTAACATTTACATTATGTACGGTAAGGTCAAGCGTTCGAAATATATTAACAAACGTATCGAAACAAGATGGAGATACGATTGATATAAATAATGTTGTGGCTGTGTCTTGTGAGAGATAAAATTAAACTCAGTCTTGTTTTATTTTGATTTGATTGTTCGTTTAAAAAACGATATTAGTATCGTATGTAGTTTGTCTAATTTAGAAGATTTTCATTCATTATTATTATGATTTAAGTTTCGGCATAGTTTTAATTTATAATAGGTATGTTTAACAATTTATTTTACAATCCATTCATATAGTATGTATAAACTTTCTACAATTTATTGTTATTTACGTGTTGTTTTTCTTTTATAATTATCTGCGTAGGTACATAAATTTTATCACGAATAACTTTTCGTTATTTCGTATATTACAATAAAAATACTTGAATTATATGATAACACTGTATACTTTGTAGACTACCTTAGTAGTTTGCTACTTATATAAAAATCAAAATGTTTATTTTAGAAAATTCGAACTAAACGATTCATTCATTTGTAATAAATTACATTAGGCTTTCAATATTGCCGACGTTTAATAAAATATACACAGATATTATTTAAATGTGATAAATATTATGTATGCGAAGTTCATTAACGGGAGAGATGCATATAGATCGCTGCATAACATTATAGTGAAAGCAGTAATTCCTACCATCGCGGAGAAAACAAACGTGAGAAAATCTTAAGCCAATGTCAAAGCTAATATCTAAAGATAATATCGTCAAAATTGATTTGGATTCGAAAACATTTCGTACTTTCATTGAATTCACGAATTTGCCTCGAAACCTTAGCCAGATAGCTGGAAAAGTTGACAATCCAGATAGTATCTTATAATAAACGAAACCTTATCAATGATTTAAATCAGTTATTTGTCAAGTATCGTGATTATTTCTTTATTTCCGAATCCGTAAGTTTTACATAATACGATTACTTAAGTCGCCCTTATCAAGATGACAAAAAGTTTATTCAATATCGTGTCAATTTCAACACGACTTAATCTCATGTTCTATCTGAAACCGACGACATTGGTTTTGTTCCTACCGAAATGGAAATCTGACCCAATTTATTATTACATATTATTAACGTAATGCAAAAGTGTTTTATTCGCGATAGCCGCATTATATCGTTACTGATGTAACTGTTTACGTGATTTTTTGTAAAGTATTAAACCAACAGTTAAACAAAGGCGTTGTTGTAACATTGTCACCGTTGCTCAAGCAGGCGTGCGGACTGTTTGCGAAATGTTCGCATCGAGCCTTTATGATAGCGTTGCGTACAGTTCAAATATAATGTGATTCTGTAGCATTTGAAATCCTGGAACAGGCACCGAAACTCCAGTAGCTTTTGGCACAATTCTCAGGTAACTAAGAAAACCTTGCAGGCGCTAACGCCTAAGCAAAATTCAGAACTACATAGCACGAGAAATAGAACCACTGTCTCCACAAGTGGGGTCTCAAAGGCTTGTGTTTGCGGGGCAGATGAGCATTTTGTAGAGAATGCTTGAGCTCTACAAAATGCTCATCTAACAAGGAAGTGACTCCAGCTTCCAGCTGGCTTCGCCAACTTTATATTGACATACAAAGACTAGAGCTGAATTAAGCCATACGACATGATAATCAGAGATTCAAGAAAACAAATCTAAACTGGAAACGTTCCTAATTAGAGTGATCTTACTCTGAATGGGAGCCTTAAATATGTTACTACGTGATCATGTACCTTGTATGCTTCATGCATCAGTCCGAAACCGGTCTACTCTCTGCTCATAACAGTGTCTGTGGGGAGGGTCCCTAAGTAAAGGTCCGAAGGCCCACTAGCAGGCGCTCTTAGCTGTGTTGTTTAACTTTCCTAGGGAGCCTTCCTCACTTTCGCGGCTCAGTCACAATGACAAGGCCGCCTTGGCTATCAACGTAGGAAAAAAGAAATAAGACACGGTACTTAACTTAATTTATATGTTCGAGGTGAAACTTAATGCCACTCTTAGGAACATCATGCCAATAATACGATGTTAGCACCTTTGTGATAATTAGATCTTAATTAGACCTTGATGCGTGCTATGTGATACGTGCACAATAAACACACATTACAGACACGTAATTGCCGTTACCGTGAATTTTCGTCATTAAAAATTTCCTTTTTAATTGCCATATTTCTGGAGAAATTTCTTTAGTTTTCTATTCAGTTACCACCTTATTACAATTAATCCGTATTAAAAAAGAAAACTGGCAGTATATAGGGAGATAAAGATAAATAATATCAGACAACAACATCACAATATACCGATTCCAGAATAGCTTAAGCATTTTTTTTTACTTTTTACCAACCCGCCTGCCCAGACTGGCGATTATGGGTAAGTCTTCCAGCTGTTTACCTAAAGTGACGAACAACTGGAGAGGCCTATGTCCAGCAGTAGATAGGCTGATGGAGATGAGACACAGAATGAATACTATTGTTATTGACTTATGACTTACCAGTATGCCGCAACATAATAAAAAAATTTTCTTTTAATCATTATTCCACGCTGGTGTAAAGACACAGCTTTACGAATCACGTGGGCCTGACATTTGAAACCGTATTCCTTTCACTGTTCTGTAATATCAGTTCTAGGAAAGCAGGACTACATTGATATATTCGACGTTTATTAGCCTTGGTGCTTACGAATATATCTGTTACAGTTAATTTATGAAGTAAGTTCGTTGACTTGTCTTAATTATTGGCGTTCTGTGTATGAAACAAGAGAGGTAGGGCATAGCGAATCTTCGCTAGAATTGAGCTGCCCGTCCGGGGAAGGACCTCCACCCTATAGAATACCGCAGCCAAATGACCTCTGACGGTCGTGTTTCTGCCGGTGAGTAGGGTTTCCGGAGCTCGTGGGGGGTTAGGGTTGAGACTTGGGCTTCTCTTTCGTTTTTCATCAGGCGTAGGGAAGCCATTATGTCGAGCTACTATAAAAAAAAAACTGGCACGGCACGGTGATTGTGGCCTGTGGCTGACCGATGGTGCTCATGGTTTATCCAGGAGGTAGGGTCACCATGAGTCTCACCACCAATAGAGGGTCGTAGGTTCGGTCGCAACGCAACAATGATATTTATTTTTGTTAAGCTTGTATTTTGTAAACCAGTATATTTATGGTATCTTCGTTGATTCTTATTTCTTTAACATGTGTTTGAGCTTAGGGATCATATACTTACATAACTTTGTCTGATATTTGTGTAAGTTTTTTGTTGTGTTGATTCCATATTATTTGTTTTGTTTATTCTAGAAAGACTTGTAAGTTACAATAAAGTATTCAACTTAGGTCCTCTGCTATATTGTTTAGTTACATGCCAGTTGAAAAAAAACTACATTCACACCGTAAGAATAAAATTGTAATATCTATTTTTGAATACAGCTCATCATCAACATTTTCCATTGTACTAACCGTACATTGTAGCTATACTTGCCTACTGGGTGTAAATAATGTACATACTAATGTAGAATTAATTTTGCAATTTTCATATTTAAACTATATGAGTACACAAAGAATGTAATGTTGACATATATACTCGTACCTAATAGACCTCAAACTGGTATTGAAACGTGTTACATAACATAAGTCACTATGTTTATATCTAGTATCCCGGCAATGTTAGAATTTATAAGGAAGTCATATATGATTTCCTACTTTGACGTAATTGTAGCAGAATAAGCGCATTCAGTAATCATCGGTGACGCAAATATAAGTGTAAGTGTTACTCGCACATATCCTTTCGAATGTCTCTTACTTTTTGTATGGGAAGCTTTTTACATATGGATAGTGTGCTACAAAACTGGTTTAGTAATAGACCTACAGGAGTATATTTAAATGGTGATGTCAAAAACAATGTATTTGGTGTTTTCTGATACCAAATTGTAATATAAATCTTGATAAGCTCGATATGCCTTTGTGAATGCAGGCTTAGCTTTTGTGGTTGTAGGTTATTGGCTTCTCATACTGCACAAATAACAAATACATAGGTACAACAATAATTTATTTGTGTTGAGGCTTATTTTCAATCAGGTTACACGAAACCTATGCTGTGCCAGTAAAAAACTAAGTTTTATTAACTCTTTACTATATTTTTATTATTGAAAGCTTTCTTATCTTCCGATTAGAAAAAAATAAAATTGATTGTTGCTGAAGCTGCTTATGATTGAAAATCTTAGAATAGTTTTCTTCATCTACCTACATTAAAACATGCACGTATTTATAGGGTCATACACAGATGCAACGCATACTAATAAAGTTCTAAATCCAAGAGATTAGTATTAAATTTTCCTCTATAATCTCAAAGTTGATCCATACGTTCAGAAACACCTCGACATACTTTTGCAAATCATTGAAGCCTATTAGTATTCGTTATTACAAATGTTAGTCTCACTACCTAGTGCCTAGTGCTACTCATCATTATCTAGTGCTTGTTCGTGATTTCAAAACGAGACAACAAGTTCTGTCATGCTAATTTTGTTTTGATTTTTTAATCTATTTTACAATATAACTGTGTATTTTTGATTGCCACATTGTAATTTTTGATCAAGATATCAGCCAGATCGACACAAGAAGATTAAAAGAGTTATAGTCTTCAGGCTGGCAACGCTTATGGTGTCAAGGCAGTCCTAATTCTTAGGACCATTACGCACTGTCGACTAGTCGCCGGCGACTCAGTCGCCGGTGACTGTGACTTACTATAGTTTAAAAAGGGGCTTGCGCACTTAGTCGTCAGTCGCCTTATCTGTTTTGGTCGCCGAGAGACTGAGTCGCCAGCGACAAGTCGACAGTGCGTAACGGCTCTTAGGGTCCGATGGCTGGCATCAACCCATAGGGCGTTTGACGGATAGACCAGGGTTTTACCCACACACGTATTCCTTGCCACCATCATCTTGGGGCAGGGGAGATCCACATACCCTGCCACTACCCCAAGGAACGGGAATGCATAAAAATATATTTCCCAGTAAAAAAATAGTCAGATAGATCAGATAGTTTCTTTTTTGTACAATTCAATCGTCATATCAAAGTATTACTTAGTTAAATTAGTGCAAGGTCTAAGCGCTCTTCAAGACAAAACTACTAAGTAAGAACTCGTCGTAATAAAAAAAAGGCAAGTAATTGAAATATTCATAGCTTTCATAATATCTACTGACTTTAATGCACTTGTGTGTTTATACGGCAAATCGTAAAAATAGAGCATGTTTGTGCAAATAGTTCCGTATCAATACACTTCCGTTCATTTTCATAATCTACAGTATCATGCGTCATAACTTTTACTATTTATTTCACATAAACATTATTGCCTTTTCTTATGTAGATACAGGAAATCATTATTATCATCAACTAAAAACATTCAGAATACGAACAATGAAGAAATTAATTATATCGAAGGATGAATAATCTACCTAGAGTTTTATTTCACTGTTTTTGCACGACTTCAAATGCCTATAAAGTTTTATATTATAAATTTCTATACACAGAACAAATATAGTTGATGTTTCATGTACTGGTAATAAGATAGCACTGGACCACTACTAAATACACCTCCAGTCCTTCAAAAATTATTCTTAGCGAAAAAGGTTTCTGAAT
Source organism: Conogethes punctiferalis (assembly GCA_031163375.1). Lineage (NCBI taxonomy): Eukaryota > Metazoa > Arthropoda > Insecta > Lepidoptera > Crambidae > Conogethes > Conogethes punctiferalis. Next base: position 9,508,767 of record CM062090.1, on the reverse strand, counting down.
CTCTTTTTCCTTTAGAACAATTTAATGTGCCGCATAATGTCCCACCAGTCCTTTTAGAAATATTCGATTCCATACTTGAAGGACCCGACCGCGACATTAGAAAATCACTGCTTCGCGTATGACGGCTTTTGACCCCATGACTCGATGCACCAAAATTCAAAATTATTTTAACCCCAAATACGCAACTTCCAGTCTGGTTAACTGACAGATTGCATACGCAGTTACACGCTTATCTCGAGATGACAATACAGCTACGCAGGTACTTAAACAAATGGCAAATAGGTCGCAGCGTATGACCGTGAAAAATCTAATGTGCTCAGCAATTTTCGCCCGCACTCTCTGTGGCGGACAGTTAGACACACGGAATGGGTACTGTTTAGCTGACGGTACATTATGTTCGATATTTGGTCGTGCAGGATACGAAAGTGTTGAATAAAAGTCGTTTAAAGACAGGAGTAGAATAATGTCAAATTTTAATGAACGGGGAACAAACTGTTTTCCGTGTGATTTATCCTCATGAAACCTTTCTCTGTCTCTTATTGCTATGTCACTATAGTTTCATTCTCACAAATGTCACTCTTATCAATAAACTTGTCTTCATGTAAAACTCTGTACATATTTGTAGCGTCATCTTCAGATGAGGAACCATACAATAACAGTGTACCTATATATCTGATGCCAGCCTTCGTTCTCAATTCGTAGGTCGATCTTTGCCTTAACTCAGTTTGTATTTGATCGTTTATCAGTACGTTTGCAGAATTGATCTACCCATTTCCACCGTCGTGTCTCCTCTTCATCCACTTCTGATCATGCTAATGTTGCCTGGTTCAATATGATAGACAAAGCTTTCCTCAAAGAGGCACTTTTGGACTATCGGCTCTCCTCAACCCCCCGATATCCCATATTGCCATCACAAAGCCTATGCCTAAGCTAGCCTATTGACTGGCTCCATGACTCATTTGGTAGTGACCTCTGCCTCGTGGGTCGTGGGTTCGATTCCCGCATGGTACAAACATTTGTGTTCATGAACATGTCAGGTATTGGTCTGGGTGTTTACTATGTATAATATGTATTTATTTACAAAAAAGAAGTTATTTAAGTAAGTTTATTAGTTGACTAGTACCCATAGTACAAGCTTCGGCTTAGTTTTGGGCTAGATGACGCTGTGTGGCCCAGCATGGCATGTCTTGGGTTATTTATTATGGTAGGGGAGCCCGGGATGCTAAATCGGGATTTACTCGAACATTATAGAGACCTATTCGATTGCGAAGCTTAGATAATTAGAAGAAAAAAATGTTATATAATATATACACTTTCATTGGTGGGGGAGCGGCTATAAATTTTCAAAAATGTAAAAAAAAAACGATGCATGGACATACTGGAGCGCGTCAGATATTGATAGCATCAATGTTTTACGTATTTTGGAAGATGTACGTATGTTAATCTGATTGTTTCCATGGTGGGGGTAGTCATACGTAAGGGTTGAAATCGATAAAAAAAAAAAACTTAATCGAGCGCGTCAGATTTTCTAAGGGGGTGTTAAGTGAACCTAAAAAAAAGCTCTTATATAATAATCTGACGATTTGGATGTGACCCAAACTCGCGGCCATTTTTAAACTGTGTAAAAAAAAATCGCCATTTTGAAATACTCGAGCGCGTCAGATTAAGATATATATGGTTCATCTATATACCCTAGACGTGCTGTCTCATAATCTGACGATTATCTAGAGGGATTCGCCTAATCTGACAATTGAAAAAAAAAATTTTTATTTTTTTCAAATCTTTGGCGTCATGGCGTCATGGCAACAGAAACCAGAGTGGGGACGGAGTGAGAGAGTCATAGATAGAGAAAAAGTGAGAGAGGAATAGAAACGCGGAGTGGGGAATACAGGGATTACGTAGCTGCACGCATTAAACTTTATTAATTAGTTTTCCTTACTTCGGCTTATGGAAATCGTCAGATTATATATTTTTTGTGAACGTTGAATTATTTCCTTCAAAATAAAAAAAAATTTAGCCACGCTCGAGAAAGTCGAGATGACGTTTTTTTTTTACAAGTTTGTAACCCACCTACTTCTTAACGACAATCGGAAATTGTCAGATTAGTGGAATATATACTTTTTAGCATGTAACTAACTCACCCTACCTTAATCTGACGCGCTCAAGAATTTCTGATGATCAACTTTTTTTTACTAATCTGATCCTTTATCCTTGACGGGCGGCCGCATTTACGGGACTCATGTTTGGTGGAAGTATTTAATCGGGTACAAGGTATCTCCCTATATGTTAATCTGCCGCGCTTTAGTAACTCCCGAAATCCCCCCTTGGGCTCCCCTACTATTATTATTATTATATTTATATGATGATTATAATCATTTAAAGCAAAAGTGTCCGTTTTTACTTCACCCGTAGAGCAACCTTATAATGAAGACAGCGTAACTTTTAATAAAGATAACTTGGAAATTCTATTACACGATTTGTGATTATGACATCATAAATCTAATAATAAAATATGCTAATAATACCTTTTCACTTCATTGTTATCTTAACTTTTATCGTAACGTAAGCTATTAAAAAGTAATCAATGCAATTGTTTTCCAATAGTTTTAAAATAATGGTGAGATAAAAATGCCTCTTCGTATTCAATACATTTAAATTGGCTTTAAGTTAAAAACTGGCGCTGTTTATCTGTCATACTATGCTGTTTCTATTGTGTACACTAAAACGTTTCTATATTTAGGCATTAAGAATGTCAAACCGGTTTTTAAATCATTGCCTGTATGAGTCACCTAAGGAAGCCTTTCATATTTATTCATTTCAAGTTGGGCAACGAGTTTACGCTCACTTTCAATGTCTACGCCACATACATATTATATGCTCAACTAATTTACACAAACTCGACGCGATTATAGGTTGTTTTAATTATATTATATGTATGTGTAGTTACGTCAATTAATGTTTAGCGTATCTTACAATTACGTCATGTGATGATGATCGTCATTTGTTGGGCGGCAAACTGTATCATCGCGGTAACGTAACTTTGGTGTTAATTAACCTTTTAATTAGATCTTCCACTCGGTTTACCATCTACAAAAAGATGTATATTTTTATGGTGACTTTTTGCAAGTCTGTCTCTACAAAGCCCGCCATTTTGTGTGCTATGGTTAATTATCAATGATGCAAAACCATAAGAGTTATTTTAGTCAGTGTCCAACATCATATTTTAGAAGTGAGACACATTTATAGATTTGACAGCCTCGGTGGGGCAATGGTAAGAGAGTTAAGCATAACGCGGTGATGATCCGATGGCTCCGGGTTCGATTACCGGTCCACCTCGGCCAAGGTACCAATTAGGGCATGAAATTTTCTAAATTGTCTCAGGACTGGATTTGAGATTATCTGGTGGTAAGGTCTACCACGATACTACTTCAATAAGTCCCCAATGCACTTTCCTGTATTTTTTTTTTGTACGCAATAAATAATATGTAATGCTGCTTTGAGTAAATATATGTCCTTGTCAATATAAAGTTATTTATCACGCTTTATTTTATTACAGTAATAAAGCAAGCAATATCATTTGTGTAATTATATTATATATCAAGCAACAGAAATAGGTATCATTCTAATGACACTATGATTTTATAAACATAAAAATGACTTCATCTACTTCTAAGATGGCATCTGTTTCTACAATCACAAATAAGGTGGTTACTAAATGAATAGTTATACACAATATAATACGTTACGTGAACGCCCACTGTCGGTCCATATTACAGTGTTTGTATTCTGAACACTTTCAACGAAGCGGCAAGGATGATAATTCTTAGCGGTGAGATGGTAATCGCTCGGAAGATTCCATAATACACGCGCTTTCTACTCGTAAAGTGAGGTAGCGGGTGCCGAGTTGGAGTTCCATACTTGCTTTGCTTACTAGAATACTTAGATATTGAAAGTTTAAAGTAAAATTTCTTTTGTACGAAGCTTGTCTATAGAAATCTACTGTCACATTTTCGACGAAAAACAGCCTCTTAAAATATGACGTATTTATAGAACCTCATATAGCCACTGGGAACTATTATTATGACTTAATAGAAATCATAAATCATTTATTGTGCAAATATGGGTAGGTACATGTGATGGTATATTGAGTAGCAAAGAGGCATTGACCATATTTTGCCTTAAGTAACTAATAGAAGTCATATCAATAATATGACGCCTGTAAACGTTTAAAATCCCAGGATGGATATGTGTTTTGAATATACGGTTCTGCATTTTCTATTTACGACAGAAATTTCAATACTTAACGCTCCATACATAGAGTTGTCTTGGACTGAAATCGTATATGTAATATGTACGAAATATTACAACAACCTTTAAGACTGTATCCAACTATACTCGTATGTATTCTAATTATGAAAGCTTTCCTTGACACTAAATTTTACTGCAAATTACATTACCGTATCCGGATAAAAATATACATATACCTACCTAAATGAATTAAGACAATGAACGATTATTATCATAATTATTCGCACAGTAATTTATCTCAACCATTGTTAAAATGTTATTATACGGTTTTTTTACGATTTAAGTAATTCAAGAAATGGATAACATAAACACAAAAAAAAGGAAATTAAGTCTTGATTCGACATATAGGTACGATGGTAAATTTATTTTATATGTACAATGAAATGACAAGCAGCCCATTTTCATCTTCGTTACAAAATAAAATCCAAATACCCTGAATTATCGTAGTTTTTCCAATATAAATCTGTTCTGACCGCATATAGACCATACCTATCAATCTGTAAACAGGCTAGCCAAATATACTTAAATTCAATATCTTGTATATTGACAGGCTCGGTGGCTCAATTGGTAGTGACCTCTGCCTTCTGAGCCACGGGTCGTGGGTTCGATTCCCGCACATTACAAACATTTGTGTGCATGAACATGTCTGTTTGTATTGGTCTGGGTGTTTTCTATGTATAATATGTATTTATTTACAAAAAAAAAAGTATCTAAGTAAGTTTAGCAGTTGTCTAGTACCCATAGTACAAGCTTCGGCTTAGTTTGGGGCTAGATGGCTCTGTGTGGCCCAGCGTGGCATGTCTTGGGTTCTTGGGTTATATTAATAGTGCATAAGTATACAGACATGCAATTAACTAAACCGGCGTACTACCTAAAGTACCTACACTGTTAAATTCCGAAGGAAAGACTTGTTAGACAATTCGTCACGACCTGTGAGACTACAAAAATGCAGGCCCAATATACAAATCATCCAGTACCAAATACAAACTGTTAGCACATTATAAAATAATTCTATTTGTCCACAGCGTACCCATCTTCAAAGATCTCCCAGAGGATACACTCATCAAAATCTCGGACGTTCTCGAGGAGACTCACTACCAGAATGGCGACTACATCGTCAGGCAAGGCGCCAGGGGTGACACCTTCTTCATCATATCCAAGGGACAGGTCAGTATTATCTTACACAAAATTAATTTTTTTGCTTTATTCAGAACCTAGAGTACAATCGATTTCACTAATAAAAATAGGCGTTAAATTTTAACCAAAAAAATATTTTTACTACCCCGTATTTACCATCATTCGGGCGTTTTAGCTGTGTTTATTTTAATTACGGTGATATAAAACCTTTTTTGATGTGATAGGCTAAATCCTGTGTTACTATAGATTTTTGATATGTGACAAACACGAGAAAACAAAAAATAATCCCCGATAATGAAATCCAATATTTTTAGCCTAGCCCTTTTGGGCCTCATAGTTAGTTACCTTTGCCTACTCATGACGTGTTACATTTTATTGATAGTTTATTGTCTTATTTGCGTAAAACCACCTTTCAAAATACATATTTAAAAAATAAAGAAAATCAGTTATTTCTAATTCTTTGTAAAGCATTCTTTATCAGATGTGTTTAATTTACTCGACTAAACATGTCAGAAATGTGTTAGTTCTAATTACTCAATGTTTAAGGTTAATGGACATTTCTGGGGCATTTGAAGTAGATTTGAGGTTTCCATCGAGGCTGGCTACAAACGCAAACTGCAATTAAATGCTCGACTATGACCGTAATTTTACAGCTACATAAATGTTTTAGTAATTTTAGTGCATACTTAACATCCAATTATGGGTTTTCAACTTCTTGGAAACTAACATTTCATATACTTGAAGAAATTCCTTAGTAGAAACTACATTACAGCCAATAAACATAGACTTATTAAATTTCAATGTTCAAAAAAGATGACGGCTTGTTTTTATGTATAAAGGCACATAGTTTATTTCAATGACGGTGTTATAAAGTATCATTATCGCGAGATTCTCTAAACAGAGTGTCAACAATTTCACTTTCGTTCGTATCAACTTTCAAGACGTCTAGTACGCGCTACCATATATACGTTGTTGCTTCTAACCAGTACCGAATATTTTGTAAACATAATTCTATAGCAATCATATCGTGATTACTTTATCTTAACCGAAACAATATCACTTTCAAAATCGTTGTCAAGATTATGTAATGTAACAATTGCTTTTACAAATGAAAATACAGTCAATTCTTCGTTGGATTTATCTGTATCATGTGCAATGTTTGCTTAAGTTACTCATAGATTCTTATTTTTCCTAACCTAAGCAACGACTTTTTCATACAATTCTTGCTTCTGTTCTGTACGCAGAAGATGCTTTATGTTGGTTTTATAAACGTCAACGTAATATTGAACATGGCAAGGAAACGGTCTTCTAACGAGAATTGACATGAATCGCATTAGCTTTCCAGTGATTCTGAGATGGCTTATGCTTTAATATTCCATCAGTTCGGTTGTGTGGGTAGCTTTATAGCAGCGTTCGTGTCAGACTCAGTGACTGTACAAGAGGTTCACCTTGGCATTTAGATAAGTGTGCATTTCTGCAAACTATTATTGTTACTACCCAATAATAAATAGTATGCAGCTGTATATTTTTTTATTAGATTTTAACTCCGTATTATGCATGCAATGTTAATTGCAGACGTTTGATTGGTAGGTCAGTTGGATTTTGAAATTTTATTGGGGTCATCTTTGAACATTGATAAGATTTATGCATGTTGTTAACCCATCTAAGAATAGCAGACTTGTTTGGCCTTAACATTTATAGTGCTACATGATCATAAATGGATTAGAAATATGCATTTTTTTGATACGAATGCCAAGTTATATTTTTACATAAGCCTGATTAGGTATATAGGTAAATTCTTTCTACAAAAAATATTGTTAAAGAATATATCAGTCGGGAAAAAAATGCCGAATATGAATTATTCAACAATAAAGAATTAAAAGACTGTCATTGTAATTGTTATCATTTCGTTGCTAATGAGTACAGGGAATTGATTGTATCGTAACTCAGTCACTAGAAACTGTCAGTGCCTGTATTATAGTATAATAGACCATCAGTAAACTCAGCTGTTAATACATCATAATTAACTAAACTTTTGACGAGGTGGCCAAAGATGGGCCTTGTTGATACATCTTCATATCAGCTGCTAATTCTTTCGTATGTCCAACAACATCCGTGAATGAACAATCTAAAGCAGTGAACTACTGCTTTTTGTACACCAATTACATGAAGTAGGATGTGAGTCCCGTTTTTCATAATTTCATCTCAAGATACTTATGAGTGTCTGTACCTTTAGCTAACTAACTTTATGGATATTTATTAGGAAAATCTACCTCGCCATCGTCCTTTTTTTTTCAAAAGTTTTTCGACACCAACTTGATTACTTTTTATAAATTAGATATAATTACCTCTACATAGTATTGATATGGAATAGTTCAGTTTATTTAACTTTTTTTTCAACATGTTTAGTTTGAGAAATACATTAATTTCGCGTCCAGAGATAGCTCACTGTCACTAAACTATTTGCGGTACGTGTGACTGAATTTTTTTACATGCAGCGGTGGAGGCTTAAAGGCCAAAAGCCGGGCCATTGTGCCCACAACACAAGGTCACCGTACGGCGAGCGAGCCACTCGCATGGCATTTTAAGGCCAGATTTTATTGGATTTTGTGGGAAAAAAATATGCGCGTTCGCCAAGCAGCTGCATTTTCTGCGGTAATCCCTAGTTGAGCGTGAATTGCGAGTGGTTTTGTTGTAAATATCAATGCGAACTACGTTATTAAACCGATATAATGTCAGCTTATCGTTTATCTTGAAGTTGTAAACAATACGAGTACATCGAGAGAGTTATAAATGTTATTTCCTTTGCGAGTGGGATTTGTATTCTCAGAATCCGGTACTTTCACGTAGGGAATACTGAGTTTATGCGTACCCTGGGTTGTTTTATATGAAATATCGGGGTAATGGGAAGAGCAAAACCATTCTGTGGTGAGAACTAAGCATCTAGCCTTTGTTGTATACTCGCTAACTGCTGCTAAAATCATACTTCGTTCCAGGGGCCCCAAAGACCGTAAAAGCGCTATGTTTAGTATCAGCTAAAGCATGAACTTGACTTTATTTTAATGTTATCATATCAGTTGGTTAGGGCGCTGTCAAAAAAGTCTTGAAGCTGGAAAGCCCTGTGAGCTGTGAGTGATGTATCGCGGCTCTGCTCTGCTCCGCTTCGCCTTAGTGGTACATCATTACCCTAAACGTATTAGTACGATAAGAAAGATAAGAGTTTGGAAACTCCTGCATTTGTCTTTAGAGATCTTCTCTCTCTTGAGATCTCTCTTTTAGACCATATTTGTACCATCGTGTATTTACTAGTAGTAATAAAATAAAAGCCAATTGCTGTTTTAACTTCTTTTACTGGCTAATTCATATTGACTAGCAAAGTAGTATCTTCATTTAGCTCGCAACATCCTAATTATAACAAAGTAACCACTCCAAACGTGCCATATTTCGCAGCAAACGAAAGTAAAACGCACTCAATTCTTCAAAAAAATAATAAGTGGAATGCAATTAACTTTTTGTGATAATTCGCTTGCATTATACTCGACAGTGTTCATTACAAAGTTATGAGGGGTTAGGTAATGTCTGCGTTAAGATTTCACGAAAGTAAAAAACTGACTCGTCTTTAGCGATAATGATTCAATTGTGACAAGTGGTCGGATCGGTGACCGTAATTGGTTGAATATTTAAGAGTTTATTGAGTGCAGCCGCCGCGCCATACCATTTGTGATCTTGAGCACAGTAAAGGTATAATTACGAGTATTTTTAACTATCTGATTGACTCGCCTGAACAGGGATGTTTCCATGGTCAAAATAATAACATTATATAGGTATAGTTCGTATTTTAGATTATAAAAATATATTGGATACGTATTTATTTTTCCTTTATTCATTTAAACAAAAAATAACAAAGATACGAGGCATCAAAATTTAGGAGTGGGGGTCTTTGACGTCACTCAGTGGCGAAAAAACTCCCACTCTTTGACGTCACGCGTAATTTTAAAGGGCTGTATCTTTGTCATTTGTGGTCAAATTTACAAATGAAAAAATACGTGTCTCTAATTTTTGAACAATCTAATTACATTTTTTTGCGGCAACAAGCCTATTTGTGATATCATCGTCCACCCTGAATACGTCGAGTGCTGGACAAAGGCTTCCCCCAATAGCATTTGACATTTGGGGGAGATTTTTCTTAGTGACCACGCTTGGCAAGCGGATTTTATCTGTACCCAGGGAATCGCTGCCCGTTTCCTGATATTATCTTAGTCGTCATTTACGTCACCCACTAGATGAGATGGGGACTTATTCTAAATATGGAAACCTCAAAAATTTCAAAATCTCAAACAAAGGCTTTCCTTCCCTCCTAGAAAGGTCTCCTATACTTTACCCGACCGAGAATCGAACACAGAACCCAGGGGTTCGTATGCGTTTTGAACTGATCTAACCATTGCGCTACCGAGGCCGTCATTGTAACGTGATCGATAACCAGCAAGGACGCTGAAAATATTAGCATGCTAACATTCAATGGTTAATAGACGCATTCTCGTCTATTGGTTAATAGGCTAAAGATCAAATAGATATGGACACGCAAATTAAATAAGTAGTACAGCAAAATGAGACAATGCATTCGCTTCTTAAGTCTATACGGTAAGGTCTAATTTTCTATGGAACTGAAATTAGATATTGACCGTAATTTGAGCATCGATGTTTGTAAAACGAACGGTGGCATGATTTGCACAAGTAAAGAAGTTAAGTGAAATTTATTGAATCGGTACCAGTGAAAGTGGTATTATATTGAGGTAATTATGGCCACAAACCATAATTCAGGGTAAATATCCGCGTAATCGAACGCGATGACTTTTGAACATTTGCTGAGACAGGCGTAAGAACAACTCGAGACCGTTCAGGCGGAACGTGGACTTGTTTTGGGGTTCCGTACGAAATAATCGAGATAAATGAGCCTTTAGTTACATCTTCCTACCTTGTAAAACAATTTGTACAACAATTGTTGGTTCTGTCACTGTTTACGCGAATACATTTTTTGAAGAGCTTAAAATAACACTCCCTAAAACGAGTGTAAGATATCGAGTAAAATGCTGATCAAGAGCCATCATACTAATTTAAAAAAAAAGAATTGTAATTAAAAAGCTCTCCACGCGTCAATTTAAGTGAACCTGAAGATAAAGTAATTGGGCACCTCAGTTTGGAAACCACTATAAAATATAATATAACCGCCATCTAGGTCCAAACTTATCCTAAGTTTGCACTATGGGTACTAGAAAACAGATAATCTTAGACACTTTTGTAATTAAATACCTACATTAATTATTCTTATTACCTAGTCCGTTGGTCATGTTCGTGCACACAAATATGTAGTGTGAGAGGATGGAACCGACTGGAGATGCGACTACTGTATCAGACGCAACATTTATATACTAATCGTCAATATCTGCGGAACCTTTTACACAATCAACTCAAACTTGGTTGGACGGTTTCTTCTGAGTGTCCAGTTTTCGGCGTCGACTTGTTACTTCATGCCGTGTTATCTCATTTCCGTCGTTATCTCATCTAAGACCGACACTTTTTACAACGCCGACCTGACTTATATTTGACTTATAAACATTGTGAACCAACGTCCGGATCGCTGCGAGTTAATAATAAGTTACACTCGGTTTTTCTTATGTTTTTGCGTAAACATGATTCATTTTTAAGAAATAAAGTTTGAGGTACGATTCCGACCCGATATGTTTAAAGATTTGAACTTTCCATTGAGAAGTGATGTGCATCATTATAAGAGTCATAGTATTTGGTATATACCTACGTATAAGTATTTAAATCATCTAAGACAGGCCACGTTGGACCACACTGCGCCATCTAATCCCAAACTAAGCTGAAGCTTGTACTATGGGTACTAGACAACTAATAAACGTACTTAGATACTTTTTTTTTGTAAAATAACACATATTATACTATACATACGTAGTTTTTATATGATCGGGTAGGGTAATGGGATCGCCATCGTCCAGCAGGACGTGGGGGACGGGGACGACGTTCCTACTACGGGGGGTTCGGGAGGGACGAAGGCCATGCCCGGGCGAGGGCGACCCCGTGTCCGACGCCACATGTCCTAGCGATACAAAGAGGGTGACAGAGCAGACATGTAGACCAAAACAAACATACATTTTTGTATACAATATCTAAATATACACATACATACATACACGTATGCAGACGCATGTCTTCCTGTTTACATAATTTATTTGAGTACTTGCACATTCTTCATTAATTTACATGTCAGCGCCAAACCTTAGGTAATATCACATTTTTAATACGACACTGTTGACGAAGCAATTAGCTGCTGATATACACAAAACATCAAGGTTTGTTGCGTGAAATTCAAATACACAATACCTACATCAAAGTGTATGTTATCTATACTAAAAAGTAGGTTTCATCGTTAGTTAGTGCAGCTTAACGATGTTGTTCTTGTAAACTTGAAAGATGAATGTTGATAAAGTTATAATCTCTCTTAGACACGCACATGTAAAGAGGTTAAAATTGTTATAAGAGCACGGTAGATAATCTTAGGGTCAATTTATACTGGCGCAGAGTTGAAGCGCATTGAAACGTCTATTAAAAAAATCGCATAGCAAATTCAACCGTAACTCCACCGCGTACCGCGCACACCAATCCAAAAAGGACCAATTGTTTTTCGTGTTGCGTTGATCGCGTACAGACGCGCGAATAAGGACGCATGCGCGCGCGTCTTTTTTAAATATCAGAAGTAAATGCGTTACGCTGTGTTACGTTAACCCTTTTACCTGTCCACCGATCAGACACAATAGAATTTTAATTGTTATGTATCAAATGTGATACACAAAACAGGGAACTTTTTAAATTTGCATTTGTTTTGTTCAGTTTTGTATAGATACTCCGAAGCGCTTCGTATCTGCGCTAGTATAAATTGACCCTTAGTGTATAAATTATGAGGACCCTTAAACGTCAAGACGATACAAATTATGCTAATATAATAGTATATTATGATTTTCGCGTAAACTCGTCGTCGCGACGGTAATGACAACTTTCAATGTTGCTTAAACGCTACATTTTATGTTAACAGTAATGATCCCACCAAACCAGTTATGAACTCGACTAGTCTTGGAGTAAAACTATTTTCTAGTCACTACTACACATTTTTCGCTCCCGACATGCACTTTTTTTATAACGGCACTAAGGCTCCTTTTCACCTGTTGGAAAGAGAAACAGAAGCCTATGTTGTTTCGGCACCGGACAAGTAACTTGTCAGTTGCCACCGCCATGCCGGCCTGTAAGATATCTCTGACTATACTGAATGATTCCGAATACGCAAAGAACGTCAGGGATGCCGAATGTATGGCACTTATGGCTGTCACTAGTCAGGCGGGCAAACACTACCACCGGCTGAAAGCTAAAGTCTAAAGTCCTTTAGATAGAATCTCAGAAGAATCTATCCATCTTTAAGACTTTTTTAGTCTTCAACTATTCTTAATTTATTGCACATCCAACAGTTGTTCTCCATATTCACAGGAACAATTGATTTTCTTATGTCTAAAATTCCGCCAAGTAAAGGGTTAAAAGATATATCAAAATAATTTTGCTCTTATCGCTTTAATCGATCTCTTAGTTCGTTTAGGTGACTTGTGTCCTTTATTTATCACCGTACAGGTAGTCTTATGAAGTAAATTAAGTGTTTTCTCGTCATTGCGACCCATTTTTACCCCTGTCTGCAATTCTCTCCATGATGCGCGCGTCATCTTCCGTTCAAATTGCTTCATTTAGTCATTACTGCATTTTCTCAACGTCACTAATGGTCTCGTGTTATATTTATTTCAGGTTAAAGTGACCCAGAAACAACCCAACAGTAACGACGAGAAATTCATTAGAACTCTCACGAAAGGCGATTTCTTCGGTGAAAAAGCATTGCAAGGGTATGTATCCGATTTGATATAATGTATAATGGCATAGATTTTTTAACGCCTATTCTAAACATTTATAATTGAGAGCGCTTCAGAGCGTCTGTGCTCAATAGCGTTTTAAGCACGAACGGATTACGGTAATTCGTATATGTAGTTTTTTTGGTCAATCAGAAATCTCAATAAGTTCTCAATAGTTCTTACAATAAAAATTTTGCAACATACGATTTTAAAATACTTATCACAATGGCGTTCATAGGCTATGTCCAATAGGGCAACATGATCTACCTTACAGTACTATTGAAATCCAATACCTTGTAAACTTGTAATTTAGTAGCCTTAAATAGTTATTTGAGCTGCTATGCTGAGCCAATATAAAAAAAAGCCAAATGACATTTGTCATTTCGGGAAGCCCGTGTCCAGCAGTGGACGTTTGCAGGCTGATGATTCCATCATGATCACACCGGTCACACATCAAGATTCCCAAATTCGTCACAAATATCCATGCATATTACGTAAGGGCGCTCCCTATGATCTTTTCGCTCCAAGCCAACCTCACCTGCCCGTGCTGCATCCTGCTGAATATCAAACGAGGCGCAGACAACCGACTGGTGGCGGTATGACCATCACAATTGAAGGTGTAGCTAAATACCACAGACCGACGACGGGCAGCAGCGTCACCGGAGCGAGAAGTTACGCCGTGCGATCAGCAACTCGCCTGCCCAGAGCGTGGTGATTATGAGTATATCCTCCAGATGTTTGCCCTAACTGGCGAACAACTGGAGAGGCCTATGTCCAGCAGTGGACTGCAATAGGCTGATGATGATGATCCATATGACTTAAAGCTTTGGACATATATTTGAAATTTAAGGTCTTAATGATGTCAATAATTGGCTGCTCTTCAGAATTGAGTCGACATAGTTATGACAGAACATTAGAAATATTAACCTACTTATGTCAATTCCTCTATATCATTTCCAGAGACGACCTCCGGACGGCAAACATCATCTGCGACTCGCCAGAGGGCTGTACTTGCCTCGTGATCGACCGCGAAACCTTCAACCAGCTCATCTCTACCCTCGACGAAATACGCACCAAGTACAAAGATGAAGGCGACAGTAGGGCGAGGTAAGCAATAGATATATGTACCTACCTATATTAGGAGTGTTCTGGGAGACGTCACATAAATATCATCTGGTACTTAGAATACAAGGGAAAGAGAGACTGGTGATTGGTATAAGTATTGTCTGGCGCATCGATACATATCAGACAACCTCACGATAGGCATTAACGTAATCTCAAAGTAAGTAGTTTAGAACACTTGTGTTAGGATCTAATAAAGGTGATACGAATTATGTTTTCAATAAAATATGGACATTCAGACACAAAACAAATACAAATGTTCATCACAAGAATGTTTGTTTGTCTGAACAATCATAAGGGACCGAATCCACACTAGAGTCGGTTTCGAAAGGGCAGGGACACTGCGTAAGAGTCACCAGGCCATTCAATCCTAAATTACTGTGTAAAAATAGCTATTAATAAACTATCTTATACGAATATACATTACTATATGATATTATACTAATTTGCAAATAATTACGAACCAAGTCGAACGAGAACGACGTTGGTGGTGTTGTGCGAAGCAATAAAATAGATTTTTATTGATAGATACGATTATCTATTAAGGTAATCATCAACATCATTAGATCTATTAATAGATTTTCGCTCGCTATTTTTAAACTACGTGTAATAAAAAAATTCATTTGTATTTAATTGGTTTTTAAATCTACATCGTTGATTAATATCTGTCCGAAAACATCGGTGTTAAAATTAAACTGAATAAAAAATACATAACAATCATAAGGAAAATGTGTTGTTTGACCGTTTCCTATTAAAAAAAACATTAGATTGTATTGAAACACTGACAATGAGTCATGATGTGAACAAAATTCTGCAAAAAATGTCGTACAAAGTCATTCTTTGAACTACTGGTATAATTTATTTACGCTCGAGCAGTTTTATTTATAGTCACCAACATCGCTACTTTAAATGTCAAAATACCTACATTTAATATTATAAGTCGTTCTGTAGTGATGAACAAAAAGAATGCCAACTAATTATCAGTTTTATTACTTTTGTATCTATAAATGTTAACATAACCCCATTCTTTCATATTCATGAAGTAAATCTAAAGTTAATCAAGGTCTGCAACAATTGCCAAAGACTTATGTGGCAACCATGCGAAAATAACGATGCAATGAATATGCAATATCTGTTAAAGCCGTTTAAGTGATTACCTCACTAACTAGCTTCCTATGTCAAGTTCACACTAAGTAAGAAACTGACGATAATGACAATAGGTTTTAATCCTAAGCAACACAATCTCATTGTGAATAAGTAGGTAGGTACATGTAGATTTTTTGTCCGAAACAATAGCAAACATTAGCAAAACCACCAATGAAATGCAACTCGATTTCACCAGTAATCCTTTCTGTTTCTTTTGAATGCGAACTATTACGAGGATCTATGTGGTAAGTTCTAAAACCAATTTCAACACTTTCGTCGAGAAATCAAATTATCAATGTCAAATTGTAATTAGATAGTGGAAGTAATTGAGTGTTATTAACTTTCCTCTTTGGCATAGAAAATACAGATTAACAACGGCTAGAGCAATGAAGAAGTTCGGTTCCCAAGTTTTTTACCGATTGGGTGGAAAGACAATGGCCACAATGAGGCTGGTTAATACACAAGCACGTGTTGGACAAAGACATATCAATTAAAATTGGAATAATGTTAGGAAAGCCGTGATTAGATTTAACAAATCATTCTCTTGGGAGATATGTTAGTTAAAATGTTGACTAAAGAATAAAAACAAAAGAATGAATTACACTTTCATTGGAATAATTCCACGTCATTTGTCTCGCTTATGCGTACTAATGAAGACTTAAACAATTTTAACGACGTTGCTAGTGTATGAGAGGAACATTATGTCGTTTAATTTTCTCATAATTATCGTTATAAAGATGGTAACTTCAAGGCCACATAATGTTAAACACTTTACTTGTTTTGATGCATCTAGTAATTCATACTTATCTAAAGCTTTTGTTTCTGTTCCATTCATTACAGCTGTTCATTTGATAGTAAATTTGTTAACCTCGGAATGGAATGACAGCTGTTGACGTGTAAATTCTACTGCAAGAATTACAAATGATTCCGTCTCAATTCCAGATTAAACGAAGAATTCGCCAACCTCCGCCTCTCTGACTTGAGAATAATCGCAACTCTAGGCATCGGTGGCTTCGGTCGTGTGGAACTCGTCCAGATTCAAGGGGACTCCAGCCGTTCCTTCGCTTTGAAGCAGATGAAGAAAGCCCAGATCGTTGAGACGAGGCAGCAGCAGCACATAATGTCGGAGAAGGAGATCATGTCGGAAATGAACTGCGAGTTCATTGTGAAGTTGTTCAAGACTTTCAAGGATAGGAAGTATTTGTATATGCTGATGGAGACTTGCCTTGGTGGAGAGTTGTGGACTATATTAAGAGACAGAGGTAAATGGATATTATTGCAAGTATAATTGTGTACCTAATGATTAAGTCTTGAATTTTTAGGTACACTATGTTAACTCATTTGCGTCCTTAGCTGTCACATTTAAAAATGTTATTCCCCAAAAATTTGTTTACAATAGTTAGCGTACTTAAATTCGATTTGTTGGGATCTAGTTTTCATTTGGTCTAAACTCGGTACTTCCCCTTTTAAACAATAATAAAGCTTTTAGACTTAGTTTTCAAATTGTGAATAATGTGCTGATTAATTTGCGTTATAACCTGTCAAAACTAATAGATAGTTTTATTTATAATCCTCAACAACTATTTTTTTTAACACAAGATAGCGTACCTACCTAATATTTTGTTTACATGTAGTTTTCATCTGCCCCTTTAGTAGAACTGTAGCTCTAGGGTTGAAAGTCGGCAGTTCCCTAATAATGATGAAGCATATTTATTTCTGGAAATAATAGAAATAATTTAGTAAAACCAAAAACATAACTTTTTTCATTTTATTTTCAGGACAATTTGACGACGCCACTACCAGGTTCTACACAGCTTGCGTTGTTGAAGCTTTCCATTACTTACATTCTAGAAATATAATTTACAGGTAATAGTTTGTCATTTATTCCCAAACTGAATTTGTTTACGAATTCTTATACTGTGCGGGGATCGAACCCGTAACCATTGTGTCAAAGGCAGCATTCACTAATTTATAAAAAAGTGGCACGAAGTTCTGAAAAGAGGCCTACATTATGGACTAAGGCTATTGATTACAAATCATTCGAAGTTTAATAGTAGAATCATTATCATCATCAGCCTCTCGCAGTCCACTGCTGGTATTTGCCACTTTGGGCAACAAACTCGCGGGTTTACCCATAATCGCCACGCTCTGGGCAGGCGGCTTGGCGATCGCAGGACGTAGCTTCTCTCTCCGGTGACGCCGCTGCCCGTCATCGCCCTGTGGTATTTAGCTACGCCGTCAATTGTGATGGTTATACCGCCGCCAGAGCCTCGTTTGTTATTCGGCAGGATGCACCGCGGGCAGGTGAAGGGTGGTTTGGAACGAAAAGACCATAGACCGCTTACATCTAAAGAATACTAACTTTATTTTTGATATTTTCCAGGGATCTCAAACCAGAGAATTTACTGCTAGACTCAAAAGGCTACGTGAAGCTGGTAGACTTCGGCTTTTCCAAGAAGTTACAGGCCAGCCGCAAGACGTGGACGTTCTGCGGCACGCCGGAGTACGTGGCGCCTGAGGTCATCATGAACAGGGGTCACGACATCAGCGCGGACTATTGGTCCTTAGGTAACCCTGCACTGATTTTTAATTTACCAAAATGACGACTACGTTGATAGCCAAGGCGGCTGTCATACTTAGGAAAGTTAAGCAACACAGCTAAGGGCGCCCCCTTGTGGAGCTCGAACCTCGGGTCAGTGCGTTGCTGGGAGGATTCCTTAATGATGGTGTTTTGATGAGAGGGGCGACTGGTTGTGGGCCGGTGTCGCGGTCGGAAGACCTTGCCACTCATATCGATCAATATCAACACATAAATAAAGGCAACCATATTTTATGTCGTTTAAATGGCCAGTGTCCTGTGAATAACAATGTTGCGCGGGCTAAATAGAGACAGCGCCATCTGTTGGTACATTTTGAAATGAACCTCACAATGGTCTTATTTTTATGTTATATGTGTGTAGTATACATGTGTACCTATAAAAATATTGTATTATGTAGTTACCAACTTTATTACTTTTTAAATATTTCTTTGTTTTGGGTCATCTTAAGTACTTACCTAATACTTACCATATAACGTACATGTATGTTATCAAATCATCTTTGTAATGCCTAGATGAAAAGCCTTCATTGTATGAATTGAAGCATTTGTGAGCTTCGTCTAAATTAAAGCCAAAAGTTCTTAGTTTGAAAATACATAACGCCGACAAGCACACAAACAAATTTTTTAAGTAGTGGAGTGAACTACAGCGAAGGAAAATTTCCGCGAGAGTGGAGAAATCGGTGTTTATATCTTAATCTTAACTAATATTATAAAGCTGAAGAGTTTGTTTGTTTGTTTGAACGCGCTAATCTCAGGAACTACTGGTCGAAATAAAAGAAATTTTTGTGTTGAATAGACCATTTATCGAGGAAGGCTTTAGGCCATCCATATATAACATCACGTTGCAACTATAAGGAGCGAAGAAATAATGGAAAATGTAAAAAAAGAACGGGGAAAAAATAACTATTCCACGTGGACGAAGTCGCGAGCACAGCTAGTTCTTGATAAAATCAAACATTATTACTTATTTTTATTTAACGTCCAAACTCGTCAATTGCAGGTGTACTCATGTTTGAGCTCCTCACTGGATCTCCGCCGTTCACGGGCGCGGACCCGATGAAGATCTACAACAAGATCCTGAAGGGCATAGATGCGGTGGAGTTCCCTCGCTGCATCACGAGGAACGCTGCCAATCTAATCAAGAAGCTATGCCGCGACAACCCTGCGGAGCGGCTCGGCTACCAGCGAGGAGGCATCACTGAGATACAAAAGCACAAGTCAGTATTGTTTTATTCTAGCTCATAATAATCATCAGCCTATTGCAGTCCACTGCTTGACATAGACTTCTCCAGTTGTTTGCCACTAAGGGCGCTCTTCAAGAAAAGAGCGTACCTTTTTCAAAGGCTGGCAGCGCAGCTACAACTACTGATGTTGCAGATGTACATGGGCGGCGGTTATCACTTACATCAGGTGAGCCGCCCCTGCTCGTCTGTCCCCTATTTCATAAAAAAAAAAACTAATAATATCTCTCGACGTCTAAAGTCCCGGAGTTTAACTAGCTGCCATAATATGAATTTCTTAACAAAGTTTGATAAAAGCATTACCCATTCCAGATGGTTCGACGGCTTCAACTGGGAAGGCCTAGCGCAGCGTACTCTCGAGCCACCGATCACCCCCGTCGTGAAGTCAGCGGTGGACACCCACAACTTCGACCAGTACCCGCCAGACGGTGACGAACCACCTCCCGACGACCTCTCCGGGTGGGACGCGACGTTCTAGAGAGAGAGATGGACATTAGAGGGAGATGGCAATATGTCTGTCGGCTGCTGTCCGGGCGCGGGTGTTCTACGTCAAGGGCGAACGCAATGTCGTTCGAGTTACGGCGACTGCTTGCGACTTTTGTTGCGCTTCGCAAGGCTACTTGCGACTTTTGTTGCAGTCTCAAAGGTAACGCATACTGGTTGCAACTTTTGTAGCTAACTACTTAACCGCGTTGTTTCGCATTTGTCGTTGATATAGGATGATTGATCTTGTGGAAAAATGACGTGATTTCACATTTAGTTAATTTGACAAAGATAAAAATAATGATTTATGAAGTATCCTAACTGTTTTACACTCAATCTCTATTGTAGTAATGTTTCAAAACGAGCTTCTAACAAGTGAATCGGTAATTTAACTATTAGCAAAAGCAGTGGTTAATAAAAGTTTTCGACGTCAACTTAGGAACCGACGTGTTTTTAAGGCAGGTAATTTACTATTTATTTTAAAAAAACGTAGTGCCCTAAGTTTTCGTTTTATACCTAACAGATTAGACTAGGGTAACAAACATAAAGGTAAAGATGGAACCATCTTTTTAGCTTTCTTATGTATTTTGCGCTGAAAATGTTACAAATTTTGTCATGTTACTAAAAGCTTGGATCTAAAGAAGTAAAGAGCATGGCGAGAAATAAAAAGTCATTCGTTTTCAATCGACATACAATCACGATAAAGTTGAAAATTGTTTGAGAATTTTTGCATGTTGATGAGTGAAGTCCTATGTTTCTCACTTGCGCTAAATCCTATTATGGCTATCATCGACATCGCGCCATAAAAAAGGTCTTCGGCATCTGTTTCAAATTAAATCTAAGCACATAACCGGCCATACTCATTCTTTCTCTGAACCTTGTCAAACAAAGACGTATATCACGCAGTACTAACAAACTGTAATATTATTTTTAATATAAGTTTTACTAGCACAAAATCTTGCCTTTTACGATTGCGTAATGATTTAGTACTTCTGATCTATACGTGAAGATCTTGTTCATACAGTTTCATATTAAGATTGAGTATGGCCAATGGCACTTAACCAGCAAACGAGACAGGTGTATCGTTTAGAAAGAGACAACAACAGTCTGTCAGTTGCCTCTCGGTTGGCCTAAGATCAGTTAACAGACATGTTGTTTTGAAAGCTTTGTGGGCACGAAAGCTTTCGATCGAATACGCGGTTTACTTACTTTTGTATGTACAGTTTTAAGCAAGGGTAAGCTATTTCTCACGTAGATACGAAGTTATCTATCAACCGATTTAACAGAATCTTAATGTTATCGTTAATTTGTTTATAAAATAAGGCTTGCCAAGTATTTATCATGTGTAAGAAAATGCACTTGTAAATATTATATACTATTTTACTTTTAATGGGTTTCCTAATTCATTCATACCTATTCACATATTTCGTAAAATCATTATCCATTTCATTTATCTATCAACGACCGAATGGTTGAAGTAATACATTGAGGTTATTTTTTTACATAGGTATTAAATAAATTTAATTGACCTGAAGATTCAATTTAGGTATTGTTACGTGTTTTAGGTAAATAAATTTCATAATTAAAATTGATAAATATTGTTTTTGCGGTAAGTTCTCTTTATTACTTACATTTTCCAACATTAAAAGAGATTAAAATTTAAAATTACCGTTTGAATATTGGTGCATCTATAAAATAATGAAATCGATAAGGTGCCAATTATTTAGGAATATTTTTTATTGCCAACTGTCTCTTATGTAATGTAGTATCTAATTTATAACAGGGTTATCCCAAAGCCAAAATACTGTTACCACATTTTGAATTACACTTCCATACAATGTAATAATCCATTCATTTTGTTTTATATCATTAATATTACCTACACAAACTGTTCGCTGAATTAAGGTGTAAACTTAATCAAAATATTTACCCTTAACATCACATTCACATTAAGAGACACAAAAAATCACACAAATACTAAAAATAAACTGTAAAATTTGCTTTTTTTGCAATCGTAATCCGTGTGGTGCTCAAATATAATGTAAAATATTTTCTCACAAAAATTAGACATTGTAACTTTTTAAATGAAATATTATAGACTACCACCAATTTTGTAAATGTAATTATTTATTACACGATATTTTCTAACTTATTATTGAAGTTTAAATATCCGAAAGTCCACTAATAGATTTTCTAGTTAGATTCTAGTGATTCGTTTAGTTTTGTCATGTGCTAAACACAAAAAGTGGTTATAAAAGGTAGCTATCTCCAAAACATGACATACTTTAAGACTTATGATATAATAGTTAAAAAATTAAAATAGTCAGATTATATTTAAGTATTTCTAGATGTAAGTGACTATATTAACAATGTAAATATTTTAGTAAATTTTAAAAATCGGATGTTACTAAAGATTGAGGTGAAAATTGCGGATTGTATGAAATGAATATTTTTTGCTAATTATTCATAGGAACAATTATTTTTGTAATCATAGGCTTATTAAAATTATTCAATTTTATTGATTCTGAAGAATGTAAAATAATATACATTATTTCAATCACAAATGTTGTTTTTATTTAAATTACCCAAGACAAGACGTGCCGCCCTGGCCTGGGCCACACAATACACATCACCATATAGTCCCAAAGTAAGCCGAAGTTTGTACTATGTATTTAGACAACTCGTAAAATTATTTAAATACTGTTTTTTTTTGTAAATCTATATCTGATCTATATATATATATATAAAAGGAGAAACTGACTGACTGACATATCAACGCACAGCCCAAACGGCTAAACGTAGGCACTTGAAATTTGGAAGGGACGTAGCTTAGGTACCGTAGGGGTGCACTAAGAAAGGAATTCCCGAAATTCCCACGGGAACGGGAATTAGCGGGAAAATCCTTTTGTATGAAAAATCTAAACCGCTTAAGTTAGACGCTTGAAATTTGGCATGCAGGTACCTTAGTAAATATAAAGTTTAGTTATGGCTGTATTTTGAGAAATTCCCACGGGAACGGGAGTTAGCGGGAAAAAACTTTTGTATGTATAAATTTAAACACGCGGACGAAGTCGCGGGCAAAAGCTAGTAAATACATAAATTAGACATAATACATTATAGTAACAAACATTTTCATGCACACAAATATTTTTGTACTGTGCGAAGATCGAATCCACGTTATCCACGACCGCTCAGAAGCCAAAGGTCACTGCTAAATGAGGTATCGGTATTTTCTTTAAAATTCCCTTGTCATCCATCATCAGCCTTTAACAGTCCACTGCTAGAGATTTTTTTTTTTCAAATTAAATTACCTTGTGGTTTTCGTAAAAATCCTTATGTATTATTCAGATTCTACCTACCGTATCAATAACTGACACAGCCACAGCACAGGACCCAGGTATCTATAAAAGTCATACATTTCTATTTCCAAATAAATGTACCTAGGTACTGGTGCTTCAACTGATTTATGATTGAAGCTGTCATAATGGTAATTTGTGGGCCAATCCCGGCGGCACTGCAATGCCGGGCCGACCCGTGGCGGGAGTGGAGCGAGCCCCGAACATCCCACCGCTTTACAAAAATCAGTTTAATATACTGGTCCCTCAGTGAGGGAACTTTCAGATATTAAGCTGAAAAGAACAGATACTACACTTTGATCTTAGCCAAAAGGCCGAGAAGCGATGCCGTTGTGGAGTTAACCGTGGAGGGTCATTCATCGGAGAAAAATCTCTACACCGCGGTTTAAACTTGCGACTAAAATAGCGCAACGCCATCTTGCGGTAGTGTTTTGAAAGTAAAAGTCCGAGCATTCACGTGGTCGCGGACGCGATTCTAACGCCACCTAGTAGCTTGATATTTAACTAAGATTTCCATGGTGAATGTAGGTTAAAGTTGCAATGTGCACTTAAAGACGTACGACGACGACACGTAAAATTAGACCTACATGGGAATTTATTCTTATTTTAAAGTTGTTTCATTATTTGACCTTTTTTTAAACAAATTTTTTAAACATAAAATTAGCATCGTCTACGCCACATATGTAGCTGATAAAAATGTGTAACATTATTATTTTTCATTTGCCTAACCAAAGTTATAAAAGTTGATTGAAGATAATGCTTACACTTTAGTTTATTGAAACATTTATGAAAGATTGTTTGAGCAAGTACTATATTTATAAATAAATAAAAAACTATCGTTTGACGTACTGTATTCGGATAAGACTTGTAAGACAGGTTGTTTGAATTGTGTTTTGTGTGAATATTTCTATTCTTATTTTACATTTCGCGTGTGCTGTTGTGTTGAATCTAATCAATGTTGAAATGCCAATACCCGAGGGTCGGACCCCAGTATTGCGGAACCAAATTATGCCATTAGCAACAGGAATGGCGTGATCAGCGCGCGAAAATGTATTGCTTCCTCACTACACGGTTACGAACAAAAAATAATTTTATCTCGTTTTTAATAGTAATACAAATACAAAAAAATGGCGAAAAAAGGTACTTTCTAAATCTACACTTTAGTTAAACTAGTCTGGAATGTTTTTAATTGTGATTAAAAATTATTTAAAAAAGTATTATGCCAATGTATTACAGTCCAAATCAGAGACAGCTGTTCTAGAATTTTGCCTGAACCAGTTTTACAAGATTCATTCACAACTGGATATATTATGTAGTTATTTTTGGTTTCGTTGCAGGACAGACATATTCGGATAAATGTATAATCTAAAATATTAATATGTATTAAAAAAATATTATTAATGTGTAAAAAGTAAGGAAAATATTGCAACCAAGACATTATTATAATGTATAATACAACAAGATATATGTAGATGTTTGTTAGGGTTCCGTAGCCAAAATGGCAAAAACGGGACCCTTATAGATTCGTCATGTCTGTCTGTCTGTCCGTCCGTATGTCACAGCCAGTTTATTCCGAAACTATAAGAGCTACATTATTGAAATTTGGTACGTAGATGTATTCTGTTAACCGCATTAAGATTTTAAAGTAAAATCAGAAAAAAATCCCAAATTTTTAGGGTTCCCCATACATGGAACTGAAACTCAAAAATTTTTTTTTCATCAAACCCATACGTGTGGGGTATCTATGGATAGGTATTTGAAAATGATGTTGAGGTTTCTAAC
Source organism: Conogethes punctiferalis (assembly GCA_031163375.1). Taxonomy (NCBI): domain Eukaryota; kingdom Metazoa; phylum Arthropoda; class Insecta; order Lepidoptera; family Crambidae; genus Conogethes; species Conogethes punctiferalis. The sequence continues at coordinate 9,483,626 of CM062090.1, read as the reverse complement.
ATCATTTTTTTCTCAGATGAATAGTTTGCGCGAGAGACTCTTCCAAAGTGGTAAAATGTGTGTCCCCCCCCCCCCCCACCCCCCGTAACTTCTAAAATATGGGCATTATAAAACTGAAAAAAATATATGATGTGTATTACTATGTAAACTACTAACGAAATTTGGTTTGAATGAAATCTAGACAGTAGTTTTTTTTTAAACATCATAAATCAAATTACCTAATTTTTTTCATTCAATCAGTGGTACGGAACCCTACGTGCGCGAGTCCGACTCGCACTTGGCCGGTTTTTTATTTATAGCAGCAGGCGCAATCGTCCGTGGGCCTTACTCTCACTCAGCAGGACTTACAGAAAATCAGCGCCGTGGCTCCAGCGCAGGCCACGGCTATTATGCTGAGTGAGGCCCTTTAACTCTAGACGTCGTCGCAACAACGCCATGTCCGGTCTTTGGTTTTGTGTACTTTTTTATTGTTTTATTTCTTTTTACCTTAGTCTTTTGTTTACGTTTGTATTATAATTATGTTTTGTCGATGTGTTGTTGTGATGTCCGTCTGAGTAATAAAAATTTCTTATTTCTTAAACATTCGTAGCTTTATGATAGTTCTTTTTTGCAGCAGAACAGCATCTCCTGAAAGCATGTTCCACCTGCTAGAAAGCAAGAAATAAGGGTTTTATTGTTTCTTTTAGCTTCTTTTTTTATGCTTATTTCTACAATGATTTATAATATATATTTTATTTATACATATATAAAAAATCGCAATAAACTTTATTTTACTAAAATATTTTACTTCACAAAGTTGGCGCTAGATGTCGCTTCACGTTCCGGGCATATTTGAAATATAAATCGCGGTGTAGAGATTTTTCTCCGATGAATGACCCTCCACGGTTAACTCTACAACGGCATCGCTTCTCGGCCTTTTGGCTAAGATCAAAGTGTAGTATCTGTTCTTTTCAGCTTAATATCTGAAAGTTCCCTCACTGAGGGACCAGTATATTAAACTGATTTTTGTAAAGCGGTGGGATGTTCGGGGCTCGCTCCACTCCCGCCACGGGTCGGCCCGGCATTGCAGTGCCGCCGGGATTGGCCCACAAAATACCAATGATTTAATTCGTGGACATTATCTCTCTTCATTGATTGACGTATAATCGGCCGTAGAGATTTGTTTTAACTACATACTTACTATAATGAATGAAACACCTACATAAATCTCCGTGTGGTACCTAGTCGAACAATTATTATTATTCCTTTCCTCTTCCTTTCTTACGAGACACGGCTTCCTGATGGAAGTTAAAGGCTAGGCTTAAGCCCAAGTCGCTGCGACGTCGTTACCGGCCAGTCTTGCTATCGCCATGCTGGATCGTTTAATTACCTCATCAATCCTCCTGTACCGAAGCCTGTAACTTTTTAATAAAACTTATATTACACAAGCTAGTACCTTGCATGAACAAATTCACGATTAAATCCTTCCCCTTAAGTCTCTGTAGTTGTCATCCCCGGGAGAACAACCGGCCGATAGCCGGGTCTGGCGGATATCCGGACCGGAGCGAGCACGGCCCGCCAACTGCTTAACTTGTTGGAATACCTAGAAATAATAATGTATTTTGTATACTTTAGTTTACCATATTGTTTCAGAACAAAACTTTGCTATGCAATGTTATGTTATTTTTTTATGCAAGCATTGCCGCTTCGATGACCTAATTACTGTTAGAGGAGAATAGTCAACCGCTGCGGCACAGCATTATTCGCCACGCTCAAGAGTCACCGCACTAACGTTGACAGTTGAAGTTTGACGTAACGGTGACACTGACGGCTGTCATCGAGTCCTCGCCGATTATTACTTTTTATAAAGCTCTGGTAAAATGAGTGTTTGTAATTGGATTGCGTAAATAAATACTTTCAGATCAAGATAAAGTTTGTTAATATTACCTAGCTAGTGTGTAGTTTATGAACATTTTATAACTATGTATGTATATCATGTTTACCTGGATACAAATAAAACTTACTGCGGTCACCAGCTCCCAGCCTCGGCAGGGGCCAAGCGTAGTGAACTGGTGACTAAGGCAAATCGCCCCAAATGATAACTGTCTTTGGAGACGGCCTATGTCCAGCTGTGGACGTTTGCAGGCAGATAAATAAATAACCCCAATACATGCCACGCTGGGCCACACAGCGCCACCTAGCCCCAAACTAAGCCGAAGCTTGTACTATGGGTACTAGACAACTGATAAACTTACTTAGATATATATTTTTTTTGTAAATAAATACATATTATACATAGAAAACACCCAGACCAATACAAACACACATGTTCATGAACACAAACGTTTGTACTGTGCGGGAATCGAACCCACGACCCTTGGCTCAGAGGGCAGAGGTCACTACCAAAATGAGCCACCGAGCCTGTCAGTCAGATGTATGTATATCACACGGGAGTAAAATATTTGAAGCCAATCGTTGGGAACAGCTGGCGGACATTATGTCAGTCTACCGTTACGATCCTTAACAGTGAGTGTGAGCGACCAACGCTATGGGCTGTAACATAGTAAACCTTTTCAGCCAATCCATTCTAAGTACCGATCACGAAACCTCTCCTCAAAACATCGTTGGTCGGGTTTAGGGGGGAGCTCTACCAATGCGGTGGTGCCAGCGACGAAGCTCCGTGGTGTAAGTAGAATGGTGAACTGGATCAGTTGTAGGTGGTTTATTGTCATCATTCTCCTGCCCTTATCCCGCTCTAGATGGGGTCGGCACAACATGTTTTCTTCTTCTACTCTCCACTATCAAGCGTCATCTCCACACTCACACCTTTGACATGCATAACATTTCTCACACAGTCCATTCATTCCTTTTTTGGTCTTCCTCTTCTTCTATATCCTTACACATTTATACTCAATACTTGGCTTATTGTATAAGGCTGTAGTACTACCAGTTCACTAAGGATGATTGGGATACACGTTGTTATGTACTAAAATCTATGTTAATAGGTGACTGTATATCTAACTGATGGGATAACTATCGTGTGCAATCTCTGCCGATCGCTATCACGTATTACACGTTCTTATCTATCGATAATATCGTAGTTAGCTATCACTAACAATAGTTAGTGCATAATAATGCAAGTTTGGAATGTGCCGATAGGGTCGCTACACTACCAGCAACGCCCTAGCCGAGGCTTGAGCACCGCACGAGGCGCTCTTAACTCCTCTCTCATCGCCCTAGCGTTTTCCCGCGTACTAGTACCAGGGTCCGCTTTCCTACACAATTTCCTCCACTTTGCTTGATCTTCGGCATCCACTGGCGTGAGATTGTTCTCTGCCATATCCGCTCTAATGACATCCAGCCAGCGCTTCTTGGGCCAGCCGCGTGTCCTAGGGCCTTGGACAGTGAGGTCGAGTTAACTGTGTTGCTTAATTTTTACCCTGAAAGGTTACCGCTTCCCCGCACAGTCCGGTGTTGATGATATGGCTGCCTATTAATAGTCATTTAGGAATTTAATTACTTGACTCTTAATTCCTAGTTCGATAAAATTAGTCTATCTTGATACTACAAACACTTTTATCTTGCTATTAAACAGTAGTCAGTATGCTAAAAAATGTACGAGTTTCACATCTTGAGCTGGTCTTTATTATCCTTGATACTATCTCCAATAACTGAACCGGTAAACTAACTTGTACCTTAACCGGTTTTTTTTGGTAGAAAACTGCTTTGCTACAGATTATTGTAAGGGGCTGCGCAGACGACAGACTTTTTGTGCGATAGAGTCTACGTCTGAGACATTTAAAAGGGGCGTCTAGGCCTGCCGACAGAATGATCAAAGATGTGCGTCGTGTGCGTTGAGTCTGTGAAATATCCACGACAGAAATTTGCGCGTTGTGTGCGTTACTGCATATAATTGCAAAAAAGTGCATCACGGATAGTCTATCGTTTGCGCTGCCCTTAAAAGTGAGAAAAACAACTGCAGGGAACATAAGAAATAGTAGGTATATAAATACTTACAATCAATCCGAAACCAAAGCTTACTTAACCAGTACAAAGCCGGGTTCATTTATTTATTCATTATTGCTTAATATTCGAGAGATGAAAGACAAACAGTACGGAAACAAAAGCAAACATCATTAATCGTCCCCGTGCCAACTTCTGAGCAATTCGTTAACTTACTAATGGAGTTCTATTCTGATCTCGGAATCTATTAATTTGAAACGTTAATTTATTTGTTGATTAATAATAACGCCTGTCATTATAGTCTTTTTCAGATAGGATGGGTACGCTGACACATCAGTGACACTTGTCAACGAATCCTTTCTACGCAATTTCTATGACAAAATGATAAATAATCATCAAAATAAAAAGTGTTTTCACTTTGTTTATAACGCATGATAACAGAGATTTACTTTAATTTGTATTTGAAACCATAAATAACATTATAATGTACATAACTAAAGAAATCTAATACATTAAATATTTTTAGCAGTAATGCTTGATGCGTAAATTGAAACGTATTTTCATAGGGATTGAAACATTGAAATCGTTTTAATACCGATTAATCGTAAAATTGCTTCACGATTTTTCAACTATTGTATAAATTTTATTAAATGTTTAAATTTTTTAATAAAGGATAAGCAGTTATTGGTGTAAAATCGAAAATCTTGTATAACACAACTGATATATTACATTTAAATGGGTAGTTTAATCGTAATTCAAATAATTATCTATGTAAAATGAAGAATGGAGAGATTCTTCAAACTCAGATTGATCTAATGATTAGTTTTACATAATTTTGGATGATAAATAAATATTTTTTTATTAAATCATGCAATTTTTAATTATCTCGAAATCGATTCTCTCTCCATACAAAATGAAATCGATAAATCATAAAATCGATTTTTTTACCTTCGATTTTCATTTTACCACATGACTATAAACTTCAAATCCCAAGTGTCAGCGTACCCATCCTATCTGAAAAAGACTATACTTGTGTTTCGCACGTCGTTGCTGATTTGGTGTTTATTCGCTTTCCTTTTCTATAGCGACAATAAAAATTAGAAGAAATTCGATTGGCCTGCTGATGCTCAGAAGGCCGAGGTCACTACCAAACGAGCGGTAGTGACCTCGGCCTTCTGAGACAAGATCCCGTCGTGGGTTCGATCTCCACACCGTACAAATATTTATGTGCATGAACATGTCTGTTTGTCTGGGTGTTTATTATGTACAATATGTATTTCTTTACAAAAATCTAACTAAGTGTAGCACCCATAGTAAAAGCTTCGGCTTAGTTTGGGGCTAGATGGTCGTTAGATTCAATGGCGTTTGATATGTGGCCCAGCGTGGCATGTCTTGGGATATTCATGTCTTGGTTTATTTAATTAAATCGACATATCACGAAGAATTGGCCTTAAGATGATAGGTCGCTCCGTTATATCCCCTAAGGTTAATCAATAAGTTTGTAGCAACTACTATGTTTCATCAAACAAAACCTCTAAGATACAAGCACTCGTATATCCGACGCAGGAAATTCTATTATGTGTAAGGGAGCCCATATCGAAAACGATAACAATAGATTCCCACCATCATTCTTAAATGTACTGCTCTGGATTTTTCTCCCGGAAAATTCTGAATTTTCCCAACGTTTCCTTAATTTTTTTCAGGGTCGTCGATTTTCCGGTAGGAAATTGCGGTGTCAATAGTTATAATACGAATTGAACTAATGGTCTCTATTTTTTTAGCAAGTAATACTTGCGCTTTACTAGCTTTACTGACATTTTAAGAGCGGTAGGGCATAGCGAATCTTCGCTCGAAATGAGCAGCTTATCCGGGGAAGGACCTTTACCCTATAGAATACCGCAGCCAAATGACTTGTGTGTGTTTCTGTCGGTGAATAGGGTCTCTGGAGCTCGTGGGATGAGTGCCGCATCGGCAGCCGGAGGTTAGGGTTGGGCCGGCATGGCGGTGGCAAATGACAGGTAACTTGCAAGCTGTCACAGCGACTTGGCCTTCTCTTTCGCTTTCCATCAGGCGCAGGGAAGCCATAATTCGTGCTACTATAAAAAACATATTGAAATCAACTTTCTTCAGGTTTTATCTTGTAGTATCTTACTCGACATTTCGCGAATGTTTAATGCCCCCGATATAACTCTTTTCTGACCGAATTCAGTCACAGTGGTCATCCTCCAAGGAGTCTAGATATACACTCAAGCGCCGGTACACTGTATTGACTCGACCCAGAATTGACCCAAAACCTTTTGATCGCGTTTGCCACAGAGGCTGTGAAATCTTTTCTAAATTAATGTAAGTAAGATTTTAGTGTATTTTCTGTGGCCAGTTTCTTTCTTTAGCTCACAACATTATGAGGGTAACTGGTAATTAAAGCCACCATAATGGTAGAAATGTCGGCATACCCTGTTTTTCTCTAAAAAGGTGGACACACTGAGACGCTGTCAGTAAAAGGTTTTTCTTTAGAACTGTGACTGTCGAAAAAAGACAATAGAAAATCTAGAGTTCCGTTGCCGAAAGGCAAAAAAACGGAACCCATAAAGATTCCTCATGTCTATCCGTCTGTCCACCCGTAAGTACGTCACCGCCACTTTTCGCCGTTCCGTAACTATACCTACTATAACAGTATATTTATAGCAAGGAACTGCATTAAGATTTTCATACAAAAATAGAAAAACAAACAATACATTTTTGAGGTTCCCCATACTTAAAACTGAAACAATACATTATTAAATATATTTTGGTATGTACCAAGTGTCCCAGTGAGACACATCCGGCCTTAAATTTTAATTTCTACAAAGAGATACTCGGCTCGCTGCGAATAATCAAATCCAAGACTTTGAGGGTCGAATTAATTTGGAGACGTTTTTTTGAAGTTCTCTCCGACGTCAACTTTCGTGATAATAATGAAAGAAAGTTCATGAAAGAATTTCAAAGTCTTTTTTTTAAAACGGTTTTGTTAAAGTAAAAATATGCGTACATATTGTTTGATCCATGTTATCCGAAAGAGATTTATCGTCCGTCAGTGAAATAACAAAGCCCTTACTTTGAAAGGTATCTGCGCTCCCTGGGGTCAGGGTTGGGGATCAAGGTAAGGGACAAGGAAGAATCGTACCTTTTGAAAGTCTTTCCTTTCAGTATTCCAAAGTCACGCCTCTATTTTTATTTGAATACAATGCTAAAACTAATACAGATTTACAACAACGCTAAAATTGCCTCAGATCAGTACCGGCTCCGTATTATGGGAAAAAGCTTTAAAAAAATTCGTGTTGCTTTATCATAGATTAGATAAAAATATACTATGAACGGTGATCGATAAATTTACTAAAAAATGCAAGCGATACTAGTACGTTTAAATAAAATAAAAATTAAATATCCCTCCCACTTATACAAAACAAACAAAGGTTTTCTGGAAGTGATCGCTTAAAGCGATAAGACCGTTTATATTGTGCAACAGTTGTCTACTGTACTTAGTTTTTAAAGTCAACTGTATGGTGTGCAATAAAGTTTGCATACCTATTTATCTAAAACAGAATTTTGTATGTAAGTTGTTTTGTTATGCGCGTGGGGCTGGACCTTATAATGTTGATCTCTCTATATAACGAATAACCTTTGAGCTTTATAACTCGGGAAACAGAATATATATTATCAAAATACTTCAATATCTTTGTAATTTAAAAAATAATATATCCAATTTCATGCATGATCCCTATAACTCGTGAACATAGCCCGTTAGCACGGATGATGACAAGGTATGAAAATGAAGAAAATAATTAGTCCGTGTCTTAGATAATAAAAAAATATAAGACCCGTATTTTTTGTTTTGTCGAAATAACAAGAAAATACTTAGATATAGCGCATTAAAGTTACGGAGTGGGGGCTAACTACGTCACGTTAGAGTATATTTTGTACTCTAACGTGACGTCATGTGACATTTAAAATCAATGTATCTTCGTAAGTTTTTGAACAAGAGGCAAAATAAAAAATACGTATCCAATATTTTTCATTAATCTATCTGATGGACATTAAATTATTTTTTAGTCATCATCCCAATTAAATTTGTAATACGCGTGCCGGCTAAAGGTGACAAGATATTTACATTTCACAGGCTCGTTGAAGCAACGTCAATTAATTATTAATAATTAAAAACATAACAGACTGAGCGTATGCGCGGCAATCCAATCTAGGGTTGTCATGTTTGAAAATTTAAACTTTAGGTAATTATAAGCCATAAGAACGAAAACATTTTAGGGCGTTTAAGAAAGATCTTTATTATTCATTATGTATCTGTGTTCTATATTAAACTAATCATCACATTATATAAAAAGTAAATTTTGATGAACTGTATATTTTATTTCAGTTTTCAAATGTTTTAACTTAAGCCTGAAAAAAGTCATGTTAGGCGAGTTGGAAGAACATTTTATTTTACTACGGAACAGCTTTCGACGCATACGCTAAATAAATAATTAGTCATACATAAATTAAGTACTGACCAGCGTGGCTATTATCGTTAAAGTCTCCAGTTGTTTACATAAAGTGGCCAAGAACTGAAGAGGCCTATCTCCAGCAGAAGACTGCGATAGGCTGATGATGATGATGATGACTTGTATTGGATTTAAACCTGATATTACCACTAAAAAACTTCTTTCTTGTAATAAGGAGATAAGTAGAGATATAGTGTAATCAGGTTTAGTGTATTAGGATTGACAACCCTATCTGACCCTTGTAAGAGTGAATACGGTAAAATAAACCTAGCACCATTGTATCACCATACTGTAACACTTCATAAAGATAGCCTTATAATAACTACAGTAAGGTCGATTTTCATCTACCATTTATTAAATTTTGTAAACTCTAGACTAGAATAGGGTGTTGGGGATAAGTTAAATTTTCGTGTAGCAAATTATTATTAATTTATAATGTAGTGTGGTTGTATTCGCCGCTGCCCTAGATTTTAGTTTGTTAATAAATCTGATTTGGTACATAGGTTAGTAGGTTAAATGAGGAAGAATGTTAAACAATGATCTGATTATGTTGATTGGTAGGTTTCACTATCAGTAAGTTAGTTAGACTCTGCCCGTAATACAAGTCAAAAGCTACATTGAGTTTTTTACATTGCAGTTGTATTTTATAATAGCGAGAGGCTACGCCCTGCGATCGCCAACCCGCCTGCCCAGCATGGCGATTATGGGTATATCCTCCAGAAGTTTGCCCTAGGTGGCGAACAACTGGAGAGGCCTATGTCTAGCAGTGGACTGCAATAGGCTGATGATGATTGATGATGATGATATCTATTATGATCAGATGATTGTACGTATGGTTTCCTGATTTATAGTAGGAACCCATCACATACCGTGGGTGCCGTAGTAGACGACGAAGGGAGTATCAGGAAACGGACAGCAGCGTTTACCTGGGTACAATAAAACCTACTGCGGTCACCAACCGCGTAGCTACATTATACCGCTACCAGTCGGTTGCCAGCGCTTCGTTTGTTGTTCGGCAAGATGCACCACGCGCAGGTAAGGTTGGCTTGGAGTGAAAAGATGATAGGGCGCTCCCTAACATCCCCATAAATTATATTTTGATGTATCTTTTTGTCAAACATAGTTTTAAGTCAACTGTATGGTGTGCAATAAAGAATAGCCATCTATGCTGTACTAGTTCTGGGTGCGAGAAGCCCAGGATCGATCAAAGTGGCAAACATTGGGAGAGGCCTACCCAATCTATAGCCATACCCATAGCTGGGCATCCAGCAGTAGAATGATATAGGCTGATGATGATGATTTGTATATTTTGATTTATATTAAAATAGTTTATTCAGATTGAGTCCGTTGTTTTTCTTTAGTTTTCTTTCTGAATCCCTTCAGTTTTTGATACACTTAATGGTACCTTTATTCACACACATTAGGACACGTCAACATAATTAGGTGAAACCCGATACAAGGAAAGCGTTTTTCGTTGCGGGGTGTGTGGGTCAATGACCTGACGGTTCGCGTGTAAAAAGTTACCGCATAAACGCTCACTCGAACTGAAACAAAACAAAAACCTTTTATAATAATTGCTTTCTCCCTTTATCATTGCGGTGCAGTACCTGCGGGAATGATGGGAGTTCATTGTTTATGATACATGACCCTTTTCATGTATAATGTGACTCGATTAAAGCCAGCATGTGTCTATGTCTTTTCATAACTTAAATAAAGGTATTGAAATTAGGAACATGATGTTGTTCAGTTGTTCTACACTTTAGATAAACATGGAGGCTTTACCCATAATCGCAACCCTGGGTAGGCGGGTTGGCGATCGCAGCGCGTAGCTGCTTGCTCCGGCGACGCTGCTGCAAGTCATCGGCCTATGGTGTTTAGCTACGCCTTCAATAGTGATGGTTATACCGCCACCAGTCGGTTGCCAAAGCTTCGTTTGTTATTCGGCAGGATGCCCCACGGGCAGGTGAGGGCCTTACCGTGAGGGTGGCTTGGACCCAGGCCCCTCTTCCCCACTATGGGCACGTGCCCAGGGCCCCGCGATCGAATGGGGCCCCCTAGTTCCTGCCAGATTACCAAATGATAAACGATATTTAGGTCATAGGCGAGAGTAAAGGTTCAGAAGGCACAACCAATTTAGATAAGGGCCAGTCTAAAGCTAATACTTACTGCGCTGGCTCAGCGACCCGAAGTGGATCTTGGCCTCCGACACGAGATTTCTAAAGCCAATCCAGTCTTAAAATTTGCCGGAACGCAACTCTTTGGAATCAAATCTTTGGAATGAAGACAAAAGTTGAGGATTAAAAAAAATACTGAACTAGTTATTGAATCGAGACATAATTTGGGCTCGACAGAATGTAATTTCAATGGAGCGTCTGTATTTTTGGGAATTCAACGAAATACGTTTTCCAGTGAATTTTTCATTTCTACTTTGATATTGGAAGGGTAGTATATTGGATTTATTACTTTTCCTGTCGCTACGACTTTTTTTGGGTAGGAGGAGAATTTATGGGACTGGTAAAGTCGAAATGTTCGTTAAATATTGGTTATCCAATTTGGTTGAAAGGTTAGACCTATCTGATGATGATTGCCGAGGCGGCCTTGTCATCAGGAGGTCTGCGGAGCAGAATAGTATTGACCCGTGGACCTTCAACCAGCGAGCTTACATCTATTCTAAGCGCTGGCTACGCTCCTTTGGTTCCTCTAGTGTTGCGGTGTATACGAGTATGTCATAGTAAAATTGTAAGTACCATTGTGTCGCGGCCACACATTGGAGATATTTGCACCAATGTAACGCTTTGCGCCCAATGCACCAATGTATGTATCGGTACTTAGACACACGGTACATTGAGCCCCTGTATTGCAGCAATTGGACGCAAAGTTGAATCCAATGTGTGGCCGCAGCATTAGATTTAATGCATCCTGCATGATTGTAAACTGTCGAAACTCGTAACAACTTACAACCGTACAATTAAAAGAAAACGTATTTGGTATTTGTCAGTAGATTGTGATCGATCAAAGTGGGACTGTTGATAATTTTAAGCGCGACAGATTTTAATTTACATATTTAACTTCGATCAATTAAAAATTAAAGGACAAACTGTAAGCATTGTTACAGTTCATAACCTTTCGACAGTTTACAATCTCGCGAGATAGATTATAATCTAACGGTATTTTTACGCTAATTATTAATCTAATTTTACGGTGACATACACATCATCGTCATTCAGACAATTGACAAACAGTTCTTTTTGAACCACAGGGTCTGAAATAGGTAATCGCTTACCATCAGAGGACCTTATTGCCTCCTCTATCATAGAAAATGAGTACTTCATACGGGCAGAACCGGTCAATTCAAAGCTACGCTACTTTCTTCCCTCCCATTTTTCTACTCAACTTCCTAAAACTGTTTAGCATCTTTTAATTTTCCACGGTCGTTGACCCCAAAACGGTGTGTGCGCACAAATAATGCGTTTGTAAACACGCGTCCAGGGCGTGACTGGCTGCTCATTGCTTCGCTCGGGCGATTTTTTTTCAATTGCCATAAATGACTCGTAATTTTCCGCAAGGGTGGCATTCTTGACACGATCGACTTTTGCTCTGGTAGGTGTATGGAGGTTGTCTACAATGCCTATTGAATGTATAGATTGATGTAAACGTTCGTATTTTTTTATCGTTGAAGGACGATCTGTTCTCGATAGTTTAAGTACCCGTGATTATTCTAGTGTATTATATAAAATGTAATGTTTGTGTATTTGTTTCATTTGAAGGCATAACTAAATACAACAAGCCGATGACGAGCAGCAGCATCACCGGAGTAAGGAACTACGCCCTGCGATCGCCAACCCGCCTGCCCAGCAGCGTGTCGATTATGGACAAAGTCTCCACATCATCATCATCATCATCAGCCTATTGCAGTCCACTGCTAGACATAGGCCTCTCCAGTTGTTCGCCACTTAGGGGCAACATCTGGAGGATATACCCATAATCGCCACGCTGGGCAGGCGGGTTGGCGATCGCAGGGCGTAGCTTCTCGCTCCGGTGACGCTGCTGCCCGTCATCGGTCTGTGGTATTTAATCACGCCTTCAATTGTGATGGTTATACCGCCACCAGTCGGTTGCCAGCGCCTCGTTTGTTGTTCAGCAGGATGTTCCACGGGCAGGTGAGGATGGCTTGGAGCGAAAAGGTGACAGGTCGCTTCCTTACATCCCGCATAGTCGCATGGATTTCATTAAATACGTATTTGAGGCAAAATTAGTTCTGAACGTTTATATAACCAACTTATTAGTCTACAAAAGCATCAATTTAAGTACAGGAAAAATGGTAAGGAATTTCTGAAAAACATTAATTAAAAATGATAAAAATATCCCTTTTAACCCCTTTGATACGAGTTAAACTGGAACAATCAAAGCGGAACGTCCTTAGAGGAAACTAAAAGGCAACCAACTCGGCAACAAATTTAATTAGAATCGCAGGAAACATACAATTTAACTTGAAAGCGAGAAACATTTGCAGCTGCAAAGAAATAAAGCACAATAAAAATTCTATTCTGAAGTGTATTTGTGTGAGAACTTGTTATGTTTCGTTTAATTATTATTTTCTCATTCATACGTATTTTTTAGCAGCAGATATTTTAAACTCAAAATTTTAATTAAAACACCCGACATTTTACCAAATCTTGGTAAATTATCCTAAATATAAATTGTAGGTACAACAGATGTCTATTATACCTAGGTTTGAAGACAAGTTTATGGTGTGAAAAAAAGAATATCTGTCTATCTATGTAGTTAACAGTCTGTAAGACTAGCATAAAATTATAATAAGACCATATGTGCTACCTAATTCTGTGCAAATAAATGTTTAAGTTTGAGTTTAGTATCTTTTACATTGTAATTTTGGATCGATTTCTTAATTTTAATTTAGAATAGGTTTTTCCTTAAATGAATTTTCCGTATAAAGAACATCATCATCATCCTAGCCTTTTTCCCGATTGTCTCAGGGTCGGCTTCCCAAACTGAGAAATTTGGCGAGGGCTAAGCTTTTACACAGAGCGACTGCCATCAGACCTCCGCAACACTTAGGGTAAGCTATACCCATTCCCAGTTTAGGCGCGTCAGAGTTATCATCATCTCTGATATGATGTAACGACTGCTATCTCAGTTGGTAAAGATAGCACCCGGGACCAACAGCTTAACGTGCCTTCCGAAGCACGGAGGAAATCGGTGTCAAATTTTGGTCACCCATCATCGGATTGACCGCGCCAATGGTTGCACAACGTTGCGATCATTGTTAAGCGAACAAGACCGTGGCGCCACCGAGCTCCTCTGTAAAGAACATCCTCTAAAGAACATCTTCCGTATAAAGAACATCCTTTGACTATTAAAATTACTCACATCGACAAATTTTGAGAGAAAAAATATTGGTTTTAGTAATTTTCAGAAGCGTAATCCACATCTTCATCACATAATCACACACTTTTAAAATTTCACGTAGGCAGTAGGAGTTACCTGATTTCCTGACACAATTTATTAAAAATAGCCTATTGCTTAAAAATAATTTGGCTTTGAGGGGAAATAAATCCAAAAGGGAGGTAATCTATTTTCACTTTGCTTATTATAGTAATATAGTTACCAAAAGTATAACGTTGAAAGTAGATCAGGAGGTAAGTCAAAGAAAAATCAATCGAAACTTGTTTTTTTTATTTATTAGAAATAGCAACATTCAATAACATTATATCACACAATAAAAAAAAATTGTCACCAAACATAAAATCGAAGATTTCATTGAACTTGTTTAATCTATTAATCACACTGTGTCAGGCGACTTAATAATAAGTCCCTTGGAAGCCTATTGAAAGCTGTCACGCCCCTATCAGCTGATATCCAGTATCGTCAGGTTTCAGCGAGCGAAGCCTTATGTCGATCCTTTCCAATATATCTATCAAGGCAATCTTAGAACATTCCCAAGTATAATAAAAACGTAAATATGTAATTGGGTAATGCACTTACCTATATCTACTCGATGGGTACACTTTTATTTAACCGACTTCAAAAAAGAGGAGGTTCTCAATTCTACTGAACATTTTTTGCTACCAATATCTACGTGAATTGTAAACCGATTTGGAAAATTCTTTTTTTGTTCGTAAATGTTTCTAGCTGGTCTCATCATCATCATCAGCCCGTGTCAGTCCACTGCTGGACATAGGCCTCTCCTAATGTTCGCCACCTTGATCGATTTTGGGCCTCATTGGCACCATATTGAAGTCGGTATTTTTTTTGCTAAACATGCTGTTATGTTTTATTTAAAGGCCGGAAAACATGCTTTGCACAACCCTGCAGTTCGGGGAACGGAAAAAAACCCGGATTCTGTTTCAAGCGCTAAGGGAAGCTGTGGAGGACCCTGATACCACATAGCTCCAGGGCACCATCAGCTCAGCCTAATGCTGTTACATAAGTCCAACAGGGAGACTTTGAAGAGACTAGGTAAGTAACATGTAGGTAACTAACTAATTAGACTGGCCCGGAAACCAGGGGTCGTGAGTTCGATCCCCACTCGGGACAAACATTCGTGTCATGAACATTTGTGTTTTATCCGCGTAGGAGTGTCTAAATTTGTCACAGCGACTTGGGCTTCTCTTTCGCTTTCCGTCAGGCGCAGGGAAACCATTATGTCGAGCTACAATAACAGAAAATTGAGGTATCCTCGTTGTTACCCGTAATACGATTGCTTAAGCTACTTATATTGGGATCGGAGCAATGTATGTGATGTTGTCTGATATTTATTTCAGATATTAAGATTTCGACTGCCATGAAAACTAGACTCAATAGAAAAACTACTAGGTATTTATCTGTCGCCGGTGTAGATAATACAGTGCAAATTAAAGTATTACTGCATAATACAAACATTTATATACATATTCTTTTAAATTCCAAGCCAAACGTAATTACAAAAGTTGTTTTAAGTCAAAACCGCCAAACGTTTCCGAGCTTCCGTCAAACGTCTCAAAGGCTCATTTCACGCTAAGCCTTCGCACGCACGACGGACGGTCGTAATAACCGCGAGAGTAAAACCACTGGTTGCAGCTAACCATGAAACGTAAGAATCGCACACGGAGTGACGAAAGCATTTTCCACGACGATTTTCATCCGTCGCACCACGCCAGTTCGCACCGAACAGTCGGCGTGAGCGGTCGCGCCCGTGTGCTAACGTAATTAACCGTGCCGTATCGTAAACAATCGCGTAAATACCGTGTGGTTCGAATGCGTTCCGCGTTTCCAAACGGAATTGTGTTGTGTGTGTGACGTAACAGTTTTGGATTTTTCGGCGGGCCCGGTGAAAATTGCTCCCGGTCGTCGGCTTCTGTTCTTCAGGTAGGTAGTGCATGTTTTAAATATTTTTTTTTCAACGCATGTTTGCCGGCAGTGTCTAGTTTTGGTTTCACCGGAACGTAAAACGCGTTTATTATGAATTTATATGTCGGCTGATATACGGTAATTTAATTGGAACTGATAATATGTTTTTTCCGTTACTTCAACGAGTGATTTATTGCCTAATTTATTATTTGCCAATAATATAAGTAGGAGAATTTACTGCCTGTACCTATTGTTCAATTCTTTTACCAAAGTTAACTCGTAACATTTCCTGTACACCTAAATAAAGAGGAAACCATTATTTATCGAAGAATCGTTAATGTTGTATTATGTAGATTCATACAAAGAGTATTATAAGCACATTTTAAAAATATGGTTCATAAATGTCTCACAGATAAATTAGGTATCTTATTATGTGCATATAGGCTAGTAAAATACATTATACAATGTTAATTAGTCTTTTGAACAGAGCGATAAATTGAAACGCAAAGGAAATTAACGTTTTTAATACGTACCTCCGTTTTTAATACCGTGCTCCTATGATCATAAGTATTTATAAATATGAAAATATTATAAATAAATGATTAATCGGCCAACATTACATAAATTGTCCCGATTTGAACGTAATTGGGTAAATAACGCAATTTTATTGTGTTATGGAAGTTGTAATAACCCAAGACATAACCCAAGACATGCCACGCTGGGCCACACAGCGCCATCTAGCCCCAAACTAAGCCCAAACTTGTACTATGGGTACTAGACAACTGATATACTTACTTAGATACATTTTTTTTGTAAATAAATACATATTATACATAGAAAACACCCAGACCAATACAAACAGACATGTTCATGCACACAAATGTTTGTAATGTGTGGGGATCGAACCCACGACCCTTGGCTCAGAAGGCAGAGGTCACTACCAATTGAGCCACCGAGCCAGTAATCAAGGAAAGTACCACAAATATCATCATCATCATTTCGTCCAAGCCGTATCCGGCCACAAATATACCATACTAGCAACTCGCCCCGGCTTGCACGAGTGCAATACGATACTAAATATTCTAAGCCATCCAACCCCCAAATAGGGTAAAGCCCTCTTTGGGGTGGAGTTTCATAAAATCCGTTCTTAGCTGATATCTACACCCTATAACGTTAAGGAACCGAATTTCAAGTTTGTAGATGTTTAGGGAGTGATAGGTATCGCTTTTGTTTAACATTTATCTAATTTGTATAGAATAATACAAAGACAAATATTATTTTCATCACCTGAATGTCTTAACCTAACCAAAATCACCAGGACGGTTTAAATAAGCTTAATTAAAAAAAATCTCTTGTTTTTTTTTGTTACAGTTGACAAAAGGTATATTTTACTTAAACATTACCTACCCACGCTTAGGATAAAACTTTCCAAATATCAACCTGAAATTTCTCTTTAATCCGGATTAAAAAGATAATCCCTGTCCCCCAAAAGCTAACTACAAAACAAGCTAAAACAACCTTTCCTTATAATTATAATAACAAATGATATTGGACTTTTCGGCCCTACACGTTACCTTTCTACCTAATAGGAAATCCAGTAGATTTCAAAGGATTGGGATACGAAGCTTATTCAAAGGCTATATTGAGGAAATAGGGAATATGCATGACTTTTTTTTATGGATTTATTGAGATCTTTTGTCTTCCAGATACATAAATATCGAAGAATTTTTAAACTATCTTTTCTATTAAGCGAGTTATAAAGCGTTAAAGTTATTGATTAGACAGAGAGATCCGATGCGGTAGTTGACGTCACGTACCGTAAGCGCCGTACTAACTCCATAGAAAAATCTGTTTCGCGAGAGAGAGACGGATATATTCACTTTCAATGACTGTATCTCGCCCATTTTTCAACCAATTTTGATTTTGTTTTCACTGTTCGTAGTAGATTTTGATCTATTTTACGATAAATTAGTAAATACCTGAAACTTTTTTTCATGCATATTCCCTATTACCCAACGGAGAACAAAAATAAAGTGCTTTACTAGGAACTCATACTTTGAAGAATTCTTATTTTGATAACCTATTGAGGTACCTACTGATTACAAAGAAATAGGCTTTCGTTTCAAGTGATATAGATATACCTAATATGTATATTTTTATTGCAAAATATACGCACATATTATGTACAATCTAGGCGGTCTTATAAGCTTTAGTAAGATCTTTTCAAGACGACTTTCAGGTATAGGAGTGTAATTTTTCGAAGGAGCAATGTCGTGCAAACTGTTTCAATAAATATGTATATAACTACATAATATATAAACGTATAGAAATAATATTCAAAATTAATAATATTTACTTTCACTATAAATAGAATTGACTGCCTCGTTGGTCTAGCGGTTGGTCTCCCAGAACATCCAGACCAGAGATAATTAAGGAAAGTTATTTTCCTAACTTATATTGTCTTGGCTTGTAATCGATCCTAAGATCTTCCGATCGATCGAGCTTAAGGCTCAATGCACTATCCATTACGCCATCAAGGTCGTCTGTCTGTCTATCTGACATAAGGTTTAGTAAAGTAAATACACCATGCAATTCATATCAACTACCTACTTAGTTTAAAACCAAGGCTTTCCCTTCTACTATGAGTTGATACACATCATGCCTATTATCATCAGATGATGGCCGGGGGCGGCTCCCAGAACACACAGACCCCAGTTTATTTAAAAAAACATAATTTCTTAAATTGTTCCGACCTGGAATTGAACCTTCATGATGGCGATGGCTTGCGGCGTCTCCTAGAACACCCAGACCCAACACAATTTAGAAAAGTTTATTTTTCTTAAATTGACCCGATCCTTCGAATCTTCGTATCATCCGCGCTTCAGGCGTATGTTTGTCTGTCGTAATACGTAAAGGGCATAATCCTTAGTGCGTAAACATGAATAGTGGAAAACGTTTGTAAAGCCGCGTCCTGGACACCAGCGTTCAGTGCGGGCGATGCGGGCGACGGCACGCGCGTTTTAATCAAGCTCATAGATTTGTGTGAAGCTGTTCTCAACCACAGTTCACAACGGCGTCCGTCGTTCCATAGCTTCCGCGTCCCGACCGCAAAATCGGCCGGCAACCGGTCGCTTCTCTCCTCAAAACATAGCCGTGGGACCCGCAATCCGCAACCGTCTCAGTAACGTACTAAGCCTAGGTCCGACCCCGATTAGGGGGCGCCCTTAGCTTTGTTGGTTAGAATATATTTACATAGCTTATCTATATTTATATAGCTTAGCTGTATATATTTATATACGATTTAACGCGCACATACCTTTTTGAACCCGACGTTTCGCCCGTCTTACAACGGCGGTGGTCACGTTAAATGCCGCTATATAAATAATATTGTATGATGCAACGAGAATGTTTAAAAGTTATTGTGTTGCTTAGCTTACCTAGAGAGAGCCTTTCGCTCCCCTAACAGTCCGGTAATGATGACAAGGCCGCCAAAATGAAGGCCGCAAATTGAGGAGCTCGGTGGCGCCGCGGTCTTGTTCGCTTGATCGCAACGTTGTGCAACCATTGGCGCGGTCAATCCGATGATGGGTGACCAAAATTTGACACCGATTTCCTCCGTGCTTCGGAAGGCACGTTAAGCTGTTGGTCCCGGGTGCTATCTTTACCAACTCAGATAGCAGTCGTTACATCATATCAGAGATGATGATAACTCTGACGCCTAAACTGGGAATGGGTATAGCTTACCCTAAGTGTTGCGGAGGTCTGATGGCAGTCGCTCTGTGTAAAAGCTTAGCCCTCGCCAAATCTCTCAGTTGGGGAAGCCGACCCTGAGACAATCGGGAAAAAGGCTAGGATGATGATGATGACAAGGCCGCCCTGGCCATCATTGTGGTAATTAAAAAAAAAGCGCATACCCGCATTGCCCGCTCTAGCCGCTGGCGTTCAGGCCGCGGCCTAAAGAATATAGCTACGAGTACACACTCAGTGATTCGCACGACCGGCCAACGTAGACGAACACGCTCGCATGGGTGCCGGCTTTTCACTGCCCGACCTTTTTAGGCCTCGTTTGCACCAAATAATTAGTTCAGTGTGAACGAGAAGTTAAATATTCGTATATGGAAAACCGATGATTGTGTAACGTGCGCTCACAGTCGGTGGTTTCATACGTTTGGTGTGAATAATGCCTTAATCGACTTCAAAAAAGAAAGTTAACATTTTAAACTGGAAAAATGCGTTTACACATTCCTGGGGCAAACGCGGGGTCCGTGGGACTCACTCCACCCTCATAACGGGAGGGCGGCACCTTATCCCAAGATGGCGAGGAGACAGGGAATACCCACAAAAAGTCCGGGACTTCGGTCAAGCGCTCAGTAAGTAGTGTCTAGGACCTTATGTCCAAGTCTACCTTGGCACTACAAACACGGCCCACCTGGCACCGAGCCAGTCACAAGACGACCCCTTATATGGAGGAGCCACAGGAGCGGCCCAAAGGCCAGACCCACTCCCTTCAGACTGTGACGGGGATCCGTGTAATGCAGGTGGAGATGCCCCCGTACCTGCCACCCGCTGGACCCACCTCAAGAAGTTCCTTAGTCGACTCTTACGAACTCACGGAAAGAAATGAGGCGGTGATTTGTTTTCTTTTCCACCACTGTACTGAAAAAAAAACTTTTTCTTTCCTAATAGACTTTATGGCAACATAATATAAACTTATAGGGTCAGTAACTCAATATTGCCTTTAGCAACGGTACCGAATTTCGTCTGTCAAAATGGTCCGAAGTAGAAATTGGGTCAAATTAATTTCTGCCGCGGGGTACTTTGGTAACGAATATTTTTTAACTGAACCAGTTTGTGACTCCTAGATATTTCATTAAATGATTCATTAAAGAATTTACATTTTATATTTGACTTGAACAATGGAATAGCTAGATATATAATTATAAGTTAACATTATTCGCTTTTGCCTGCGGCTTTACTCGCATGCATTTGTTTTTTTGTTGTAAAATTACAACATAAGGTGCTTAGGTATCTCCTTACATATACTATTATGTATAAGCAATAATATTATTACCTAACGTTATGATTATCTAAGTATTGTCTGATACAAGGATTGTTTGATACAAGGAACAACAATATGCTGCACTTTTTTTTTACAAACATTCACTGGCATTGCTACCAAGTATGTAGCAATTGCCTCTTTGTATTGTAGCAAATGAAACTTTTATAGCTTGTGTGGCTATTGCGTGATAATTACAAATATAATTTGAACGAAACATCATATCATTTCAAATTACAATTAAATATCTAACATGTACCAGTAGGTACCCATACTCGACATAATTAAAAAATATATATTTCTAAAACTGTGCCTGTAGACTGGAAATCGAACCCCAAAATCATCGCATAGTCCACGCTTTAGTTGAGAACGATCTAATTATTGCGTCCCGAGATCCTTGCAAATGATTTATTTTCCTCGACGTCGGTTCTGTTCTATCTATTGTAAACTATGTAGGTACCTATCTGCCATTTTTTATTTGACCGTAACCGATTTCAGGGCCACAATAAGGCTAAAAAAATGCAATGCAAAATTTCCTTCAAGTTATTTACCTCAATTTCGCTTTACGCAACAATTAAACACTTCTGTGAACGTCTTCAATTCGCATCCATTGTTTCGAAAAACGTTCGCGATGTTGCGTGATCTCTGCTATTAAAAGGATGCCTTTGTTTTTATTGCATCCGTATTTAAGGGTGCATTACACAGAACGCTCACTAATTACGGATGCTGAGCGGCGAATCATCGCAAGTCGTTTAATCCATCATTCAATCAAGAGCCGTGGTTCGGCTACTGCTGAACAAAGACTTCCTTTGATTCGCACCATATTTATCTATTCCGAGCCTCCCTTATCTAGTTACTGTCAGCAGTTCTTCTAAAGTCGTCAGCTTAACGGGAATTAAGTGACAGTCATCTCCACCTCAAGACATGTCTGTTCCATCGATGTCTTGACAATTTATAAGTGTTTAAAATAAATTAAATAAAAATAAAGGTCTCAATCCTATAAATATGAATAAGGACATTTTTGACTAGGTATGATTGTCAGTTCTACGGAAGACATGACCTACTTCAGCGTACAAAATTCTTCTATACGTATAACATTGGTTGTCTGACGTTTATACTACCTATTCTGTTTTTTAACAAGACCGCATAGCACTTTCCATAAAACGTTGAGCGACTTAAATCAATTTGGTAGCACTCTACTTTCACACTTGTATCTGCCTAGCTCAATGGTTGACTGGTAGAGAATGCCTATGCGGCTAAGTCCGCCTTTGTATACTTTTTTGTTGTGCAATAAGTGTTAATTATATAAATCATTTTGTGGAATAGTTCTGTCCACATGACCTCAGAATTATTTTGCAGTCATATAAAATTAGATTGAGACAGGATGAGAACTTATGTGACCTCCTTTATATAAGTAGCAAAATTGTTTTTTCTCCTCAATACGAGGTTCGGTCCCAAGGGATTTGTGAGGGAATATCTCCCCAATATCTTACAAATTGTCAAATTACCTTTGCAATAAGAATATCTGTAATCGCAATAACGCTATAGACTCGTATTAGCTTGAGATATATTCGTCGCTGTTACATACATAAGTCGGAATTATTAAATGATAAAAAAATACTTAGCGTAGTAAGTGAGTGTGTGAGTGTCTACAATGATATCTATACTTATAATAAATCTGTAGAGAGGTCAATTCTGTACATAAAATATTTTTTCAAAATAACTATCAGGGGGTGATAAGTGATCGATACTGATACCAAAAATGCAATCAGTAAAATTTTTGTCTGTCTGTCTGTCTGTATGTTCGTTATAGAAAAAAAAAACTACTGAACAGATTTTGACGAAACTTGGTACAATTATTCTTCATACTCCTGGGCAGGTTATAGGATACTTTTCATCACGCTACAATCAATAGGAGCGGAGCAGTGACGGGAAGTGTTGGGAAAACGCGAGAAATTTAAACCTGTATGTTTGAACGCGCATTACGCGAAAACTACTGCATAGAATTGAATGCGGTTTTCACCAATGTATTGCTAGAGGTCTAACTTAAAACTTAGGCACAAGGTATAGATGGGTATTATATGGAAGTCCGTTATTTTTGAAACCCGATATCCACGCGAGCGACGCCGCTGGCACAGCTAGTCATAGAATAAATTTGGAGCATGGCTTTTTAACACAAATGTATGAAATAACATACTTTAGATACACATAAGTTTTCTGGCTCGCCTAATGGTTGACTGGTAGAGAATGCCACACGGCATTAAGTCCGCCTTTTGTACTTTACTTGTGCAATAAAGATTAAATAAATAAGTACCTACAATCCTTCTTTTGATTAGATATCCTCTACACAAAGGTTGTCTGGAAGAGATCGCTTAAAGCGATAAGACCGCCTAACTTGTACGTCAATATATTATCTTTGTATTTAGTTTTAAGTCAAATGTTTGGTGTACAAAAAAGTGTAGCTATCTATCTATTTACAAAGACGGACGAGTTGGATCTGATCTACGTTTGCGGTTTCCAAAACAGAAAATTTTGAATATTATTAGGTCGTCTGATTATAACATTAGCATAGCTAGATAAATAGGTATACCTTCGTCTTGACCTTCGCATCGCAAGCCTTATAAGTATTCGATACATATAGTCCCCTTTAGACCCAATTCTCTGGAATTACTAACCTCTCCTAACATTTATAATGCAAAGACCTATGCATTTGATACTCGTCATCATCGGAACTAGGCGTTTCCGCTAGTGAACTCGTTCTAGCAATATCCGGTACCGCCGCGCAGTATAGTAAAGGGAAGTATGATAGCTGATTAGAGAATATACGATTAGGTCTATATAGGCTTGCATAAAGATGATTCCAGGGCCAAAATAATTACATTATATTTAGTCCGTATTTTAGATTATAAAAATATATGGGGCACGTATTTTTCCTTTTTTCATTTAAACAAAAAATGACAAAGATACAAGGCATCAAAATGTAGGAGTGGTGGTCTTTGACGTCACTCATTTGCGAAAAAGCTCGCGTAATTTTAACGGGCTATATCTTTGTCATTTTTGGTCTAATTTACAAATGAAAAAATACGTACTTTTATTTTTTAACAATTTAAAAGACAGTCCGTCTTTTAGATTGTTTTTTTTCGGCACCATGACCATTGGTGTGGTGTACGTAAGTGCCGATTAAGGCCATAGGGTTCGAATTTCGAGTTGGGGGAGAATAAGCGAACGGCCAAGATATTGAACGCCATGCCGAGCTCTTTGTTCCTTGAAACATACGTTTACGGCCGTATTCACAAACGTTACTATGCGACGCGCGGACGCACAGTGCCTAAAATCCTATACGTTTTTGGGTACCTGTGCGTTCCCGCGACGCATAGTAACGTTTGTGAATACGGCCGTTAGTATTCAATGCCAATTTTTCTTACCTAAATATTTATCATATTAATCTGATTTGTTAACCAATGACAATTGTCATTTGGGGGGATTGGCCTTAGTCACCACGCTAGGCAGGATGGTTGGTGACCGCAGTACGTTTTATTTGTACCCAGGTAAACGCTGCTGCCTATTCCCTTAGTCGTCTTATACGATACCCATTTACAGAGACTCCTTAAACCCGCACTTTACAAATTATTAAACCATCACGTTATAAGGCGTAGCTAAATACCACAGGCCGATAGCGGGCAGCAGCGTCACCGGAGCAAGATGCTACCCCCTGCGATCGCCAACCCGCCTGCCCAGCGTGGCGATTATGGGTATATCCTCCAGAAGTTTGCCCTAGGGGGCGAACAACTGGAGAGGCCTATGTCCAGCAGTGGACTGCAATGGGCTGATGATGATGATTACAAATTATTCTTACATAATGTTGTATATTAACTTTTTGTTGATTTTGGTTGATTCAAACCTAAATGAATATCTACATGTACCGATATAACAAAAAGCCACAAACCGCGTAATAAAATTGTTCCAAGCCAAACGAACTTAATGAAGTGAAATAAAGATAGGCCGTCTCTAATACAATTTGTGTTACAATAACGATGGACAAAAAGGGAAAAATATCTGGCGGACCCGGGTCCTTTGCTAAAAATTGGACCATTCCGCCCGCTGGCCCTGTTAACGAGGGGTTATGAAGGTACTGTCACACCCAAACTCCAGTTATATGGAACAAGATTTTGGTAGTGATTTACTACAGATTTTTGGCGTCCGTGAGTGTGCCGGTGCAGCGCAGACGGCACACTTTTTGTGCGATAGAGTCTGCGTCTGAGGCATAAATTTAAAAAGAGCGTCTAGGTCTGCCGACAGAATATTCGAAGATGTGTGTCGTGTGGGTTAAGTCTGTGAAATATTCGCGACAGATTTTTGCGCTTCGTGTGCTGCATATAATTGCAAAAAAGTGCGTCGCGGATACATTGTAAAGTCACAGTAAATAAATAATACATATCAGACAACATCACTTAGATTGCTCCGATCCCAAAGTAATAAGCTAAGTTCATATTATGTTCATGTCATAGTAGGTATTAGAACAACGAAGGGATCACAAATATAATACCTAAATACAAATAGTTAGTATTTACTTATACACAGAACAAAAAAAAATTACGTTCAATTCACGAATCTTTGGCCGGGGCAAAGATCGAATCTATGGCCCTTGGCTCAGAAGGCAGGCACCCACCGTTCTTGCGCCGTTTTTATCCGACAGCTGTACTGTAAGTAACGTGCTGCGTGCAGCGAAGTCCTTGAGGTTTCCGGCATAAGAACCACCCCATCTCATCCCATGGGTGCCATAGAGTGCGACTAAGGGAATATCAGGAAACGCGAGCAGCGTTTAGCTGGGTACTAATAAAAACTAATGCGGTCACAAACCCGCTTTCCGACTTTTTGTAGTGATGCACTACGAAAAGTCGTGGGCAAGGGGCTTTAGTGAGATAAGAGCTTGAAGGAATCCAATTCAGGTGACTAAATGGGTCCCAGTTCCTACGCAGCCAACAAAACGGTCATTTCTAAGCCGTGTTTACTGTTTTATGAGAAATTGATGAGATCGCGATTTGGCGTGAAATTTTAACGAGTTCGATTGATTTGTGGGCGAGATTGTTTGACGGAGGCTCTCTGTTGGCTGTTTAAATCAAGTTTTAATGAGAATATTGTTCTGCGTTTAGAATAGCTTTCGGATGGGAAGTGGAATTATACCAGTGTTGATGTGTTTTCACATTTTACACTCTTCACACTTGCCATTTCATCACACATAACTACATCACACATAGCTGCTAACTACATCACACGTAACTACATTAGTTAAAATGTCTTAAATTAATGTAAGCTATTTTTTCAAATTGACCGGAAATATGGGTCTGAGACACAGGCCCCCAGTCAAGGAGAACTTCGACTGCAACACTAATTTGTTAAACATTTCGTAAATAAGATTTGTTATATGTTGATTTGTAAATAATTTTGAACAAATGCTAGGTATAGTTATCAAGAACATCTCACCCGTTTCAGATAACTTTATAGAACTAAGTATTATCTTTCATAGTTTTGGATTTTGCAATTCGATAAGTTGATTTAAAAATAGTCAATAAAGGCAAAAGTACTTATCTCAAATATTCAGAATCAGTTACATACTTGCTTTTACTGATAAAAACTGAACACTACCGGACCTTTATTACGAAGATTGTGTTCACAATTTATTACACTTGTCTCTTTAACAGAACTGAAAATAAAAACGAATGAAGATGAAACTGTATGACCAACCTCATAAAGTGTGTCTTATATGTGAGAAAATATCTTTCGTTATTGTGTAATACGTTTCTGGTTACTCGGTGTTTTGAGTAGGTATCTACAAAATAAAAGCATTAATAACTGTTACAATTTGTACAACCGTACAAATACAAAACACGGCAGGTTTCCTATCACGGATGCATGTTAGGCGCAATGTAATTTACTTCTGGTTACTAATTAATGAACATTTACTAATGGGTTCCGTTAGAGACGAAGTTGTTTCCCATTCCATTTTATACATTGCTAAGTGTCCCATTTTAACATAGACCTTTATTGATAGATAGATATTCTTTATAGCGCAAAATACAGACATTACAGGAAAACTCGTTACAAAGAAGACATAGAACAATTTCGGCGGTATTGTCGATAGGTAGCTGTCTTCTCCAGATAAACTTTAGATATAGAAAACCAGTTTCATTAAAGAGACATAGCACATCATACAGTTGACTTAAAACTAAGTATAATAGACATTTGTTATACAATTTAGGCGGCTTTATCGCTATAAACGATCTCTTCCACACAACGTTTGGGTAGAGGATAATTGGGAAAGTTAAGTGTAACATTATGTGATTTTGAATCTCCAAAGTGAGTTCACGGGTAATTATTTTCTATCCAACTTGACTTTAGCAGGCACAATGCCTTGTCAACTATTGTTTAACTGTCCACAAGTTCCGAGTAAGAAGCCAATGACAATTGAAGTTTTGTTTCGCAGGCGCAAAGTTTTAGAGCGACCGTACACGGACGGCTATAAACAGTTGAGAATCGACTGCTTAAAGCCGCGACCGCGTGGTACACTATAGTCATTCATACGCTGCCGTGCATACGACCGGTCGAGCAGTCGCGACTGCTTCAATAGTTCAATGCGAAGTCAAAAAAAATTGAAAACATAAATATATAAATAAATACTTTTTTTTTGTTTGTATACGCCCCACGCGACAAACAGACATCATCCTCTCCCCTTCCGCGCCGCATACCTTGTAAGCCGCAGACGCGCCAGGTTGCGCGGGAGGGTATCCTGAAGAAAATAGCACCCGGGATGAAGCAGACCCGGAGAAAGCCCGGGCAAAGATCGGCAAGATCGAAGCCAGTACGCGAGGCCCGCCAACTGGGACCTCTCAAGACCTCATATGTGTATTTTTATGGCTCTACGCAGTTAGTCTCAACTGCTTGAAGATGTCCGTGTAAGGCCGGTCTTAGGCATAGGCTGCACTAAGGCTAAACCGCCGCTAACTTGTGAGTAAAGGAAAGTAATGGAAGCGGCCGCACTGATGGTTCTTTTCGCGACTGATTTTATAATCGCACTTTGCTGAAAGCCTAGCGGTAAAAATCGCGCACAAGTTTGCTGTACATATGTACAACTTACATTTGTGGTTTTAAACCGTAGTGCATGCATCTCGAGCAGTTTTGCAGCTTCACGGTTTGCCGCTTGCGGGAAAAAACCCGTAGTGTGGCCTAAGCCTTAGTGTTCCTCGCAAGTAAAAGGAATGGAAATGAGAAAGAAAACCTCGGGTTACGAAAGTTTAAAGAGTTGCAAGGGTTTTTGTTTGTGACCGCGCCGGCGAATTGTTTTACTTGTGTAAATACAGTGACCAAATTAAATGGTGATGTTTATTTGTTTCGGAAAGTTCAAGAGTGGAAAAATTTAAGCAACGGAACAAATGGCTGAGATTCTTTTTGGGTGAGATGTTGGTTAGACAGGCAATGTAATAATGTATAATCATCATCAGCATGAAAACGACAACTATTAGACAAGGTATACTTAGTTACTGTTAGAATTTAGAGGGTGCTAGGTTCTAGAGAATAAGGAAAATTTTAGTGAAGATTATTATAGACGTATTTACTTTCAGTGTTTGTAAACAAGTACCAGTCATAACACAATAGACATTAAAAATAAAATATTGAATATAAGAACACGTCAAAAAGAATATGCCAAAGTAAAAAGAAAATAAGCTAAAAGAGTATGGTACAACTGAGATTAGGCTATATCTACGAGTTGGTGTGCCAGCGTATTTACGACGCTTGCTAGAGAGCTACTTGCAAGAGCGCTCCGTTCTGTACGTAAACAGAGAGGGAGAATTGTGCCGGTCACAGGTCGGGTGCGGTGTTCCACAGGGATCCGTTTTAGGGCCCCTCCTGTGGAACATTGGATATGACTGGTTACTGCGGGGCGCTCTTCTTCCGGGCATGGGTGTCATCTGTTACGCCGATGACACCCTCATCACCGCCCGGGGGAAGAGCTTCGCAGATGCCGCGCGTCTGGCTGCAGTGGGCGGGTCTTTGGTGGCCCGGCGTATTGGCTTTCTTGGGCTGCAGGTAGCGCTAGAAAAGACCGAGGCCATTTTCTTTCCAGGGCCTCGGCAGCGCCGCCCACCAGATGCCCACATTTTGGTGGAAGGGGTGTCCATTCCTGTGAAAGACACCCTAAAATACCTAGGATTGTTACTGGATGCGCGGTGGCAGTTTGGCCCGCACTTCAGCGGGCTGTCACCGCGTCTCCTCAGGGCGGCAAACGCTTTTTCATGGCTCCTCCCAAATTTGGGAGGGCCAAAGGCGCATTGTCGGCGACTATACGCCGGCGTACTTAAGAGCATGGCTCTGTATGGGGCGCCCATATGGGCCGACTCAATTCAACGTCGGGGGAATGTAGCCTTTCTTCGACGGCCCCAAAGGGCGATTGCCCAGCGGGTTGCTCGGGCATACCGGACCGTCGGATTCGACGCCTCATGCGCGCTGGCCAGCACCCCGCCCTGGGAGCTCGAAGCCCAGGTGCTGGCCAGCGTCTATACGTGGTCAGCGGCGGAGAGGGAGCGCGGGGAGCGCCCTACTCCTGCAGAAATAGGCGTGGTGCGGAGTGAGGCTCAGGAAGTCTTGGTCCAGCAGTGGACTGAGGACCTCGTCTCCGTCAATTATGGGCGTCGGTTCCTGGACGCCCTAGTCCCGAATTTCAATCGGTGGCTTGAGCGTCCATTCGGATGTCTGTCCTTTCGTTTGGTGCAGGTTCTGTCCGGACATGGTTGTTTCGGCAGCTACCTGCACCGAATAGGCCGGGAGGACTCCCCGGAATGTCGAGAGTGTGGGGCGCCGGAGGACACGGCAATCCACACTCTAATGTCGTGTCCAGGGTGGGCTCAGCAGCGGGCCCAACTCTCCGGCGTCGTTGGGAATGACCTCTCGCTACCGAGCATTGTTACAGCAATGCTCGGCAGTCGAGAGGCTTGGTCGGCAGTCGCTTCCTTTTGCGAGACTGTAGTGTCGCAGAAGGAGGCGGCGGAGCGGGAGCGGGAGAACAACCCGAACGCTCCTGCGCTGCGCAGGCGCAGAAGGGGACGTGCTCGGCGGCAGTACAGCCGCCAATCGTTCCCAGACGGGGCCCAGCGGGTGGTAGGTGCGGGGGCACCTTCACCTGCATTGCACGGGTCCCCGTCATTGTCTAACGGGAGAGGGCCTGGCCTTCGGACTGCTACTAGGCGAGCCGCGTCCGTGGTGCCAAGGTAGTCATGGTACACAAGGACCCGGGCACCACCCAGAGGGCGCTTGACGGAGGCCCCGGTTTTTTAGTGGGTATTTCCTGCCTCCCCGTCATCTTGAGGCAGGGTGCCGCCCTCCCGCTCTGAGGGCGACGTGAGTCCCACATACCCCGTCGTTCCCCCGAACGCCGGGGATGCACAAAAGCATTTTTCCGGGATAAAAAAAAAAAAAAAAAAAGGCTATATCTACGAGTATATTTACAACAGTTACCACGCTTGGTAGGCGGGTTGGTGACCGCAGTAGGTTTTATTTGTACCCAGGTAAACGCTGCTGTCCGTTTTCTGATATTCCCTTAGCCGTCTTCTACGACTCCCATGGGATGAGATGGGATGGTCCTTTTCTGATCCTGAAAACCACAACGGACAACGTAAAAATTCTAATAAGTTATTTTGAAAGATGTTTCTTCCAAAATACAACAAAGTCTTTAACTCTAGTTTCCATTAGCACGATATTCCAATGTATTGCACTCGAAAAACAAAATTAACGACAACATTTATACGTACAGAATCGAATTTCATAACATAACTGTTTTTCTTCGGCTATCGGTGACAAAATTGGAATATTTCTCATCAACATCAAAAGAGAATTTAACTCTTACGCGCACGGCATAAGATACAATCTACCCAACTAACCCAACCAAAAGTGAAAAGAATTCGTAAGTTATTTAACGGTGTGTGATTCTACGCACGTTTTGCGTCAATTAGTCATCTTTTGCTTCGGTATAATCCGCTTTGGGCTTTAATCCGCCACCAATTGGACAATTGAGGGCTTCTATTCAACCACTGCACGTCCCAATCACGCATAATTCGAGGGCAAAATGTGCTTTGTCGATCACGTATTGCATACGTGTGCTACGTTTACTACACATTTAAACACCTCTTTGGTGTTTGCTGGTGCCCTGGTAACTGGTTTTTAACCGATTTCAAAAAAAGAAGGCTCCCAATTCGACTGATTTTTTTTGTATGTATGTGTACCGAGAATTTGTGAACCGATTTGGAAAATTATTTTTTTTTTGTTTGAAAGGGTATTATGGGGTAAAAAGCTTTTGTAGGGGTTCTAGTTGGTCCTATTGTCATCAATTGGAGTCGGTTTTTTTTGTAAATAAAAATGCTGTTACTTAGAGTTAGTAAGATTAAAAACATGTAAGTAGTCTTTACCGTTGGCGGCAAAATGCGTAACTCAATTTGAGTACAAAGGAGCACGTAAAAATATTATGTTTGCTCTGTACCTGCGAGGATTACTTCAGTGTAATTAATCTAGTAGTAAAAATTACCCAACCAAAACCATTTAATGTAAAATGTTTGTAAAGGCGAATTCTTTCTCAGAGTAAAAACTGTTTTTGTTACGCGCTGTGTGTTTAACTAAATGGTTACTAACAAATTACGTATATTCAAAATATGTTATAGCATTTTTATAAATTAGGCCTACAATAAGCAACTTGAAATAGATATTAGCAGCTTTTAAAATGATACGAAAATATTTTATTTATAAGATAATTAATACCACAAACTAGATAGACATGTATTTGTGTATATGCAAACGGAACAGAAAATAGTAACCTAAGGCTATCAGTTTCTGATTGCAATCGAAATTGGCATTTAGCTTTGTTGTAATCAAATATCATCAATGTATGAAAAGTAAAGTGTTTTATGTAGAATTTGAATGAAATGTTTAAGTTATTTTGGAGAGTTATAACTTGAACTAAATCTAAAAAATCAAAAAAGAAAATAAAATTATGCGGCGCGGTAAAAATGGCGCTGAATTACAATTCATTTGCTTATTTAAAACCAAACTCTGAACGAAGTACGAATGCAAATAAAGAAGAGAATTGAATATACTCGTACATATTCATACATTCTTATTGACTTTTATGTCGTGAAGCGTACTACACATTCTGATTTCGTTTTTCGTACTCCGAAGATAAAACAGTTCGCGCAAATGTGTTCTGAGAAATATCAAGTATTCTTCCTGTACTGAATTGGAATTTTATTTGACGTTCTCCCTTGATATGGTAATTAAATCGTTGGGTTGTTAATTTTACTTTGTAGAAATCATAATTTCATTGAATCACGTTCTTATTCGTATTCTAAGAAAGCAAGTCCTAAGGACACTCACGGTGTGTTTCGCCTCTACTTTCTTAGTGCAAAGGAAGTAGAGGCGAAATCGGTATTTTCTGAGTAAGCGTGCTCAATCGTAGGCTTCAATATCACTTAACATCAGGAGAATTTTAGCCAAGGAAAACCCATAATGAACCAAAAAAAGAGCGATTGGCTGCAATCTTGTCTAAGCTTAGGTATCTTGTTTAAAGGCTATACAATATTTAGGCGTATATGAAGAAGTCCGTTAACTCGTACGCGACCTTTGCAATACCGGCCGAAAGGTGGCTAAAAGGAGTAATACGCGTTAAATTCTAAACATATAAGTAATATCTTATGATTGAGTGTAAAAGTTACTATATTTTTTCGTTGCCACAGCTTGGGCCTCCCCCCAGGCAGCGGAAGCCCACTACGCTATTCTATTACGAGTATAATAACATATCGACCCATCTACGTACATACATATAAATTAAAGTACGTAAATAATACACGTCTTAAGCTAAGTTTCTTAAAATACCCAGCTCCTTTGAAGAGATAAAGAAAATAGAAAGCGATTATGTTTCAAGATTCAGGGTTAGATTTCGATCTCTGGTCTTCAATTGCTAGCTTAAGAGTAAGATTGTTTTACAAAATATTTCGTTAATTAAAACTAACCAGATTATCTTCTTTCGGTCACTTAGAGGATAATCCGCAATAAGACGAGTTTAATTCTTATTTATTTAAGGCAGTCGGTTTGATCTTAATATCAGATATTGTGTTTTGTTTTTATGCAATTAGGTACCTATCTGATATAATTAGAAATAGAACTGAAAAGATCATTCACTGCCACTGGTCTGTGACAATTATATCATAGCATTTAATCACTGGCATTTATATATCACTAGCTGCTGCCCGCGGCTCTGCCCGCGTGAATATTCGTATAAAACATAGCCTATATGTTAATCTGATGTACAAACTATATTCCTGTAAAGTTTCATTAAAATCCGTTCTGTAGTTTTTGCGTGAAAGTAGAACAAACATCCATCCATCTATCCAAACAAACTTTCGCGTTTATAATATTAGTAGGATAGTTACTTTTTACAAGGTACAAAAGCTAGTTCTTTTGCTCCTACGTTGATACAAGCTTTTCATCATCAGCCTATCGTAATCGCCAGTCAACGCGCGGAGTAAAGCCTTTATTCTGCGCGTAATTAAACAATATTTATCATCTTCAAGGTACATCCTTAAAACAAGAGTAAGTGATCTAGCCAAACTAAGCCGAAGCTTGTACTATGGGTACTAGACAACTTACCTACTTAGATACTTTTTTGTAAATAAATACATTTTAAACATATTATACACCCAGACCAATACAAATATCCATGTTTTGTGTTCGTGAACATGCCTGTTGCATGTATGTACTGTGCGGGAATCGCACCCACGACCCTTAGCTCAGAAGGCGAGGTCACTACCAAATGAGCCATCGAGCCAGTCGCCGTATATGTATTTCCATGATAACAAAAATTTACATTATCAAAACCTAACCACTGTGCACCAACTCTTGTTTCGTCCTATCACAGCTCCGCAATGGGACGGGTAATACGAGTGTTTGCGCATCGGAATACGGAAGGCGTGGCTCGTGTTGAACAAATGAATCCGAATCCGAATGCAAATGAGGAATGCAAATGATGGAGATATATTCTTTATTGTAGGTACACCCAATAGTTACAACAAGAACTTGGAACTACCCACGGAGATATATTACGGTACAATTTAGTGATCTCTCCCAGACAACCTTTGGGTAGAGGATAATTAAAAGAAGAGGTAAGGTGTCGTGTCGGTGTAGATTCCCGGTCGGGTCAAGTTAGGAAATGAATTTTTGTAAGTCTCGCGTCTGAGTGTTCTGGGAGACGCTCCAGTCATGATCTGGTACTCATAGTAGAAAGGCAAACATTAGTTTGAGACCAGTTATTGTTGTTAATTGTGTCTGAAAGCCATCTGAATGTAAGTGATCACTTCAGCCCATAGACCGTGATTGTATAGATACATCTATTTTATCACTTCGGGTATTTTAGATTTCTCTACAAAAATTATATATTATCACTCTATACATGTATTAAAAAACCGCATCAACACCCGTTTCGTAGTTTTAAAGATCTATATAAGTACAGACAGGAAAAGCGACTTTGTTTTATTACAAAAAAAAAATATCTAAGTAATTTTATCAGTTGTCTAATACCCATACAAGCTTCGGCTTAGTTTGGGGCTAGATGGTGATGTGTGGCCCAGCGTGGCATGTCTTGGGATATTTATTTATACTATGTAATGATATTAACCAAATATTAGCAGTACGTTTTATTTCTGATCACTTCATACAATTTAAGACAGTCAAACATTTATTAAATTAATATAAATTGTTACTGTCTAATTTAAGCAAATCGCCATTCAAATGTGGTCATTACTTTTATACTTCAAGGTTCCATTTAGAATGGAAATGGGATGGCACAAATTTCTGGTACGCATCATACGAAACTTAGGCTTTCTTGAGCTCAAATTACACACGATCAATGATTCGCTTAGTCAGAAACTTGGAATGTTCAAATTGGGTTTCGTGGTTCCAATTACATATGCCATTCAAATAATTGGGGAATAATGAATGCTATCAGCAATCGTTACAATTTGGATAAGCTTTATAAACTGATTAAGGATAATTTTATAAATAAAACAATTACAGTACTTTTAATTAAAATATTATAAATCTACATCCCCAATTAATATAGTGGCGATTATAAAATACTCATATAAACACAGCAAAATCCGAAAATACCATCTATATCGGATAATCTCGGTTGGGATAAGAAAGAGTGTAGGTACGATATCTGTATACAAGAGGTTGTAGGAGATGTAAAAATACTATCTTAAAAATACTTCTTGTACCAGAAATACTTAAGAACTTTAAATTATCGTAACTTCTAAATTTACATCGATCAATCTCATTTGTATCAATCAATCTCATTTATATGAATCAATCTCATGAATTGTACCAACTGAAGAGCGACAAAATGATGTATAATAAATTGCTAAACATGGTACTGACAACGATTATTTTCAAATAGAAGCCATTAACAACCACGACGATATTAATGATCAAATGTCATTGACAACTACTCGTAAACGCGGCAGTAATATCACAATTCATCGTTGAAACACGATACTAATTATAAAAAAAATTGGAAACCGTCTATCGCTGTAACACAATAAAATTATAAGTAAAATTCCTATCTGTATGGCAATAAATCCTGTTTTATGTAAGCATTGATGTTCATTTCGCACGCTTATCAGCTAAATGTGGAAGCATTAAAAATATTTGTTGTTATTTTATGTAACTTAAGATTATTTCCAACTGAGCTTCATTAATATCCTATAATTTTAACTGGAATATTTTTCTATAAAGTACCTACATTGATGTTTTTGTGTTAATTAGCTTTAGTCATGATTGATTGAACATACTAATTATATCCTGTTTTATTTTTAATGTGGATATCTTGTTTCATGTTAGAGATACCTACATAAACTGTTTTTTTTAATTATTAGCATGTGTTAACTTAGAACTCATCAGCTCTACATTTACTTCTATTACTTTTCCCGTAGTGAGAACCAAAGGCGGTAGACCAAAATATGTAGGCGGTATTGGACCTACCTGTAATTTTTTATGATCATTATATAGAACCCTCATTATGCTTTTGAGATAAGGACCTTTTGACTCAATTCAGGCCATTTTTAACCTTTACTTACCAATGGCACGATACGGGGGCTTGGGCTGTACATAACAGGAATTTCGATCATCGTTTTAAGATTCAAGTGCCTGATATTACCGGAATGTAGAACAAAATTATGGCATTTCCCATAGGTATAGGATGAACATTAATTTTTGTGCACGAACGCATTTCGCTCGTTGTTTGGAATTAACAGAATACAAATGAATACACATCTAAGCTTTCAATTATTAAAATCGTAAAGTAAAGGAACAATATACGCAATGTGAGTCACTGATATTAGGTACACTACTCCAATTGAATCCAATTGTCAAACTAGGGCGTTCTGGTAACATCCTGCATGGAGATAGAGCGGTAAATCTGATATTTATCCGAAAAATACCTATAAGATGAATTTATATTCTGAAATATAATTCAGACCGTAGAGGTACCTCAGAGGGTAGTTGTGGCGCTTAACTTCAAACGGAGGTAACTCCATTTTCCGAAATATTAGAGATTTTGGTATCAAATGAAAGCTGAAAAAAAAATCTACATATCCTTTTTAACATAAAAAGATAAATCCCATTATATTTCGAATAAAACGACCAGAAAATCGTGCTTTTTTAACAAACTTAGACAAATCCTACTAGGCGTTTTTATCAAATGAAGGCAAATCCTCCTCAACCAATCAGCGTGATGCATTTTTTCAATATGGCCGTTAATAAACGCATTGTAGTCAAAAGACGGTCATCTGCATTGCGATTTTTTAATTATTTAACTGATTTTCAGTTGATTACAATGGGTAATTTAGTGAAAACTGTGTCCCGAGTAAAGCCCAAAAACGTTTAAAACATAAAAATTAAAGGTAAACAACGGGAAAAGGCAAAGAAACTGAAAGTAATCTACTACTTTGCTTTTTTTTAACAGATTTTGACAGTTGCGCTAACCGAGGGTTGTACAAGTATTATTCCTTACAAAGACTTTTATTTTGTCGTGTTACAGATGTTGGTGAAATATTTTTCTACTTTATGTTGATGATCAATCATGACTGGCAATTATTAGAATTGCAAAACAATATCGATGTCTTGGGCCCTACTACAGAAAATGAAAACGATCGTTCGTTGAACGGATCGCGTATTTTTGCCCCATAAATCCCTCTCATTTGTCCCTCCCGTGTTCGAATATACGAACTAAAATTCGTCAACGTCGATTTTCAACAATTTCATTGATATATTAGAACACGGGAGGTACAAATGAGAGGGATTTATGGTGCAAAAATAAGGGATCCGTTCAACGAACGATCGTTTTCATTTTTTGGAGTAGGGCCCCAGGTCTGCATTTTACGTTAGTTTATTTTGCACACATTAAAATTAGCTACTGGGTAACTCTACTACTAATCTAGTCAACATTGAGTTTTATACATAATGCCGCTTTTCAAAGTTCAAAGCTTACATTGGCTTTTATAATTTCATTTGTCAAAATTGGCCACTATTTCAGGAACTAGACATTTACGAAAGAGGACCTACTAAGCAGCCAAAATGTGGTTGGTCGTCCTTCGAATAGAAAATCATTTCCACATTTATTGTGGCTTACCTATAATCTACATTCCGGCATATCTCGTATTTACGTATTTATAACATTATTAGCTGATTTGGTGACAGCCCTTGAATGTTTGTAGAAGAAATCTAACCAAAAGTAGATTTTATCAAATCTGGGCAAGTCCAGTCAAGTTTTATCATAAATAGGCAAATCCATGCAGTATTATTTCAATAACGGGTAAATCCAGCCATGTTATATCAAACATAGACAAATCCAAACTAAAAACGCATTTTTCCATTTTATTCGGCGTTTATTTAATCTTTTTAATGCTTAATTTAAATGTTTAGTGTCTATTGCAAACGAATAACCATTTTTTTTTAAATTAAACTGTGTATTTTGGCCACAATCAGTTTTTCTCAAATAACTCAAATTCACGTTCGCTGGAGTTACCTCCGTTTGAAGTTAAGCGACACAGTTAGTAAGTTAGATGCCTATTCTACTGAGAGGGTATCCATAACCTTTATGACTTTATGTTATAAACATGCACTTAATTTATTTGGAGCACTTTATTTACTTTATATTTTTAGAGTACATATCTTTCTTACCAATAGCCTACTGCCCCCTCTCCAAAATCTTTGCGTTAGCTGAAAACACGATCGTTGTGATTTATTTTATTTTCAGAGCTACTTTAAATAGAAGCTATAATTTAATCATAGTAATTAACTAGTAAAACTAAGGATCACTTTATAATTAGAGTGTGCTAAATAAACATCGATATCACAGTAATTTGAGCAAACTCGAAATTTCTCATTGACTAAACAACATCCAATCACAAAGTTTTCGCCTTTTTATTATTGTTTGGTTGTATCGACCCAATTAACGGGCTGCCTACCCCTTTTCACTTCTTAACTTTAAAAGAATAGAAAGGATTCGTTTTCGTTAGGTAATGTTGGATAATTGTCGTAATAATTTATAAGGTATATTTGATAAAGCTACAATTGTGTTAAGAGCAGTTATACTGCTTTTACGTTTTCAGAAAACATACAAAGTAATTACATAGAACCCGGCAAAGAGGTTCACTAACGTTATAATTACAAGCAGAGCGTTCTGATAATGACAAATTTCGGTGGGTACACAAAAAATAAATAATGAGGCAAGGCAAATGTTCTGTATTTGCGGTTCGTGTGGAGTAGACGTTTTAAATGTACGGTTTAATTACGACGTTCCAGTCGAAAGGGAACGTCTAGAAATAACCGTAGTTAGAGTGCTTGCAAATTTAATTAATGATACAATACGGAGAAAATAAATTCATCTCAACAAAGATTGTGTAAGCCTTTGTGATAATATTAAAAGTGATTCGTAGACTATGTGACTTTATAGAAAAAAACATAACAGCCTAGTGAAAAGAAGAAAACTATTTTACTTATAATGGTACTAATTAATAAGATTTGAATATTATTCGAGTAAGCTGCTTAAACGAAGAAAGAAGAAACTGTTGAAGTGAAAATCTATTATTTATTTGAATAAAAAAAAATTAATTTGTATCTTTGCATAATGTGCTTTACATTATGCAAAAATACACATAAAAATATTTGCGTGATGTTTTTGTTATATGCAGTGGTTAGAAATTTTGCTAGATATTTTGGTGAACTTAAAATACAAATTACCAAGACCCATACAAAACACTAAACATTTTAATAACTCGAATAAATTGCTTAAATATACATTCAATAATTACAAGCAGTGGCTATTTTTATACTATGAATAGTTTTTAGACCAATAGTATTTATCTATCTGGAGTCTATATTTCGTACACGTAGTTTTAAATGAATCGCAACTCATAAAACAAAAACAAGAAATAAACTGCCAACTAAATCGATTACAGCGAAAGGTGTTAAAGAGACGTGTGCTGATACATTGCTCTCGAAAGTAGGTTAAACTTTATTCCATTATATTACACGAGAGCAAGTATTAACGAGCAAAATTCCAAGAGCCATTTGTGGAAACATTTTAAGTATAAGGTATTTTTAAAACTTGTCACACCACGTAATGGCAATATGAACTTTTTACTAAAAGAAATTAATAGACTTTCCTAAAATCGCCTCTTTAATAAATGCCGATCTACGAACTGTTAGAAGTTTTAGCAAAGTTTGCTTTAGGACGCGTGGGTTAGAAAGGTTTGATAATTTTATACCGTTGTGTTTAGCCATTGTTTCAAAAAGCAAAGTTTCAAAAACATCGCAGCCTTTTTATTTTTCACTATTACATATTATCAGGTGATCTGATCGAAACCATTTTCTGTTTCTTTTACTGAAAACTTTGCAAGTCTTACTGACCAAATTAGCGTACCAACCGCGTTCATTAGATTTTTTACCATGTCGAAACGGTTGCTTACCTACTGATAGCTTTCCGTGACCTAAGATTGATGTCAGTCAAAACAGACTGAAACTACAGCACGCCTATTTTTAACTTTGAAACGGTGTTAAAATGGAAAATCGGCTAAAAGCTAAATTTAGTCTAGAAAAATATATAGCCGATTTTAGAAATTAGCCTAGTTTTTATTTATTTTGCGTGGTTTCTACATCCTGAGCTGGGGAATCCTATTGGTTGGTTTTTTGAGTATTAGTGTTGAACTTGTAGTATAATTATGTCTTCAATTTATTTGTGGTACATCTTTTTAGCTTTTTATTTTACAATAGCTACGACTTGGGTGCCTTCAAGAAACGAGCGTACTTTGTTTTAAGCGGCCGGCAGCGACCCCAGAACTCTGAAACATGAGTTTGTCCATAGTCCATGGGCGGTGTCGACTGTTTACCATCAGGCATCACATTTGCTCGTCTGCCGCTTCTTGCATAAAAAAACAAGGTTATTTTGTTTTTTTAAAGATTTTTGCTAAGTTTGCGGATTCCAGAAACTTCATATAAGTAGATAAAGTTTTATCCGATTAGTCATCAGCAAAATGGAAAGCAGTTAGCATAAACACCTTATCTTCACATCTTCTACACTGGTTACATTACTTAAGTCGGAATTACTCATTCTTATCGTTATGCAAATGTTATTGACCATCAACTTGCAAACTATCGTTTACTGAAACACATTTATTCAATGCAATCGAGTAGCTTAGAAGTAAGAGGTAACTCCTTGCTAGAAAATTGTGGCTCTTTTTCTTTTTTATTTCTGCACTTCAATTGACCTTCATTCGCTTAAGGGTATGACAGAAAACCAAGTTTTAGTTTCTTGTCAGTTGCCACAGAACTCGTTAAATGGTTATCGTATTAAAAAAGGTGGATCTTTGACAAATCTGCTGGTGCATTATAAGGTTATGCATAAAATTCTGTGGCTTTCCCATAGGGGAGAATTGATTTCTTAAAACAGATATAAATCCTTCATACCAAATGGTTACTAGGGATGATGATATTTGACGATCCTATTAAATAATTATCCTAGTGATCCTATCAAGAGACTGTACTCTACTAAAAAAAAAGTATTTCGTAAATTGACATCACCGAGAACAAATAAAATCTGTAATATTCGGACCTTCCGTCCTTAAGACGAACCGACTACTAACTAAACTAAACTCTACGCGTTACCAAGTTTGCCCGTTTCTTTTAAAGTAAAATAGATTGTACGACTATGTTTTCTTTAACACAACTATGATAAAGATTATTAAGGTCTTCCCCCAAGATCGTGGTACCATGCCATTATGAGCCTAGTCTCACCTAATAAGTGGATAAAATAAGACGATTACAGGTGCCTGTCTTAACATAAAGGTAATCCTAATCCATAAAGGTGTCGCGTGAAACCTTACTTAACCATAATTCAATTCATCCAATATCGATTTCAGCACAAAGGCCAAGTTTAAGCCGCTAAGTTACTTACAAGTTTGCCTGTTCCTTGCCGGCATACCTACGGTTCAGTTAAGATTCTGCCGGTTTGGTTACATTGAAATCCGACCTCAAATGCCGATTTGTCCCTAATCATAATAAAAGTGTAGTCAGAAACAGAAGATACATATTAATTTCATATCTCGGTTATTCTAAAATTGTTGTCTCTCTAGTAAAAATATCACTGGGTTGATTAAAACGAAAATCTTAAAAGTCTAATATTTTATTTTTCACATTCATTCGAGTGCTATTTAACCACAAAGCCAGGACGAAGGGAACCCTCCTTATTAACTTTCAAGTACAATTACGTATCGTCGGAACATTTTTTACTGGAATTCTAAATTGCTTTATGCGCATATTTTTGTTCAAAATGTAGATTTATAATTTGGGCCGGTTGTTATGTCTGGAACTTGTAAGAATATTTTAATTTAACAAATTGATACTTCTTGATGGTTTAATTAATGTGTTTTTGATTTTGACTGAATGATGTAGCTGATTTTTACTAAATACACTGTACTTATGATTTTCGGCAATGTGCAAAAGAATATTTTAACTGGTTTTTGAATAAAATCGTCTTCCATCGTGTGCTTGTTAAGTATAGTAACAAGCACATGTCTAGAGGTAAATGAATTGCATAAATTACATGATGTACGCATTAAGCACATATTTTATTCCATTTATAATAATAATCATCAAATAAAAATCAAAATAATAATCCTCCATGTTTATGTCTTTATCAAGAAGCTAAATAATTGAACTTCATGTTCGTCATCAAAAAAAAATGAACATAATATTTTTTAAATAAATCGGCCTCTGTTTAACAAACGTGTGCAGAACAAGTGGCCTGGTTTACACATATTTAAGTTTATAACTGCGCTATTCAGAAGAATCAGTGCAAGGACAATGCAACTGAAGTTCCGCGCGCGTGCAACGCAATGCAACGCATCTCAACAAAGGGTAAACAAGGATGTGAAAATTTCCTCGGCGCGTTTTTGTAAAAGATATTTTTTATTGTTACGACGAGTTTACAGTTGTAGACAGTACTACAAACAGTCCCGTACTATGAGTTTGTACACGTTTATTTTTTATGTTGGAAAATAAACTATCCGTTGAAAAATATATCTGATATATTGTTACAAAAGTAAATTACATTATAAACTTGTAAAGTAATTCCTCAGAAGTTTCAATTTTATAAATTCTCGTAACGACTGTGAAGGCATTTGCTAAGTTAATTAAAAAATAAAAGAAATTACAGTGGTACCTACATGATTTTATTTTAAGCATCATCATCATCATCGGCCTGGACATGCATCATGCTGGACATTGGCCTCTATTAAGCATCACAGTGCCGAAATTACTTCATAATGTGCGGAAAATGTGAAGACTTCGGATTCATTTCTAACGAATGTGGCGCAAATTAAAGGAGGCCTAGGTTCAGCAGTGGACGGACCACGGCTGTTGATTGATTGAATGTGGTTTTCAATGTTTCGCTGAGCAGTGGACGGCAATAGGCTGATTGATTGAATTTGACAATATACTTACTTTGTTTGCGATTGTATTACAGTTTGTGTATGTGTGTGCAAGGAATTGCGTATATCGTATATCTTTATCTTCCTCGAACTCGAACTGCGTTCGATTGTGTGTATATCTCTCATTACCGAGAATGAAAACTCGTAGTAGGTATTTTTATTTCCTTGATCCCCAACAATTCTAGTCACGTGTTTGCAAGAAATTGTTTCAACGCTCCTTATTTGGTTTATGCTTTTATAAATATAAAAAGGCTTTGTGTAGCCCGACGTTAACTAGAGTAAATATTTTCAGGGATCCTTTTCAAAATTTACTTGGGAGGTAAAAGGAGATATTGGTCAATTTATTGTCCAGACACCGTATATAATATTGTTATTGTTATAGACGATTACATTTTTATCTATTACTTTCTAGAAACTTTGTATTCAATATCTACCTACATTTTATCTTATTTTTATAGCACCACCGCATAGTGGTCTCAAGTCGTCTGATGAAAAGCGAAAAGATGCCCAAGTCGTTGCGGCAGTAACCAAACTTGTCAGTTGCCAAATTTTCAGTAACCGGTTTAATTTTCATATTCAGATTTATTTTAATTAATGATGCATTTTTAGGAAAGTTGTTCTTTAGAACAGTTATTTTACGCTAAGTTTACAAAGGGGTCCTCCAGTACATTTTCTCTAACGAATGTTACCTGGAAAAGTTCATTACTAGCAATGAAGCCTATGTCTACATTGAACTTGAGTATAACTATAAAATTTTTCTGTAAACTTTTACTTCTTTTAATGCCGCGGGCACACATTGGATTCAACTTTGCGTCCAATCACTGTCCAATACTAACGCGCTCAATGTCTTCATTGTGCCAAAGTACCGATGCGACATTGATGCATTGGGCGCAAAACGCTAGTTACGTTGATGCAAATATCTCCAATGTGTGGCCGCGGCTTAAAAAAAATTAATGGATGTATTTAATGTGGTCATTGTCGACATACCAGCGTACCTACCTAATCTGCTGATAGTACACTTAACTTTAAGCCGTGAATTTGCCAGTCAGCTGACGCACGGCACGTGACGGCCGTCATGTTTCATAGCGTTGTTGACGTTGCCTGGTGACATAACGCGACCGTTGTTGCCGAGATTTTCGCACAAACACGTCAACATTTTACGAGGGACGTTCATTTGTTTATCAGAATGTTGGCACGGTACAGCCGTAACTTTTTAAATCCATTAATCAACTGAACGATTATAATTATCGCTGACATTATCAATAAAATATCGTACGAGTATACAAGTGATCTGTCCTCTTTCCACTTCGAATATTTAAAAAAACACTTTATAAACCTGTGTATTTCTCATATTTTTATTTTATGTTTTTATAGCTATACATGTTTTGTATATAAACCTTTCTCTTGAATCTACTAAAAAC
Organism: Conogethes punctiferalis; assembly: GCA_031163375.1. NCBI lineage: Eukaryota > Metazoa > Arthropoda > Insecta > Lepidoptera > Crambidae > Conogethes > Conogethes punctiferalis. The sequence goes on along the minus strand of CM062090.1, from coordinate 9,439,243 downwards.
CGCATCAAAATCCGTTGAGTAGGTACTTTTGCAAATACAGGGGCAGTCAGACTGACAAACTGATAAACTGTGTTGTGTTGTACTAAACTACGCGTATTTATTTAGTGACTAGTGATGAATAGTTCCTATCCTTTGTTGAACACCATACACACAAGCTCTGTATAGACATTTCGGTCATAAACATATTGTCCAACAATCTAACATATTTTTTTATAAAAGCACAACAGGCCCCCCTAGGCCCCTCCTAGTTAGTTAGTCTAAGTTATGCGATGCTATTAACTTGTAGGATCGCATATTACGCTGTTCCTAAAATTGCTTACCTACTCCAAATCTTAAAACCTAACCTAGGGTTAAAATTCCTCTTCAACGTGTTGAGGGCCATTCATTGTGGTATAATAGCTCTCAGTAATAAAGTCGGTTTATGTGACATTTTTCTTCGTAAGCATGATGCGAGATAAGGCACGTCTCTATTGGAGAGTGCTTGAATTATTTAAGGGCACTTGAACGTAACTCGGTTGTAGATAACAACAGTGTCTTTGAATTAGGGTTTTCTAGAATAAAGTATTGCTAGATCATTGCCCGAATAAGCTGCCAGCTCCATGTTTTGCAGGAGTAGTTCATATGGAGGGATACTTATTACTGTTGAAATTGGGATGTAAGGGAGCGGTCTATCACCTTTTCGCTCCAAGCCAACCTCATCTGCACGTGTTGTATCCTGTCAAATAACAATCAAGGCGCTGGCAGCCGACTAGTGGCGCCAACCATCGCAATAGAAGGCGTAGCTAAATATCACAGACCGATGACGGGCAGCAGTGTCACCGGAGCGAGAAGCTAAGCTCTGTGATCGCCAACCCGCCTGCCCAGCGTGGCGATTATGGGTATATCCTCCAGATGTATGCCCTGAGTGGCAACATCTGGAGAGGCCTAGAAGTGGACTGCCACTTGCTGATGATGATGAACATTTAAACCATAAAGTCATTATGTTCCGTTGATTTCCATTCACCAAAATCGTGGTCAGACAAACAAATCGCAGTCACATTTGTGTTGATAACAAATGACCCGATGTGGTAACCGTGACGTTTGTCAACAAATAGGCCTGCAATGGTAATTACCCCTGTCTAAACATGTAGCACCGTGCGTCATTATTTGTTTGCGGCGACGAAATGCGGTTTGTTATGCGCATTTTACTATGCGTACAGTATATTTTGAATTAAATGAGAGGAAAAAATTGATTAGAAAAATCTATATCTTGTGGTACTCGTGGGGGGTTGTGGTTGGGCCGGTATGGCGGTGGCAACTGACAGGTTACTGACCAGTTACTGCCTGTTGTCACAGCGACTTGGGCTTCTCTTTCGCTTTTCATCAGGCGTTGGGAAGCCATAATGTCGAGCTACCTACTATAAAAAAATCTAGCTTTCTCTTTGGAGTCTATAGCAAATGATATGGTTAATTTAAAATGTACCTAACTTTACCCACTAAAAAAGAAAGGTTTCATGCTTTGTAGCTGATTGTACATTCCATATTCCAAGATACGGCATATTTTAAGTTAAGCAATCTTTTCTTAAGCTTTACATAAACTATTTGTTTAAGCCCCAATCTTTGTCCATTCGAATTAGCTATTAACCACCAATTTGTTATTACAAATTAACATAACCAAGTTTCGAGTTATTTCAATACATAAGCATACCGTAGGCAAAGTATTGTTCTATGAATTATCCCAATTGTTAATTGAACCCTAAAGCTTAAATCTGCCGCGCTATATGCAAAGCGTTTTACATAACACCTTAATGTAAATGCTTCAAATCGTAAACAACATTATCCTACTTTTTCGTGTAAACAAAATCTGCATTTTCTCTTTGGCTAAGACAGAGCGACAGACCACGCGCATACCCGTAGACCGCAAACAAACGATGCGGTTCGACGCCGCGCGCCGACATCTAGCTATCTACACGTTCGCTACCAAACCGAAATGTGGCTTGATTTATTGAAAATACAATGTAAAATGGATGATTTATTTATTTAGAATAACCAACAAGTTTACACTGACACATTACATTTTTTGCTTAAATTAAATTCGAACTAAGTGTCAACTCAATCACAGGCTGTTACGGCCGGCATTCAATGGTCAAATGGAGATGTAAGGGAGCGATCCATCATCTTTTCGCTCCAAGCCAACATCACCTGCCCGTGGTGCATCCTGCCGAATAACGAACGAGGCGCTGGCGACCGACTGGTGGCGGTATAACCATCACAATTGAGGCGTAGCTAAATACCACAGACCGATGACGGGCAGCAGCGTCACCGGATCGCCAACCCGCCTGCCCAGCATGGCGATTATGGGATTATATACTTCAGATGTTGGCCCTAAGTGGCGAACAACTGGAGAGGCCTATGTTCAGCAGTAGACTGCAATAGGATGATGATGCTCAGTTTGATTTGGTGTAGAACTCGTCACAATTTATCAACAAGTTCACGCGAACCAGCGGGCACCAGCTAGTATTCAATAAAAAGAAAGCAATACCATTCATCCCGTTTGACCACCATGCGTGCTATCATACAAAATAAAGTCATACGAGAACTCTGCGCCAATAAAAAAAAAATGTTCCTCAATTTTTTCGAATATTTTTTTTTCGTAAAACCTCGCGGATAGCTCTCTATCAAATCATCGTCGCGATACGTAAACTTTCTAAAATTGAGATTTTGATTGGCACAGCGTGTGCACCGCACCGACTATTTTCAATGGGCAAGCGTACCAGTGGCTCCGACATGCACTTTTTTTTCTAATATTTCGATCTAGCTATTTCTAAAAACACTATTTGGCATATATTGGGTTATTTGTTTATTTATTTCCTATCTATTAAATTTTTGATTTAGGTTATAACTATTTTCAATGTCATTGCATCTATGCTCCTGCAATTAGTTCACAGAATCTTTACATGCCTTAGCGAAAATTAGTATTTGACGAATTTAAATTTAACGCGGGGCAACTTATAAAGCTACAATATAATGAGTAAATAATAGAAACAACCCAACCCAAACATAAATGTTTAACTTTTTATAAGTGTTGATGCGCCAGGTTCCTGTTTAAATAAATAAATAAATAACCCATGAATCCCATTACCGCACCATAACTGCTGTAAGCGTAACCCTACAACAAATTAAGATCTCAATTCACCTTATAATCCCAAGCATTTTCTAAGACAATGATGTGCACTTTGAATGATGTTTCTATTATGCATTCTCGGGCAATTAAACCGAGCGCTATTTTTATTAATAATATCCATTGTCTAGATGATATTTAGAAAATTGAAGTAGATAATGGAAACGATTTTAAATAAACATAAGAACGAAAGGTTACGAATCGAAAGATTTTACTAGGCAATTTTTAAGCTGACATGTTTTGTTTTATTAAAGTAATTCATAGTGGCTTCCTCTACTAAATAACTTGACGATTTATTAGCTACATGAGATTATAAAAATAAAAATAGTCTTATAATAGTTAGAAAACATATTCGGTGTCTAATTACTTCGTCTTCAAGCACCCGCATTCCGGTATTAATTTACTCATAAGATTTCTAATTACTGCTGTAAATCGAAGTTGCGAGCACCAGAAATTAGGAAAATAAATTTGATAATATGAGACAGTGGAAAAATAAATTGCAATAGTTTTTCGACTCTATAACGACGATCGAAAGTACATTTAAATTGTCTGGTACTCTTAAAATATAGAAATAGAAATATAATAGAAAAACCTTATACCAGTAAGCGATAATTTGAACCACTTCACAAGTTAAACAATTTTGTCATTTTAAGGTACTCACTTCAAAAAGGTTTCCAAAGTTTATGAAAAAGATTTAACAATCTTTTTGGTTAATCTGCTTGAAAATTATTTTTACGAGCGGATTATTTTAAAAGAGAAATTATGTTATTGACTCAACTAGTTTGCTCAACATTTCGAAGAGAATTCATATTAACTTTGAATTCAATTATTAACATAGGGAACTTTTTGATTTTTGCAGTCTATTGTTCTTTCAAACTTTGTGAATTTTTGATTTAGCGAGTGCTTATAATACATCAATTTTTATCAGACTCAACTGTTATGTTTTTAAAATGAAATTTCTATATAAAGTCCGTCTTTTTAATTTTCGTCTTTAAATCCGTTGAGCTTGAAAGGTTTCAGCTATTTTTTATACTCTGTAAAAAGTGTCAATGAACAGTTAATCACTAAAAACACAAAACAATGCCTAAATTTTGTGTAAATCTTACAAACTTTAAAGGGACTACCTAAGTATGCTGAAGACAACTAGTAACAGTGCACAATATGTGCAAGTATGTACGTAGATAGATATTAATATATTCATTATAGCAAACCAAACAGTTGGCTTAAACCTAAACATAAAGATATATTAATATGCTATTATAATGTCCTATCACTTTAAGTGATCTCTTCCAAGCAACCTTTGGGTATAGAATAATAATAATTATTATAAGAAGGTACCACATCTAACCAGGGGCCAATGTTATTACGGTTGCACTCTCAAAATCTGATGTGATACACTAGACCAGTAAAATAAAGCTTCAAAAGCATTTTCGCAAACCACCTAATGATCTAGCAGTAATTTTTTATACTCCATGTCCATAAAAGCACTCGGCTGACAAGCATACAAAGGCCTCTACAAAATTCATTGCCAACATAGAATAAAAAAATCTCAAATTAAACGATTGCGTAAGTTTTCCGGCCCAATTCGTGTTAACTTATTTTGTGGCCGCGTTCATATAACAACCGATTATTTGTTTCAACCTCAAAACTGCTATTTACATGTGGTAATGCAACAGCTGGTGGTTAAATGTTGGGCACACTTAAAGATGCGTAACAGATTAATTTAGTCACCACTCGGTTGAAAGATTTCGTTCTATATCCGTATTAAATCCGTCCGTCCCTACATGCATCCTTACATCTGCCCCTACATCTATCCTCATGCCATCGCTGTCATTACTTCCGCCCTCAGATCCGTCCTTACATCTAACGTTGCATCCAAACTTACTTCCACCCTTCCATCCCAACTCACTTCCGCCCTTCCATCCGTCTTTACATTAATCCATATTTCCGTCCTTACATCCGCAATTACATCCGTCCTTACTTCCGTCCTTAATACCGTCCTTACATCGGCCACAGCTCGATACAGTAACATCCCCTTACATTATGGTAAGCGGAAGTAAAGCTCAAGTCGTTACATAGCATCAGGCAAATAACTCATGTCGTTGGTTTTATAAACAGGGGCCCTACTACAAAAAACGAAAACGATCGTTCGTTGAACGGATCGAGTATTTTTGCCCCTTAAATCCCTCTCATTTGTCCCTCCCGTGTTCTAATATATCAATTAAATTGTTGAAAATTGACGTTTACGAATTTTAGTTCGTATATTCGAACACGGGAGGGACAAATGAGAGGGATTTATGGGGCCAAAATATGCGATCCGTTCAACGAACGATCGTTTTCGTTTTCTGTAGTAGGGCCTCTGAACAGAAACATTTCGATGTGAACGATGTGTGATACAATGGAAAATTGCATAATGCGCGTTGACAGTCGGTAGCTAACCAATAAATCAATAAATAAATATTAGGCAACATCACATACATTGCTCCGATCCCAAAGTAAGTAGCTTAAGCACTTGTGTTATAGGTATCAGAACAACGAAGGTACCAGAAATAAATACTTATATACAAATATAAACATCCAGACACAGGACAAACACAAGTGTTCATCACACGAATGTTTGTCCTGGGTGGGAATAGAACCCACGACCCTTGGTTCAGAAGGCAGGGGTCACTACCAATTGAGCCACCGAGCCAGTCAAAAAAAAAATAACATAAACATAAAATAACAATAAAACCAATCTAACCATACGTTTCGTGTAAGCGACGCTAAAACTTGAACATATCTTCTCATCGCCACGCTTCCCCTATACCATAGGTTTTACAAGCAATGACCACATTACGATACGTAATTAAATGATACGCTTTGCCGCATACTGTTTGAGCGTGCATTTTACTCTCGATCTCGCCGTGCGGTCATAACCAGACATCCGTCTAACTAAGATGTTTGCTTGGTTACTTCTTTCATACGTTGTTCTTTTACTGTACCAATACCATGTTTAACATCATAAACATCATTATCATCATCATCATCAGCCTGAAGACATCCACTGCTGGACTGCCTTCACCAATTCATTTTTTTTGTCATTGGCGAACAACGCAGGCGTGTTGGTAACCGCGATAGGTTTTTTTTTGTACCCGTTCCTGCCCGTTTCCTGATATTCCCTTACGTCTTCTACGACACCCACGGGATGAGATGGGGTGATCCTGTTCTAGGTCCGGAAACTACACAATGCGTCATGCATATTACTACCCAATGTTATTGTTTTATGATGAGTCATAATGTTTTTAATAATAGAGAAAAACTGTTGACGTGCAAAATAATTTAGTTTAGATATTTGATTATGTCTGATATTTACTATTATCTATCTACACTAATATTATAAAGAGGAAAGATTTGTAACTATTTTTGTAAGTTTGTAATGAATAGGCTAAAAAAAGTACTGGGCCGATTTAAAAAAATCTTTCACCAATAGAATGCTACATTCTTCCAATTTGACATAGGTTACATTACGTTTTGAAAAAAATTAGGGATCCTTGGTAAAATTTGAACAATATAATTGTCTACCCCGTGTGAAGCCGGGACGGGCTGCAAGTACTTTATAAACTAACTAGCTTTCCGCCCGCGACTTCGTCCGCGTAAAGTTTTTTTTTCCAAAATAAAATTGTGCCAATGTTACTCGTGGATAATGTAGCTTTCGAATGGTGAAAGAATTTTTAAAAACGGTCCAGTAGTTTTTGAGCCTATTCATTACAACCAAACAAACAAAGTTTTCCTCTTTATAATATTAGTGTAGATAAAGTTTTTTTTTCCAAAATAAAATTGTGCCTATGTTACTCGTGGATAATGTAGCTTTCGAATGGTGAAAGAATTTTTAAAAACGGTCCAGTAGTTTTTGAGCCTATTCATTACAACCAAACAAACAAAGTTTTCCTCTTTATAATATTAGTGTAGATACAGATGTAATTAATACTTTATTTATTCTGTTACAGGTAAGCAATTTAAAGGATTAACTATACCGAGCATTGGGAATGCTAATCGTCTACAACATTAAGTAAGTTCTTCTAAGTTTGTAAGTTATTAACTCATAGCAAAATTATATGTAAATACACTCATTAAAATTAATTAACGCTGTTGTCATTCTCAAGTATATTACATTCTGAAACTATTTGCTAATTTGACTTTCAAGTTACAGTTTATATTGATTAAGTTATTGTAAATAACATTGACTTTGTTCGTTGAATGAGCTAAATCACATCTCACGGACTTACGGTCACAGCGGGCAATGGAAAAGTATATTAGTCAAGTACGCAGGAGATTTTTAGTAGACAAACGTTATGCCCAAGCACACGGGCACACTCTGTTTCTTTACTCTCATAAACCGATGGCGCGATATCAGAATCTACTGGATCGTGATCAGATACAAGACTAATGACTTAACGTGCTTTCTTTCTTCTTATTTTGGAGTCAGTTTTGGGGGGTCTTGGGTTAGGGTTTTTCATTGTGGTGAGAGAATTGGCCAGGCAAGATCCTGCGTTACCGTGTCAGCTGTTACCAGGGTGCGTCGCGTGGAGGCTCCTTTCGTGCACCCATGCTTTCCGATGCATACGGGTATAAAACCACAGACTCCTTGACTCCGGAGCTGCTTTCGAGTTATTTCTTGATAAAAAAACAAGCAAGTAATCGTCATTTTGACCCGGAATCAGAAACAATACAACCTCTAGGTTTCTGGCAATTACGATCATTAAATCAACGTGTGCCGTCAAACTGAGGATTCACTTGTATCTGTTATAATAACAAAACAAATAAATGGAATAGATAGAACAAAGTCCTACGTTAGAAAAATGAAAATAAATTGGACTTTTCTTAATATTAAACTTTAAACTTGTGCAAAATCCTCGATAGAATTCTCTGACATAAAATATCAGACCGAAGATAATTCACCCGCTCAGAAGAATAGGTTTACCACGTGAGCGTGAAATTTTAGTTCAAATCGTGATTAGTAAGTTTTTATTTCATACTGAATTTTAGGATGTTTTTCTAAATGCGTTTGATATTCATCAATCATTTATAAGTATTAAATGGTATGAAGCGCATTCACCCGTCCCGATCCATAGTCTATTATCAGTGGAAACGGTCTCATCATACTTGCACATTACATTTCGTAGCTAACAAAAGAAACCGGCAAAAAATATGATGGGACCAAATAGGAAGTACATCCTTTTAAAATAAGATTTTCCAAATCGGTTTACATTTCTCGGAAATACGTACAACAAAAATAGTCTCATTGAGAACCTCCTCCTTATTTTGAAGTGGGTTATTAAATCAGTATTACTTGATATTAAATTACATTTTATCTTGCAACCGGTTAAAAATTGTAAATTATAGCTGGACCTATGTGTGTGTGTGTGTGTAGTACATTACACAATTTCTAGTTAATATTTGGTTTCTAGTCAATAGTTAAAGCTAGAACAACTTCTTTCACATTTTCCTTGTTACCCTACTAGAAATGAATTGTGTCCGATATTGCTAGAAAATTCTCTCATCTGTACAAGTTCGTTTTTAATTAAAACTTTCTGGTTTATTAAAAAAGTTATCACTTGAATATTTTTCACAGAGACAAACACGGATGGCTTGGTTTGAATGTTAAAATTACTCTTTAGCAAACAAATATTTGTTTGCTAAAGAGTAATTTAAAAAAGTAAAAATATATATTTTTCACTGTATACTCGCTGTTGCTATAATAACTAATCGAATTAGGTAAATAACACTATCACCTCAGCTCTAATTTCTCTTATTATCATTGAAGTCATTTACCGTGCTTCCCTTTTTAACTCTTAAAAATATAGTTCTGGGTTCTATTGGTATCTGGATAAAGTTCTATTTCAAAAGCTTCTTCAGTTTCAATGCGATTAAAAATAGGTAACCTGATGTAGGCTACCTGTTATTAACCGCAAGTATGTAATGTATCATAAAGAATTTCATAGCCATACCTTATAAATAAATAGTTGATTTTAACGCAAAGAAATGAAAGTCGTTGTTGCATATTGTAACAGTGCGTTCGCAAAATTTTAATATCTCTGTTTAGCGTAAATTTAATAGAATCATTGCGTAATTACGCAATCCGGATGTGTCCCGTCAGAAGCGCGTCACATGCATTCCACATTGCAATAATACTGTTTTCAGATAAAGATAAAGATAAAGATAAAGATAAAGATATTTATTTCACAACAAACAGAGTACATGAGATGTCAGGTTAAAATTTCGTTCGTCCATTTAGCCATACAGTGGCATGTGAAATCAAATGTTAATTACCTACATGTTGTTATAAATGCATGCATACTAAGCTAAGTTATATATCTATTACATTTACTTTATTCATTCAAATAATCCGCCAGTTTATAGTAAGCCTTATCTAGGAGCCAGATTTTCAAATGCTTTTTAAATTGTTGTATCGGTAAACATTTTATATCTATTGGCAATTTATTATAAATTTTAATACACATCGCATAACAGTTTTTCTGAAACAGCATTGTTCTTGGTACACAGTCCAGAACCAATCTGTCAGAATTTCGTGTGTTCCTGGGATATAACATTTTTGCCGTCGTAAATAATTGAGGATATTGTTTGACAAAGACACTTGCCTCAAAAATATACATACAAGGCAGGGTTAAAATACCTAGCTCCACAAAATAACTCTTACAAGATACATCTGGTGAGATGCCCATTATGGCTCTAACGCATCGTTTTTGGCTCAGAAAACATCTATTTGCTTCCGAAGAATTTCCCCATAATAGTAAGCCATATCTCAACACAGAGCTTACGTGACCATGGTAGGCGAGGAGGCTAGTCTGTAATGAGGATGTCTTCCTCAGTCTATGCAATACATACACGAATTTGTTTATCTTATTACAAATTTTATCAACCTGTATTTTCCAATTACTATTATTATCTAAAGTTAATCCTAGGAATTTAGTAGTTTCGACTTCATTAATCTTGACATCCTTGCATTTTATGTTTGAAGTAATAGATTCGGATTGTTTACATCTAAATTGCATATAATTAGTTTTATCTAAATTAGCATTTAAATTATTTTTTAATAACCATTGTGTCACCGTTTGGATCGTCTTATTTATTTCGTCATCAAAATTAATTAAGTCGTTACATGTTATAATAATAGATATGTCATCAGCAAATAAGATACATTTATGATTAGTAATGTCAGGTAGGTCATTAATATATAATAGAAAAAGCAATGGTCCCAACACGCTTCCCTGTGGGACTCCGCTGTTGTTTAACTCAAACGATGATCCCTCATTTACGGCAGTTAAATTTTTACTTAAGCTTGGTATTTCAACAGACTGCAAACGATTTGACAAGTAAGATTCAAGCCATGATAGTGTAGGTCCTCGTATCCCGTAGTTTTGTAGTTTTTCCAAGAGCAAGGTATGTGATACAAAATCAAACGCCCGTGACATATCGAAAAATACAACTACTGAGGGTACTTTTTTATCTAAATTCAACAATATATTATGGACAAGAGTGAAAGCTGCTAGTGTCGTAGACTTTCCTTTCTGAAATCCGTTTTGTTCCTTTTTAATTATATTATGAGAAACACTGTTTTTGAATTAAAACTGTTTTTATTCAATCGCTTCGTGTCCGCTGTGCTTCGGGAAAATGGGTCAGTTTGTTTATGCCAATAACAGTATGATTAATCTTCTTGTTTCTGGGTTAATTCTGTTTTTCGCAAATAGACGTGTATTGAATAATATTTCGATTATAGAGACGCTTATTGCTTTTAATTTGTTTCGGGATTGTTTGATTCACGATTCATCTGAATTGTCTTCTGATACCCTATCAGGTATCATACCCTATCCCTATCATAAAGGTGTTAAAGGGGAGATTTCCTTGTAGGCAATCATAGTGTGGAATGCCCTCGATCCGAAAGACTAGATCTTTAGAGAGACTCCCCTTAAAATCCCCCCTTAATTCGTGCAGCTGCTCTTTGGAACCAGCTTCCGGCTGCAATTTTCCCGAATGGATACGACCTAGGGACCTTCAAGAAGCGTGCCTACAGATTTCTCAAGGGCCGGCAACGCACCTGTGACTCCCCTGGTGTTGCGGTGTCTATGGGCTGAAGTGATCACTTACCATCAGGTGACCTTCAGGCCCGTTTGCCACCTATGTCATAAAAAAAAAAATGGTGGCTGGTAACAGATGGGTGGGGATGACCCAAGACCTAGATGGTAGACGTCCCTCTAGGGTGTTTTAAATCTGGCCAATTGCTCGAATGGCCTAATAGCCTGATTCCATGCAAAGTTCATTATTAAATTGCTGTTGGAGATAGTTATGTTAACACATTTTCGATGTTTACAAACAAGTTACCTTAAAAAAGACTCGTGCAAACTACAGTAGATATATCTTACGGAAACAATATAAAGGGGCCGTAAAGGAACTTTTTATGGAACAATAACACGAGGTTATTAATGTATTTTATAGAGATCGTAAACGGCGGCGAGAACTGTGATCAACAAAGCAACAAATAATAGTACCTACTCGTATTCCGTAAGTTTTATTAAGGATCCGCTTTTATGTTGGTATTATCTGTCAACGTAAGTAACTCATCATCATTCTGAATCGAAAGAGGATTTTTCACTTCAGACCCCGGCACCAAGATTCAAGTCGTGTCATGTCTGGATATTACAAAGGCTCGGATGCTATGACTATGAATCTAATAATTATTGTACGAATATACGAGGAAGAATCAATTGGCTACCTCCGCAATATGAGTATCACCTCAAAAGTGTCATAGTAAAGATATTCATGTGTGTATTTTTGTCAACAAAATATACCTGAAAAAAGTTATATTACGAACCATATAAGAAAGGTCGGAATTTACACACGTTACGTTCATATGAAAAGTGACCCGCTAGCATAAACTTCCTTCATACAATATTGAGGTAGATGATATTATTTTGTGCGTGGGAAAATACGGGAACTCGATTGGATTTTCGTCGACTTGTTTATTATTCAGTTGCAATTTTGTATTCAGTCATTTACATTACAGATTTTTCACTAATATTTGCTTACTAAGCTATCAGTAGGATCTCGTTATACAGGTTCCTCGTTATATTTTTAAGTGTCTTCTAAAAACCAGATAAGTATTACTAATTGATAATACTAAAAAACAACATAGACCTTATATTGTAGGTAAGTGCATAGGTTAGAGCTTTAAGCTCTAAGCGCCAACTGTACCTGTACCTTATCCCGAAGCATTCGGATGCTCTGGGTTCGATACCCGGTCGGAAAATTAGCAAATGATTTTTTCTAAATTGTGTCAGGTCTCGGATGTATGTCTCAGTCATCAAATTCATAGTTCGAGGGAAAATCTTGCTTTGAGCCCAATTGGTATTCATTCTCTGAGGCTTACTTAATTATGATTAGAGATACGTAAGAGTACAGGTTCCTAAGATTGGGCTGTCTTCAAAGAATGGGGAAGGATCGTGTTGTGCGTAGAGCCTATCTCGTTAGAGCTGAAGGCCAATAGGGAGCCCTTAAACTAGTAGTAAAAAGTTACATTTAGAACAACAGCTACCGTTAAATAGGTAACATATTGAAGTCAGAACTTTGTAAACTTGTATTCGTTTAATCATCGAAGGTTTTAGGCCCATTTCATCAGTGCTACATTAGTTCTATGCGTAATCAACTCTCCAATTATCTTAGTACCTTCTTTTTTTCACAACGAGGTAACGTAATTTATTTTAACACTGTGTAAGATCCAATTAAAATGTTTGCTATTGTTTATTTCTTTACTGGGACCAAGCAAGATAATTTGAAAACTTTTATACTTCTTGTGTTTTTCGCAAGAATGATATGAAACGAACACTTTTATAGGTGTTTTATCATCATCATGAGCCTCATATCATGATCAGTCCACTGCTGGACATAGGCCTGTCCCAATGTTCGACCCTTTGATCGATCCTAGGCTTCTCGCATCCAGCACTTGCCAGCCATCCTGCACAAATCGTCACTCCACCTGGCTAAGGGCGTCCTACATTACATTTTTCCGCAAAACGCAAGGTGTTGTATGTATTAAATAAATAAATAAACTGGCCAGACACCAACCGTTCAACAGACCAACCGTCTCAAACTAAGGTTTTCTCTTGTACTATTAGTATAAGACTGAGGGCGTCTCCTTTACAAAAAAATCTTCGTTTAAATTTTTTTTTTATTGTGGCTCGACATAATGGCTTCCATACGCCTGATGGAAAGCGAAAGAGAAGCCCAAGTCGCTGTGACAACGGGCAAGTAACTGGTCAGTTACCTGTCAGTTGCCACCGCCATGCCGGCCCAACCCCAACCCCCCACGAGCTCCGGAAACCCTACTCACCGGCAGAAACACGACTCAGAGGTCATTTAACTGCGGTATTCTATAGGGTGGAGGTCCTTTCCCGGACGGGCGGCTCAATTCGAGCGAAGATTCGCTATGCCCTACCTCTCTTAAATTGAACATGCAAAACAAAAAAAAATCGTTCGAGTAATCGAATTATGTATTTGTAATTACATATTGTTGCCGCATCGAAGGTATTGCGGTTAACGAGTATCGTTTTGTTTATTTACAAAGATCAATTAATCATTAATATGTAGTTATAATAGACACGATGATTAAAGGCTTGGGTAAGTGAGTTTTATGAAACTAAGATCTTAAAATCTTTTGGCCTAAGGCGATTATCACAATATTCACAATGCTGTGCATCTGTTTCTGCTCTCTCGCGCAGATTCTATCCAATCAAATTGGCGTGTCTGCTCCCGCGCGAAGATTCTATCAAACCAAATTGGTTATCATACCTGTATCTACACATTATTAATATGTACCATACATATTTTAAAAATAAAAATGACGAACGTAGTATAGAAGCAATTGCTCCGTGGGTATTACCTACTTAGCGAACAGGAATTCAATACTTAGGCCCTTTAACATCTGAAGTCTGAAAGCAAATTAACAGTTTTCTTCGTTCAAGGTTTACCCAACTGTACTGTTTACATAATATCCACTAATTAAAACGTTTGGGGGGATTCATTAAATTAACTGCCGCAAATATTGGAAATTGTATTAACAATTACGTGAGTAGCAAAGCCGGCAAGTGGTAAACTACTGGTGTGTAGTTAATTAGTGCGTAGATTTAAAAGTATAATTAGCTCTGGAACATCAAAGTGATTTTAAGTTGGTGTGATTAAAATTTCAGTTTTACGATGCTTTTGTTACGAAATAGTTAGTAAGTAGGTACTATTTAGGTTAACAATTCTTGAATTGTCTAGATTTCACAAATTGACATTTACATTTTTTTTAACAGGGACGAGAGCCTTTGTCCTGTCCTATCCTATCCTATCTACTGATAATACTTTAAGCAGCCTAGTAGGTACATTATAGTGAACAATTTTGTACAATAATACTCTTAATTTGTTGTAAAAAAAATTAAAAGTATAAAAAAATGAATATCACATAAATTGCTCCAATCTGAAAATAAGTAGCTATAGCAGCTGTTGTGTTATGGGTATCAGAACAGCGAAGGTACCGCGACAATATACTTAAACGTTAATTTAATTAAAACACAAATTTTCACCACACGATTCTTTATCTCTGGTGGGGAACGAACCACGACTCTCGGTTCGAAAGTAAGGTGTCACTACCAATTGAACCACCGGCCCAGTCATTAGATAAAGATTTTATTAATTTAACACCTGTTTAAACTACTTTACCGCACTGTAACTTGTATACGGGCTGAACAACTAATTTTAGATCAAAACTGGACTCAAACTAATATTTTACTTCAAACAGGCTTTTGTTGTTGTTTCGGATTTGTTTACTTTGAAAGCACTTACATAAATACGAGTAATAGGTTTCCAGTTATACAATGAAATTTCGTGAATTTCTGTTACGCTATCCTTGGCTACATAAGTCATTAACTCAGTTATACAGCTGTTACTTACAGGAAGGAGAATTATAAAAGTTTTTGGGGAAATTTTGAATTCATCAACAGTAATTTTCTTTTAGCGATTGATTTGGTGTTTGTCGTAGAAGCCCTTTTCTCTCCCGAACAACGCGTGCTGGACAACGTTGTCATCCGCATACCATTCAGGCAATAGTAACGCGCACCAAGAGGTTTAGTTCTTCGTTCCCGCCCCGTGCCATTAAGTCATGGAATGCCCTTCCAGCTCATGTATTTCCTTCCACTTACGATCCTGGGTTCTTTAGGTAGGGCGTGAAACGGCATCTCAGTGGGCCTTCAGGGTGAGGGCGACAGGCGCGGTGGGTTTTTCCTGGTGTGCCTGTCGACCTAACATTTGGATTTCACGACCACTTACCATCAGGTGGAGTGAGGTCATCCAGGACGCTCTTATTTCATAAAAAATGACGATTAGGTAAATTTCAGAAAACGGGCAGCAGCCTTTACTCAGGTATAAATAAAGAAAAAAAAAATAACCTGCTGTGGTCAATCCGCCTGCCAAGCCGGGTGACTAAAGCCTCTCTTTCGCTTTTCATTAGCCGACGGGAAGCTTCGAAGCCTAATTACTATAAAAATAAAATTATACGTTCTGTTCATCTATCCTCAAAGATTCATCTATCCTAAAAGCGAAGTTATTTTTCGAAGTAATAATGTCATACAATTTCCACGGTTATCCATGAATGTACAAATAGATGCTTGTAAAAATATCGCGTAGTTTGTACGGAGGGCAGGTACTCAGTATCTAGGCCAAGGTACGTAATATCGGATCCTGGGAGAGTTGGCTACCCAATAACGCTCCGATTCATGCAACGCATAGATATACGAGTAGAATAGAGTTTGCACTAAGAAGGTGTTTGTGCACCTGGGATAGCGTTGTTTAGAGATTCACTTAATCCTTCAACAAAGGCTGGTTTGCCTGATTTGGTTAATATAACAGTCCCACAACAAGCTCATTACAATATCAACTTACAATTTATCAGAAGCTACTAATATGCACATCATTATCATCATCAGCCTATTGCAGTCCACTGCTGGACATAGGCCTCTCCAGTTTTCGCCGTTTTAAGGAAAATCACCACGCAAAGCAGGCGGGTTGGCGATCGCAGGGCGTAGCTTCTCGTATCGGTGACGCTGCCGCCCGTCATCAATTCAACTCGAGAGGCCTATGGCCAGCAGTGGCCTTCTATAGCCTGAACGCTAGCATACACAACAGAAACATGGATGACGTACAATAAGATCCTCAGAAAGTAGCCATGTTTGTCTCCCCCTTTCAATTGTATTACCTGCAGCTCTCAAGCAATAAGCAGACCTTTTCTAGTTCTATAAATACTTTCCAGTCTAAAATGATGCTGCCTTGGTCTCGGTTTCTAGGCCAAGGCACCTGTTGTCGGTAATCCTGCGGCTTCCGGCTTCCGAGTGACGTACCGTTTTACGGCTCCACTTCTTGAAGGACTTGAAACAAATGAAGCAACTTTGAACCTTACTGCATCGGCATAGAGGTGGTCTTAAAAGCTTGTTACTGGGAATACTTAGTGCTTTGCCATTTCTTAAGGGGCTGGAATTAAAGAGGTATTCAGGTGTTCATAATATACCTACATACATGTACATACACAGTAATTATAATACCCCTTACATCGTTTTGATTTCAGTGAGCTATGGACAGAGCTTTGAATACATTTCTTCATAAGCAAAAATGTTTGACAATTCGTACACAATATCATTCCCTGTTCCCCGAGAGATATAATCTTCCGATGTTCAAAGCGTAAGTGAAACGGTATTTGCATAATGAGTGCGTTGCATTGAAGACTACGACATCGCTTACAATCAGGCGTTTTTGAGTAAAAGTAAATAAATATCAACATCAGATACATTTCTCCGATCTCAAAGTAGCTAATGCACTTGTGATATGGATAAAAACAAATGGGCAGCGTATGGGTTATCACGAAATTATCTTCACAGGTACTTAGTTAGTTCTATTATATAGTGCTTACAAAATTAATTACCCCACTTTCACCAATTCTCCCGTATTCCAAGTACTCAATATGTTCTTCAAATGGTGGTAATTTATAGCAAACGAACAGCTTAGCCCTTATCATTATGGCTACTTTATCCGCGGCGTAAAAAGGCACCAACCGCAATCTGTCTTGCTCTGATATAAATCAGGACTCACGTGAATCCACGGCCGTTTTGTTGCACAGTAAACGATGTTTGGGAACAGTAACTCAGGATTCGGGATAGGCGATAGCGGTGCGCTAAGTGGCTGAAATATGGGATGTTGAGCTGTACGCGATTTGGTATGCGTATTTCTCGCGCGTTAGTTTAGACGTCAGAGTACAGAAATGTTTCGAATTGAATAGCTAAGTGTGCGGTCACAGTGTGCGGTAAACGTATGGTTTGCAAAACCGTAGTTCAGTCGTAGGAACGAATGCCCTCAGAATATATTTTCTAGCGCTTGTTTCAGATAGAACGCGACTTCTAATTGAAGTTGAACGATGCACACGTATCGTTCAACATCTTCATCTTTGTCAAACCCAAAAGCATCGCTTTCATATGCTGTGAATCTTTGAAAATGAAAAGTGATAGCTTTTATATCACGATACTAGGTGCAGCCCGCGACTCTGTCTGCTTGAATATTTATAATGTTTGAGGCGCTTACAAAAACGAGTTTAAACCTACGCACGTACCGTCATAATAATCGCAGAACTTAAATAAAATAGATAGTAGTTAGATTGAATAGGGAATATGCATGAAAAATAGTTTCAGGTATTTACTAATTTATCGTAAAATAGATCAAAATCTACTGCGAACAGTGAAAACAAAATCAAAATTGGTTGAAAAATGGGCGAGATACAGTCATTGAAAGTGAATATATCCGTCTCTCTCTCGCGAAACAGATTTTTCTATGGAGTTAGTACGGCGCTTACGGTACGTGACGTCAACTACCGCATCGGATCTCTCTGTCTAATCAATAACTTTAACGCTTTATAACTCGCTTAATAGAAAAGATAGTTTAAAAATTCTTCGATATTTATGTATCTGGAAGACAAAAGATCTCAATAAATCCATAAAAAAAAGTCATGCATATTCCCTATTCTAGTACAATAAATTGAAGGAGGAATGAAATGAAAATGGGCGAAGTGACCTAAAAATAATGAATAAAATTTTATCACGTCCTTTCAACGTGACATAAAAATATTAAACACGGCTATTCAGAGATGCTCACTATCTTGTGGAAAACTATCTGCACTTTTATCACCCCAAAATATTTACGGTTGGGACATGTCAGTGACTTTGAATATATTAAATGCTTAAAATTTCATAGCAGTAATAACCATACCACTAGCTCGTTTAGACATTAAAAGTAGATATCATCGTTAGTACAATGACAATAAATAAATAACCTAAGACACGCCACGCTGGGCCACACAGCGCCACCTAGCCCCAAACTAAGCCGAAGCTTGTACTAAACAAATGACAACTGATAAACTTACTTAGATACATCTTTTTTGTAAATAAATAAAATACAATATACATAGAAAACACCCAGACCAATACAAACAGACATATTCATGAACACAAATGTTTGTACTGTGCGGAAATCGAACCCACGAGCCTTGACTCAGAGGGCAGAGGTCACCAAATGAACCATCGATCCAGTCATTACAATAGTAGTTACTGTACTTTTAAATGCCCAGAAATGAAAACGATACCGCTCCGAACATAATGTAGGACATCTTAAGGCCAGGTGGGAGAGAAACCCAGGATCGGGCAATGTGGCGAAAAATTGCGAAGAGGCTTATGTCCAACAGTGGATTGTGAAAGGCTAATGATGATGAAATGAAATGAAATGAAATTTGTATTTATCCAATGTAACGAATCGTTCCGTGTACAAAAACTAATAACATAACATAAAATCTTAATAAGACAAGATAGTTAATGCTGCCGCCTGGTCTAGATGAGATGGGGGGTCTTATTCTAAGTCTGAAAATCACACGGCAATCACTTTATTATCGCCTCGTATTCTAATCGTTATTTGATTATTTCATCTTTCATCATGTCAATATGTGCGAGAATAGATCTAACTTAATTCTGGATTTTTATTACATTCAAAAGCTCTCTTGGTAATTATTCTACTTGACTTTAAAAAACAGACTTGATTTCTTACACTGCTTAAAATACAGTCTACTGTTTTAAATATGAACTGTACAATTCGCACCCTTGAACTACTATTCACTGAACACTCTTACTGGTAAGAACTCAAGGTAGCTTTTCAGTTGCCACTTTCGGCTATACAAAGGTTGCTGAAAGGTCACAGCTTGGCCATACTGCCTACTCACCTAATGGCAGTATATCACAGTCATGAGCTGTTTTCAACATGAGGTGAGAATTTGTAGTGTTGCTTTTATAGTAGCCGTAGCCTTGTTTTTCGTTTTATTAGTACTAAAGACGTAGAAGCCAGGTCATTAAAGATCTTTAGACCAACTAGAATAGTGTATAAAGACCGTTTCTCTATAATATATCAAATATCATCGACATCTCATCATCATCATCAGCCTATTGCAGTCCACTGCTGGACATAGGCCTCTCCAGTTGCTCGCCACCTAGGGCAAACATGTGGAGGATATACCCATAATCGCCACGCTGGGCAGGCGGGTTGGCGATCGCAGGGCGTAGCTTCTCGCTCCGATGACGCTGCTGCCCGTCATCGGTCTGTGGTATTTAGCTACGCCTTCAATTGTGATGGTTATACCGCCACCACTCGGTTGCCAGCGCCTCGTTTGTTATTCAGCAGGATGCACCACGGGCAGGTGAGGTTGGCTTGGAGCGAAAAGATGATAAGGCCGCTCCCTTACATCCCTACATCTCATACATTGATCAAATCCCCCAGTAAGTTTATGAAACAGTTATGGTATGGCACAAAACAGCAAATGTTCTGCGGCAATTGAATGAATATTTCTATTCTACGTGTTTTGACATTCGAAAACAGATCAAATTGCATGTATTATGTACATGATTCGAAGTCGTCGGTTCGAATGCCGGACTTTTCTTTGTATGTGTTATATCGATTAGGAGTGCTCAGTATTAGTGGTTTAATATTGTTCGTTAGTTTGAAATCATCGACGGTTAAGCACGACTTTGAAGCGAGTTAAAAGGTCTAAGTTGGTATCTAGGTGCTCCCACCCTGAAATGACTACGTAACGTACTCCACATCGCTGTACCTATGCCTGATATGTATAAAACCAATCTTTGCTCTGGAGTAAAGCACCGCTTAGCTCTGTTAAGGACACCCAATTTCATAGAAGACAACTTGACCTTGTCATCTTTGTGACCTCGATAGAAGCGTCATAAACCTCGTTACTCTTAAACCATATGAAAACTAAGTATTCATAGTCGAACCAATTTCATCAAAAGATAAACAAAACCACCACAAAATGGAAGCGCTTTTTTCAGCCAATGTTTACACAATAAGTAATTTTTCATGAATACAATAAAGACTGACAGGTCGCGCCGCGACTAGTATTTATAATTCACCATTTATTTTAGCTGTCGGTTTGTTTTATGGAACTTTAGTGCATTAAATTTTACGATTTTATGAGATTTATGTGAAAAGTTCATTGTTTGGATTGTTAATTTTGTTTTTGCAAGCTTAAACCTAAACAGTTGAGAGCGCGTAAGGTCATTTGGAAGTGATCTTGTTGCTTGAGCCTGTAGTCAAGTTCAAAACATTTTCATTTTGTTCATTTTGGTCATTGCTCTTCTTCTCGAGTCAACTCGACTTCTAGTTATCGAAAAACCTGTTGAAAATTCTTGTTTTGCAAATCTGGAAAACAAGAAGAATTTTCACAATTTTCTTGATTAAACAAAGTTTAATAATTTACGCGGAGCTTAATTTGATTTTTATAAATCCATCTCGTCCTGACAGTTACGAAGAAGTAAATAATAACGAAAATAAATAATAAGCATGGTTTATCTGTTTTAAAATTATGCGTATTAGTTTCGGCAATTGTTTTTTACTTTTTTGTTTATTTATTTTTATATAAGTTATACATACAATCTGTATGCCATCATAACCGTCGCTAGGTGACATTGTATTATTTTCTTTTCGGTCTAAGTAGGTACCAATACGTTTAAAAGTAAGAGTATCACTTACACTGAGATATCAACAGTACTTCATCTACGTGATAACAATGCATAATTTAACAACGTTTTGTAGAGCAGAACCATTATTCAACGTCATACGATCTATAAATAAAATCGTCTCAAACTACTAATTTCATGTCTGGCGGAGCGGACGTGCCGACCCTATTGCACTCTTACTTATACTATTGTTAACACAGCCCTACCATGAAATACAATTACTCTGAATACCTTTCAAGGAATTATCAACCCTGTGAATTTGGAGTGAAAGTTAAAATCCGCTTGGTGCAGAACGGTTGTTAAGGTCGTACCATACGATAGGGTTCCGACATAGGTCAATTTTGTTTCCGACCGAAATTAATTAGTGTGCAGCATTTCATTGGGGACAATGGCGTAATGTTAACGAGAATGCTGCAAAAAAGTATGGTTCGTCTGTTTGAATTATTGATGTGAAGCTGGATTGCATTCGTCAGTTTCCAGCTTAAAACTTAAAAATGACGAATGAATCACGTTGTATCGTCTTAATTTCTTCCTGTATCCTTGGAGGTTTTCACTGACGCGTGAAGTAGGGCCACACAAACATGTGCAATAGTTTCAATTCCGTGACGTGAACCTGACTGATTGGATTATATCACCAACAGCCTTTAAGGCCCCTATGCATGGCTTGAGCCTACATAGCAGAAGAGAGTGTGCAGGCTTCCTCACGATGTTTTATTTCGTCTTTAAAAATTATGTAGCAATCATACGTAGCAGGCTTTGAACCACTTCTTTCGTAAAATACTTCTTTGTTTAAAATAAAATGTATTTTATGAATTAGATGGGCATGAGACGCAATCTTTGCGAATGACAAAGCGCTAACTAAGTATGCGTTGTAGGTACATCGTGCATATTATATGGACTTCATTGTCTGTTTCATATTGGGAAGGATGTAGTCATTATGTTAAGAAACCAATGCAAGCTCTGGTGAAAATAAAGACCGTTTATTGTTATATGAACTTATGTTAAATAAAAGACTTTTTGTTCAGTATTTAATAATAAAGTCCAAAAAAACTAAAAAACCTGTTATTTTTTAACGCATCTTATCAACGTCATTCATTCTTACGTAGTTTTAAGACTGTTACGGTAATTACCGAGTATCATACATAACGATAAGTATTAGAGGGTTCAGTTAGCTCACTCAACACTCATTATTTCCGCTACGAGTTACCTCGAATTTAATTTCGATTTCATTCCTCTCGTGTGTACTCACATTTATTGTTATAATACACTGCCAAGGAATTACCAACCTTATTTGAACTGAGTACGTTTGATAATAGATCTTTGTAGAAATTACATTTGAAGAAATACAAAAACATAAAAGTTATGACGTGAGCCCTGTAACTTCTTTCGGTCGTAAAAAATCTCGTTGCTTATTCGTGGTTCGTAAGTTACGTATCGTTTAGTACCGAGGAATATACTTAAGGTATTTAGAGCAAAGTAACCGTATTGTTTAAGACTTTATGTAATTTAACTACTCACATAATGCGTAGAAATTCTCGTTAAACTTTCTTTCATAGATATATATTCTTTTTTGCACACTGTACAACTGTACAATTGACTTAGAACTAAGTGTATTAGACATTATGTTGCACAGTTTAGGTGGATATTTAAATGCCTATTTAATATTTATATGGGATGTAAGGGAGCGGCCTATCATCTTTTCCCTCCAAGCCAACCTCACCTGCCCGTGGTGCATCCTGCCCAATTACAAACGAGGCGCTGGCAACCGACTGGTGGCGGTATAACCATCACAAATGAAGGCGTAACTAAATACCACAGGCCGATGACGGGCAGCAGCGTCACCGGAGAAGCTACGTCCTGCGATCGCCAACCCGCCTGCCCAACGTGGCGATTATGGGTATATCCTCCAGATGTTAGCCCTAATTTGAACAACTGGAGAGGCCTATGTCCAGCAGTGGACTGCAATAGGCTGATGATGATGATGATTGAATATTTAGATACCTATATTATTTATTGCACTAGCTTATTTAAATAATAAAGTTTTTGATTTCCCGTATTTTTAGACAGTATAATTGTGTTTGTGCGAGATAAAAATTAATTAACGTTTTTTTTTCTTTTACCAAATTTTAATCTTTTTTCTTCTTCGCTCGCTTTAGTAAAACGAATTAATCTACAAGTCATTCTTTTGCCATAATAGAGGTCGGTTTCTCAGAAACCATTAAATAGCAATACGATATTCAGATTAACCATTTAATAATCAAATAATAAACAAGTTTGTACAAACATTGACTTTGTTACCAAGGTCAGATCTATATAAAAAAGGAGAGTTCGTCAGATTTCCCAAATTAACGTTAATTCGAATCTGGAAAATTCAATTTTGTAACGAATTCTAACGAGACGGCACTCTTGGGGAATTATTCAAAAATATTCTGAATCATATTAGAAAAATAACTGATTACCTACGCAATTTTGAGAATTTAGTTTGTACAAATTGATTTCCAATGTTGTCTTTATGAGGCTGATAAAATCTACGAGTAGTTCTGATACTTAGGTTTAATATGAATAAAAAGAAAATCGATTATGTTATTTGTTCTTTACGAGTAGCTTAGCAGGTATAGACAACTTGAAAGAAATATGACTTTGAAATAACTTGTTTCCTTCAAATCCATTGGTGATAGAAATTTTGGATATTCTAATGGCTAGTATTTACGTGGTTTTTACTGTCTGTCTGTATGTTTGTCTTTCTTTCACGGCAAATCGGGGCGACGGATTGACGTGATTTTTAAGTGGAGATAGTTGAAGGGATGGAGAGTAATATAGGTTTTTAAAATACACTTACAAATCGTCGTATGGAGCATTCACCCCGAATTTAATGCGAGCGAAGCCGCGGGCAAAAGCTAGTTTGTTATATTTGTGGACTTCTTCTTCTTGTGCCAATGGGAATCCTGGTTATAAAGAATTCATCCATAACTTGGACATGTAGGTCTCTCGTGCACGTGTTGATTGAAATACATTTATAATGAATCAAGCTTTCTATTTAATTGTGGTACAGATAGAGTTTTGTAATTACTGTTCTAACAAAATGTCCAAAAAGTAATGAATGCAAATGCAACAAACAAACAAAATAGAAAAGTGTACATAAAATTTTACAAGTTACGACGTATTTTGGCGTTCGAATTCAGTTGTTCTAGTACGAGTGTACAAGTGTCAATCAATGTTCCGAATAAACTTGTTCACCTAAAAATTAATGATGACATTTATAACTACAGCTAGATATATCGTAGCGTGAACCGTTACGAGGTAGCTACGACCCTCGACATTTACTACAGCAAGGCTACAGAGCTATAAGTCATTGATGATTTCCGTATTCGGGGGAGTGAGGTTATCCTGGAAGCTCTTTTGAAGAAAGAAAAAAAAGCGTTACGCTAATAAAACATGAAACAGAACAGAAATAACTACAACATGTTTTCTTACTATCTGGGCGCATCAGGCCCTCACGTTTATGGTCGAATCTTAAAGGTGCAGCGGGTACTGAACCAAAATGTTCCATTGAGACAGTAAATTATTAACAGAATGCCCCAGTTACTTGTAGGTGAAATGCTAGCGGATATAAAGTCTATATACTAGACTTACTTAAAGCCCTGTAAAAAGCCAGCGCTATCGAAACCAATCTTCAACAAGACTGATCGATTTGGTCAAATCGAGTCGCCCCGATTCGGCTGTGATCTTGTTTTGAGCCGAGAGTACCTAGTGGATTCGAAACCAAATATAATCCCGTAACTCTCACTTCCCGGTCTGTTGTCATTTGTGATAAGATCCATATTTACGAAAAAGATTTCCATAATCTCATTTCCATGATCCATTCGATGATGGAGAGAAAAACATTTTTTTTTAAATCTTCTTTGCAAAAAGTGACGTATAAAGTTGGTATTGTGAATATTTGTCTGCACTGTTGTGAACTTAGTGGTATGTCAATTTTGATTGATTGCGCATCACGCAAAAACTACTGCATGGATTTTATGCGGTTTTCAACAATGTCTAACTTAAAATTACTTACCATAAGGCTTTATCTATCTTACTGCGATACATATACCAATAGGCATCATTTTATGGAAGTCCGTTATTTTTTAAACCCAATATCCACTCGTGCGACGCCGCTGGCACATTCATATACCTACAACAGTTTAAAGAAAGGAAAAAGAAGACACCAGAACAAAGAGTAAAGGACAGAAATATTAATACGAAGAAAGAGGAAATTTAATTAGGTCATATTATTTTGAGTCTTTTGTTCTAAATAACAACCCTTAGTCACTATTATTGACCGCAGCACATTAACGGAACAGACTATTCTCTTCAGACAATGTTGTTACATTAAGTAAGGCATGTTTTAATTAATCAGTATGCATCAAGGAGCGTTTTCTTTGTGCTAGAGCATATTAATTATTCAATAAGCCCCGGCAAGATCCCATAGGTATTGTATTGTATATCGTCAGTTGTGTTATTAACTTATTATAATCAATACGTCTTCTGTTTGCATTGTTACTGTGGCATTTTTGACGTGAGCGGAAAGTGTGATTTGCAATTTAACCATCGGTAGGACGGATTTGGCTCAAAATTATGCCGACGTTCGTTCATATGTTCTAAATATTATATAACTCAAACGTGACTGACTGACATAGTGATCTATCAACGCACAGCCCAAACCACTGACAGATCGGGCTGAAATTTGTCATGGTACATGCTAAGTACGACGTCGTACGTAGGCATCCGCTAAGAAAGGATTTTGCTCAACTCTATAACCAAGGGGATAAAATAGAGGATCAAACTCTATTCCACGCGGACGAAGTTTCGGGCACAGCTAGTTTTTTAATAATGGTGTACTCATATTTATTTAGTTTACATGGTAACTTCATTATGTTTTTACCTGCTAAACACAGCAATAAAAAGGGCAACTGCGAGTAGGACTCTTGGACGAAGGGTTCCGTATCATTATTGACTACATTTCAAGCATCAAGATAGATGTCCAATGCTGGATATAGACCTCTCCAGTTCTTCGCATCTGTGGTCAAATATCTGGGGGCTTTGCCCATAATTGGCACGCTGGACAGGCGGGTAGGCGATCACTGGGCGTAGCTTTTCTCCACTGTGACGCTTCTGCCCCCCATCGGCCTGTGGTATTTAGTTACGCATTCAATAGTGAGTATTATACCGCCATCAGTCAGTTGCCAAAGCCTCGTATGTTATTCAGTAGGATGCACCACGAGCAGGTGAGGGTGGCTTGGAGCGAAAAGATTATAGTCGCAGGGTTGCCAGATCAAAATGTTGACTTTCGGGAGGTGTATTTTCAAAAATCCGGGAGATGTATGACTAGGATCTCCCGGGAAATCGGGAGATCTGATAACGCTGATAGCTCGCTCCCATACCTACCTATCCTCAAGTGACGCAGCATCCATCAAAATGATTTCTTGGCGCGGAAAATTTATTTAGTTTATTAGCTACGTCAATCTCCCGTCTAAAAAAGTTATATAACTTTCCTTCAATGTCGTCATAGTGACGCACATCGGCTGTTTTAATTAGCCTCGTAACTCAAAAGTTGAAAATTTGATTGAATTTTATTAATAACCGTGGAACGATAACAGTAAATATTTTGATTATGTTGTTGTGGCGAAAGAAAATAAATAAAAAGTAACATTTCTTTTTCTATGTCGATGTCACTCTTGACAGAGTGGTCACGGTTGTCATTTAACATGACCGGCAATCGAATCCAGAACCTTCAGATTCCCGAGAACGCTTAACTACTGCGTCTCCGCGGTCGCCCATTTGATATACACCATAAAGAATTTATTATACCTTAGCCAAATGACCTCCGGGTAGTGTTTCTACCGGTGAGTAGGGTTTCCGGAGCTCGTGGGGGGTTAGGGTTGGGCCGGCGTGGCAACTGACAGGTAACTGACCAGTTACTTGCCCGTTGTCCCACCGACTTGGGTTTCTCTTTCGCTTTCCATCAGGCTTGGGGAAGCCATTATGTCGAGCCACTATATAAAAATACACAAATAACTATGCATGTATGCATAATACTATGTATATGTTACATATGTATCAACGTGCCAAACTGCAGTAGCCAGCCCCAATGAGTTATTCAATACGCGTCAGAAGTGACGTCATCGGCTAATGTAAGCTAACCGAAGCCGGCGCAGATTGGTAGGGGATTACACAAGTCCCAAGAGTTACTACGGGTAAGTCGTGTTGCGACGGGAAATATTACAGACATATTCCCTTTGGCGTTAGATTAAACAGGTTTATGGTGCTGGCGGCTAATACGCCTATGATGTGTGAGAATACGTAGAAAGCTTAATTGATAAGAGTGTTTAATAAATTAGTTGTAACTAAGTATATGAACGGGATAGAGTAACGAGGATGATACTTGTGTGATGTAAAGGAGCGGCCTCATGTTTTCGCTCCAAGCCAACCTCATCCGCCCGTGGTGGATTCCGCCGAATAACAAACGAGGCGCAGGCAACCGACTGGTGGCGGTATAACCATCACGATTGAAGGCGCAGCTAAATACCACGGACCGATGACGGGCAGCAGCGTCACCGGAGCGAGAAGCTACGCCCTGTGATCGCCAACCCAGGGCAGGCGCCCAGCGTGGCGATTATGGGTATATCCTCCAGATGTTTGCCCTAAGTGGCGAACAACTGGAGAGGCTATCCAGAAGTGGACTGCAATATGCTGATACGATTATGGGATATCATCATTATAAACGTATCGCAGTCCACTATTGAATATAGGCCACTCCAGTTGTTCGCCATTTTGGTCAAACATCCAAAGGCCTTGCCCAATAAATAAAAAATTGTTTATTTCAGACAAGGTCCATAATGTTAGTATCAATTAATCTTAAAAATATGTTAGTAGGCAAAATAATTGATTTTTGTTTCTTTGGCGAGCTTAGCTAGATCTAAATAGCACTGTCCACGTCCAGCCTCAGTATAAATACATAAATACAATAGAAAACTATATTTTTTTATAACCTCATTTGCCCGCTTTATGTCCTAGAACTTGTTTAATATATTAACATAGACATCCTTACTCGTAACGCATATTCTATCACATAGATAGTGTTCTCATAACCTTCAACGTGCGTATCAAAAATGTCAAACCGTCGCGTAAAGAAATTTCCATATCGAACATATTCATAAAGCCTAAGACGAGATGAGCCGACTCATCCCGTCGCCCTGACATGACACTTTACCCTTAACCTGGCATATTGCTAGGGAATAAATAACAGATGAGTATCACACGTTCCCCCTCCATTCCGGGAATGGTCGCGGGAATAACGCCCGCGAAGGAATTTTCACCTGCGATATTAAATACGGCAACTCGAGGGTTAGCCGAGCCATACGTGAGCTTTATTCAAAAATCGGCCATGCTGCCACCAGGATTGACTTTTTGCTTATAGGTTTGTACGGATTCTGTTGGGGTATTCGTTTTGTGATTTCGTTGAGTCTTTAAATCCCATTGAACCGCTGGAACGGGAGAAATTTGCTTAGTCTGATCCTGGCTTATGTTTATTCTAGCGTATATGTAGTTATATGTATGTATCACGTATTTGTATGGAATTCTTATAACATCGCACTTTTGACGAGACCACATATTAGAATCGAGCCACATCTAAATGGTGACTGACTGACTGCCATAGTGATCTATCACAACGCACAGCCCGTACCGTCAAGTGGTTGAAATTTGGCATGCAGGTAAATGTTATGACGTAAGCATTACGTAAGTAAGTATTTTGATCATTTCTACCCCCAAAGGGATGAAACTCTATTGCAAGTGAACGAAGTCGCGGGCACAGATAGTGTATAAATATTTTTAGAAAACAATTTGTTTTTTAATTTTTCAAATTCAAATTCAAATTATTTATTTCAGAAAAAGTATTCCATAATATAAAAGAAAGTACAATTTTGGTCAGCGTTTAGACATAAATAATCAAATTTACATACACATCACATAAAACAAATAGACAAAACGACAAAAAAATATAATTATTAAGGGACATGCAGCCGAACCCACCGCGTCACAAAAGGGCAGTCTACTCGACTGGCTACAACACGCAGAATGCTATTGGGACTGGCGCGGACACGGCTTAGCATTGAGGCTGCTCTTTTACGAAGGATTTTTAATTTTTCGTACAAACCGGTATTAATCGATCGATTCATGTGAAAACTGGCAACGGACCGCCAAATTTTGGAAAGATTGTTTAACCTAAGGATACTATTGGTCTGTATTAACGATGCAAATTGTAATAAAATAAACCACGAACTTTACCCTTTAACTTGTCAATCAAACTAAGAGTAGAAACTATAGCCATTGGGTCGCACTGTGCTATCACGGAATAGATACTTAGACCTAACCAGTGTCGTATTTATTGGAGGGTTCGGTTTGAGACCATAAAGCTTAGGCAGACCCTCGATTGAAGCCACTTAAATGTCTGTGTTAATAAGAACTGGTCCGATGTCTTATTTAGTAATCACGCTGCCACCTAAACTGACCCTCAGTTTGAGTTATAACCACTTGGGACACAAGTGGGGGGGGGGGGGCGTCGACAGACAGCGCTAGTGGTGGCAATACCGAACCCACGTCACCATCACCCAAGGCGCATTGGCGATGTCAATCGGGGTTTTTTAGTAAGTATTCTCCGTCTAGCTTCCGTCTAGAGGCGGAGCGAATCCCACATAATCTGTTGCCTCCAGAGCAGCAGGTATGCGTTAACTGGATTTTCCCCTAATGCAACAAAAAAAATGAAATGATAATCATTTGTAATCGTAGGGACTGTGTCATCGTCGCTTTTAACCGTAGCACGTCCACAAAATGTGATGGGATCCCAATTTTCGCACAGAGTTCTTTATTTCGCTCACTCAATACGCCACTGGGAGGGTTTCACCTGAGCGATCGAGGTCGGCCGAGCCTTGATGAAGGGATTACGAGTCGCTCACCCCGAATGAAATGTGGATCAGTAGTCTTATCTGTCTACTTAACTAACTATTTATAGATAGTTCTTTTAAGCTGCAATCAAAGCTTCCAATTGCTGTCTTTTAAAATGTACACAGATGCTTGCTGTAGGTATTCAAGACTTTCTTGTCCTTACCAATAAAATAGTATTTAATATCAGAAACAAATCAACCCCTTTTTTCTATCAAACTTTTTTATGGTAGCTCGATATAATGGCTTCCCTACGCCTGATGGAAAGCGAAAGAGAAACCCAAGTCGCTGTGGCAACTGATCAGTTACCTGTCAGTTGCCACTGCCATGCCGGCCCAACCCTAACCCCCCACGAGCTCCGGAAACCCTACTCACCGGCAGAAACACGACCCGGAGGTCATTTGGCTGCGGTATTCTGGAGGGTGGAGGTCCTTCCCCGGAAGGGCGCCTCAATTCGAGCGAAGATTCGCTGTCACTACCTCTCTTAAACCTATGTAAGAAATTTAAGCCAAATTGGTTCGTGCAAGTTTTAATCCCATTTTCCTTTGAAATTCATTACATTGAAACTTTTTGAACCGACTCAAATTAAAGTACCTACTACGAGTAACTTCGAGCCAATATACCTTTTATACAATACTAAGTTCTCAGAATTTGATTGGAATCTGCTTGCTGACTTGATACTGTATTCGTCCTATTATATCTGTCACCGGAAAATAGCAAGAATCGTAAGTTGATCAATTTCCTAGGTAGTTGATTAACTTCCGGAAAATAATAAACGGCGGTTGAAATGTATTATTTAACGTATGTATTTTAGTAAATTGATCATTTTACAGGGTCTTGCCGTAAAATCATCCGACGAAGGTGAGATGAACGTTGATTGGTTCAATGGCTCACGTGGCGTTATCCCGGCAACCAATCAGGGTACAGTGTATTAAGTTACGGGTAATAGTGCACCGTTAAATAGTACGTTGAGCAACGATTGGCCCATTTGAGGATGATTTTACTTGTGTCAAAATCGTAAATTATTAAATGACTGTCAGGCTACCGTAAATTGATCAACTAACTGAAATCCATTGCGTTAAATAATACATTTCAACTACCGTTTGTTATTTTCCGAAAGTTAATCAACTACCTAGGAAATTGATCAACTTACGATTCTTGCTATTTTCCGGTGACATATCCAAGTCGAAATGAAATAGGTTTGTCCTATTCAAAATCGGCTTTTGAAACGTGAGTGAAATTCACTTGAAATGCACTGAGGAATGTCTAATGCTACCAAGATTCTAAGTGGTTTTACTACATCTGTGTAATCCATAAAGTAGGCAATATTCACTACAAAGCGGCTATTCAGCTACTATCTGGTCATTTATAGCGGGAGATGAAACAAGGTCCTTGAGGGTAGTGTCAAAGAAATTTTCGAATATTGCCGATGTCGATGTTTTTATTAAGGAAAGCTTTTTTAAATATATTTTTTTTCTACTGCGCCCTGCCTTATGTTAAGCGGACGATGAAGTCCAAAAAAGTGGGTTCGCATCACACAAGACTTTGAAGAAATAATAAAACGTCGACTTCGTTAATTCTAGAAAATAGTCTGGCCATTCATTGTTTTTTCTTTTTATATTGATGTACAAATAACTAACTCCTCCAGTGTACATACTGGTTAGTTCTTTAAAACTACGCAACGGATTTCTATGCGGTTTTTTTAATAGATAAAAAAAATCGAGAGGACAGTTTATATGTATAATATGTGCATATAGCTAGTCTATAATAAGACATTGCCAACATTGCATTCTTTACCCTTTTGTTTTTCTTATAAATATGCATAACACTTTTTATAAAAATGAAAATGTTTCCTTTTCTTCCGTAAAACATTAGTTCAAGAAAACTTTTAACTATGGTTTAGGTTTGATATCGTTTTATACATAAATGTGAATAACTGATGTATCATCCTTTATGCACGTAAGTAACCTACTCATTACAATGATATTACGGCTATGAAACTTTAGTTCTATATTGACATATCATATAAGAAATTCTATCCAAAGAACATATTTCTGTTTATACCGTCTCATTAGTTAACTCGGCATTTCTATTTCATATTATGTCACAGTAACAGCAGGTGGTGCCATACCAAAATTGAAACGAGTTACCGACAAACGGTACCTAATTGGAAATATGAGGTCGGTGACCTCAGCATCCAAACATTTCTAATAAGAAAAAAGTAATTGTGATTTTTTGTAGCACACAATAGTTCATTATTCAAAGATGAACGTAATCATAATTCGGATATGTTTGTTATTAGATTACTAGATTAGTTTTGAAATGACGGCGGTGATGGCTTATTAGATTTATTTGCTAGTACAAATAAATGTCAGACAATCAGGCAACATCATATACCTACTTATATTGCTCTGATCCCAAAATAAGTAACTTGAGGACTTCTATTATGGATATCAGAACAACAAAGGTACTACTAATAAATACGTAAATGCAAAGATAAATGTTCATAACACGAATGCTTGTCCTGAGTGGTAATCTAGCCTACGACGACGTTCAGAAGGTTCATTTACTATCAAATGAGCCACCGGGTTCTATAAGATTAGTATCTTTTAGTACGTAAGGTAGCCTTTCCAATATATTTCGGAAGCGCTACTTCAAACCTTTCAAAGTTTTAAAAACGTTGGATAAGTATATATCGTATTTCAAGATAAATAAATGTCGTAGCGGACCACCATTAGATTTCATGGGTATTCTTCATTGTATCTTAACTAATATTATAAAGCTGAAGAGTTTGTGTGTTTGTTTGAACGCGCTAATCTAGGAACTACTGGAAGGAACTACTGGTCCGAATTGAAAAATTCTTTTTGTGTTGAATAGACCATTTCTCGAGGAAGGTTTTAGGCTATAATAACCTCTTGCTGCAACTATTAGGAGCGAATAAATAATGGAAAATGGAAAAAAAACGGGGAAAAAATAACTATTCCACGCGGACGAAGTCGCGAGCACAGCTAGTACCAATATAAGCTTAGTAACTTTGACGCTTCATACATCGACAGATGTGTCCCATCACTGGCCGGTGCCGCAGTGTCGAAAGGGTGCAGCGCTCCGGCTGACATCTGACTCGAGACGGGTCAACGACTCGCCTCCTTCTGCTCGCAATTCGCTTAGTTGC
This sequence comes from Conogethes punctiferalis, assembly GCA_031163375.1. NCBI lineage: Eukaryota > Metazoa > Arthropoda > Insecta > Lepidoptera > Crambidae > Conogethes > Conogethes punctiferalis. Next base: position 9,405,786 of record CM062090.1, on the reverse strand, counting down.
GTGCGTCCTCTTTATTGCACTTCGAGGGTTGGTGACGTCATGGATTTCTGAACTTTGGTCGCTTGTAGGAGATTCATCCACCCTTTCAACCTCTTACAACCCTTTTTTCACACTAAACCCTATGCACTTTCTCGGGTTCTAGTACCTATATCTGTGTACTTGAAAAATTTAAGAAAATAACTAAGTGTACTAATATATTTCTTTTGGGATTAACTACCATTTGGGTTTCAAACTATAGCCACGAAAGTGCGATGTTAAATAAGAAATTTGTAAGTCCTAATTTTACACGTACTAACTTTATTATCTGGAAGTTATTGACACATCACAAACTTTGCCCACTGTGGTTCAGTCACGTGCACAAAAACGTTAACATAAACACATTCAACTATGAACCGTATTACATCTGGACCAATGGTCAAATTTGCGTCCACCACTGCGCAGTACAAATCTTTCACCTCAGGGGTTGGAATCACAAAAGTTTGTCACATCAAAACGTGGAATAAAACAAGGATTGCCTACAGCCCAATTCCACATGGATTACTCCGTTAAACTACATATGAAAATAACCCTTTACGATGATTTCCATTGGGACGGAGATGAGACGGGATCTTGAGATTCGTCAACGATACGACTACGTGATTCATTGGGCTAAAGTTTAATGGAGCCTTTTGAATTATTCCTGTGACAGGTTACATGATTTCTTGATTAAAATTCTGAAAGGAATTTATAAACGTACCTGTAACAATATGTAAATAGTTCTATGAATTATTGATTGACCCGAAGGCTCAATTGGTAGTGACTCCTGCCTTCTAAACCGAGGGTTCTGGATTCGATTCTCACCCTAGGCAAACATTCGTGTGATGAACATTTGTATTTGTTCCTTGTCTGGGTATTACATGTATTTAAATAAGTATATGCTCGTATTTGTGGTAAAGTTCGTTGTTCTGATACCTATACTACTACTACTACTAACAGCCTGCCTGATACCTATAACACAAGTGCTAAGACTTTGGGATCGGGGCAATGCACCATGTGACCTCGTCTGATATTTATTTAGTATTATTGAGCACCAAAGAGGTCAAAATAAATAGTTTATTTTAGTTGGTCACAATATCTTTGTCTTTAACACCTTGAACACCGACGACGCTTAAATGTAAATGTGTAGATAACAATGGATTTTCTATTGTGTCCCATTTCTCGGCGGCCAAAGGATTAACAAGATACTCTGATTCTCAAGAATTATTTTTTTACATGACCTTATCAGCCACAAGCAGAATAATAAAAGAATTTCTTTCACAAATAAATCAGAACGAAAGTAACTATGTTGTTTTACTGATTTATTAGATTTACTAATAAAATTTGTCTGTGTTCGTGTAGAAAGGATTTTAATTTGATCGCAAATGTGATGAGACAGGTTTGATTTAATTCAATACCCTCTCGGCATTGTGACTGCATTATTGAATTTTTAGGGTTCCGTAGCCAAAATGGCAAAAACGGGACCCTTATAGATTCGTCATGTCTGTCTCTCTGTCTGTCTGTCTGTCCGTCCGTATGTCACAGCCAGTTTATTCCGAAACTTTAAGAGCTACATTATTGAAATTTGGTACGTAGATGTATTCTGTAAACCGCATTAAGATGTGAAAATAAAATCAGAAAAAAATCCAAAATTTTTGGGGTTCCCATTCATAGAACTGAAACTCAAAAATTTTTTTTTCATCAAACCTATACGTGTGGGGTATCTATGGATAGGTGTTTGAAAATTATGTTGAGGTTTCTAACAACATTTTTTTCTAAACTGAATAGTTTGCGCGAGAGACTCTTCCAAAGTGGTAAAATGTGTGTCCCCCCCCGTAACTTCTAAAATATGGGCATGATAAAACTGAAAAAAATATATGATAATGTATTACTATAAAAACTACTAACGAAATTTGGTTTGAATGAAATCTAGACAGTAGTTTTTTTTAAACGTCATAAATCAAATTACCTAATTTTTTCATTCAATCAGTGGTACGGAACCCTACGTGCGCGAGTCCGACTCGCACTTGGCCGGTTTTTCAATATAGAGTTCCAGCCCATGCGTCTTCATAATATTGAGTTATAATCGCATACCAGAGTTATATCAAGTACTTTTGTTAGTGGTAGGGCGTAACTCATGTTAATAAGAGTCTCTTGACCGAATTTCATTAAGGAGACTAATCAAGTCTGCAGGAAACATGGAAGTGTGTAGTTTACCGTCCATCATGAGCTAAACTAGTTAGTTACGTTCGATTAGCTCGCACAATTGCCAGTTTTTCATATTTTTCATATGTGCTGTAGTTTGCAGTCACGCCACGTATGAAAAACTATCTGTGCTCGTGACTTCGTCCGCGTGGAATAGTTGTTTTTTCCCCGTTTTTTTTACATTTTCCATTTTTTCTTCGCTCCTAATACAACTATTAGGAGCGAAGAAAAAATGGAAAATGTAAAAAAACGGGGAAAAAACAACTGCAACCAGCGTGATGTTATATAGCCTTAAGCCTTCCTCGATAAATGGTCTATTCAACACAAAAAGAATTTTTCAATTCGGCCCAGTAGTTCCCGAGATTAGCGCGTTCAAACAAACAAACTCTTCAGCTTTATAATATTAGTTAAGATTTAATCTACATAACATGTGCATGCGAAACTAAACTAATTTATTTTAGCTGATAGTGGACGATCAGCTACTACGAGAAGACCCTTACAAGCATCAAATGTACGGGAAGGAGCGGCGGGTGTAATCCTATCTCCGTTTGTGGTCCTAGAGCCCCTTTACCTTTCAGATGCTAACGGTCGTACTCACAAACGATAATATGCAATGCGCGAACGCACAGGTACCTTAAGTTTGATTGATTAACCTTAACCTTGATTTTATAATAACCCCCTACTAAAGGTCACATCGCTGAATTTAGTTTATGCGTTTCAGACTATAGATGTCCACCAATTCCGTCTGCCCTATGACGCTTATGTTGACTTTTCTTTGCTAAGAGCAAAGAATTTATTTCATTAGAACGCCCCCATGAGAGAACACATTAAGTTTGTATTTTTTTAAAGCTACACGAATTGGAAGAATTGAATTCGAAGATTTGATTTTTTATTTTTGACTTTATTAATTGAAAAAATATTTTCCTCTGTTCCAGGTACGAAATAGGACGGCAAGATGTTCAATAACGTCCAGAATAGTGATGTTAATTGAACCGAAAATCAAACTCGAACTGAAATCGTATCCGAAATTGACGAGTGCTTCCTAAACGGGTCACTGGTCAAATATTTGTATTGATTAAATTGTGTTTAGTTGTACAAATTGAATTCGCAAGGAGAAATATCTGTTCGGCTAAAGTGTTCCTAGCTCCTTACTTAATAACAATAACCTTCATATTGTTAGCTATAGCTATATTAGATTCAAGTAGGGCTAGGTTGGTAATGGTATACTCGTAACAATCAATTTTAGACAAAGTACCTACCAAACGATCTAAATAAAGTAACTGTTAACTTATGTGGACAGAAACACCGTTTTGATACTGTAAACGTATTTAATGTTTAATTACGAATTAAATGTACACTTTGGATGAATGATTTTAACAGTTGAGAAAATTCAAGATGACAGTTTACCAAAAAGTATAGAGGGCGCCACAGCGCACACACATCTATGACACAAGGCGCGAAATTTAAACATCCTATTTTAACAGTAACTAATTATAAATAAACCTATTTAACCTACAAAACTAACACGGTTGTGCTGTTTCGTTGGTCTAGCGGTTGCAGGTGCCACGTATCGAGAGGTTCCCGGTTCGAATTCCAGTTTGCACTAAATATCATTAGTTATTTTTTCTGTAAGGAGATTACTCAGAATAAAGGAACAAACGGTACGCATCAGTACTTGCGTACACACTTTAAGATCGCCCAATCCGTATTTGGCTATTTTTCTTGCAGTTTGGCCTAATTAGGTTAGAGCTCAATCTCATCAGCTTATTGCAGTCCACTGCTGGACATAGGGCTTCCCAGTTGTTCGCCACCTAGGGCAAACTTCTGGAGGATATACCCATAATCGCCACACTGGGCAGGCGGGTTGGCGATCGCAGGGCGTAGCTTCTTGCTCCGTTGACGCTGCTGCCCGTCATCGGCCTGTGGCATTTAGCTACGCCTTCTATCGTGATGGTTTTACCGCCACCAGTCGGTTTGCCAGAGCCTCGTTTTTTGTTCGGCAGGATGCACTACGGGCAGGTGAGGATGGCTTGGAGCGAAAAGGTGATAGGTCCCTTACATCCCAGAGCTCAATATAATATTATTATTTCAGTTCATAAAACTCCTTCAGGTAGATAAAATAAAAAAATAAAAATAAATATACGAGTATATATCAAATACTTGCAGCAAACGATTTCTACACTCGTTCAACAATCCAATAGGGCACCTCAAATTGAGTGTACGCAAGTGTAAGTTTACCCACTTTCGCTAGCTAATGTTATCGCTAGCGAGTGTTTGACACTCGACTCGACCTGATTGAGTCCTCGGTTCCGAGATACCCAATATAGACCAGGGACTCCACGCGAGGGCCCTTGAGAGCGACAAAGCCATCTAGCACTAGTAGTAGTGTAGCGCTTTGAATGGTTTGTTGATTGGTAGAGTTGAATTTAGGTACTGGTATTTGGCTGGTCTATAGATAGATAAATGTTGTTTATTGCACAAGATATAGATATAAAAGAAGGTATAATAGTTATACGTTGAAGGTACGATCTAGGTCGCTAAAAGCGATCTCTTCGAGTCTTATCACTGTCCATTAAATAAGAGACCTTTTCCAGGCAATTTTCCAAGTTGAGGCGTTTGAGGTCTAATAGCATTCATAATTGTGTTAAAATGCAGTGCGTTTGAGATCTAATCAATCTCTTAAATAAATGTTTTCCTAAAAAATTAATAAATCGTTTAACAAAACAAGTTTTTCTTACCATTCATCTTCTGTGAATACTTACTTAAAAGACTAAAACCTTTACAATTTCATTACAATTCAAGGAATTTATTAGTCAAAATATTTATAAAATTTAATATAAGATCTTCTGTATTCCACATCAAATAACAATATATTGATGTGGAATAAGGAACCAAAAACTATAATGCCATTCTCGTAAAATATAGGATACGTAATGTTCTGTGAAGAGGTTGACATCTCAAGGTGCCATTATAATCCTGTTATCCTGTCACAATACATAAGATAAACAAGCATTGTCTTATAAACATAATAATAGTTTCAGTAATAAATAATTAATTATTCCGTCTCGTCTCGTAATTGATGTACCTATGATGACATAACTTAAATTATTATTTGTTATTAAATAAGTTATCGACATAGCCCAAAGGATTAGTACGCTAAAGTGGCAGTGGGCTGGCCATGTCTGCCTTCGAGTTGGCAATATGCCGTCTTGGACTGGACGCTTTAAGGAAAACGTAGTAGTAGGGGCAGCAACTCGTTAAGCTGAATATGCCCTTAGAAGAACTGCTGGTATCGGCTGGTTGAGGTAGCCCGGAATAGAGGAGTGAAAGAGGTAGGGCATAGAGATTCTTCGCTCGAATTAAACCGTCCGTCCGGGGACGGACCTCCACCCTATTGAATACCGCAGCCAAATGACTTTTGGGTCGTGTTTCTGCCGGTGAGTAGGTTTTCCGGAGCTCGTGAGGGGTTAAGGTTGGGCCGGCATCGCGGTGGCAACTGACATGTAACTGACCAGGTATTTGCCCGTTGTCACAGCGAATTCCCTTCCACTTTCCATCAGGCGTAGAGAAGCCATTATATCGATCTACTATAAAAATATAAATGTGGCGTGAACAAAAGGACTTACATTCAAAACGTTGGCAACCCCGATATTGATTGATTGATCGATTATCATTTGAAATCTTTATTAAATATTATGGGGATTCCACTGCCACCGCTATTTTCTGAACAATTCATATCTCACCTTGAGTTACGGAGCAAAGTTTCAGCAATTAAAGCCGATGTCAAAATTCTAGTTTACAATTAATTACGATCATAGTTAAGGCTCTAATACACCAAGGTTAGCTTATAGATTTGCAGCTCAGACGCTTAAATAGCGAATAGCATTTATGTAATTAAAGTTATCGTTGGCGGAATTGCACGTCGCCTAACTTCTTCAGTATATTTCCTTTGCTGAGGAAATGATTCATGACCTGGACTAGTCGGCCATCATGTGCATATACAATAATATACAAGTCCACAAGTACAAGTTAACCAAATTATCGGCGCTCCCAGACAGATGAAGTGCCGGTACAGCCGGTGTATGTGCACTCACACTTCTAAATATCTATACTATAAACTATATTACTATATATAATATATAATTATATAATTTATTACATAATATAATTAATATTATAATTTTATATTATATATTATCTTAACTAATATTATAAAGCTGAAGAGTTTGTTTGTTTGTTTGTTTGTTTGTTTGTTTGTTTGAACGCGCTAATCTCAGGAACTACTGGTCCGAATTGAAAAATTCTTTTTGTGTTGAATAGACCATTTATCGAGGAAGGCTTTAGGCTATATAACATCACGCTGCAACTATTAGGAGCAAAGAAATAAAGGAAAATGTTAAAAAAAAACGGGGAAAAAATAACTATTCCACGCGGACGAAGTCGCGAGCACAGCTAGTAATATTATAAAGCTGAAGAGTTTGTTTGTTTGAACGCGCTAATCTCAGGAACTACTGATCTGAATTGAAAAATTCTTTTTGTGTTGAATAGACCATTTATCGAGGAAGGCTTAAGGTTATATAACATCACGCTGCAACTATTAGGAGCGAAGAAATAATGGAAAATGTAAAAAAAAGACGGGGAAAGAACTATTCCACGCGGACGAAGTCGCGAGCACAGCTAGTAAAATAATAATTAAGAAGTTAGGCACGTCTACTACTTAGTGCACGCTGCATTTATCAGAAAACTTATGCGTTGATTAAATTTCTCTTTTCTCTAGTACTTAAAAATAGCTCAGTAAATTACTACTCTGACAATTGAACTACTGCCATCGACACATGACATTCGTGTACAAGAGCTCTAAGAGGAATTTGTAATAGCTCACATACAAGGCATTCTAACATAATGAGTTTGTTTCATATCAATCATGAAATTAAATTGCTCACTTGATGTTCCACGCACTCCGGGCTGTAATCAATTTTAAGTTTAGTATTAGTTAAATTAATTAAGCGCGGTTGCCATCAGTATTTCGTCCATTAGTAATTAATATGGAGGGACTGAACATACCTATTTATTTATTGAACTGGAAGTGGAAAATACGTTACGGAAACGTGTACCTATCTGTGCTCATGTTTTTAACGAAGTTTAATGAAATATTTCCACTTTCATGTGCAAGTTGACTGATTTACATGGAAATATTCGATAGTGATTTTGTGCATGGAATACTACACATTGATTTTGTTATTAAGTATTATAATTTTATTTAGTATCTATAGTACTAGCTTCGGCTTAATTTGTAACTAGATGGGGCAGTATGGCCGAGCGTGGCATGTTTTTTTGTTTTTTTTTTGACTGGATCGGTAGCTCTGTTGGTAGTGACCTCTGCCTTCTGAGCCAAGGGTCGTGGGTTCGATCCCCACACATTACAAACATTTGTGTGCTTGAACATGTCTTGGTCTGGGTGTTTTCTATGTATAATATGTATTTATTTAAAAAAAAAACCGCCAGCAATATTTAAGTGTGTATTGACCCACATACTATACTTACCTATTCCTTCTAACATTACTAAGTAAAGTTCTTCATGGAATTACTTTCTCCAACGCGGGATACAAGAGGGTTAATTTTATTTATTCATACGTATGCCGGTTACGCGTCTAATAATGTTATTACGGAACAGTTGCTAAAGTCAGCTCGTTTGATAAATTGCCTAAGAAATGAATTCAATCTCGAAAGACTTATGAGTAGGTCATACATAGACTAACGTAGTCGAGTGAATTGCTTGTGAAACCCTTGTGTGTTGCATTCTTTCGTAAGATGCCATTTTCTAATGAACGATCTGATGTGAATGACAGTGCTATCTATAACAGAGATTACTAAGTTTCTTTTGATTATCTGGATTAATAACTCAGTTAGGTTTTACACATACCTAATAATAACATTGCGTTTGTTTTTGCAACCTTAATTAAGTGAACACTTAATCATTCTCTTGAGACCTACATTTCCAGATAATATCATGAGCGTTAATTTCAGTGATATATTATTATGAAAATATAATAGGTATCCGAACTACATCATTGTAAAATTAAGGATAAAATCAGTCAGTGGTAAAGTTTGTCAAAGTGAAAGATTGTCAAACATACATCCATACATCCATACATAAATTAAATTGATAAATCTCTCGCCTACATGAGTAGATGTAAGTAATGATGAGTTAATCTATTTTTATGTAAACCCGCGATTAATAACACGGATTTTTTCGCTTTTATAAGTTCCTCAATTTGTTTAATAATTTTTATGTTTTGGAGGTATCCATTTTTACTAAAAATATCACTCTAACAATATTCCAAAAATACCTTTTGTAAGTCTAATGGATTATTTCAGCAATTCACAAACAAGGTATCTTTAACAAACGGTCTATACCGTTCCATTCCATTCTTCTTTCTTTCCTCAACTTATTTGAATAGCACAAAGCCCATCTTTTTCAAATCACGTTATTAGGAGATGTAAATATTTATTCATAATATGCAGATTATTTCGTAAACTTTTCTCTTTTCATAATTTTTGCTTTGGAACGCGTAGTGAATGCAAATACGGCCTTTCAGTGAAGCGCGTTATGATTTGGATTCAAAGCACGTATCTACGTTGGCAGAGGAATATTGTAACTGTATAGGTATTGAAAGGGTCAACGGTTAACTATATCTGGCGTTCTATGTGAAACTGTAGAAAACATCCTACTTTTTTTTATAGTGGCTCGACATAATAGCCTCCCCACGCCCGATGGATAGCGAAAGAGAAGCCCAAGTCGCTGTAACAACCGGCAAGTAACTGGTCAATTACCTGTCAGTTGCTACCGCCATGCCGGCCCAACCACAACCCCCCACGAGCTCCGGAAATCCTACTCACCGGTAGAAACACGACCCAGAGGTCATTTGGCTGCGGTATTCTATAGGCTGGAGGTCCTTCACCGGACGGGCGTCTCAATTCGAGCGAAGTTTCACTATGTCCTACCTCTCTTAAGCACTCTACTTATTAAAAATTAATAAATGAGCCCGAAAATTCGCGTCAATCACCTGTTTCACCAGTTGATGACTGAGGGTATCTCTCAGAACACCCACACTTGAAACAATTTAGTTAACTTTAGGCTTAATGGCACGAATCAGGCATACAATAAGGCGCTCTTACAAATTTCAATTCAATTCATTAATTGCCCGTAAATTAACTGAATTTTTGGTCGGCTGGGTCAATTTCAGAAACGGACTTTTATAAGTATTCTGTTACCGTCATCTGGTACAAACCCCTTAGTACCTACAAACTTAATTTTTGGTTGGTGTGAATTGTCTCTTTAAGATTTCCCACATCGTAGCAAAAAAAAAATAACAATAGAACACATTAAAAATCTATATCGAAACATTTACAAAACCGACTGTCATGTACCTGATCAAGGCACTTTTCAAACTGTACTGCAAATTCGAACGCAATACAGCAACTTTATATCTAACTCATACAGTTGACCTTTCCGAACAAGTTGCATTAATTAAATATAAAACAGCTCGCATACTAAAACAGACGGGACCGCAAAATGACATCTAAATACAACTCCGACGTCACACGTCCTGACGAGGCTTGGTCATAATTAGATTGCACCGCGGTCATGTATCTGACATGTTAATTTTAAACCAAAAGGCTATATTTGCAACGTGTTAGCTATTTTGAAGCCACGAGACTTTAAGCGTGAGGGATGAACGTGCGACGCCTATTAATAATTGCGTACGATAGTTATTTAGGGATCACCTTGAATTTGCTTAGGTGGGTAATAACCCGGCAAGATTAGGAGTTTATGCGGAAACTCTTTGAAAAGTACCACTTACAATCTATTCGTCTGTGGAATTCCCTTCCTCTATCCATCAGACGTTCCCAATCCCCCCCAGTTTTTAAGCTCAGACTAAAATCCCATCTCCTGTCTCGCTAATATCTATCTTCTTTCTTTTTTGTCTTATCTTCTTTAATCCATACCTACTCAAATTATGTCATGTATGTATGTTATATTAATATGTATAATTTATTTATATGTATTCTTATGTATATGTTTATGTCTATACAATTTATATACAAAAAGAACTAGGTATATTATATTTAGTCGCAAGGCCTTCATCATAGAAAAGCTATACGATATGATGGTGATAGAATAAGTGCTTAAGCTACTTACTTTGCAATCGGAGCAATGTATGTGATGTTGTCTGATACTTAACCTTTACAAGGATCTTGATTCATAAGTCAATATAGAAGTTCAAGTTGGTGACACACGTAAGAGAATAAAGTAAACAGCCTATTAAATATGCCCACTATTAAAGGGCGTGAAACGTGTCAGCAAACAATGCGCAAAGTATCTAACCGTGCCTAAGCCGTTGAAAGAGCCATTCAACATCAATAAATGTTCATCAATCAAGAGCGTAGTGGTAGATAAAACATAATTTACTGAATGCCATCAATATACATTAACGTCCGCACATACGCCGAAAATCATTCAATCATTTTATTAACGCCGTTTCTTTTGTGATACATTTTTATTCTTTTCTAAGTTAGGTACACTTTTTTTATTAGTTATGGTTTGCGCTTGGCCACAATACACTACCATAGAGAGCGAACCCAAAATTAAATGTCTCGGGGAACAAAGAATTCGGCAACGAGTATACACACAACACATAAAATATTATTGGGCATACCTAAGCTTTTTAATTTTCATTTAAAAAAAATCGATATAAGTATTACGGGGAATATTAAGCCTCGTAATGCCCAATGTCCTCATATGATATATGATTACTGCAAGGATTCTGTTTAAAAACCTTTACATACTTGCACAAACGACTAACGTAGCGTGTTATCTGTTTTTATTAACCCATATTAGATAGAAAACACACAACATTACGTTCGAAAGCTTATCATATCATTGAAAAGTCGATTGGCAACAATAGCTCATGTCTTCTGGAACGTGAGAAGCTATTCCATAGCGTTTTAGCCAAACAATGCAGTCAAGATTGTGAAAAACAACTAACGACCGATGTTTTGTTAACAAAACGCTATCGTTACTGTTATGGTATCGGTTATGTAACAGTCAGTATCTGCGTAGACATTTATTTATTTGCTTCAGACGTATGAGCTAGTATTGATTGACTGGCTCGATGGCTCATTTGGTGGTGACCCCTGCTCATTTGGTGGAATCAAGGGTCTTGGAGTTGATTTCTATCAGAGACACACATTCATGTGATGAACATCAATTTGTGTTTGTTCCACGTCTGGGTGTTTATATTTGTATTTAAGTATGTATTTGTGCTGCTTTCGTTGTTCTGATCCCCATTACACAAGTGCTCAAGCTACTTACCTTGGGATCGGGGCAATGTATGTGATATTGTCTGATATTTGCTTGTACTACGAGCACTAGACAACTGGTAGATACTTTTTTGTAAATAAATAGGTACATATTATACATAGCAAACACTAGACCAAACAAACAGACATGTTCTGTTTCTGTGCGAGGATCAAACACACTACCCTTGAAGGTAGAGGTCACTACCAAATGAGGCATCATCATCAGCCTATTGCAATCAACTGCTTGAAATAGGCCTCTCCGCTTTGGGCAAACATCTGGAGGCTGCACCTATAATCGCCACGCTGGGTAGGAGTGTTGGCCCCTCGCTCCGGTGACGCTGCTGCCCACCAGTCGGTTGCCAAATGAACCATTGGGCGAGTTAAATACCTAGTTTGAACACACCTTCATTATACATATTCTACAATTACGTATACAAAGCCTACACTTGTATACGTGTTAACACCTTGTAGTCTAAAGAAAGCATTCCCAATGGCCGCTATGCCTACATGCACAGAATCAACAACTCCTCAGAGACTTTCCAACGAAATATTTAACACGACTTGCGCACGCGCATCGAATATTCATTAAAGGGAACAATGGCGGCCGGCAATCATTTTAGGAGTCGGCACTTCGTCTTACCACCCTTCTAATTTAAACTGTAATACGTGTAATTATGGTAGGTTTTGGTGTATCTGGTGCGATGTTTTTATTTTATTTATGGTGTGAATGAATTCGAAATTATGTCAAAGCCATGTTTACTACCTACCTTCAAGAGAGTTTAGTAGGGTACGCATCGATTGGGACTAAAATTGATGTCACTGCGTGTTACTTTCGTTATATTTAAGGAAACTAGCTAAGTACGCAGACATTTAAGTGTACAAGTGCATTATCTGTTCCTTCACTCTCATAATCTGATAGGACATCATCATCAGCCTATCCATTGCTGGACATAGGCCTCTCCAGTTGTTTGAGACTTTCAGCAAATACCTGGAAGCTTTACCCATAATCGCCACCCTGGAACGCGGGTTGCCGATCTCAGGGCGCAGCTTCTCTCTCCGATTACGCTGCCAGTCATCGTTCTGTGGTATTTAGCTACGCCTTCAGTTGTGATGGTTACCTATATCGCCGCCAGTCGGTCGCCAGCGCCTCGTTTGTTATTCCGCAAGATGCACCACGGGCAGGTGAGGTTGGCTTGGAGCGAAAAGATGATAGGCCGCTCCCTTACATCCCTAGTCATCATCATCAGCCTGTAGCAGTCCACTGCTGGACGTAGGCCTCTCCATTTATTTGCCACTTTGGGCAAACACCTGGGAGGCTTCACCCATAATCATCGCCTCGCTGGGTAGGCGGATTGACTCTTTGAGCAAACATCTAGAAACTTTACCCATAATAGCCGCGCTTGGTTGCAGCCTAAGAAGGTAATTTCTAGAAAAACTCGTTTCCAAAGAATAAAGGATAACGTTATCATGTCTTCCCTTTCTCATATTGGTTATAAACGCCTAACCTTTCTTAGGATAAGATGCAATAACCCCGAAGCAAACATTATGTTTGTTAATAAGACCATGTAGCGGCAAATATATTCCATCAGTCGTCGGAGATTTTTTCATAACATCAGTCTATGTGAACCAATATGCCGGTATTGATTTTGGTAGCGGGATGTTCTCATGTGATGTGTTAAGGAATTGAATAAATATCCCTTATCCCGGGATGAAAATGGCATGGTTATTGCTGAACGTGGGGAAATATTGGCTCTTTATGTGTATGCGGCTTGAAATATGTTTGTAGAGAGCGCAAAGCCCGACCGCTGCTGGCGACACCTAACGGATTTGAGACTTATAACCACAGGACACTAGATGCGGCATTAAGACCATTTGTTTCATGTTCTATATTATGCGAAAAATATTAAAAATCTCTATATGTTTAAAGTCAAAGTCACTTTTCGTGTCTGTCAGTCCTTATGTATGCTAAGATCTTTAAAACTACGCAACGGTTTTTGATGCGGTTTTTTTTAATAGATAAAAGGATTTAAGAGGAAGGTTTATATGTATAATGGATATATATAGTAGTGCACAAAAATAAAATATCAAGAATTTAACATCTTACTGAACATATTTTATTCAAAGGGACACTTTGAGTTTACATGACACTTTGTTTGACAGCTGCGAAACAATCGCTATAGAAAGTACATTCCGAACCCGTATTGGATGTGAATCGCTCCTAACTGACGTTTTACAAATTATGCACTAAATTGGTACTCATAGTAAAAGATCTTGCCCGCCATCTAGCACAAACATCATTCCGCCTGTCCGAGGTTCAACATTGCGTTTGCCGAGAATTGCTTTTAGAGTATGAATGATTCCAAAGGTATACATGTGTCATATCATTTTATACTCATCATACGAAAACCACACATTAGGTAGGTACTCTTATGAAATTGATCGTTCGGAATTTATAGCTACGTGCCCTTTATTGCCTCTATAAAAGAGCCATGACAAGAGTCGAAACCAGACCTCAACAATTGGTGAATAAAATTTATTCGACCATAAACGGCCGGTACCGGTGGCTGTGTGTACGTACAATAAATGGTTATATTACAATATCGTATATATGAATCCGTCAGCAATGCTAACTAAACCTTAATGATTGACCCTGATGGTAGATTAGGTAGTCTCTGTCTTCTGAACCAATGGTTGTGTTCAATCCTTTCCCAGGATTAACGTTCGTTTGATGAACTTTTGAGCTTGTTCCGTGTTTGTATTTGTATACAAGTTATGGTATCTACGGCAAACGTAGTATAGGACGCTCTCAGGCCAGGTGGAGTGACGATTTGCCCAGGACGGCTGGCAAGTGCTGGATGCGAGAAACCCAAGATCGATGAAAGTGGCAAATATTGGGAGAGGCCTATGGTCCAGCAGTGGGCTGATGTTGATAATGATGACCCATAACACAAGTGCTAAAGCTTCTTGCTTTGTAATAATGTTGTATCTGATGTTCTTTATAAATAACTGCGCCAGAGAATTTATACTTCAGATCATAGACTGACTGAATGTTCTGAGATTCACATCAACCACCTGGTCTCAGAGTAAGGTTTTCTCTTGTACTATAGGTATCAGATTTAATGGTTTGGACGCCTAATGTTTAAAGATACATATATGGCAAATGTTAAAGAAGAACACGACACTATTATAAATAAACAACAATATCATTGAAAAAGTGAGCAGTGAAGTCGATAAAAAGCTTTGATCCAAAGAATTTATATGAATAAATTCTCGACTAAAGCACGCTTGAAAAATTCATTGGACAACAAGAGGCAATCTCGATGGGTATTGAAGGGCACTAAACAGACGCGGTAGGAGCTTAACGTAATAGAAAACTCACTTTGATATAAAGCCGAAGTTAGCATATTAGTTAGCATATTAATAAATACACAGAGTTGATATACTTTTAAAACTATTTTAGTTTGCATATAGGTAGAGGTGGCCAATTTGATAAGACCAAAGATCTTCTTTACTTAAAAAAACCTTGTGCGATCTATTCATTACGTATTTCTTGATATTAGTATATTCGTCACTATTTCCGTGACTTGAATTACTACGCAATGTAACTACGTACATAATATTAACCAATTTTAAAACTTTTCATTTCTTTGTAAAAACATTTATTATTATTGACTTCACATCACGTCACGATATGACCTATAGACAGAAAAACAAGTCATGCACCATTTCATGAAATTTTGTAACATTTCATGATTTGGGCAATTCCAAGGTAAGGAAATGCGATAATTCCATATACGAGTAAATAGTTCTGATTACTATCCTAGATGTATGTCTGTATACTACTTTCTGTAACTACATAGTTTCCAGAACAATCTAATCCAGTAAAGTAAAATAACAATGTATGACGTTACATACAATAACAAAATATAAAGGATACCCGTTCAGGTAGGTACCCTTATTACATAGAGTGCCTGAACGTTAACGTGGCACTTTAAGAGGGTAACCTAATCCCGTCTTAGATATTACCACTTAGATAGTATTTAAATAGTTTATGCAAAGAGGCCTTAGACCGTTGCTTTCGTAATGCCGTTTAATTAAGATCTCTTGGACTCATTAAGAGATTGGGAGTTCTGTACTAAGGGAAGACCCTAAGCTTGTATTATTCACATTGGCATATCATATCAACATCCTATCGCAGTCCACTGCTGGACATAGGCTTGTCCAATATTTGATAGATCTTGGGCATCGCATTCAGCACATCCATTGGCATTTCAATACTACGGGAAGTACCAAAAACGATTTAAATAATAACTATTAATAACTATTTCTATCGAATCTCAGTCACAGCGCCAATCTCCAAGAAGACTTGTCAAGTATATACTTGTATTGTATCTATATAGATATCAAGGTCTGAAAGTGTGAGCGCAAACTTAGATGCACTCATAATTTGATGGGACGTTAGTTCGAACGACTGGAAATAGGTCAGGCACAGGACTAATGGCTTGATGTGCTTTCCGATGTACAGGGGTGTATGTCAGCCAGCTGCTTTTATAGTTTATCACCATCATCATCACCTAAGGTAAACGTCTGGAGGATATACCCATATTCGCAGGCGGGTTGACGATTGGTGGGCGTAGTATCTCGCTCCGGTGACGCTGCTGCCTGTCATCGGTCTGTCGTATCGGCCTTGAATTGTGATGGTAATACCGCCACTAGTTTGTTGACAGCGCCTCGTTTGTTATTCGGCAGGATACACCACGGGCAGGTGAAGTTGGCATGGAATGAAATGATGATACGCCGCTCCCTGACATCCTAGCCTTTAAAGATGCTGGCACTTTTAATTTCAGAAAAAAACACCGTAACTAATTTTTATAATACAAGTAAAATGAAAGGAAATGGAAAAATTAAAATAAAAATCTGAGCCCAACACACGATTAAAAAATTACTTGCGCGGGTTAAACAAAAAACGTAAAAGTGTAAAAGCCGAGGTAAATACATAATTTGGAGCAACGCAGAGGGCTCTAGAGAAATCGCGAGAATTTCCTTTCGGAAGCCGTGCCGCCTCAATAGACGCTCACAACCGCGCATTCATCTCAAGTATTTATGTGCACAGTTATATTATTATAGTATAAGCGGTGTTAAGTATTTCAGCTGTGTAGGGGATCCATCGTTACATTATTTTGAAATTTTTAATATAAGAAATAATACATACATAATATATACCTCTAGACACGAAACAAATACAAAGTATGTTCATTACATTATTGTTTGGCCGGGGAAGACGTCAAACCCTCAACTCTTGATTGAAAGGGCAGGTGCCAGGCACGAAATTTTTCCTTAGATATGTATAATTCTAGAAATAGCTACTAAGGAGGTTAGATATTGGTACATTTCATAGTTCCAATTGGATCATAAAACACCCAAACCCAATTTAGACTGGGTTTCCTTAATTGGTCCACCGAGAATCTAGACAAAATCTTCCAATCCTCACACTATACTAGAACGCCTTATTCAATATGCCATGTTGAATATTTTGTTTAGATATTCTAAATCATCAGCTCCATTCTGCACTTTATATGGGTAGACCTACCCTTACATAACATTCCATCATCCAACTACCTTTATCTAGGCCGTACCATTACCGAAGCTATTTTTACACCCCGGTCTGTCCTAAAACACGAATCGAAAAGCGTTTCGCAAAATCAATTTGCGGCGTCAAGATTCCCTCGTCCCATTTTCTAGCCCAGTATTTCTGTTACATTAAACTTTCATGGGAAAGAACATTGTCTCGAACGGTTGAAATTCTAATACCAATAACAATGGTCAATAAAAAGAGATCATGCCGTAAAATAGAATGACATGAAGATAACGAACACCATTGAGTTTTAAACGCTTTTTGCCTTGACCTTGTTCGTTGAATCTGTAAAGGATCCTTACGTTAAAATTAGATTATGGCAATAAAAATCGTTAAATGTTATTTTTAGCACAAATAAAAATCAGAAAGGGACTGGTCCCATTCGAAGGTTTTCTCACACAAATGTTCATAATTCACACGAACGTCTGTACCGGGTTGTGATCGAAGTCACGGCTCTTGGTTCAGTAGGCAGGGTTCACTACTAAAATAGCCACCAAAAGTCAGTTGAAAGTTTTCCAGTACGAAATAAATTCCTTTCTTACTAAGTAAAATTCCAAATTTTCAAATTCCTTTCTTACTAGGTATACTAGTAATTTTCGTCGGTATGGTTTAAGGATTTAGAAAAAGAGCACTCCATCTCATCGGACAGCAGCGTTCACCTGGGTACAAATAAAACCTACTGCGGTTACCAACCAAGCAAGTGGCAAGTGCTGGATGCGAGAAGCCCAAAATCGACCTAAGTGGCGAACATTAGGAGAGGCCTATGTCCAGCAGTGGACTGACACGGGCTGATGATGATGATGAGGTTACCAACCGGCCTGAAAAGTGTGTTATCTAAGGCAAACTCCCTGAAATGGCAATTGGTTGTTGGCGGAGGCCTATGTCTAGCTCTGGACGTCTTAAGGCTAATGCTGTTGGCATCACATACATCCCACCAAAACATTCTGTAAAAAACTAGCCAAGTCTCGTTGCTGCTTGTTAATCTCTAAAAAGTTATGAAATCTAGACAAAGTCGTGCCAAGTCTAAGGTTCCTTACTGCGATTTCTTTATTATTATAGTTAATGGTGTGTGACTTGGCCGTTGAACATTATTTGCGATGGCACGGCCGATTTTGTATCTATCGTTGAACCTGAATATGTAAGTACATACCTATAATGTACCTACCTACTCAGTTACCTACGTTATTAATTTTACCTTGACTCTCAAGTCACAATTGAATAATTGCCAACTATACTAAATGAGTCGTCGAATGTTAATTGATTAAGTGTATTAGTTAATAAAATAATTAGATTAAATTTTTCCTTCCCCTTTAATCGGAAAGCAGAAGTAGATAATAATGTAAGGTTGATGCGCACTTCCGAATGTGCAACAAATAAATTAAAATGAATGCTCCAGACAATTTTAACCAATCACCTCAAGCTAAGCTTTTTCTTTGTACTAAATACCAGAGGATGACGGGAAGCGTCTTCCAAAACACAAATTCTCGAGATAATTTGCCTCCTTAATTTGCCCGACGCAGCATCGAACCCGGTGCCCAAGAATCGTCTTTGCTTTTTAGCCTAGCACTCTAACCCTTGCGCTATCGAAGTAGCCCAAAATAACATAAACATAATTTTCAAAGCTGTGAGAAATTTAAGTTTTCAGGAACTTACAGCTTTTAGATAGTACAATTCTAAAAGCAAAGTACTTCACCGTACATTTGTTTTTTTTTACGCGGTTTTGTAATAAAAATCGCTAAAGTAGATTAAAGCAGAATAGGAACGAAACAGTAATTACATTTAAAAATCAGAGTAATAATATCTTGAAAAATAAAAGTGTGTATCCTATTTTGCCTTGTAAAGCCCAGTATTTATTTCTTTTTCACATTACGTTGGCATTAACTGGTAACTTGATATTCTGTTTAGCACCTTTTCGTCGAATATCGTAGCATACATAATTGAATTTACGAATGGAAATAAAAAGAACCCAGGTGCAAATTATGGTAATAAATGTTGGAAGCGTTAAAATTAAATTCAGATCGAAAGGTCATCAAAATATGAAAATTTGTTAAATTTTTGATGGAGAAATACTTATTATCTGAATACTTTTGTTCTTATTGAATTCTTATAATAAACATAATTTAAAACATTATACCTAAAATTTACGCTAATAGAATCATCTTTGTACTTCGCAGCTGAAGTCCAAACGTAGCTCAGAAGTTTTATTGGATTACTTAAAAATAAATTCTCTGATCTGTAACGTTATTTAGTATGACATTTTCTTTTTTATCGAATTATTTTAAGAAATCATTGAATGCCTCTGGTCGGGATGTAAGGGAGCGGCTTACCTTCTTTTGGCGGTTATCGCGATCTCTCCTAGACAACGGCCTTTGGATAGAGAATAATTAAAACACGCATTGTACCTATATGTGATGTTACCTGATATTCCTGCTATTTGCATTCCATACCTAGTTTTTTTATTGAATCAAAAACATTGCAGGTGCGGGTTATTCTTGTTAAATCTCGCGATTTTGTCCATCCGTTCCTTTCACTACCTGATTATTGTTCTATTTCCTAACAAGGTGGAACTTAGGCAACTGAAATTGTTCAGTAGAATAATAGGGCTTACTACTTCCCATCAAGTTGTTACAAACTTGATGGAAAGTAGTAACTACATGGTACCTTTGGCTTCTTTGGGCATTACAGGCCGGAACCTTCAACTCACATAACGTGCAAACTTCGCTCTAGCTCACTTGATTTTGAAGAAAAAAACAAACTTTTCCCATCTGAAAGTTAAGTGCCCACTTACTACGTCAACATTAGTTAAATCGGTACATTGAGTGTTACAACTTTTAGGTTTTTAAGGCTAGAGTGAATAGGCTTTATATAAGTAGGCATGCTCCATCCTAGACCACATCATCACTTAACATCAGGTGCGATTGTGGCATTGTGGTCCAATGCTTTCTTAGAATTAAATAAACGGCTCACAATCCTTCGACAGTTTATAATCTCGCAAGATGGATTATAATCTCATGATATTTACAATTTTATGATTTATGGGGATATAAGGGAGCGGCCTATCATCTTTTCGCTCCAAGCCAACCTCACCTGCCCGTGGTGCATCCTGCCGAATAACAAACGAGGCGCTGGCAACCGACTGGTGGCGGTATAACCATCACAATTGAAGGCGTAGCTAAATAAAGACCGGTGACGGGCAGCAGCGTCACCGGAGCAAGAAGCTACGCCCTGCGATCGCCAACCCGCCTGCCCAGCGTGGCGATTGTGGATATATCCTCCAGATGTTTGCTCTAAGTGGCGAACAACTGGAGAGGCCTATGTCCAGCAGTGGACTGTAATAGGCTGATGATGATGATGATGATATTTACAATTTTACGGTGGCATACATATAAAGATACATTTATAAAGAAACGCAACAGTAGCCGTTCATGTAATATTGTCTCCTAAAATAGAAACTGTAGGTATCATCAATATCAAAAGGGAAATGGGAATAAGGTAAAGAATGTGTAACAGAGACTGTGGAATGCTTTTGGGAAATCATAGACAAATTTGGAGTAGATACCTGTCCCTGTTGTGAAATTGAGTGAAGTCAAAGACCTTTCGGAGGCACTCAGATCAAAGTATGGATTATTATAGTACAAAGTGACTCACCTAGATACCCGTCTATAGTACAAGGTTGGTTACCAAGAGTCGTATAAAAGATTAAAAAAAGATGAAAAAATCATAAAAAATTACAGACATCATCATCATTGTCATCATGGCCTGCTTGCAAACGGCCACTGCTGGACATAAACCTTTTTTTAAAGGTGAATGCATTTTGCACCTTCACGCCGCCCTTCGCCCTTCGGAATTCGGCTTGGTGTGTGGGGACTCACACCTCCCGCAAAGGAAGGGCATACCCACTAAATCCCCCTATGTCGCCGTGGGCAACAACTTGCAGGGACTCGGGTAGCGCCGAAGCATACGGCCGCGTCCCTGCCTGCCCTGGCCAGCCGCAGATGACAAGCGGCCGGCACTCCTGGTCCGGGGAGGAATACCTTTATAGATATGCTGGGCATAGACCTTTTTTTTTTTTTTTTTTTAGAGGGGAATGCATTACGCACCTTCATGCCGCCTCCGGGGGGAGTCGGCATGGTGTGTGGGACTCACACCTCCCAAAATGAGAGGGCATACCCACTAAACCCCCCTGTGTCGCCAGTGGGCAGCAAATGGCAGGGATACGGGTAGCGCCGAAGCATACGGCCACATCCCCGCCTGCCCCAGCCAGCCGCAGATGACAAGCGGCCGGCACTTCTGGTCCGGGGAGGGCAAATACCCCTACCCCCGGCTTCCGGGGAGCGTTTGAGTGCGCCCCGGGCGGACCTCGTGCAACGGTGTGGCTGCACCCACCACACCATTACGCCCCATTGAGTGGTTCGCGCCCCCGCGCTTACCACTCGGAGCACGGAGGAGAGGCTCAGAGGGCATACGATGCGTTGTATGCCCTCCGGCGACGCCCAGGCCGGGGGCGGCGTAGAGCGAGCGCGTCTGCTGCGGCCTCACGCTCTCTTTCCGCCGCCTCCTTCTGCGAGATCACTGTCTCGCAGAATGCGAGCATCGCTCGCCAGGTCTCCTCCGACGCCGTCATCTGCCGCAAGAGTTGCGGCAGATCGAGGTCCTGTGCGACAGTGACGAGGACGGAGCGCTCACTGGCCCAGGCAGAGCAATGCTGAAGCGTATGCTCTGCCGTGTCCTCCGAGCCACTGTCACAATGACGGCAAAGAGGATCGGGCTCTCTCCCGATCCTCCATAGGTACCGGCCGAAGCACCCATGCCCTGTAAGGACCTGGGTCAGCCGGTACGTCACCACCCCGTGAGGGCGCCGCATCCACTCTTCCAAGATGGGGCCAATGGCCTGAGTGGTGCGGCGCCCCCAGGGGGCGGCCTCGAGGCGCTCACGCCATACTGTGAGCGCCTCTGCCTCAACGGCCACTCTTTGCGCCTCGACCTCGACGGGCGCTGGCCGGAGGCCCCGCGACCGCTGCTCGGCTCGCCACAGATAAACTGCGGCGAGTACAGCAGCGTCCAAGTCCCATGGAAGGGACCCGGCAATCGCGGTGGCGGCATCCGCGGATATAGTTCTATATCCGCGGATGGCCCTCAACGCGAGAGGGCGCTGAGCCCTCCACAGCGCTCGGGAGGTCTCCATCGTAATGGCGCCAGCCCAGACCGGTGACCCATAAGGGGCCATCGATCTGAGGACGCCTAGATAGAGCCGCCGACACGCTGCAGAGGGCCCCCCCACATTGGGCAGCAGTCCGCTCAGTGCGCCTGCCGTCCCCGCCAGCTTGGGCCACAGCTTTTCAAAGTGGCCCCGAAATGTCCACCGCCCGTCGAGCCACAATCCCAAATATTTTAGGATTGTGCCGACGGGAATTCGCACGCCTTCAACCACCACTACCGAGTCGGTGGGAGGCGCGCGCCGAGGCCCATGGAAACATAGGGCCTCGGTCTTTTCTAGGGCCACTTTTAGGCCCAAGGCGCGGATTCGACGGATGCTGGACATAGACCTCCCCTAATGACAATTTATAATTTTAGGCATTTACCTTAGCCACAACTAGGAATTCCAATTCCACACTGTTTCCAATCCCGCGGGATTTAAGCTGAATTGACTTCGTTACAGCGGGATGCCGCGGGATTTCGCATACCTAGTTATATTATAGTTATTTATGGAATTAAAAAATCATCTTTTAGGGGAGAATTGTCATTTAGGGGAGATTTGTCACCACGCTTGGCAGGCGGATTCACCGGAGTAGGTTTTATTTGTGCCTAGGCGAAGGCTGGAATTCTGCTGCCTGGTTCCTGATATTAGTCTTAGTCGTCTTCTACAACATCCACGGGATGAGATGGGAGGTCCTATTCTTAATCCGGAAACCACACGGATGACGTACTTTACCTCATAATCTTCCATTCCATGTATTGTTTTTGATTTCCCTACTAGCCGTAAACAGTAGATACCTTTTTATCCAAACCTATATTATCTATTGTAGCAGGTGAGTTTAGTTCGTGACGTCACGCATCCTGATCAAAGACCCTGAATTTCCCGCGGGCACTCAACCGGAATCCAGCCTTCGACACTAGTATACGTAGTGACCTTCGAATGATAGTACTATCACTATTTATAACGCTTCCTCGCTACGCCAGGGGACCCCTGGCTTACATATTTCTGTATATAAATATGTAAAATGAGAACGGATTGTGTATATACGTAGTTTGATGGATTTTTTTGCGAAAAAAAGTAACAAAACATCCATCCAAACAAGCTTTCGCATTTATACGAGTAGGTAACTAGCTACAGCTTACATCCCTTTCGTAAATTTTAGCATATGATAATACTAAACGCGATCTCTTGAAGGCCCGTCCATAAGATGCCGTGACTTTCCATTAACGAAGAAAAGTTTAATAATAATGTTTTATTATATTAAAAGATCAACGAACTACAACCACGTTTGACCTTTCTAATTAACACACTTCATCATAATCAGCCTATAGCAGTCCACTGATGGACATAGGGCTTTCCAGTTGTTCGCCACATGAAGCAAACATCTGTAGGCTTTGCCCATAATAGCCACACTGGGCAGGCAGGTTGGCGATCGTAGGGCATAACTCCTCGCTCCGGCGACGATGCTGTCCGTCATGGGCATGGAGTATTTAGCTATGCCTTCAATTGTGATAGTTATACTGCCACCATTCGTTTGTTATTCGGCAGGATGCACAACAGGCATGTAAGGGTCGAAAAGATGATAGGCCCCTACTCCCTTACATAACCTCAAGTCTTATAAAACGTTATTTAATTGGATTCCCGTTTTATTTATTTATTCAATCCTTTTTTGCATAATAAAGAGTAGATTCCGATTAGGCATTCTCAAGATAATTTGATCAAACTCATATTCAAAATTTCTTAGCACCATTGAAATTTTCTTCACTTCCCGTTAAGGGTCTAAGGAACCTTCAGCTCTCTCCTAACCAACAAAGGACACCTCCACTTAACTCGAGTACGTACAAGATCGGCACATAACTTACAAGTAAGCCCAGTCGTTTGCACAAAACCCAACTTCTCAAGAACTTAAGTGAGGCAAGCACTTAAGCACGGCTATCGATTAGGGCCTAAATAAAAGTGGAGAAAAGTACTTAAGTAAATTGATGTAGGATATACACTTGATTACAAAGCGCTTTTAAACGTGTGGGCTTAAGTATAATGAAGTTGGAGCCTTTTGGAAACCTTAAGAAAAGTCTTTGATATCACTCAATAAACGTTCGGACATTTTTTTAACTGACTGGCAGCCTACGGCATAGGCCCGCGTGAATACTTTAATAAATCATAGCCTTTAGCGTTAATCTGATAATAAATGATGTATAAAAGTTTGATTATAATCCGTTTAGTAGTTATTGCAAGAAAGTATAACAAATCCATCCATCCAAACAAACTTTTGCATTTATAGGTAACTAGCTGCAGCCGACGGATCTGCCCGTGTAGATATTTTTATATTTAATCTAAGCCTATGTGTTAATGATGTATCAGCTATTTTGCAGTATGGTGTCATTAAATTTTGTTCAATAGTTTTAACAGGAAAGAGTAGCAAACAAACATCCAAACAAACTTTCGCATTTAAAATGCAACCAATGCAATAATAGACAAGTGACTCATTTGGCAACTTGCCTGGTGCCGCAGCGACTTGGGCTATAAAGTCTCTAGTGTTAATTCTCAAGACAGTGACTTCACACGTAACTCCATACCAATAGCAAAAGAAAAAAGGAAAGTAAACCGATATGCAAACAAAGTTAAACAAACAACTCCACGTATTGAATACCGCAAAAAGTAAATGATTAATCAGTGCACATAAAAGAGTGCCCATAATTATTAACGGGCAATTTATGATCTCAAATAATGGATCTATTCAGTAATGTGACGTTTCATTGCACCCGTGGGATAGGATAAAGTTGTGTGGTATCTACAATAGGGTTGTTATAGGTGGGATTTTGTTCGTGTGGTATCCGAATTTCTTATAGAAAACCATCTCGAAGAAAACGACTAAGGGAATATAAACAGCATTAGTGTTTCGTCATCATCATCAGCCTATCACAGTCCACTGCTGGTCATAGGCCTCTCCAGTTGTTCGCCACAGGGCAAAGATCTGGAGGATATACTCATAATCGCCACGCTGGGCAGGCGGGTTGGCGAACGCAAGGCGCAGCTTCTCGCTCCGGTGACGCTGCTGCCTGTCACCAACCGGCCTGCCAAACGCGTTGACTAAAGGCGGATTTATATTAGTCTGATGTGTTGTGACGTGACGCGTCAGAACGTTATCGGTTTCATACATTTACACAAGCCATCACAACACAATACGTATTACTAGTATGAACGTTATACTAAATGTATGAAAACGATACCGTTCTGACGCGTCACGTCACAACATATCAGACAAATATAAATCCGCCTTAAGGCAAATTCCCTGTGGCCTATTGCTTATAGGGGATTTTGGAAGATATTGGGAGATTGACGGTTTGCAGGCTGAAGCTCCCTGAACCTGAACCCCTTTATTAAAACTTTGCAAACGATAACTAATGGAAAGTTCATGCTTTAGTATGTTTTAAGAGTGAATGTTGTTCCGGGAACAGTTTTTATTCATATAAATATAGAATACTAGCTGCTGCCCGCGGCTCTGCCCGCGTGAATATTCGTATAAAACATAGCCTATGTGTTAATCCAACGTTTAAGCTATATTACTGTAAAGTTTCAATAAAATCTGTCCAGTAATTAGTGCGAAAAAGAGGAATTCAATTCGAAAATCCATCATTAGTAGGATAGGATCTATCTTTTTTTCATAAGTTTTTTATATTTCGGTTATCGGACATTTTCGGATACGCAGTTGTGGAACATCCCTAGGTTACAATATGTTGTGCCCGAACGTATCTTACGATATACGATGTTCATGTAAGCTCGGTTAACTGAAATAAATGCCGATGTATACGGGGAATATTTATTTTTGTTTGTTGCAGGTACCAAAGCAACCTTATTTTAAGAGAAAGCAGAGAAGGTAATTAGATAAAATAGGATAACTAGGGAAATATCATGTAAGCAAATGGTAAGGATTCGTTTAGACTTACTTTTTGCATTCTTGCTTCATTGATTTATTTAATCGTTAATCGTTTTGTTTGTTTGTTTTATCAAACGTAGTCGTACTCGTAATAGTCTCTTTAAAGATTCATTGTTTTTTGTCAACTTTATATACTTACTTACCTATCACTTCACTAGCTTTTACCATCGACTTCGTCTGCGAGGGTACTTCTGATGTATGTATAGACTATATCATTGTAAGGTTTGAATAAAATACGTCTATTGTTTTTGCGTAACTTACACATATCGAGCCCATACAATCTTTCGCATCATTATCTTCAAGTATCTTTCGAATTAGAATCGTATCCCTTCTCCGTAGCACTTAATGTGTCGTAACAACAGAACGACCCTCAAATTATGGTGACGACATAAAAGATAAGCTCAAAATAACCCGAATACAGCCACTTAAAATAGAAGAGTTCCATACCTAAACAAAGGCGATTAAACAGAATGCTTGAAGCACTCTCTCACGGTGTCACAGTGAAAATATAAGCAGTATGTCGAATAAACTAGTGGCGACACCTAGTTCACGATCGTTAAAATAAAGAGATAATTGCTTTCGAGAACCTTTAGAAACTATTAGTTATTACAGGAACATAACTATCTTTTTCAAACGTTAGGAGTGCATTTCCGGAGTCTGAAACGGTTCGCTAACAGTCGATTGTTCCATGAACGTTTGACCAACAGAATCTTTCGCCCATTAACTTTTCGCCCAAAAGACATTTGACCCATGAACTGTTCGCCAACAGAACGGTAGGTCAGTGAACGTTTCATCAACAGAATCTTTGGCCCATTAACTATTCGCCCAAAAGACCATATCCACTGTGCAGTACCGATGTAAGGGGAACCTGGGTTATATGGGGCTTACTCCTATCTGTAATTTTAAATTTTTCAAATTCGTCTAAACTTCCTCAAGTTTCTAATTCGAAATTCCTTAATTACCACCATCACTTTAGTATGATATAAACAGTTAAGATACTGCTTTTGGTTACTCTGTGGTATGGAGGGACGCTAAGTGGAGTACCTACTCAATCGATGACAGATTAATGTACTCGTAAAATAAACGAGCTGAACCAAATGACCAACCGCCCTTAGTTCAGCTTCATTTGATTCGGAACGAGTTTTTCAAATTAAAAGTAATGAAATTTTATGGTTAATTACAATTCTGCCGGTCGTAGGTATTAAATGGTCAGTTTTATAGCAATTGCGATTCTATTATATTACCTAACTGTACTTGCTTATGTATTACTAGCTGTGCCAGCGGCGTCGCTCGCGTGGATATCGGGTTTCAAAAATAACGGACTTCCATATAATACCCATCTATACCTTGTGCCTAAGTTTTAAGTTAGACCTCTAGCAATACATTGGTGAAAACCGCATTCAATTCTATGCAGTAGTTTTCGCGCGTTCAAACATACAGGTTTAAATTTCTCGCGTTTTTCTAACACTTCCCGTCACTGCTCCGCTCCTATTGATTGTAGCGTGATGAAAAGTATCCTATAACCTGCCCAGGAGTATGAAGAATAATTGTACCAAGTTTCGTCAAAATCTGTTCAGTAGTTTTTTTTTCTATAACGAACATACAGACAGACAGACAGACAGACAGACAGACAAAAATTTTACTGATTGCATTTTTGGTATCAGTATCGATCACTTATCACCCCCTGATAGTTATTTTGAAAAAATATTTTATGTACAGAATTTACCTCTCTACAGATTTATTATAAGTATAGATATACACATAATTATATTAAAATGAATGAAGAAGAATAAATGTTTTTAGCGCCTGTTAAGGTACTTTCGCAGGTAGACAAGTAGGTTTAACTTTATAACGAAATGATTTGAATTCATAACATATTCATCTGTCTCAGTGACACATACAAATTTTTTTATTTTACTAGTATGCCATAGAGTACAAACACAAGCACTTTATCAAAATTCACATCCTGTTTTACACTATTATGAATTCACAGCAACTTCAACTTTGAAATTTTGTCAAGCTTTAATTTTATTATAACCTTCTTAGGTGCAGCCATCTTTTAAATGGATGGGCAAAGTTTAGAAGCAAAGTTTGCGTTGTCAACGAGTCTGGACATTTACATTAACTGAAATTGGATATTTTTAAAAGCATAAGTAATTTGTTATTCAATCAGATATCATTCCGTTTACACAAGTTGAAAATGTACGGTGCAGTATTGAGTTGAAATTGGCTAGAACTTTATTAATTACGTGAGATTGTTTTCAAAAGCTGTTTACTTTATTTACTTACTGGAAATCTAATTGCTAACTTCTCGGAACTTAATTAATTTCGTGTTAAGTTTCGCGAAATTTTGGCAGGCTAATTGTCAGTCATCACTTATCAGAGATCTTATAATGAAACAGCATGGATTATTCTCTTGGAATATTATAAATAGCCCAAGAAGTTTAGAAGTGCCACGCTGGTGGATGGGGAAGTAAGGGAGCGACCCATCATCTTTCGTGGCGATTATGGTTGCATCCCCACATGTTCGGCCAAAGTGGCGAACAACTGGAGAGGCCTATGGACTATTGGACTGAGATTGGCTGATGATGATGATGCCACGCTAGACACAGCGCCATCCCTAACGAAGCCAAAGCTACTACTGGGTACTAGACAACTGACAAACTTACTTATATACCTACTTTTTTATAAATGTAAATAAATACTTATTACATAGCAAACACTCATACAAACAGTATTTATTTGTACTGTGCGGGGATCGCACCCGTGAACTATGTCAAAGGCAGTTTTCATTACCACTAAACAAATGAAATCAAAGTCGTCTAATTATCTATTTATAAATATTGTATAAGTTATTAACAGCATAATCTTTTTATTCTGAAGCCGTATACTTTAATGAACAAGTAACCCTCGTTTGACCAGAAAAGATTATAAAGAATAATAAATCCTTCGCTGAAATAAAAACCGACTTGTTATACAAAACTGAAAAAGTAGGTCCAACTAATCAAGCTTTCAAAAGTATGAACTGTTTCTGAAACTTAATCAGCTTTAAAAGTAATGTAAAAATAAAAATTAGCCCTACTTAGGGGCTAAATAGAATTGGAAGCAAACTTTTGCCTTACTAAATGTATTTATTGACAGAACTTTTTCAGGGCTGAGAAGGAAACTTGGTAGTAGAAGTTTCTTTATTGAATTTTTTATGGTCGTCCAGTGGAAATCTCGGAGAACTTTTTAAATTCTTTAGTTAATACTTTGACTGCCGAGAAACTAGACACAATAGAAAAACTATTGTTTGTCGGTCACCGGTGACCGTCATGGCGCTCAACGTGTTAACCAACAAGTTAGAATATCTATGCTTATCTCGGAAATAGTAACGAATACGTGAATATTTCATTCGAAATCCAATTAATTACGCAAAATGAGATTTATTAGGAGAAATTAGGATTGCTATTCGATCCTTAAGGCAACTTAATTTATGTCTAATTTTCAATACAAATGATCGTAGACACCGATTTGGAAAATCATCGAATAATTATCGGCCTAATTGAAAAGCCAAACAATATTTATACATGCAATGTTACAATAATAACATCAGACTTAATTAAATTAAGTAAAGTGATTGAAGTGTAGTAAATTAATCAAGATTACATTTTCTAGGACATTACGGCCGTCTGCGTCAGATATTAAATTAAATTACGAGATTAACTAGTTTTTAACCGACTTCGAAAAAAGGAGGAGGTTCTCAATTCGTCTGTATGTATAATATTTTTTTTTTTTTTTATGTATGTTCACCGATTATTCCGTCAATTATGGATGGATTTCAAAAAAATTTTTTTTGTTCGACAGAGGACACTTCCGAGGTGGTCCCATTATCACCAAGTCAGGGTCTGATGATGGGATCCTAGAGAAATTGAGGGCAACAACCGAAAATTGTATGCTCATTATGGTGTTTTTGTTACGTAATCATATTTTACTCAGGTATATGCTTCCGGGCGTCAACATCTGGTGCTGATGATGAAGCCACAGAACTCCTTAACGGTTAGGAGTTAGGGGACAGTACTGACATTGGTCGATATTAAACTAGGTAGTTGTATGTACTTATGCAGGGCTAAAATAGGGCAGGTGATTTGGTAAGTGATATGCTTGATTCTAGATCGCAAAGTCTTCACTTGACTTAAAGCAAAATTTTTCATTCCTAAGTAAAACTCTTAAGGACATTAATTAGCCCTTATTCAAGGTCACAGCACATTAACGCAACTAAAAATAGAGAAATAAAATTATTTTAAAAAAAAAATTAAACCGACTTCAAAAAAAAAACACAAACGACCAAAACCAAAAAGCGATAAATAACGTAAGTAATTCTATCCTTAATACATAATTATTTAAATATTACAATGATCACTTATTTTTGAAGTCGGTGCCAGCCAAACAAATAAATGTATCTATATTGTCGTGGGGATTTGCCGGCCGCGCGCGTTAGGTACCTAGAGGCTGGCACCGACTTCACAAATAAGTGATCATTGTAATATTTAAATAATTATGTATTAAGGATAGAATTACTTACGTTATTTATCGCTTTTTGGTTTTGGTCGTTTGTGTTTTTAGTCATTATCGTTAACGATTAGGACCTAGCCTAGATCAAAGAGCCTTAATATTTCCATAGAAGATTAGGTTAAGTATCAAATAATTTCGACGAAACGAGTTAGTTTCTAAAATATCGGGAAAGACGTGGTTTCCTTCAAGCACCTCCTACTTACCCGAATTACTTAATCCTTAAACTCATCTGCATTGAACTATCAATCCTAACAACTACACCGCATAAGCAGTAATGTATTTTGTTTTGTAGAACTGGAAAATCCTGAATGTGACTCTCGACAAATTGAGTTACTCATGATTTATGAACTGGTAATTGCATTTCGGCTTTATCCCGTGGCTTTCCCGCTTTAAAGCCGACAGGAGGGTGTGATCACGTTGACAACTTTTATTATATAGACGCCCAGTACCCACCTACAGAGGACCACAGTATAGGTCGATAGCAGTAAACCTCAGGCATTGTTTAAGCATGTAACAAGTTTGGTATTTTAGTAGGAATACCAAATCTCCTACGAGACCTTCAATTAGTGCGGTTTTTAACGAAAAATCATGGTCTCTGCTTCTGTGCGTCGTTTTAGATAGTGACGTCTTTATTTCTATGTGTATGACAATATAGACAGATACATATAATATGTACGTACATGCTTCGCACTTAAAAATTGTTGCAGTAATTAAATAAAAAAGTTGGACTTTCTCTGTACTCCGCAATGAATTGTAAAATTTTTCATTATGTGCGTTAATACGAGTAAATCACCTAAATCGGAGGCTTTGCTTAATGAAGATAATACAAGAAGTGTAGAGTGCTGGTTTCTTATTCATTCCCGCACCGACTTTAGCCTCTCCTTTGCCTTCCATCAGAAGAAGTAAGGCTAAGCTGTGCTACTATACAAGTTCATTACGATAAAAACAAGAGTGCATCTCTGTCATTCTCTTCATTGTGTCATAATCGAATTGCGCTATTGGCTTGTGAATGCTTCTCGTTACTACGGTTATAGGAAATGCAGGCGTGAACGTGTTAAAGTTTGTTTTGTTTTATGCTTGACAGCTTTTCAATTGAATGAACTAGTGTACGTTTATACTGTGTTTTGTGCAATAAACAATATCTATCTATCTACGTATGGCCGAATATACTTTCTAGTACTGAATTTAAAATGAAGAGATAAACTTGATAGATAATTTAGAGCCGTGAATTATGATAATATAAGCTTATTATTTTCTGGCTATCAAGACAAACTAGTGATCATCAGGCGTATATTTCCTGAAGTCGGCAAATATATTTTCGTCTATAAATGTTTTATAATATTTTTCTTCTTCTATCGAGCAGAAACGCACCTTAACACCCCGGGTCTCTTGAAATAGTCTTAGTATTACAATTAATATTACGGTAGCGTTAACATCACTTCGGTTTTCTGACGT
The DNA here is from genome assembly GCA_031163375.1 of Conogethes punctiferalis. NCBI lineage: Eukaryota > Metazoa > Arthropoda > Insecta > Lepidoptera > Crambidae > Conogethes > Conogethes punctiferalis. Next base: position 9,373,425 of record CM062090.1, on the reverse strand, counting down.
CGTGACCCTGATTCCATCCCGTGAAGGGTGTTTCTAATCCAACTTTATTAAGCATGTAAGATACACTCATCAGCCCATAATATTACATATTGCAGGTTCTTTCTATTTAAATCTGAGACTAACTGTATGTATATATAGTAAGGCATGGTACATTTAGGTATTATGGTCTATTACAGTATCTTGTTTACCCCAACGCTTGACGGTTCTGCGACTGATATGGCTAGCCCACTGCCACTTTAGCTTGCTAATCTGGTGAGCTATGTTGATGACTTTGGTTCTCTGTCGGACCACTTGATTTTAGTTTCGATTCCGTTCAGAAACGCGGGCATTCCATTCGCTACTTTAAACTTACGAACCAGTCGTAGGAATATATAAAGTAAGAGATCATAAAAGAGGACATTATAATTTTCCTGGTGTCAAGACTCGAATGCGCTTTCTATCTCCCTTTGGAAAGAAATTCATCTATGCTCTTTTTACCGCATTTCAATACGATACAATATTCTACCACAGTATCTGACAACAATATTTTGAATCTGTCTATCGAAACATATACTTACCTACGCTACGTTCAAGCATGTTTGACTTCTCTCCTATATGCTTCGATCCCGGTGCCGGGATTATAAATTAATCCACTCCGATGAAGCAAGCTACCGGTTTTAACTGAACGAAAATCACATTTCAGAAGCAATGACAGTTCATATTTTATTGCTTCGGTCCATTTTTCGACATTGTTTACTATGACGTATTTATAAATGAAACAGTAACTGTGTGTAATTTTATATTTTTTAACAGACTTAAAAAAAGCAGGAGGTTCTCAATTCGGGTGAATTTTTGATATCATAGGCTTAGTCAGACATCTTAGGTAAGTGATCACTACAATTTAAAAACATTCATATGACAAGATTAACAAGGTCAATCCCGTCATTGGCCTGTGGTATTTAGCTACGCCTAGGAAAGGAAGGACCACGGTCAGGTGAGGTTAGCTTGGAGCGAAGAGATGATAGGTCGCTCCCTTACATCCCCATATCCCCTTACATACCTTATTCGACTATATCGAAGTATTCTACATAAACCACGTACTATTTTTGAAGAAATTAGTCCAGTTTGATTTTAATTTTCACCCACCTTTAGTGCAAAAGGATCAGTGACATTTCTCATTTCGATACGCCCGTCATATCCACTCATCGTTACTGGAAAATCGACCTTATTTCAACACGTAGGTAAGTACACTCCAGATAGATATCTATCAGGGATATATATGTCGCAGGAAAATGATGTTACTAGCGATTTCACGAAATTGCTAGGGATATTACGAAGTTATGGTAAATGTCGAATATAACGTCTGTTAATTACGTCTGTTTATTTACGTCTTCTTACTTAAAAATATTTAGCGATATGACAAAATACTTATAATAACGTCATTGGCTATGTAAGTATTTTATCAGGCGTTTGTCTATCAGTGGGATATATCTTGTCCTATTCGTCAATAGTATATTGAGATTTATAGATTGAGTTTAGTGAAACGACTTTTCTTTGAGGTTATTTTAGCATTTTGTCACTGTACTGAACCAACTGCACTCATATGAATTTTTGATATAGGCTTTCTTTTTTTTTTTTTTTGAAAGGGTTAAAACATATTTATTTAGAAATACAAAGAAGTAAAAGTACAAAGTAACTTAAGCCTACAATAAATAAATAAAACCTAAACTAAACTAATATGTACAAATATTAAAAATTTTCTAAAACGGGACCCTGTGGCAGAGACCCCAGGACGCTGGCTGCGTTACCTCGCTGAATTGCTAGCGAGATGCGCTGAGCGAGGTACGAGCCAGCTCTGGGGTCGCCCGAAGCCTGGACCAGTTTAGACAAAATCTCTTTTACAAGAGATTTGGCCTCCGGACCCCACGGTCCCAATGTCTCAACTGCAAACGCCGCAAATTCATTGTCTCTCAGGAGAGATGAATATTTGCGGCGTTTGAGCAGTTGAGCTTGTTCGGCAGCCGAGCCGGCCCTCGCCGCAGTGCCCTGGATGTGTGACGCAGCCAATGTGTCCACACATGTCGCATCCCAAATAAGGATGCGACCAAGTTTCCAGGGCACTAGCGTGGCGCCATCAGGTCTCTTGCCATCGTCCCTAAAAAGGCCACGAGGTTCTAACGTGGCCGGAATAGAGGCAGTGGCAAGAGAACGACGCAAGATGTCGTTGAGGGCGTTGTGGCGAAAGCCACGACCCGAACTCTGGGGGCAGGAGAGTCCGTGGCGTCCGAACTGATCCACGCTTCGGCCACAGTGGCAAGTGTGGGCAAGGCAAATTTTTAAGCCCAAACGGAGGGAGCAAGCTACGCGCAGGGTATTTGCATCAAGCAGTGTGCCGATGTTGCGAGAAGGCAGGGCTTGAAGCTAATACCCCGACTCCCTTTCGAATGCCGCGAGGAGCCGGGCGCGTTCCGAGTTGTCAGCGCTGTCCACTAAAAGCTGAGACTGCGCCGATTTGATACCCGGGAGGTCCCAGAGCTTTTGGCTGTGCTTTTCGGAAGGGGCATCCGCCAATGGGTGTGCGACACTCCACGCCTGCCTCGCCTCCGCCAGGTGCGCCACCTCAATGCCAGAAGAAGAATTCAGAATGGTACTGACAAGAGGTAGCGAACCAAAGCAAGAGGACAAGAAAGCGGAGAGAGCCACACAAGAAATAGACCGGATGCCCAGGCCACCGAATTTGACAGGGAGGACCGCCTGGGACCAAGAACGACGGTCGAAATTACAATTTAGAATTTTGCCTACAATGGATTTTAACGAGTGGTCTAAAGAAGAAGTGTGAGAGGGAAATTTCCAAACAGGTGAACAGCGCATGGCGTAGGTTAATTTAGGAGTGTAGAGGCATGAACGAAGGAGGTGGAGGGCAACGTGTGGGGATAGGTCGAGAAGTCTTTCTGACATTTCTGAAAAAAGGTTTAATTTAGAATTTAGAAAACTCGGGATGGCTTCTTCAAATATAGGGGAACCAAGGAGGGAAAGCGACTCCCTTGTGAGAATAGAAATACTGGGGATAAGAATTTAATTAATTAATTAATTAATTTTTCTTTTTATTATTTTCGTCTTTGTCCTTGTCTTTCGTCCAATATATGACGCACAATCTCCACCCATCTTTTATGAATAATTCGTAAATTATATCCAAACTAAAATTGTCTAAAATATGAAAAAAAAAAAATTTTAAACTTTAAAAAGATCATTGGCATGTTTAGTGTTTTGTTTGTTTTAGTAAGAAGGCATAATAGACAAGAATTCTCGTCATCTGCCGCGATTTCGTGGTATTCCTAGGGATTTCGCGATTATCCTGATGTTTTTATTTCACTGCTCCATATATACCAGGGCGATATCTGTGAGTCTATCGTGCACGGCGGCCTCGCGCCGATGCATCGGGTTCATTTTTAATCATCGACATCGTCCGACCGTGAATCCCGTTTACCAAAATGCAGAGGATTGCATTCGACAGTAGCGTGTTTTGTGTTTGACTTACTGCCATTTTTATTGGAAGCACGCTTTTTTGTTCGTTCGAGTACTTAAACGCAGATGCTATGTTATATTTGCCTTAGAAATATATCTAGATAGAATGGTGATTAAGTCTTATTTTCAAAGGCTTACAGCTAGGCGCTTCTCCAAGCGTTTGAACGCTCAAAACAAAGCTCAAGTTCAAATAAAAGTGCTAAAAAATAAATTTAGAACGCGTATTGACGTATGCCATGATTGAACATACAATCGTTACATGATTAATACAAGAATGATCCAATAGCAATAAGGACATCTTGAGGTTTCAGCTTATAGTATAAAAATATGATTTTTTATGACAGAAGGGGCAAACGGGCCCCCTGTCATATAAAGTCACCTTATTGTAAGTGATCTCTTCAGCCCATAGACACCAAACTCCAGGGGAGTTATAAGTGCGTTGCCCGATTTTGAGAAATTTAAAATGCTACTAAAAAATTTAAATATTTCGGTATGCATAATGTAACATGTATATTTGTACCATTATACACATAAAGGGATGAACTAATCATAACTCAGTATTTTGATACTGTCTTGATGGCTTAAACTTATAAGCCGAATGAACTTTTGAGCCACAATGATGTAACTATGGAAGTTCAAAACTAACTCGATTACAAGTTTCCAAGGTTAAACTGTTATTACGTGGTCGAACTCCTTAATGTATGGGAATTGTAGAGGGTGAAATAGATTGCTTATTAGAATGTATTTCCTGTAAGATGCGTGCTTTAGGAAATTGAAGGGCTCATCCACAATTCAGTGTATGTAAACGCTTATTTACATACATTTAACGGATAAATTGAAATGTTTTGAAACGTATTTGTAAGGTGTACCTACTGTAATTTTTCATCATGATAATGATGACCCCTATTCGACAAATTTCAAAACTATTTTAGGTCGATGAGACGGTAAAAAATACAGGCCGATGACGGACAGCAGCGTCACCGGAGTAAGGAGCTACGCCCTGCGACCGCGAACCCGCCTGCCCAGCGTGGCGATTATGCGTAAAGCCTCCAGAGTTTTTTTTTATAGAAGCTCGACATAATGGCTTCCCTACGCCTGATGGAAAGGGAAAGTGAAGCCTAAGTCGCTGTGACAACTGAGAAGTAACTGGTCAGTTACCTGTCAGTTGCCGCTGCCATGCCGGCCCAACCCTAACCCCCCACGAGCTCCGGAAGCCCTACTCACCAGCAGAAACACGACCCGGACGTCATTTGGCTGCGGTATTCTATAGGGTGGAGATCGTTCCCCGGACGGGCAGCTCAATTCGAGCGAAGATTCGCTATGCCCTACCTCTCCTAATGGTTTGCCCAAAGTGGCGAACAACTGGAAAGACATATTTGCAGCAATGGACTGCAATAGGCTGATGATGATGATAATGATCAGTGTATAAGTAATCTGGGTTTACAAAAATAGATTTCTAATTAGGATTACTCACTCTAACAACTTTTTAAATACTTACAGTTTATAACGTGTGTAGAAGTGTTTATGCTATGGGCATTTTGATATGTATCGAGCAACATAGTTTATTATTCACGCAACTTTATAGGTAAGGTTAGAAAAAGCTTTGTCATGTTTGGGGAAATTTTCAGGCATAAGTGAGGTCCTTGACCTCTAGACTTAGTTTATGCAAGGAAGGAAGGTCCGGAACCCGGAAATATTTGTCACTTCTATTTTGTAAATAAAAGGTAATTTAGGGTTAAGTATTGTAATTTCTTTCTTCTCCCATCTTCCTAATTAGACGGTTACAAGTGAGAAAAATGCATTAAGTATGAAAGCAACATACTCGTATGATGTCCCAATCTGATGATAAGTTCGTTCTAGGCTTCTACTGAGTAATTTTTAAAATTTTGCCTGACCCGGGATTCGAACGCACGATCTCTTACAGGCAACACTTATTACCGCTCTATACTAACGAGATAGTGGAAGTGGATTACATAAGATTTAATTTGTACTTCACCCAAGTTGGATGTTCATCATCATCATCGTCATCAGCCAATTGCAGTCCACTGCTGGACATAGGCCTCCCCAGTTGTTCGCCACCTGGGGCAAACTTCTGGAAGATATACCCATAATCGCCACGCTGGGCAGGCGTGTTGGCGATCGCAGGGCGTAGCTTCTTGCTCCGGTGACGCTGCTGCCTGTCATCAGCCTGTTGTATGTAGCTACGCCTTTTATCGTGATGGTTTTACTGCCACCGGTCGGTTTGCCAGAGCCTCGATTGTTGTTCGGCAGGAAATACCACGGGCAGGTGATGGCTTGGAGCGAAAAGGTGATAGGTCGCTCCCTTACATCATTATCAAAATTGGCCTACCAAGCTACTGGTTACCAAGATGCATCTTTTTTGGAGAGGAATAAATCAACATTAACATTATTTTCGCATCTTGCACGCGTTCAGTAGATATCTATCTAAATATATAAAACTCAAAGGTGACTGACTGACTGACTGACTGACTGACTGACTGACATAGTGATCTATCAACGCACAGCCCAAACTACTGGACCGATTGGGCTGAAATTTGGCATACAGGTAGATGTAATGACGTAGGCGTCCGCTAAGAAAGGAGTTTGATCAATTCCACCCCCAAGGGGATAAAATAGGGGATGAAAGTTTGGAAAAAAAATTGTCAATTTTGAGCCGATTGGGCTAAGACTTTGCAGGTGTAAAGCTACTACGACGTAGGCATCCGCTGAAATAGGGTTTTGATCATTTCTACCCCAAGGGGATAAATTAAGGGATGAAAGTTTGTAAAAAAATTTTGCCGATTGGGCTCAGACTTGGCATGTATAAAGCTACTATGACGTAGGCATACGCTAAAAAAGGGTTTTGATCATTTCAACCCCCGAGGGGATAAAAATAGGTGATGAAAGTTTGTATAATACTTTGTCAATTTTAAAACGTTCGGGCTGAGACTTCGCATTCATAAAGTTACTATAACTTAGAAAGGGTTTTGATAATTTCTGCTCCCAAGGGGATATAATAGAGGATGAAAATTTGTATATGAAACTTTGTCAATTTTAAGCCGTTCGGGCTAAGACTTTGCATTCACAAAGCTATACCATGACGTGGTAGATATTGCCAAGAAAGGGTTTCGATAAATTCCACTCCGAAAGGGATAAAATTTCAAATGTTAAAATCAACCATTTACGTGATAAAATAGGGAAAGAAAGGCCGAGAAATAAAATAGCCCAAAACTACTAATTCTTCTCAATAAATGGCGTTACCGGTCAAATTAAATCATAATATATAAAAGGAGAAAAGAAACTCACTGACTGACATATCAACGCACAGCCTAAACGGCTAAACTTAGGCAGTTGAAATTTAGAAGGGACGTAGCTTAGGTACCGTAGGGGTGGACTAAGAAAAGAATTCCCGAAATTCCCACGGGAACGAGAATAGGGAAATGCATGAGAAATAGTTGCATGTATTTATCGTAAAATAGATAAAAATATACTATGAACAGTGAAAACAAAATCAAAATTGGTTGAAAAATGGGCGAGATAGAGTCATTGAAAATTAATATATCCGTCTCTCTCACGAAAACAGATTTTTCTATGGAGTTTGTATGGCGCGCACGGTACGTGACGTCATCCGCCACGTCGGATCTCTCTGTCTGAGCAATAATTTTTACGCTTTATAATAACACGCTTAATAGAAAAGATAGTTCAAAAATTCTACGATCTACGAAAAGACAAAAGATGAGATCTTTGATCTTTTAAATTCATAAAAAAAGTCATCTAAATTCCTTCAAATTCCGGAAAATCTTGAAATTAGGCATGCAGGTACCTTAGTGATTTTCAGTTGCAACAGGATATTGCAAACTTCCCACGGGATCAGGAGTTAGCGGGAAAACCTTTTGTATGAAAAATCTAAATCGCGTTAAGATAGATGATTGAAATTTGGCATGCAAGGTACCTTAATGAACGTAAAGATTACTTGCAACGCGATATTGCAATTTTTTTTTGCAACGATTACTTGCAACCGGGAGTTATTGGGGAAAAACTTTTGAATGTAAAAATCTAAACACGCGGACGAAGTCGCGGGCAAAAGCTAGTACTTATAATAAATCTGTAGAGAGGTCAATTCTGTACATGAAATATATTTTCAAAATAACTATCAGGGGGTGATTAGTGATCGATACTGATGCCAAAAATGCAATCAGTAAAATTTTTGTCTGTCTGTCTGTCTGTCTGTATGTTCCTTATAGAAACAAAAACTACTCGACGGATTTTAACGAAACTTGGTACAATTATTCTTCATACTTCTGGGCAGGTTATAGTATACTTTTCATTACGCTACGATCAATAGGAGCAGAGTAGTGAAGGGAAATGTTGGGAAAACGGGAGAAGTTACTCCATTTTTTAAGCTTCCGTCGCGTGTGCAGCCTTAATGGTTAAAGTTACATAGAAATTATGTATGACAGAAATATTTTACATAAAATTGACTAAAAAATATCCCGCAACAGCATATGTCTATCTTTTATGGTTGACTCACAATAACACGTGTAACTCCTGATAGCTTAGCAGTTCGGAGCATTCTGATTATATTTGTTTACTCTTACGTTTATAATACTCTCATTCATCCCTAATTTAAAAAAGTTATCATTATTACCTATTCAATAAAAAAGAATCATAGAAATCGGTATAGAAACACCAAACTTATACATGAAATAAGCCATCGCGCCGTCGCACGTGAATACTGAATCATGCTATAAGGATTATTTTTGTGTAACGGTTGCCGCGCTCGACACGGGTCGCGGCGGCGGTAGGGTATAAAAAGGCGGGAGGTCCGAGAGCTAGCTTCATTCAATATTTGGCTGTTGATGCGTTCAGAGCGATCGACCTTATTGACAGACAATAATTGATATTGAGAAACCGTGCTTATCAGCGCGACTTTTAGTGTTTAAATAGTTTATTTGAATTTCTTTTGTTGTTATATTGTAAAATATTCGTTCAAATTAAAAATTGTTAAGCGTAGGTACTTTTATTAATTAAAGTAGTTATAAGTAACTACTAAACGGATTTTGATGAAACTTGGTACAGTTATTCTTCATACTCCTGGGCAGGTTATAGTATACTTTTCATCACGCTACAATCAATAGGAGCAGAGCAGTGTTGGGAAAACGGGAGAAATTTTATCTGTATGTTTGATCGCGCATCACGTGTAAACTACTGGACAGAACTATATGCGGTTTTCACCAATGTATTACTAGAAGTCTAACTTAAAATATAGGTACCAATTTATGGAAGTCCGTTATTTTTGAAACCCGATATGCACGCGCGCGACGCCGCTGGCACAGCTAGTTTGTACATAAAGTTTTTCTTGAGAGATCTTTTTCCAACCGTGCAACGCATATAGTCTTCTTGTCACCGCACTAGTTGTAAACTACAAGCAAAGTCCATTTAGAAAATTTATAGTGGTTTAATAAAAGTGGGGTTTTATCTATGCAACTATGTTACTGATGGCTACAATTATACGGACCACCCAGGTTCAAACACTAAATTTAGCCCAGCACATTACGTTTTAAGCACTAAATTTAGTAGCAAACAGTAAGTGTGAGTGGAGTAAACATTTAAATCTAGACGCTTTTATGTCTTGAATTTAGTTGAAATTAAGTAGTCGAGACATCGTTTAATAGTAGAAGGAAGTGTATTTAAAATGACATCCATTCCAATTTTACGCATTGTTATTAGACATGATTGATAGTATGAGAGGTAGGACATAGAAAATCTTCGCTCGAATCCCCCCCATAGAATTATAGAATACCGCAGCAAAATGATTTCCGAGTCGTGTTTCTACCGGTGAGTAGACTATTCGGAGCTCGTGGGACATTACTGTTGAGGGGGTATACTAACTGTTGAGCGATTGATTCAGAAAATAAATTAGTTTAAAATTCAATGGTGGAGTTCGCATATTATAATATAATTAATTTGCATCAATAGGTTTTAAGGAAATTTACTTTCTGTAAAGATAAAAAATTAACGAGCAATTGAGCCTCTTTTTTCATTTTTTACTGGACTATAGATTTATATAATATGTATAAAATATTTTGCTTTAAATGTGATAAATAGGTAGTTACTACTAAACTAATTGTAATAAATAGGTACTTAGAAAAATTATCAAATAGAAAATTCAAGGACGCATTTATTCACTTTTTATATGCAATAACAATATATTTCTTATTAGAATGTACATATTGGTTTCTCGTATTAGAATAAATATCTATTAAAGTATTTACATTAACAAACTTTCTTCCCACCCAAGAGAACAGAAAATATATTATACGTTTATTATACAGTTATCTACATAAAAAATTAAAAAGAAATTAGAAAACTAATCAACGATCGGCATGAAATGCTCAATAAAAGGTACCGTAGACCGGTTATAGGATCTTAGTTAAGTAATTCTTATTAGAAAATGTTACTAGAATAATTTTAACGTTTACGGCCCCGCGTAGGTTATATCGCAGACGATGTTAGACCGTAAACGAGTAATATCTACCGCCTCTTTGTAATACGGCTGTGGCGATATAATGCGCCCAGTGTTGCTAGGTATACCGATTTTGTAGAACACTATAACACATATCTAGTACTTCAAGTGCATTCTTACTTCTTCGTACTTCCTTCGTTACTTCGCTGTCTCTGCGCCTTTAAGTGAAATTTGGTCTAAGAAATTACGCGCCTCTGCCCCGTTGTTCACTCTGTTGTGTTGAGGCAACCACCTCTCATCAGTACGCCTGAGATTCTACTTCATTGCAGCCAGCGTTGTTTAGAACGTCCCACCGCGATGTTCTTTATCGGTCGACCAAGAGGTCCTACTAAAACAATCGAAAATGATCTTTCGATGGAGGAATTGCGTGTTTTGTCATCCCTTTTGTTCGTTCGTTTTGTGTTCGGTTCGTTTATACGAACTAAATTCATGAAGATTGACTTTGACGGATCCGCAAGATATAGTTCATCGTGTTTTATGACACAAACTCACTCGATCCGTCTACCGAACGATCCTTTCTTTGTTTGTTCGATCGATATAATAAGCCGAGATCTAATGCAATTGTCCGTACTTTAACAATAGCACTTAGTTTATTTTCCAAAAAAAAGTATGTTTTTAAGCGTAAGCCTATAAAATAGCTACAAAGTAACCTATTTTGAAAAACCTTGTTCCCGTTTATTGTAAAACCGTTCCGAAATAAATATCACAAGCTGGTCATGACAGCACTATTTACCAACCCCAGTTATGACCGTAATAAAATTTTGAACAAGCATACTTTGTGTTAAGATCAAATGATATTAAAAGTTTATTGGCAAATGTTAACCTAGATAGTGGTGTTGTGAGTTTGAAAAGGCTTTACCGATTATACTCGTATACTTATTGGTGCTATCCGCGTACCATGCACCGATTCATACTGTTTTGCGTTTCCTTAATAAATGTTATTTAAGAGGGTAAGATTTTTTATGATATTTACTATCATGTGTGGGTAATATCTGCCTGTTTATCACAATAAAGCGATATGAAAGAAGAAAAATAGTTCTGAAGACGTGACTTGCGTTCGTGTTTCTCTGAAAAAAGATGTTTTTTTTTGTCCGTGTGATTTCCAGATTTCGAATAGGACAAACCCGTCTCATCCCGTGGGTGTCGTAGAAGACGACTACGGGAATCAAGAAACGGGCACCAGCGTATACCTGGATACAAATAAAACCAACTGCAGGCACCAACCCGCCTGCCAAGGGTGGCGACTGAGGCAAATCCCCCCAAATGACAATTTTTACTATGGAAGGCATAGGCCTTGCATAGTAAAAATAGGTCCAGCAGTGGACGTTTGCAGGCTGATGATAATTTTCTTAGCTCAGAACCACTGCAATACCTGGCGAGAAGGTGGCACGTTTCGAGAGGACGTAATGGTCTTTACGATTAAGCGTATGAAACTTCTAATAAGTCTTTTAATTAAATAAAATAAATAATATTAATAAGTCTTCTAATTACTTCTAATCAGTCATTAATAGGAAAAATCTTAAAAAAAAAAACATTATTAAATTATAATACATAAAAAACTATTTAAGTGGCAACCCCAGTAACTTGAAGATTCGAACCCGGGTATCGTTGCAAGCTGTGTCCACGCATCCATTGAACCCCAATGTTCTGATATTCGGTCGTGTTGCGTAAAAAAACTCTGAACAGTAGCGATCCCTTGCACCCTCGGGCTATACGAACGTATTCGGGTAGTTCCCTACATCGCGCTATTAAAGTTTTCAAAACGGTTTTAACTAAATACGATATGTGATTATTTTGTACCAGTGGGCGTCCGTTCCTCCGCGAGTAACCTAGTTTAAGGAGCTGGTCTAATTCCTTGGGATTTGATGCGTACGTCGTCTTATAATAATCATTATAGCACTGATGGTGACGGCATTTGGCACATAGTGCATGCTGACACCTCAACACACTCGTCGAAGGATTTTTGACGCCCCATTTTTTTACAAATAAAGTAACGACCCTCGCTTCGCTTCAGGTATTTCAGATAAACATTTCATCGTGTTTTTTTATTATAGTAACTCGAATAGGCTTCCCAGCGCCTGATGGAAAGCGAAAGAAAATCCCAAGTCGCTGTGACAACGGGCAAGTAACTGGTCAGTTACCTGTCAGATGCCATCGCCATGCCGGCCCAGCCCTAACCCCCCACGAGTTCCGGAAACCTTACTCACCAGCAAAAACACGACCCGGAGGTCATTTGGCTGCGGTATTCTTTAGGGTGGAGGTCCTTCCCCGGATGGGTAGCTCAATTCGAGCGAGCGATTCGCTATGCCCTACCTCTTAATTGTGTTTCATTATTGGTGCTTTGGTAAGATCCCTAATCTTTTCCAGCTATGAATAAAGCTTATGTTACTCTGGGTGGATGTAGCTTTCCAATGGTAAAAGAATTTTTTAAATCGGCATAGTAGTTTTTGGATTTCCTCTTACAATATTAAGTAGTGTAGATAACCGAAGACATGCACCCTAACGCCTAGGTTATCCTCAAATCACCTCGCTATTCTACCACGAGTGTGCGTCGTGACCCTGATTCCATCCCGTGAAGGGTGTTTCTTATCCAACATTATTAAGCTTGTAAGATTAACTCATCAGCCCGTATAATTATCGCTCATCCGTTACGCTAGAGCAATATCCTTTGGTGTTACGATTCTCCTCGTAATAACCCAAGACATGCCGCGTTGGGCCACACAGCGCCATAATAAATAGTCCTAAACTAAGGCGAAGCTTGTACTATGGGTACTAGACAATTTTCTTTTATTTTTTTAGTAAATGAATATGTACTTCAATATACATAGTAAACTCCCAGAGCAGACATGTTCATATTGTTCATTCATACAAATATTTAGTGTTCGCGGAATGTGCGGGGTTCGATCCCCGCACATACTGTGAACACGTGACCCCTGTTTTAGAGGGGTAAACTAAACTACCACTAAACTACACCGGTCGTCAAACATTCGTCGTCAGTCGTTTAGATACTATACAGGTTTATTTAAAAAGAATTAACAACATTCTGGTTATAAACATTAACCTAGCAATGAGGAAAAAAAAGGAAAAAAATAAGGATATTAATGTAACATTTATTTTTAAAAATTAAAGGTACCTGCCAGTCTTGAACCGACGACCTGCGTCAGAGAAGCGAATAGTTGCCGTACGCACCGATATAACACCGCATCTGAGCAAAATGTTCGCCCCAAATTTTATTGCGTTGCATTAGAAAAAAAAACTAACACAATAGCGATCCCTTCACCCTCGAAATAGACAAATAGATTCAGGTAAATTCCTGCATCACGCTATTAAAGTTTTCAATATATTTTTGACTAAATGCTACAAGTAAAGTGTAATATTGGGCGTCCGTTTCTCCGCGCGAAATCGGTAGCAGGAGCCGTTCTATTTATTCCTGCGTCAATTCGACCTTGAAGCCAGTGACTACCTCATGACGGACTAGGTATTTGGCACTGAGTGCATGCTGGGTCCTCAACACCCGCGACGAAGGATTTTTGACGCCCTTTTGTTTTTTTCAGTACTGTCAATTATCGTAATCATCATCAGCCTATCACAGTCCACTGCTAGTCATAGGCCTCTCCAGTTGTTTGCTACTTTGGGCAAACACCTGGAGGATGTATCCATAATCGCCACCCTGGCAGTCTGATTGGCGATCGCAGGGCGTAGCTTCGCGCACCGGTGACGATGCTGCCCGTCATTGGCTTGGATCATAGCTACGCCTTCAATCGTGATGGTTATACCGCCACCAGTCAGTTGCCAGAGCCTCGTTCATTATTCAGCAGGATACACCACGGGCAGGTGAATGTGGCTTGGAGCGAATAGACGATACGCCGCTCCCTTACATCCCCAGGTTCTAGGTTCAATGGCAAAAAAAATGCATGATATATTTACTTACGTAATTTAAAACAACAACACAACTAACTTAAAGTTAATTTAAACACGAACCTAACCATATAATTAAGGATAATCACATTTCACAGCGGTCCCTACTTTGTCAATCTATGTAATTAATAACTTAAAAGCTACTTACAGAGTTAAACTAATCCGCCTTTATTGCGAACTAAACTAATGGTACAATCAAAATAATGACACTGTAACTTATGTATACGGAAGAAGGTTTATAATTGAGTGGCAAATTGTGTTTTATTGTCATCTCTCTCTAATTTACGATAGTTTCATGTGTTCGATGTTAATGAGTTTGTTACAGAGTCTTAATCCATTAAGTTACTACATACTCGTACTTAACATAAATCTGACTGTTCATATTGTGAATTGAACTTACGAATTGATAAATGTTCTTTATTACATACCATACACTGCCTGTTTGACTGGCTCGGTGGCTCTATTGGTAGTGACCCCTGCCTACTGAACCAAGGGTCGTGGGTTCGATTCCCACCCGGGTCAAACATTCGTGTGATGAACACTTGTGTTTGTTCCGTGTCTGGGTGTTAAATTTGTATTTAAGTATTTATTTGTGGTACCTTCGTTGTTCTGATACAAGTGACCCATAACACAAGTGGTTAAGCTACTTACTTTGGGATCGGACCAAAGTACATGATGTTGTCTGATATGTTTATATTTTATATATATTTATATACAGTTGGAAATGCCTATGTCCAGCAATGGACTGACACGGGCTGATGATGATGATACAGTTGACTAAAAACTAGGTATATTTTAGATTCGTTGTGCATTATAGGCGGCATTATCGCTATAACTCTTTTCAGACAACCATTGGTTAGAGGATAATATAAAAAGAAGGGGTGAAATACAGCTTACGTTAAATTGCACGTATACGCATTGCTTCAAATAAATAGCCTAACCTAGCATATCATATTAACAAGAAAAAAAGTAATTACCTACCTACTAACTTTTATTGTAAGTGCATAAGTGCAATGTAGTTGCTATGCATTGTGTAGGTACATTCTTATTCATTTCTTCCAACATTTTTTCTACTTTCACAAACATGCGATTTGCTGTGACAACAATGCAATAAAAACAAAAGCGGGAACTACAATTTGCTAGATAAGCATCAAAGGAACGAATACTGTGGACATTCATTTGTTTAACGGCCAGCGCACATGAGAGTTGCGTATAATGTTTTGAAATTTGGAATTTTCAAATTCTTAATAATATGTACTTGGGTACGAATATTTTTAAGAATCTCTTTACACATTACTAATGAAAAACGTTTTAAAAACAATTAAAGAAAAGTCATAACCTACATAAGTAAATTACCTAAATATCAACTTATCCTTATCTGTCTTATTTCTCATTAGTAAATAATGTAATGTGACGGTGAGACGACCAGGATGATGATGAAGACGGGGGCAAGGCGGCGATCGTAGGGGGCAGTCAGTCAAAATCCGTAGCGAAGGGTTGGGATACCGTTTATTGCGTAATGTCAGTATAACAATCAATATGAGGCTTATAGGTGGCGTTCAATATGTTGACCTCCGGAGAGACGCAACATATATGCAGCCAGCTATAGGCTCAGGTAAAGCCTGTAGATTCAACTATATATCTCAGCAGGTGTGAAAGTATATAGTTTGCACTAGGACTTGTCCCTAAGAATGAATACAAATCAAAAGTATGGGGAGGTTATATGCCTCCGTAGGATCGCAACGACCCCGCGATGTAAGTGACACCCAGCGCCATCTATTGGTGTTAGTCTGTACTACACACTATTAATGTTTTTATGCGGTTCGAGTAGCAGTGTTGTGGTTCGGGTGTTACAGTACATAAAAATAGTATCTATGTCTCGATCACTAGGTTGAAAATTGTTTGGAGAAATTGATACAAGCTGTCAAAACGGGGGTGGTTTTATGCTTGACTGTCTGTAGGTAGGTAGGGAAGGTACACGATTCTAGTGTTTCAGAATTACTGTGTCAGACATTCTAAAGAAACCCCTACATGCTACTGCGTCCTTATAAATACCCCGTATGTATAAGCTATGCCTAAATGTACATAGATCGCGTGTTTTCAATACACGATGTCTCATTTAGCGTTTTAATTGCGTAAAATTAATACCGATGTTTACGAGCCAATATAAAATGATCTATACACGTACCTAAGTATGAATGTTGGCTTTATTACAATGTGTGTTCATTATAGACAGGTGTCATTGTATTAAGAAGTAATAATACCAGAGTGTTGTTTTGCTGACTAGCTAATAACTAATATTTTGTATCCAATCCATCATCATCAACCAACTCATTGCAATGACTGGCATTTGTTTTCATTTCAATTATACTAGGGACTGTATTATCCTTAACATTCAGATAGAACATAGATTAGTGCACCATTACGAGTACAGAAGACTTATCTTATTTCTAAAATAAATTCATATTTGAAATATCACCTACCTACATGATGAAATCGAACAATAAATTCGAATCAAAATTGTAGCTTGAATTAGATCGTTAAAAGTTTATTCGACAATTAACAAAACAAATAAAAATAACGTAATTCGTAATGCAGTAAATATTTCAAATTGTTCCAGAATACGAAGTGAAAGGTATATTTTTACACTTATGATTTAGTAACTCCCTGTAATAAATATCTCGTATGTACGTACAATTTAATTTCGAATTTATTGTTTTAAGAAAACAAATTGTTACATATTTGAATGACCAAACAATCAATATTATTATACATTTTGATGGCTTCACGATAAACTATAAACTTATAAAAAGTGACAAGGTTTTGTAAATCATCTGATTACATTTTGTTTCGAGGTACTTATGCGCTTCGGTCGCATACCCTCAAGTAACGATCAAAATTAAATCTTTTAATTGAAAAAAAAGCACTTATAAAAATATTGAAAATAGCACCTTCCTTCAATAGGAAAAAAAAATTCGTTTAATTTTACTAATTTATTGTCAAAGTCTGCAACCTGCTACATGAACAAATTATAATATAGTGTTGTATGGCGCGTATAAAAAAATATCGCAATTGAAATAATATTAAAAATGGAACAGAAATTAGAGTGAGTCTAATTTCTGCGGAATGCCCGCGCATCTCCATAGATCTGATCTATACCTGCATCGCGCTATCAAAGTTTTTGTCCACCACCAAGTAATTTAGCCAATCTATTGTTTTACATGTGGGTGTCTCGTTCTCTACGGGCAGTCACATCATTAGATGTGAAGCTATATATCATTTGAGATTAACAATTGCCAACACTGTGCCGATTTCTTGAAGTGCAGTTCCGAAATTACATTGAGCTGCTGGGAGTGCAGATATAAGGGGTCCGTGGGAGAGGTTCGCGCTCCAACCTCTCCCAGGCCTTAGGTTGGAGTTCAGTCTACTGTTCTCAACCCCACCGCAAAAGAACAACATTGACACCTTTTTATTTTTATTGGTAATCTGCAGCATATATTTTTTATACCACTGTAGTCCATTAAATTCCAGTTAAACTTTTAATGGCAATCGTAAGAATATTTCGTATGGCTGTGCTCGCGACTTCGTCCGCGTGGAATAGTTATTTTTCTCCCGTTTTTTTTTACATTTTCCATTATTTCTTCGCTCCTAATAGTTGCAGCGTGATGTTATATTATAGCCTAAAGCCTTCCTCGATAAATAGTCTATTCAACACAAAAAGAATTTTTCAATTCGGACCAGTAGTTCCTGAGATTAGCGCGTTCAAAGAAACAAACTCTTCAGCTTTATAATATTATTATAGTTAAGATTTATTTGAATTAAACACACAAATTCATCACTTTATAGAAGTAGAAATATTTATACATAGTACAGTGCTTTCGTTAAAATGTTTTCTATTAATAATCAAGTTTAAAAAAAAAACAAATCACTAGCATTTTGACAGCTGTCATTTTAATAATGTAACGTCTTACATACTATAAGGTCATTTAGCTTTACATTTTTTTTTACAAGGTACCTAGCGGATTGTCATATATTCGCGTTAAGAGTTAGGTCGGAGCGGCCTGAAGGGTGAAAAATTAATATTATAAATCATCTCAAATCAACTTAGCTGTTTAACTTAGAATTGTATCCAAGGACGTAGAATTCCGAGTTTCTTTTCTTCGCAACTTAAATTATATAGATTCTCAAGGTTTTTTAAAGGGTGGTAATAAAATATAGGTCTTAAGAGATGTTTTATGATTGATTTTCTTAGAAATGGTACATTTAATTGATTTTACTTTTAAGTTAGCTCTAAATACATAGCACTTTACAATAACATCATACAAAAAAGTATGTAATCTTGATATATGCACGCGTTGAAGTCTTTTTAAAGTATATAATTAATTGTCATTTCTGAATGCGTACCACGGTTATCTGTGATTGAATACTAAGTAGCACATGTCTGTGTCGGTGAAACATATATTTTATATGTTGTTAATACAATCTGAAAGCATATTTTACATTAAACCCATAGATATACGAGCAAAATTGCATACATACGCAACAACAATATTTTCTAATAAAGAGATCGTATCAATGTATGTATGTCATAAAAGATACTGCAATCTTCAAGACAATGTGTGATATGATATCTCAAATTTATTGCCGTAGTACACCATTCGCTCCGTGTATTAATAACACCTGCGCCTAAGCCCAAGAAAATGTCCACAATTTATTGTTACTTTTCGCCTTAAGCTGCCGAGATATCGCGAAACATCTGTACGCACAGTGTGACCAAACATTGTTCTGTCAAAGGATTTATCAAGACATGTCTAGCAAAAAAAAAAAAATTATACATACAGACGAATTGAGAACCTCCTCCTTTTTTCGAAGTCGGTTAAAAAACTAAACATATCGGGCAGAATGCAGTCATTTTCACGTAATGAAATAAAAAGATAGCAGAGAAACAATTGAATAATAGTCACTGTGACGTACCTATAAGTGTTGAGATATACGTCTAGTGTAGGTAAAGTAATGTTTGACTGATTTTTATTTTGGATTGTTAACTGAATAAAAAAAATAACACATTAGCATTAATAGGCTCTGAGTTATCACAATTTGAAACTTACAAACTCTGACTCAGATTAGGACTTGTGAGTGACTCCAAAAAAGCTTTATACAAAAGTATTATGTACTTCTGTAATCGCTAAGTCCAATAAAGTATATACCTATCTGTCTGTTAATCTATTTATCATACGAATTCCAGGCAAAGTAAATACTATCAATTTACGCAAAACAGGCGCAAGATGTCGAGTTGCGGAACAGACCGTTCTAACTAACTAAACAACTAGTATTCATATATTTTTTATTCAAATATCCTTTGTTTGTTCTTCTTCATTGTCACCGCTTACGTAAAAGATCCGTTACGGTTTGTCCCTGACTAAAATGAAAACTTCACTGCTGAAATAACTTTCTCAACATCCGAGTTCTAAGTTTCGAGTTTTATGATAACAAAAAAAAACTTAAATCTGAATAAGTCTACAATATGCTCTTTGTTATAGACAAAAGAGGTATCAGTAGGTAGATTCTTTTTATGCCTCTTTACTTGTATAAATAAAAGGTTGCGGTTCGAGGAAAACCTAGGGATAGTTTATTTATAAGTTGATGCTACACATTTAGTCTTTTCACCTCTAAGGCTGCCTGTCCAACAAAGCAAAGCGTAGTAGAGGAGCTGTAGGCTAGGTTAGAATCCAAAAACACAGCGCGATTAGGCGAGGAGATTGTATGCAGTTACGTTGGTTGCCCAGAAGTGGACTGATGATCGCTGATCATCAGCCTATCGCAGTCCACTGCTGGACCCTCAGTATAAAGCCGCGACGAGGAATACGAAAATAGAATTACCTATATTGTGCTTCTTCTTCTTCTTTTCGAGTCAATGGTACCCTGTCTCAAATAGAACCAGCCCAAAACCTCGCAACCCGGATAACTTTATTATCTATACTTATAATAAATCTGTAGAGAGGTCAATTATGTACATTGAATATTTTTAAAAAATAACTATCAGGGGGTGATTAGTCATCGATACTGATGCCAAAAATGCAGTCAGTAAAATTTTTGTCTGTCTGTCTGTCTGTCTGTCTGTCTGTTTGTCTGTATGTTCGTTATAGAAACAAAAACTACTGAACGGATTTTAACGAAACTTGGTACAAATATTCTTCATACTCCTGGGCAGGTTATAGTATACTTTTCATCACGCTACGATTAATAGGAGCAGAGCTGTGAAGGGAAGTGTTGGGAAAATGGGAGAAATTTTTACGCGTATGTTTGAACGCGCATCACGCAAAAACAACTGCACGGAATTGAATGCGGTTTTCACTAATGTCATATTGGTCTACTTAAAATTTATAGACACCATTTTATGGAAGACCGTTATTTTTGAATCCCGATAACCACGCGTGCGACGCCGCTGGCACAGCTATTATTAATAATTACATACTTATGTGAAGAGGTAAATTGTTATTAACAAGGCCATAAATATTGAAAAATTTCAAACAAACCTAGCAGAATAAAATTCAAAAAGGTATTACATGCGTTAATGATATTAATTAGACATTTAATTTATATTGGCGCGTTAGTACTTAAACAAGTATTTTAGTACTTTACGCAACACTAAAAATCCAAGTTACCAGCCATTAAACAAGTAGGTAATGGGTTCCTTACAATTTTATTGACGCTATATATCTCATATTATGTGTATATTTCATGATCACATCCGGAAGTATGTAGATACGTACAAATCAGCTTGGGCATAGATATAGCATGAATTCATCATCAGCCTATTGCAGTCCACTGCTAGACATAGGCCTCTCCAGTTGTTTGCTACTTAGGGCAAAGATCTGGAGGATATACTTACTCATAATCGCCACGGGTGATCAGGCGGGTTGGCTATCGCAGGGGGTAGCTTCTCGCTCTGGTAACGGCGGCCGCCTGTCGTCGGCTTGTGGTATTTAGCTATGCTTTCAAATTTGATGATTACACCGCCACCAGTCAGTTGTCAGCGCCTCGTTTGTTATTCGCGGGCAGGTGAGGTTAGCTTGGAGGGAAAAGACAATAGGCCGCTCCCTTACATCCCTAGTGGTGCATTAGAGTTTGACAAAGATATACACCCCTTTACTTCAATTAGATGGCGCGTTTCCATTGGAATGAAAAGTATGAAGTACCTAAATTCACAATCCTTGAATTTAAAGATTGGATGTAAACTGTCCGTGTTACCGAACTGACGATTTAAAAATTATAATTAAATCAACAAATCGTATAATTTATAACAATTTCTTTTTTTCTTCCCTAATTAATTTATCAAAACACTACACCTATTCATATACATTAGAAGTTTTGATATTGGCATCCCAACGTTTAAAGTTATTCAAAGTCGAAGGAATAGTACATAAGTACAATATACGTAACGTAAAAAGTTTTATTATCTACCCATTAGTCAATGTACTGTAAGAGTTAGAAACTGTTGAAAGTGTTCCATTACGAAGTAAGTTCAAACGTTTAGAAGTTGCGTACTTGAATAACTTCTTTAGTTATACAACTTGAAGTAAATTGATATAAATGGGCCTAATATGTAGTTGTAAGTAGACTTGTCAGACATGACCGCTATTCATAGGCGAAACGTAAAGAAACTCATTGATATTTAAATAAATATTAAATTGCATTGTATACTTACATTTGCTGTAAAGCTATATGAAAATCAAACAAGATTTGTTGTGTTTATAAACAACAACCCTACCCAAAATATAGACCAAGTTTAATAATATTTAATTAAAAAAGGCAATACCAGCGTACGTACCGTTGTGATATTAAAATTTTCATCAGTTCAAATGAAGCGTTTAAAAGTGGATAAAATCTCACATCAATTACTGCGGTCACAAGCCGGCCGTTGTTCCAAGTTTTAATTACAATCGCCAAAGTCTAGCTAGCGTATCGTTACAACAAAGTTGTCGTAGGTATTTCAACTAAAATTAAAACGAACTCTAGTAGCCTAAACGAATGTAAGATATGTAAGCGAACTATCATCCTTTCGCTCCAAGCCACCTTTAGTTGCCGATGCACCACGTGCATCCTGCAAAACAAACGAGGCTCTGGCAACCGACTTGCAGCGGTATAAAATACCACGGGCCGATGACGGACAGCAGCGTCAATCAGTGAGAGAAGCTACAACCTGCTATCGTCAGCCTGCCCAGCAGAGCGTCGCGGTAATGGGTAAAACCTCCAAATGTTGGTCGAAAGTGGTGAACAATTTGGAGTATGGCCAACAGTGGATAGATTTAAAAGACTGGTACTTTGGGATTGGAGCAATGTGTGATGTCTGATATTTATTTATTGTTACACCATCATGGATAGTGACGCCCATTCTTTCAGTCAAAGGACCGTTTTTAGGGTTCCGTACTCAAGGGGTAAAAACGAGACTTCTATTATACAGAGTTATAGGTGCGTTATCGCACCGTCCACGTTTGTAGGGTGTGCATTGCGGTTTGAAACTTTACTTCCCTCTCTATTTATAGTGTTATAATGCCAATGTATATCAATCAGCCGATCTGCTAGGACACCGTACTGCACGTCTACCCTCACTCTAGGACTTCGCTGTCTGTCTGTCATCAGACTGTTAGACAGTTGTAATTTTTACAAATTATACATTTGTGTGGCTCGAGCAGCTTGCCACGTTTTGGGCCTATGCCCAGCAGTCATGATGCATTTCTGTTGCCGCTATAAAAATACAAAAAATAAATAATTTAGGGAGGCTCATATACAACAAACGCATTTGTTTGGCCCTTTTTGGCACGATATCAATAATCGTAACCACCACTTGTAGCGGCTCTTGACATATTCACAAAATACTTTATTGTAATTTTAGGTTTATAATAAGTAATCCATCAATAGCCTTGGTCTGCACTGCTGAGCGTAGGCCTCCTTTGATTCGCGACACATTTTTCATTTCATTTAATTTTAAATTCACCAGGTCCATGGTAGGTACGGACGTTTCGCTCGCGAATCCGACTCGCGCTTGGCCGGTTTTTTTTGCGTTCCTTCTACCTGCGTCCGTACCCTAACGCATCCCTTATAATAATGGATGTTCTAGTATTTTTTCTATTATAGATTTCTGCATCGCGATGTTAAAGTTTTAGTTTCTTCTAAGTATATATAGAAACGTTGTCTCAGAACACTGGGAGGAGTCCGTTTCTACACGGTGAGTATGACCTTGAAGGCGTACAAACCATTTGGAATGATAGTGAAGTACTTGATAGTATGGAGCAAGCATCGGATGGCATATGCTGTTTGATGACGAAAGGGAGTTTAGCACTCAACACCACCGCTGTAGAAGTTTTGACTCCTCTTTTGGATTGAAAAAATGGTCCGGAACGTGATGCTTTTAGCACCAATTGACGACGAAAGTTTGCCTTTTTTTGTAGTACACCAGCTGTACATTCGCTGAAACTCCCGTGAGTGACTTTGGTAACGTTTCGGTCTCAGTTGGTTTATTTATGGATAATCTTAGAGGCCATCTTATTTAGCGCGCATCCTAAGCTCCATTACATCAGACGAGATTAAGGCAAAATAATTATGCTATCTTAAAAAAATAATTTTAAAAATATAGAAATGTCTGTTTGAAGTATCTCCCAAGATATTCAAAGCTTTTATTTATTTATTTATTTAAACTTTATTGCACAAAATGGTACAAAAGGCGAACTTAATGCTAGGAGCATTCTCTACCAGTCAACCCTTGGGTCATGCAGAGAGCAGATTTGTTGTGTGGTGAGTGTACAAAGAGAAACACAATAAAAGAAAATACATTATTTATATAAAAAACTAATATGTGGAAATATGCTAAATAAAGTAGGTATAATATACATATACATATAAGAGACATATACATATCGTACATACATAAATAGTAATATAATATAATATAGTAATATTTATTCTATGTTATTCTTATTACTGAGACCGACGTTTTCGGACACAGCCCTCACAATGAGTACTTAAGTTCAAGGCGTGTTGCTTTGACCGTAAATATTATTTTTGTTTGGGTATTTGTATACTTACTATATTACGTTTGTATTGACCTACCTCAAGCTGAATGGGACTATGAGTTATGACTACAGTATTGATCAATGATATTGTTGCACTCATGTAAAGCGGAGGTGACATGTGTCATTTGATATATCATAGGTAAAACTTGGCAGCGTCATTCTGCTCGATTTATAGCGAAGCGCACCCAAAGTCTTAACAAATGGTACAGTACATGGTAAAGTCCATATTGGAGTACAGTATTTGTACATGCATTTATAACAATTAACGAAATGAAACCTACCAATTAATTGTCAAGATTCTTGCAAATAATCTTACCTATCTATTTTACATTAATATTTTGTTTTGCAATATTCATTCATATTTTTTTCTGTTTGTTACAGGAGGAGCCACATGTAAGAACAATTTCATCACGGTGACAAAATTATTAAGTGAAGTGTAAATAAACAGATGTTTTATATTGAAGTGAGTTAGTGTTTATTGATGATCTGTGATCGAGTGAACGAGTACAGATGTCATGTGACGTTCTAAAATGTTGAAGATACAAATGTTAGAGTCTATTGTGAGTAACGATGCTGACGAGAATCAGGAGCAACAGCAGAATGGGTAAGTATTTATTTTTTTCTATCAGTTAGAATTTTCGAAGTGTTCCAGGAACTTTTGCAATTTACCATCCTTAAGCTAAATGTATTGTAATGTACTTAATTAAAATATGTATAATTAGTATGTTGAATCGTAAGCAATTTGGCACAGCACAGGACAATTGAGGCAGACATAGGCCAAACGTCGTCGTATATGCCTGCTCCGAAGCATACATTAGGTCTCAAAGTCGTCCTTTAATGCCTGTGCCGCAGCGTATGTTAGGTCGCGAATGTTCCGTGTTTTATGAAATCGTCTCTGCATTGCGTTGCGCGACCCGCGCCGCCCCCGCGTCCTGTCATACCTAGGCTTAGGTCGCAAACTGGACGGCCGCGGGAGCGGGAACGGGGGCGACTGCGGCGCGGGCTGCTTGCGCGCAATCGCCGTCCGCGCGGCCCTCCAGAACGGTCAATACAAACTTTAGCATATGCACCGCGGTCGCCCCCGCTCCCGCTTCCGCGGCCGTCCAGCTTGCGTCCTTAAGCTGAGGCGCGGGACAAGGTGCCCCGCTCGCTTATTTCGTGTTTCGTACAAAATATACAGAAGCGGTCTGGTGCGGGACACTGTTACAGTTGTTACGGGACACGGTTAATTTTCATAGCAGGACTGCCAATTTATGGAACTCATATAACCCGGAGCTACTGTTTGGTAAACGCGCTTTATCGTATGCTTCAATACCGTTACCCTTCATGCGAATAAAAAATCGTAGGTATAGTATGAGAAAAGTGCATCGTCGTATATCTCGTGTAATATGAAAAACGCTAATTTTGTACACATAAACATTACGTGATATTTTGTCCCGGCAAGCAATCAAGTGTTTTCGCGAAGAAACTAAATGGACCTAGACAAATTTTACGATACCCCTAGACAACCTTTCAGCGGATAAGTTAGCTGGCACAGTATACAAGTGATAGCAGTAAAGTAAAATACTTAAATTGCTTCTACTCCTGGTCTCTAGAATTGTCTTAAGTATATAAAGTGGTACTACGGTATGTGATGGGGTATTAAATAAGTTTTCAACTGATTAATTTATTGATTCATATAATTTCAAAGATTTGTAATTACTTTCTGCTTAGTTTTCCCTTGTGGATTTGGAGGACTATTCTGCTAGATTTTAATACTTAAGTATGTAAATTTAATACTTAAGTATTATTAACACACTAAGCCGCTAATTACACTAATAAGTCACTAAATTCAGCCTCATTGATCAGCCTCTCGCAATAGACTACTGGCCTTAGGACTCTTGACTTGATCGTCATTTTGCTCGGTTCTTGGCTCCTACATCCAGCTGTTGCCAGTTATCTTGCTACACTACGTTTCAGTTGCTTATCCAGTTCCATGTAGCAAAATACTAGGTCACGAAATCTCTAGAACTATAATATAATTATATGAGAGGTAGGGCATAGCGAATCTTCGCTCGAATTGAGCCGCCCGTCCGGGGAAGGACCTCCACCCTATAGAATACCGCAGCCAAATGACCTCCGGGTCGTGTTTCTGCTGGTGAGTAGGGTCTCCGGAGCTCGTGGGGGGGGTAGGGTTGGGCCCGCATGGCAGTGGCAACTGACAGCCAGTTACTTGCCAGTTGTCACAGCGTTTTGGGCTTCTCTTTCGCTTTCCATCAGGCGTAGGGAAGCCATTATATCGAGCTATTATAAAAAAAAATACCACTCCAAAACATGAAATTTGGCAGGTTCCTTAAATAAAAAGGGCGTAGACGTCATGTGAACGGATTTTACGAAACTCCACCGCTAAGAATGTAAAAGGACAATGGAAATTTAGAATATTTAAAAACGCGTTGCACCCGTACGAAGTGAGTCGAAGTAAAATTATCAAATATTATCGAGTAATTCGTTAACAAAAGCTTCATTACACTTATCCTACTGCTGTATACACCTTTATGTCTTAGGTCAGGAGACAAACAAGGTACTTGGATGTGCCTATAAAAAGTTATTTGCGAAATCATTCTGGCGCCGGTCAGTCGGTTATTTCGTTTGAATCGATATCCGTTACAGTAATAGAATGTAGGTGAGGCCGTAGTGCACGTTAGTCGGACATTAATTATGTAGGGAATTCGTGGGAAACTCCCTTATGTATGTTGGTTAAGATGTGTATATTCAGTTTATCTCTGGTAGGGAATGTTGTTTCAGAATATTGCTTGTTCCATTAATTGGAGAGTGTATTTATCTAATGATTTAAATCCTTGATGATTTTCAAGCGAGTTTTGACTAGAAACGTGGTTCGTTTGGTAATGACTGCACTTTCAGACTCAAGTTATGGTTTTGATTTATTTAAATAATTTATTTATTTTTAGGAAATGACGTGAAATATACATTTTATAAATTATTCTGAAATGTTTTTTAAAAATCCTATCTATACGAATAAAGATTTTTTTGACTTCATTTGACTGAAAGTGAAAGAATCGATAACCGTTGGAGTAAACAAGTTCTAGAGTGGATACCGCTTCTCGGCAAACGCAGTGTAGGACACCCCTGGGAAATTTTTTGCAAGATGTGGCTGGCAAGTGCTGGATGCGAGAAGCCCAGGATCGAACATAGTGGCGAACAATGAAGAGGATCTATGTCCAGTAGTGGACTGCGAAAAGCTGATAAGGATGATTCTAGGAAGTTCCTAAGTAGATATTTGAGATACTTAGTCTTCTTTTATGTAGCTTTTAAGTTATTGAGCAATCGCAGGTTGAGCCCAACTGTCGTCCTTTCAGATTGTGAAGAAACAGAGAGTGAACCAGTGTTTGCGAACCAATAATACAAACAAGCTATACGGCGTGGTAAATGAATTATTTTATTTTATTTATTTATTTAAGGACAGCCAACAAAACAATCACTCAGTAACATGGTATAAACAATAGTTCCATTATTAGTGCTAAAGTGACGCCTTAATTAGAGGCTGCCACGGCATGCATAAATGGTTGAAATGTGTTGCCGCTGTGGCTGCGGCATTAGCCCTACGACTACACGTCTTGGGATCGAGAGATTCTCACTAATGCCACTGCCACAGAGGCAACACTGCCGCTGATACAACAGCGATAC
The DNA here is from genome assembly GCA_031163375.1 of Conogethes punctiferalis. Taxonomy (NCBI): domain Eukaryota; kingdom Metazoa; phylum Arthropoda; class Insecta; order Lepidoptera; family Crambidae; genus Conogethes; species Conogethes punctiferalis. The sequence goes on along the minus strand of CM062090.1, from coordinate 9,345,720 downwards.
CCGATAATTATGTACAAATTTGGATGTCGTTTGGTAGCCCCCGCTCCATCGTGACCAAATCGTATTTTCTAAACGTATAGTCTAATAAGGCCTTAAGCCTAATAAGCATAATAGTCTAATATATTTTTTTTTTATAGTAGCACGGCATAATGGCCACTCTACGCCTGATGGTAAGCGAGAGAGAAGCCCTAGTCGCTGCGACAACGGGCAGGTAACCAAGCCAGTTACCTGTCAGTTGCCACCGCCATGCCGGCCCTTAAGATGCTTCTTCACGCCCCGTTTAAAGGATCCTATATCGAAAGAAGGAGGAAACACATGTGCTGGCAATGAATTCCACATTTTAACAACACGGCAAAGGTAGGAATTGCCGAACTTTTTTTAAGGGTCAGGAAAGCATTAAATAAGATTACCTATGAAATGGTATCCTACAATACATAAGTTGTTATTCCAAAATGAGCAACGTGAAATATCCAAATTCGTTCTACAGTAGGTCAAAGGTTTAAGCGAGAAGAGAGGTCCCGAGTTTGCTAATCTGTTAAGTCCAGTAATCCTTAGTCCGGTCTCGTTCTAGAGAATACGACCCTAAGACAATAGTTTGAAAGCTCATTTTCTCACAACACACTCATTTGTGTAGTCATACATTTTAATTTTAGAAGCGAGTCCGCTGCATTCGTGTTTGAATTAAATTGTAATGTGATATTGTAATTAAACAACAACAGAAAATGGAACAAAGGAAATATCTTGTTTACGAAACTGGAACTTCTTTTATGAATAGAATTTTATTACTTTTTATAGCATCCGACAAGCTACCTATAACTCCAACAAAATACGTTGCAAGTAGGTAACGTGTGTTATAGAAATTATGTTCTATCAGTCAGTCAGTCAGTTTCTTTTTATTACACGCAGCTAACATTACTCGCTAGATTGCATTCATAATCAACATCTGCAATTCTATGCCATAATCGATGCAGTCCTGATATGGATAGTCGATAAAGACATTAGGAATTCGCTTAGAATCTTCATTAATGTCTAGAACGTGGAACCTTTTTTGCACACTTACACGTCTTTGTCTGATTTTTAAATCATCAGATTAAGCTGAACAGGCTGATAAATGTAATGTACGGTTTACATTCAGCAGCTGCCGCTGCCGCTGCTGTTGCTGGAAACGTTGCTCTAAATATTTCCGCGGCAACGTCGACGCGAGCGAGTGTTCACATTCAGCCTTCTTACTTCTGTATTGAATGATAATGATATCTATGTTTGTAATATTAAAGTACATTTTTTGTTGAACGAGAATGCTGTATGTAAACATTCGCTCGCGTTCGCGTTACCGTCCTTTGACTTCCGCGCGAAAAACCTACAATAGGAGGAGCGAGGGGCAATGTCAGCGGCAGCGGAAGCATCAACGGGAATCATCTGTTTACATTCTCATACTTCCCCTGGGTGTTTGCCAGGGCAAACACCCAGAGGACATACCCATAATCGCCACGCTGGGCAGGCGGGTTGGCGATCGCAGGACATAGCTTCTCGCTCCGGTAACGCTGCTGCCCGTCATCGGTCTGTGGTATTTAGCTACGCCTTCAATTGTGATGGTTATACCACCACCGGTCTGTTGTCAACGCTTCGTTTGTTTTGAGCACTTCGTTCGGCAGGATGCATCACGGGCCGGTGAGGTTGGCTTGGAGCGAAATAAAATTTAATAAGTCAAATTCCATACTCAGTTGTGTCGCCAGGCAAACCTGGACAAACGTTCGCTTTGCACATAAAGGGCGCTATGACCAGCCGCCCTTAAACTGGCTTCTTGAGTAAAGACGGACTTTAGAAAGATTGATAAGACCAAGAACGTATGAACTGAAACGAGGCAAAAACTTTAATAGCGCGTTGCAGGATGACGCGGCACAGGAAGGCGGCTTTTTTCGTTGTAAGACAAAATCGTTTTCACCATTTCGCGTAATCAATCACTTTTTTCGTTGTAAACCAATCAGGGAACAGTGTATTAAGTTACGGATAATAGTGCACCGTTAAATAGTACATTGAGCAACGATTGGCCCATTTGAGGACGATTTTACTTGTGTCAAAATCGTAAATTAAGTATTAAATGACTGTCAGGCTAACGTAAGTTGATTAACTAACTGAAATCCATTGCGTTAAATAATACATTTCAACTACCGTTTGTTATATTCCGAAAGATAATCAACTACCTAGGAAATTGATCAACTTACGATTCTTGCTATTTTCCGGTGACATATATAAGCATTCGATCACATAGCTAGTTGCATATTTATATTATAACTGTTGATGACTGCGCGATTATCTGAACGTCGTTTTCTCATTTATAATACATTTCCTATATTATCATAACGCGACCACGGATTATGCAATAATCATATTCGCTATTACTAGTGTTTTATACTCGTACAAATGATTACATGAGATGATTATGTACGATACAAGACGAGGCAGTTTGGTTAACAAAAGCAAGTTGTCATGAGTAACGATATCTAAATAAAATCCTAGTTAAATAAACGTAGTAAAAAAATTTAGTTGTATCATAAAACATGTTTCTTACGATGCAACGATCGGGCTAAAATAGATTATAGAAATACTAGCTGTGCCCGCAATTTCGTCCGCGTGAAATAGAATTTTATCCCCTATTTTCCCTACCCGGATTGAACAAAATCCTTTCTTAGAGAATGCCTAAGTCATAATATCTACCTGCATACCAAATTTCAGCCCGATCCGAACAGAGGTTTGAGATGTGTGTTGATAGATCACTATTGGCCGTATTCACAAACGTTATTATACGCTGCGCGAACGCACAAGTACGCAATAGCTATAGGATTTTGGGCACTGTACGTCCGCGCGTGGCATAGTAACGTTTATGAATAGGGCCGTATGTCAGTCAGTCACCTTTGAGTTAATAGAATTTAGATGTTAATTACTTAATAAATAAAGGAAAACAGCCATAGCATCTCACATTCTAACCACATGAAACCGCGGATGAAAACTAACTTTTCACTTAATAATGCACTCTTAGTATGGGAATACGTAGATAGTTGGCGGGTAAGAAACTTCTTAAGAATCTTTTCAGCTCACTTTAAATTAATAAAATTTGTTAACAATCTTCTTGATTATTACCTAATAACGTTATTACCTAAATAGATCAATAATAATAATTCATTAATAAACTTTTTAAAACTGTATTTAAGCTTGTAGCGAAAACCGTACAATGCATTTTTTATAGGACTAAATTCTACGTGTAGTCAATACAAATAATTCTAACATTTAATAAACAATATTCTTTGAATTAATACTAACTAGATTAATACCTATCACTACATAGTATAAAACAAAGTCGCTCTTTCTGTCCCTGTATCCCTATGTGCGATTAAATCTTTAGTGATTAATAAAACCGCATCAAATACAAAATCCGTTGCGTTGAATCACTATTCAAGGTTTATGTACTTATAATGAAATACTCGAAGCGTAGCGAGGGCGGGTCGCTAGTTTTATATAAACCTTTTATGTAATAATGTTGGCAGACCTTAATCAATACTAGCTATCTACATTTTCATGTAATATCAAAAAAAATTGACTCATGCAATAATTTCCTACAATTTGTGTGTGACGCGGAGACCAGATTTAAGCAAAATTAACTTATTTAATTAGATTGGGCCACGGCTGCAAGCAAACTCGGTTTAACATTAAGATAAAACTTAAAGCACTAAGTTTAGTCTAGTTAGTACAATATTGTTCCGAGGCCGATTAAATTACGGACGGAGTAAAGGAGACGTCTGAAATAAAGTTTGTGTAAGTAAGAAAAAAAATAAAGCGAGAACGCATTTTTCATCCAACTCGTTGGTACAGCTTGCAGCGTCGTAAAACAGACCGTCCCACGACGCAATAAATGCGTTGCGTCTCGCTCGACGCAATGAATGCGTTGCGTCGCGACGCGACGGCGCCACGCGATGTTTCGACGCCGCACCGGTCGACAAAACGAATTTCAGGTTTATAACCTGACTGACTTTTAATTATTGTTCTATGTCCCCAGCATCGGCGAATGCGTCCATAATACCTACGTCGCATCTTTGTTTAACTCAAGGAGGGTATTAAGAAAATTAAAAAATCTGAACCTGTAAAAGTACCTACCATAAGCTTACTTAGATTTTTTTTAAATACGTTTTATATATAGTAAACACCTAGACCAATACAAACAGACATGTTTATGAACATCAATGTTTGTACTGCTGACTCATGACACATGAAAAGAGCTATCGAGCCAGTATATCGTAAATGGATCTAAAGTCCTTTGGATGGTGAAGGATCACATTGATCACCCACCATAAATGTACTTAATCTCAGACAAACGCTTATGTGTACTTATGAGGTTACATGTACCCATGAGCGTCGCTGATCTCTTTAGGTTTCTTAAATTTAAATAATATAAAAATAGAAGAAAAATTTTAACCGATTAATTTTTGTTTAGTTTAGTATTTTATATTATCTTATCTCCGATTACACAGATGATATTGTGAGATGGATTTATTCTACATTATGTCATAAACCTAATATAAAATATTTTCGACGAAATTAATAAATTGTACATACTTACCTTATAAAAATGAGATAGGTAATTCAGTGGGCGTTTTTTAATCGACTTTTTTACTATAATTGAGCTTTTACGAAAATTCTATACAAAATGTCTGTTTTACCGAATTTACCTCTGAAAGAACATCAAAAGTAAGTAGTACCTAATCTCGGCCAGTGCCAAGTTCTCGCCCAAGCCATAGATTAATAAATAGTTACTACGTACCTTTTTTTTTTTTTAGAGGGGAATGCATTACGCACCGTCATGCCACGTCCGGGGGGAGGTGACATGGTGTGTGGGACTCACACCTCCCGAAATGGGAGGGTATACCCACTAAACCCCCCTGTGTCGCCAGTGGGCAGCAAGTTGCAGCCCAGGGACACGGGCAACGCCGAAGCATACCACCGCATCCCTGCATGTTACTACGTACCTTTTTTTTTTGTTTCACCAGGGAGAAATGCAGTTATGTTACTATGTACCTTAGCCTAAGCTTACAAACCTCAATATAACATGCCTAATCGATTAATACGAGTATGTCAACACGCTCGATGACACATACAGTGGTGCGTATCGTGCAATTAAACAGACTATTACCGTTTACCCAACGGTAGGCAAGTTCTGTTCCGTTCACGGCAACGAGCCGTGTAATACTGTGGTAGATGAACGCGAATACCGGTACTGTACACAATTTATCGACTGGTGACAATGATAGTAGCATCATACAATTTCTGGATCGCTTCCTTTTAGGTTTGTGCAGGTAAAACCTAAAGGCTAAACTATGGAACTCATGCGGACTATAAAAAGATTATCATCATCATCATCAGCCTATTGCAGTCCACTGCTAGTATGTCCAGGCCTCTCCAGTTGTTCGCCACTTAGGGCAGGGCTGTTTTTTTTTTGTTTGTATGTTTGTAAACACATGTCTCCGAGAATTGTGAACCGATTTGGAAAAATCTTTTTTGTCCGAAAGGGTGTTGTACTTCGTTGTTGGTCTCACTGTCAACATATTGAAGTCGGTTCTTCTTTTTGCTGAAAATGCTGTTATTTATTTAGGAAATTATTAACAGTTATACATAATACGAATACATTATTTAGCTACCAGTTAGTCTTAAATATATGGCTAATGAATTTCATATCAGAATCAAGGCAAGATCAATGGGTTAACCAATCTCTGCAACACCTATGCTATTATTTTCATAACACTGCTCGTGGCGGAACACACGCGAAAAATAGCACCTTTCTTTTTACGTCGGTGACTAAATGTAAACTAAATAATACCATCGATTAGAATACCACATCTGTTTTAAAACTCGGCTAACAACCAGTTCAAACGAAAGCGCTTATTGAAAACTAGTTTTCACTTGGAGAAACTGCGTTTTCACTATAAACGGACATTCGAATGTAACCATAGGCGCGTATGCTGATGGATACCCCATGGGTTAAGCAAACAAATGCAACTGAGATTGCATATTGATCGTGTGTAACCACATGGTAGGAAATATCCTGGTCTACACATTTACACTTATGTAGGTATGAAACGTTTTCATAATACTTACAAATACCTACCTACACCACCACGTAGGTACCTACACCAATATTAATTGTAAATGAAAGGTGTTCGCCAAACCAATAAAAATGTTGAGTGCACCTGATTTAGATAAATAAACAATCCTTAATTTATCCTTAAGTCCTGATAAATAAGTTTTAATTTATAATATTATTATATTGTAGATTTAAAATTAAAACTTGAATAACGGGACCATGTTTGTGTTTGCTTATGAAAACTTTTGAGAGAGGTAGGGCATAGTAAATCTTAATAAAACGGCCTCCCCCGGACGGGCGGCTCAATTCGAGCCGCCCGTCCGGGGGAGGACCTCCACCCTATAGAATACCGCAGCCAGAGTAGGGTTTTCGGAGCTCGGATGGGGGGTTAGAGTTGGGCCGGCCATGGCGGTGGCAACTGACAGGTAACTGACCAATTGCTTGCCCGTTGTCGCGGCTTGGGCTTCTCTTTCGCTTTCCATCAGGCGTATGGAAGCCATTAAGTCGAACTACTATAAAAAACACGTTTTAGTATTCAATACGTTCGATATAGTATTTAAATAAATTCGCCACTTTGGGCAAACATCTGCAGGCTTTACCATAATCGACACGCTGTATCTTAGTATTCAATATCATCATCAGCCTATTGCAGTCCACTACTGGACAAAGGTCTCTCCAATTGTTCGCCACTTAGGGCAAAAACTTGGAGGATATACCCTTAATCGCCACGCTGGGCAAGCGGATTGGCGATCGCAGGACGTAGCTTCTCGCTCCTGGGACTGCCCGTCATCGGTCTGTGGTATTTAGCTACGCCTTCAATCGTGATGGTTATACCGCCATTAGTCGGTTCCCAGTGCCTCGTTCGTTATTCGGCAAGATGCACCACTTGCAGGTGAGGTTGGCTTGAAGCGAAAAGATGATGGGTCGCTCCCTTACATCCCCAGTATTCAATATACTTAGGTCAAATACCGATCCCGTTGTCGCTAAGCTGCCTTCTCACGGCGCATTAGTGTTAAAAGATAAGAACGGAGTGTTACGGAGAAAAATAATATACACGTGGTAATTACACTAGTGGACCCGTCCAATATAATGATCTTAGCTAGGGTTGAACACCGTCCGTTCAGAGAAACAGGGTGAATTTTAAATAGTACTAAGTAGAAATGGGATAATCCATCAGTTTGTTTTTTTTTTATATCGGTAGCGTAGATACTGAGGTTTGAGAATTAAAAATCTTCTACGAATAGGTTAGGGTCGATATTAAAATATTTATTGTTGTTTTGGAGTTAGTGCAATTACCATTCTATATCTTGTCAAGTCTAGTTTGGGCAGACGCTGTGTGGCCCAGGGTGGTATTTCTTGAGTTATTTATTTTATCATCATCATCATCAGCATCAGCCTATTGCAGTCCACTGCTGGACATTAGCCTCTTCAGTTGTTCGTCACTTAAGATAAACATCAGTCTGGAGGATATACCCATAATCGCCACGCTGGGCAGGCGGGTTGGCGATCGCAGGGCGCAGCTTCTGGCTGCGACGACGCTGCTGCCCGTCATCGGCCTGTGGTATTTAGCTACGCCTTCAATTATGATGGTTATATCGCCCCCAGTCGGTTGCCAGAGCCTCGTTTGTTATTCCGAAGGATGCACCACGGGAAGGTGAGGTTGGCTTGGAGCGAAAAGATGATAGGCCGCTCTCTTACATCCCATTACACGTTATTTTATAAAAAAAATATTATAAAACACAGGGAACTAATTATTAACCCACACATAAAAAATAATGCTTTGCTTTGCTTTTTTTTCGTTAATTATGTCTACCACTTATAAAACTTAAAACCGATTACTTGGTTATACCGCATTGATACGGCAGGGTCGATGAAACCACAAAAGATCATAATGAGCTCAAGTGCCAGACTACACAAACTTGGCACAAAGCACAATCGGTCTACATACTTTGACGGCAACTTCTAAGACTCGCTTTGTGCTCAACCGACTATGTACATTATCACTACAATTTAAGTAATGCGATATTAGATAATGGTACGTACGTACACTGTAGCTTTTTTATAATTAAGTTCAAACTGATATACTGTATTTTTTTATTATAGTAGCTCGACATAATGGCTTCCCTACGCCTGATGGAAAGCCAAAGAGAAGCCCAAGTCACTGTGACAACTGGCAAGTAACTGGTTAGTTACCTGTCAGTTGCCACTGCCATGCCGGCCCAACCCTAACCCCCCCACGAGCTCCGCAGACCCTACGCACCAGCAGAAACACGACCCGGAGGTCATTTGGCTGCGGTATACTATAGGGTGGAGGTCCTTCCCCGGAAGGGCAGCTCAATACGGAAGAAGATTCGCTATGCCCTACCTCTCTTATGTAAGTCTTCTGTATGAAAATCTTGCAACAGAATAAAGGACGATTTATACGGTGATGGTAAAGAATACAAATCACCGCCTCATTTCTTTCCGTTGGTGTCGTAAGAGTCAATTCCAATTACGGGTTTTTAGTTTCCCATGGTATACCCTCCTAGCGGATACTATCGTACACTCGGTGATCTATGAAGTGACTTCAGTAGCTTTTCGGAATCACTCAACGTATATAGCCAAAGTAATATTATCATCATCGCGACACAAGGTCATCACCATCCACGATACATTGTACGTGGTTAACATTTAGCAAAATCATTCGAATTATTAAAACAGTCGGTGTTAGGTACTCTGTGAATTCTATAAATAAACAGCATATGCAAAAACAAATGCAAAATCATACTCGTATCGACTTATTAGGCAACAGCGCTGCTACGTTTACTTTTATTATTTCGGCTATATGCCCACTGATGCCAAAACAAAGTCACTTCACTGTACATATAGTAAAATCAAGCGTTTCTATGGTTGCAACCCTACTGACTACAACTTGTACATACCTACACAACATAGGAGGAAATCTCGTTTCTAATGGTGAGAAAGGAAACGATAAATGATCTACTATAGTTTTTGCTTATTTTTTACGACTCGCTTGAAAGGAATGAAGTGTAGAAGTAATGGTCAATTTGTACAGGATAAATCCTTTTACGGGCGTGGAGTTGCGGCGATAAAGTATTTGCTTAGATCCTGTTTTTAGTCCTTGAAGATTTATAGTGTTTACCTTCTTTGCCAGCACAACAGTGAGTTAGAATCTTGGCTTCTTCTCTGTATCAAAGCCACGTTCCTAAAAGATTTTCCAAAAAATGTAAAATCTTCAAGCTTATAGTATTTAAGCATATCTACCTATACATATTTGTAATACCTTCTTGATTCCGATCCCCATAATACAAGTGTTAAAGGTACTTTGGAATCGGTTTAATGTATGTCATGTTATTTGATATTTATTTATTATTATTACGCTATGAATTGATTTAAGGATTCTGAATCAAGATTTTTTTATAGCAGAGCCCCTAACAGCTTATTTTCTAACCTAACCGGCAATCAAACCCTGGTCGTGTGTTGATACGATGCATCGCGTTTTAATATTTTTGTAATAAGCAGACTTGCGTGTGCCCAATATTTAGACAAGCGCTACTTTCCCTACGACTTCACTATCTATAACTTTTACATTAAAGAAATGTATGCTAAAAAACTTCGACTTTTATGTTCCACTTTCTACGAACCTACAAAACCCTCTCAAAACTGAAGCCAATTCAAACTTTCCCCCAACTTTTTTATCCTTTCCGAAAAACAAATAATTTTGCGCCAAATGTGTTGACACCAATAATTTCCTCTGTCAGGTGTGACAAAGGTATTGGCTGTCAAAGCCATCGCTCGTTACATTGACATTTTAGCCCCTATCCAAGGCTGAAGAAAATATCGCTTACAAGAAAATATATCTTTAAATCGACTACTTTACTTAGACCCCTGATCCCGCAAATAGTTCCTATCGCTGCTTCAACTTTTCCATTTACAAGAGGCTCAGTGGTTCAAGTTACAGTGGTGCTATTATAAAGAGGTAAGTTTGCATTATTTGATACTTAGATAAGTTCGCTTGCACGTGAAAGGTATTATTTTGAACTTTTTTGTTTCGAGGACACGAGGCTGATTTGTATGCCAGGAAGATGTTACATCAACACCGTTCCATTACTAAGGGTATCTACTCGAGTGTCAAGTAAATATTACTTACAAAGAGAAAGGTTTCTGTTTATACATCTTATAATGTATTTTACAAAAAACAACTGTTTCTGAAGTTCAAATCTGTATGTCTATCAATCAGACATTCACTGTTGAACTTTGGTCTCCCCGAGAGAACATTATATCTATTCATTAAGCTAGCAATAAGATTTCATCCTTTGCTAAGGTACCTTTTTAGAGTTTTCGTTGCTAACTTGTTACACACTGGGGGTTATGGGTCTGCTAGCTAATCCAGTACCGAACCCGCTAAAAAATTAAGTTCTAACCCCAATACCTTTTCCTGGTCCAATCCCTATCCCGTTCACGTTCCGTTTCTGTACTCTTTCCTGTTTCCGAAAATTCGTGATGAGTGCATGACCTTTCGCCTTAGATTTATTTACTAAAGCAGTTAATTTCTTCCATCCCGATTTTAACACAGGACTTAAGTGTTTCTTATCAACTTTTCTAAATTTAAAAAGCAATAATTGCGATTCCAAGTTCTCAACAAACGAAGCTTGATCGACATTTGATATCGGCCCGTCCGCTTATTTGTTGAAACTTTTAATTAAAACTCAAGAGCTGTACTTTTAACGAAGCCTTCGCTTAACTGCCAGCTACATTTGGATATCGGTTGAGTAATTTAGAATTCGATTTTTAAATGTTCTTAAAAAATTTTGTTTTTTCTTAAATAGGCAAATGCATCAATCGTTTTTCAGTCATCACTTGACTTTAAAAGTATGTAGGTAGTTTAAAATTATACACTACGTTTATTTATCAGTATCTACACCAAAAATGTGAGGATCTGTCGTGGTGAGGATGATATTATGCGTATGTGGGTATCTACTTACATAATGTGAGTGAATAGGTATATGTATAGTAGTGCAAAGCATTAGACATTACACAATTTGACAAAAACAATTTTAACAATAAACAAAGACTAAAAATCACACGCAACTAGTATTATGTGTGCAGCCAACAAAAGACTCAATGTATGCATCCTCCATGGAAAAAAAAGCCATTGATTTTCAATCATCATCCAAGGATTTTTCCGGTATCTACTAGGTATGCCCAATAGAATAGCATAAAAAAAACTTTATTAGCTATGTACACAGAAAAAATAACACTTCATTAATAATGAGAAATACCTATTTTTACTTACTTACTTCTTGATATAATTAGAATTAAAAAACAACAAAATATGTATTTTTTCTCTAACTAACTCTATGGATATCCAAGGCAGCCTTTGAACATCACCCAGATATCCTAAAATACGATATAAAATCCCTACCTTAAGGCATCGAGAATAATATAATACTAGCTTAAGGGTTGTCTTAAATCCTTTAGCTTGACCTGAATCTCGCAATTTTATCTGCCACCATCAATATGGGGCTAAGAGAGTGAAACACACCACCAATAGGCTTTCATTAAAATGGATCGCGGTCCCATCCGGCCCGTACAGGGACAGTCTACAAATTTGGTTGACACTAGTGACGTTCCACGGTGTAACGATAAATTTTTAAAAATGCCGAGTCTGTAACCTGCTCGCAAAAAGGCGCTTTCTCGCTTCTCCCCACCTAACAGCGAAAACGAAAATAAGTACCTAACTTTAGTGAAAATAAATGCCTTTTTTTAGATATGCATTTAAGTATAATTGTATACGTGCGATAACGCTTCAATGAATTAATCAATCATCAGCTCTTCGCAGTCCACAGCTGGGAAAAGGCTGATAACGTTTAAAAAATACATAATTACCGACCCATTTCTTCCCATAGATACCACATGGCCGTCATCGTCCCTAAATAGGCATACTAAATACCACAGGCCGATGCCTGGCAGCAGCGTCACCGGAGCAAGGAGCTACGCCCTGCGATCGCCAACCCGCCTGCTCTTCGCCTGCTCTCTCTTGACAGGCTCGGTGGCTCAATTGGTAGTGACCCCTGCCTTCTGAACCAAGGGTCGTGGGTTCGATTCCCACCCGGGACAAACATTCGTGTGATGAACACTTGTGTTTGTTCCGTGTCTGGGTGTTTATATTTGTATTTAAGTATTTATTTGTGGTACCTTCGCTGTTCTGATACCCATAACACAAGTGCTTAAGCTACTTACTTTGGGATCGGAGCAATGGTAATAGGTATGTGATGTTGTCAACTGGAGAGGCCTATGTCCAGCAGTGGACTGCAATAGGCTGATGATGATCATGATGATGATGATGACGATTTCTTCCCATGAAATTCCAGCTTCGGCTTACACTCCTGGCTCGCTCCACCACCGTACTCGGTGATACACCCGTGAAGTGATTTCGGGATCAATCGGTGTATAGCTAGAGAAATCTTAAAAGTCGACATAACGTTTTCGGGATGCCCGAAGGGAAGCGATGCCACCTCCCACAGCGCAGTAGCGTGTGGTGTCGACCCCATAGCCCAAAGGCCTTTTAAGTTTCCTCTTACAAAAGACAGATACCTTGATGGCATTCTATGCATACCACTTGGTGAAACCTGAATCAAATCTGCGAGACATTAAACATAGAATCGGAAGAAAGACCAGTTACATTTTATTAATATTTTTGGCATTCTAACATGGACTGGATAATTTACATTCATCCAAAATCAAGATCTATGCCTGTCTTCACTTATATTGTGACCTACAAATACAAGTTTCGTCCCAAGCCGAAACCCATCAGCATCACACCACTATCAAAGGAAAACAATGTACGTAGCGTAGGTACTCCTGAATCAATTTGACCTGAATGAAGTCTGTCGCACGTCGGCCGACCTCTCTTAGTTCACCTATTGAATTCTTTATTACTGATCTGTTACCCTTCACAAGTACCAATACATATGTTGTTTATATTACCGGTACCCACAGCCGTTCTATACTGGATACTTTACCGGGGACGCCCAGTTTGTGCGCGGTAAAGACGTGGCTCAATCTCGTACTACGGTGCATGACCTATGTATGTCATACTATGCACTATTGCTTAGTATTCTTTTCCGTCACCGCACGGATAAAGACAGTTTTTAACATGTTATCCATGGCTTTATTTGTCAGAAAAACCATGTAACAATTTTTGGTCCAACCCGGGATTCGAACCCCCTCTTAGTCATTAGGGAAATAAACAAAAACAAATAAACAATTACGCCAGTTAATTCACCTAAACTAAGGTTTCCCTTGTACTATTAGTACAGATGATGACCGGGGGCGACTCCCTGAATACAGATCCAAGGAGACAATTCATAAAAATTTACTTCCTTTATTGACCCGATCGGAACCAACCGAATCCGGAACCTTCTGATTGCCTTACTCGCTATTAGTAAGAACGCTCACCCATTACTCCACCAAGAACATCAGCGGTCTTGTGTAGGTAGATGGCGAAAATTCCTCGCCCTTGTAAAATCGACTTGTACAGACAGCGATAAGCCAGCGCAATTATAGCCTAGAAGCGAAACCTCACTTTGTTCTGAAAGACTAATTAGGCCCATTTCCCACAGAGAGCGTCGAGAACCCTCAGGATGGGAATTGGCAGTACATAATGTACCTACTTACTAGCAGTGGGACTCGTAAGTTCAAAGAAGGGACGCTTGCCAATTAGATTCTGGAGGGACCCTTAAGTATAGGTCTAGTTGAGATATTTTTTTCAGGGTCCTTTGTGGTGGATGAAATTATCGAGGAGGTTTTCTTGAGAGATGGTGCATGCATTATGGCCTGTATTTTTTGCCTCTTTACGTCTGTGTCTGTCTGGCGACCGAAACACAAATGAAATGACTTTGATCCCGTTATGGGGTCAGTCAGTGTCTTACCAGAATAATCCTTATAAGCCATCATGGCGCGATGGGGGTAGTAACTGACAATTTAGTTACTTTATCGTGGCCTCAGTTGCTTGGGCATGTTGCTTTCCATCGGGCGATGGGGGAATACTGTGCTGAACTACTATAAAAAAAATCGGCCAAGTGCGAGTCGGACTCGCGCACGTAGGGTTCCGTACCACTATACGGCTAAATAAAATGTTTTTCTTCATTTTTAGGGTTCCGTAGCCAAAATGGCAAAAACGGGACCCTTATAGATTGAGCTGCCCGTCCGGGGAAGGACCTCCACCCTATACAATACCGCAGCCAAATGACCTCCGGGTCGTGTTTCTGCTGGTGAGTAGGGTTTCTGGAGCTCATGGGGGGGGTTAGGGTTGGGCCGGCATGGCGGTGGCAACTGACAAGTAACTGATCACTTACTTGGCCGTTGTCACAGCTACTTGGGCTTCTCTTTCGCTTTTCATCAGGCGTAGGGAAGCCATTATGTCGAGCTACTATAAAAAAAAATCAGGTACATACGTACTGTACGTACTTGCTCTACTTACTAGGCTGACAATAATTGCGTTAGACCTGTAGCCGGCTCAAGATTAGTTCCCGCTCGGTCTAGATAGCGGACAAACAAATCCGCTTAACTCCACAGCAGGGGGTTCGTTTTAAGGGCCCATTTACTTGTGTAATCAACTCCAATAATAACTGTTTTCCAACTTCATCGAGTACGCTGAAGTGCCAAAGGACTGTCGTCTCCCGGTGAACTGATGATCGGTGGAGCAGACTGCAGCAAGGTAGAAAGCGGACCAACATTCAGCAGATAGTTAGGTTAAGGTTCAAATGTATCGGCCTTACGTTTACCTCATCAACATCATCGGCCTATCGCAGTTCACTGCTGGACATAGGCCTCTCCAGTTGTTCGCTACTTTACTTAAACATCTGGAGGTTTGGCCCATAATCGCCACACCCATAATTACACCTTCTATCGTGATGGTTATACCGCTAGGAGTCGGTTGCCAGAGCCTCGTTTGTTATTACGCAGGAATCCTGCGTAATAACAAACGAGGCCAGGATGCACCACGGGTTACTTATTAATCTGTGACCACGGGCAGGTGAGGCTGACTTGGAGCGAAAAGATATAGATCGCTCCCTTAGATCCCAAACGGGAATTGCTGATGGTGATGATAATGACTAACCGTTACCCAACTAAACGATAGCGAGCTATTAATAATACTTATACAGAACTACAAAGACGAACATAAACCCATTGTTAACATATTTAAATGAAACAAGCACAATATTAGTAAGTTTCCAACGCCTGCTGCCGGCGACAGTCATTTGTCGGTTCCATGCCGCTTGCATGCGGCTTGCATGACGGTGCCACACTACACGGAAATGTGAGTTTGCCGGTCTGTGAACACCAACGCGTGCTTGGTAACACGATACTTGAGCACATGTTAAAATATGAACTCAGATACAGATTTACATAAGAAGTGAGTGGTCAGAATGCGCGGGAACGACTGCCTGTTTGACAGCGCACAGCGCATGATACGAAACTTATCTACCTTAAAATGAACTACCTACGATCTTACTCTGTCAAAGTCGATCTTCATTAATTTAGTTAGTACTAGCGACCCGCCCCGGCCTTGCAAGGACGCAATACTATGTACCTACTTACATGTATTGTACATACATACATATAAGAGTAAACCTTCCTCTTGAATGCCTCTAACTATTAAAAAACCGCATCAAAAACTGTTCCGTAGTTTTAAAGATCTAAGCATGCTTACGGACAGATACGAAACGCGTCTTTGTTTTAAAATATGCACGAAATGATATGTATGGGAGCGATTTAGGTAAGGTTCAAAACTACGCGATCGGTCCATCAAACGATCGTTTTTATAGGCCCCTGCATGTGCTGCAAAACTCCTAATGTAGGCCGCTATACCTACCATACATTGCTAAACGTAGGTCCTTACCCAAAGAACGCCCACCTATGGACTATGGATATGGGCTATTCGCATTCTCCCGTAAACACCTTTTCATATCATTGTTGGTCTATTGTGCCGGAGGCCCTCCCACACTTCGTTTCTACTCCAACGTCCGCCATAGTCGCCGGAAATATGACCTACCTGTAATCTGAACTCCGATGTACGTATAGATTTTGACTTCAACCCTCAACATTGGTATTCAGTAATTATTTTAACGATGATTATCCAAAATGTAATTTTAAACTTGTCATTATCGTTTTAAAAAGGAATTCCTCCTCAACTTTGCCTAAATCAGATTTATGTTTTCGTTACTTCATTTTTCACGTCAGGGCTGATTTATGTAACATTCGCTTACGAAATTTTGGAGTAATTAAGTAATATAAAATGTTTAATCTTGTTATAATGCTGAAAATTGGGTGGAAGGGATTAAAAAATTAAAACTGTTTATTTTATTCGAGGTAGGTACCTACCTAAATAAAATAGGGTGGTATTTAAATGGTTAGCTTAATATTAGTATTTTTGAAAGCAGAAAAATACTTTTTATTTTTTTATAGTGGCTCGACATAATGGCTTCCCTATGCCTGATGGAAAGCGAATGGTCATTTACCTGTCAGTTGCCACTGCCATGCCGGCCCAACCCTAACCCCCCAACAACATACATGTACATATCTATATGCCAAATTATGCTTAAAATTAAGTACATTAGATTAACATTATTATTACATACAACACAAACACACAAATCTTAACTAATATTTTAAAGCTGAAGAGTTTGTTTGTTTGTTTGAACGCGCTAATCTCAGGAACTACTGGTCCGAATTGAAAAATTCTTTTTGTGTTGAATAGACCATTTATCGAGGAAGGCTTTAGGCTATATAACATCACGCTGCAACTATTAGGAGCGAAGAAATAATGGAAAATGTAAAAAATAACTATTCCACGCGGACGAAGTCGCGAGCACAGCTAGTGTTCAATAAAATGTTACCTCGTATTTAAAACAAGTGATGCCTCTGTAGCGACATCTATTGGCAACATAGAAAACTATTTATTTACTTATGTATTGACTATCTGTGTTGTTATAACAATGCTCGCAAGATGTCGCTATACGATAAAGAGTTTGATGATGTTTAGTTTTTTCGTGTACGATAGATGGCGTTGTTAATGAAAAAAGTAACATCAACATTTTTATAGGTTTTCTTTCTGCTATGTACTTTTTATTTGTTTGTAAATTCAAAAAAAATTGTGATTACGAAGAAAACCTCTTGCGGCTACCAACCCGCCTGCCAAGCGTGGTGATCAAGGCAAACCTCTATCCAGCAGTGGTGGAGCATTTTGGGTGCCTTTTTAAAAAAAACATCGCGAAACAATGAGGGATGTGAATGTGAGGGTCGTGAGGGATGTGAAAAGTAGTTTTATTTTTCTAATAGGTATCATAAATCGCACGGAAGATTTTAGTTCTGAGAATCTAAGTAGTTTAAGAAAGTTTGTCCTACTTATATAAATCCTACAAAAAGCACACCGAACTATATAGAAATATTCGTAGTTAGTAAGCTAAGCCTATTAGTATGTCCCCTAACGTATGTAGGTACTCACGTAATTGTATTAATTAATTGCATTGCCTGAGCTCCCAGCGTGACGGACGCACCCGAGGGTCCCTGGAGCATGGCTCGTAATTTACTTTACCACTGATATCAGGGTCTATGACCTTAATAAGGTGACTGGAACTGATTGGATTAACAGTAATAGTAATGTTTATGAGATATAACAATATCTCTAGAGATAAACAACAGTTTTAGGTTGCAAAAGAACCCTTATCATAACTTTTGCTTTTATCGAAAGAACCGGCAAGAAACTCGACAGTTACTCTTTTCAATGCCAATTTTTCATAAAATGACAGACATGGGAAGGCCTACTGGTTGCGGTATAACCATCACGATTGAAGGCCTAGCTAAATACCACAGGCCGGTGACGGGCAGCAGCGTTCCCGGAGCGAGAAGCTACGCCCTCCGATCGCCTCCAGGTGATTGCCCTAAGTGGCGAACAACTGGAGAGGCCTTTGTCCAGCAGTGGATTGCAATAGGCTGACGATGATGATTATGAAGGGTTCCGTCTAGTTTCCGAATTTGGAACAGAACCACGCCATCTCGTAGTGAAGCCTAATGGATTATCAGGAAACGGGTACCAGTGATTACCTGGGTACAACTAAAAGTTGAGGCAAATCTCCCAAAATGACATTTTTCATTGGACAAAGCCTATGTCCAGCCGCAGCCACACATCTTAACTAATAACTAATATTATAAAGCTGAAGAGTTTGTTTGTTTGTTTGTTTGTTTGTTTGTTTGAACGCGCTAATCTCAGGAACTACTGGTCCGAATTGAAAAATTCTTTTTGTGTTGAATAGACCATTTATTGAGGAAGGCTTTAGGCTATATAACATCACGCTGTAACTATTAGGAGCGAAGAAATAATGGAAAATGTAAAAAAAAACGGGGAAAAAATAACTATTCCACGCAGACGAAGTCGCGAGCACAGCTAGTTAGAGATATTTGTACCAACGTAACGTTTTGCGCCCAATATGCACCAATGTGTGTATCGGTACTTAGACACAATGAAGATATTGAGCGCCTTAGTATTGGGCATTGGACAGTGATTGGACGCAAAGTTGAATCCAATGTGTGGCCGCGGCAAGCAATAAAGGTTTGAAGGCTGATGATGATTATGACGCAAAGCCCTGAATGTGCCCAGTATATTTTTTATTACAAGGAGAAGTCGCGGATAGTTACTAGCCAGTAATTAATAAACTTCCTAAACAAAATGAAACAACATTTCTATAACATCAACTGAAGGGTAATTGTGTTTATGATAAATAACTTTCTTGAGCAGATGGTAGATGGTTAACGGCGTAAGACTTTATTTTCTTTGTTTAATGAGCCGAAAACTGAATTGAGTATTCCTTTGTAAGACGCTTGTACGAAATGTGTATTGTTCTTGTTTACGTAAATGACCCAAGACAATATTGTTGGGTAAACTTTTGAGGAACAAAAGGATTTGGTATCTCAATGTCGGATTGGATTATGTGATAGCGCTTTATAAATGTTTCTGAGATGCGGTTATAGATATTGAGAATGAAGTGATTAAAAGTTAATACTGGTATTGGGTTACTTAGCCCGTGGAAAGATAATAAATAACGTAATCATTTTAAGTAGGTACTGAGGTGGCTAGTCTACAAGTTAAAGGTCGTTCAGCGAGCTATGGAAAGGGCTATGCTCGGCGTCTCTCTGTGGGAGCGGAGCCGATATGAGGTGATCCGGCAGAGACCCAAAGTCACCGACATAGCTCACCGGATTCTCACTCATACAACTAATAAACGTACTTAAATACTTTTTTTTTGTAAATAAATACATATTAAACATAGAAAACACCCAGACCAATACAAACAGACAAGTATGTTCGATTCCCGCACATTATAAACTTTTGTGTTTATGAATACATAAACACAAATGTTTCTAATGTGCGGGAATCGAACTCACGCACGACCCTTGTCTCAGAAGGCAGAGGTCACTACCGAATGGTCCTGTTAAACGGCACCACTCAAACAATTTCAACAAGTAACCGTCCTAATATGGCACATTTATCTACGGGTCCCAAAGGCAATTATGCTTATCTTTTACTTTCGCCGTTTCCTTCCATAGGGACAGGCAGACAAAAAAAATCACACCCACCTGGGCAGCACGTGGCAATCATGGCTCTTTCCTGTTTCCCCTTAGAAAAACATGCTAACTCTCTAAGGGCTTAACGGCTGGAAAGGTTCGCGACCACTGGGTGCTATGTTTTTTTTTACTATGGCAATCAATTTGAAATTTCTTTTTTCTATATTTTTACACCATATGTAGACTTTGAGTAGAGCGTTGTTTGAATATATGTAATACAGTATTATTTATTCGTTATCCTGGTGATAACACAAGTGCTCATTCCTCATGTAAAACTACGGTTGTATTTAAAGAATATATATTTTTTTCATTTGCTTAGTATATCACATAATTACAGGTGGGTGAATTTAGAAGAGCAATCGCGAATTTCTTATATATCAAATACTTAACAAACAAAATTTTATTGAAAAATTTTTTTTTCAATCCTTTTGGATCACCCTTACAAAAAATGCCTATAAGACAGTCACAACCAAATATTAACCAACATCTTCACTTTCACTGGACTCGAATCCCACATCTTCTCCCTTTCATATAACCGCATATTTTCTTTATAATTTAATAAGGCCGCGCGTGCCGGCAATTGTACGTGCTCAAACACTGTGAAGCGACAATTATGACAGCCAGTGTTGTTCCGAAACACGAGGAAACGGCCGCCAAGTGTGACGAAAAAAACTATTGTTGGAAAAAAAATTAAAAAGCTCAATAAAAACTTGACTGCTCGTAAGTAAACGCGGGACGCGCGGATCTGGTCGATTGAGCTTAATCGAAAAAGTAAACGATTGTTTATATTGCTTTACTTGATGTTTTGTTCGAAATATTTGCACTCGCTTGAAAGAAAGATTACGATGCATAGTGAAGGTAGTGAAGTTGAGCGAATCATTAAGCAAATTTAAAATAATATTATTACGTATTTCCTTGTATTTTGCACAGAATAGCCTAATGTGTTTATAAAATACTAGCCAAACCGCCCTTGCTTCGCTTCGGGTATTTTAGATGAGCGCTATTTAATACGTATTTATAATTCAATAACAATAAAAGTACGATTTCATAATAGTAATTCATTTACATGACATAACAGTTTAGGTTGCTATGGTATCGATTTCAATACACGTCAGTTTGTAAGATGGCTTTTTGGTAATTTTTTCACACCTTGGGTTACATTATGAAACTTTTAGCACGGATCCCTAACGTTTTTTTTTAAAATATAATATACCCTATGTTCACCGGGGATAGTGTAGCTTTCCAATCCAACAGTGAAAGAATTATTCAAATCGGTCCAGTACTTTCGGAGCCCATTCATTTCAAACAAACACACAATCAAATCTTTCCTCTTTGTAATATTAGTTTAGATAAATAAAAATTGATACCTGAAGCAATGAACAAAGAAACATTTAATGAGAGCTTTTTTCTGTCTTACTAATGTATCTTTTTAAATCCTTTCAAAATCTTTTAGTAAAAATTAACTAATACCTATGTCCAGGTTCACAAATAATTTCTCGGAAATGTTCTTGAAATACTGTTAATCTAGAATCCAATCATTAAAAACGTTACAAAATTTTATAGACGCTGTTGCAGATTTCAAAGAAAATTTAATTGCTAAACCGTTTCAACATTTACTAAACGCGATAAGCTAACAGTTAAAAGTAAATGTTCCGTAAAAATTGTACGTTATCATAAATAAAGAATGGAACAATATCAACAAGGCAGTTCTCGATTCACAATAACGAGGTGACACTTTAAAGTCAAACCCTTTATGAACTGAATGAACGTAATAAATTTTGCTCTAAATATGTCAGTGGATGTTGCTTCCGATAGCGATTCTAAAGGGACAAAAAATGTTACAAACAAAAAGCATCTGAACGTGTATTCGTATGGTTTGTTAAACTTTGTTATTTCCTGTCATAATGGGAAATTGAATTTTTCAATCGCGACTAACTTTTTAGTTGGAAAACAGTTGACAGTCAGCGATATAAGGATATTCAGTACTTTTTTTTATAACTAGGGTATACCGATGTATTTCTTAGAATCGTAATTTGAAAAAATCTGATCCATTATTATCATCATTATCAGCCTCTCCAAAATACCACTTTGATCGACCTTGGGCTTCTCACATCCAGCTAAGGCCTGAAGACGTTTTATAATACATTTGCCGAGAAGTGGTATCTAAAATTAAATACTATCTGGCACTTTTTTTTAACATTTCTAAAATAACATAAGTGCCCCTAGATGTTAGCATCCAGGCTGCCTTCTTTTAAATATTTACAAATCGCGACCATAAAATTAGTTTTATGCTGCCTGCCTGCAGACCCTTTGCAAACTAGACCAAATGTAAGTATTAAAATAAAATAAAATGTGTACAAAATGTAAATGAGTATGCCTACTTTAAAAAAAAAACAAAAGTTGCTTGTGAATCTGCGTACCCTTGAACGAATATGGTTTTTATGCAGATTTGAGTGTGTACGTACTAAATTTTATTCATCACAAGCCCTGTTTGCGGCTAGCAGAAGGATTCGCAAACAAATCAACAATGAAATTATGCGCCCAAAAAAGTAAACAGATGCGAAAATTTGCGAAAAAGGGGACACAACCGGAATTAAATTCTCAAATAGGCGAATTATGCAAACATTGACACGGTTGTTAAAAAAACCACACTGTTATTTGATGTAAATATTGTAATAAAAATAGATAAGATACAAAAAACTGCAGAACGACTTACCTAAAGAACAATTTAGGGCTAAAAGTACGTAGGTACATTGTAATGAATAATACTTATAACATAATCTATTCTTAATACTTAAAGTTAATTAGCCACATCTCTTTCATTCATGTGGAACTGAATTTGATTATTTGACAATAATTCATGTACCTATATTGCTTACCCTGTTTACCTTTAGTTAGTCCTTATCTATAATTCGTGACATTTTAACAAACTCATTATTGTCTCCATCACTTTAAAAAACTGACAGGAATAGCAGATACATACTCAAAAAGATTTATTAGCAAATTACCTTGAACGACACAAAGTTAATTTATTTTTTTAATTAGAAGCTTAATTCTTGGATTCCTGGATTTGTCTTAGCGCCCATCCTTGAACCGGCTTTATCTTAAAGTAGATACTCTAACAAAATCATAAATGAAAATACATATAACTATTTGGATAAATCTATTCTGCAAATACCGCAAGGGTTTCCGAGGTGCTCTATTTTTTCATATCGTCAAAATAACAATAAACCACAATCTCTATTGTTGTTGGTTGAACCCAAAAACGTACATATCTCCAAATCCGAGTGCCCACTGATCCCAACTGCAGTACACTTTACAAAAAACAGACAAAGCTCTATTCGATTTGCAAGCACACGTATTTTGTTACGATATTCAGCACACAGTGGGGCGTGTTCGATGGCGCTCGGGAAAAAATATTTGCACAGTTTTACTAACGCTAATAAATTCAATACCCCTGAAATGGTCCGAAGTTATTGTTTGCAATACCATTGTTACAGTTTTAAGTGGCTCGATAGTTTTATTAACCCTTGTACTAAATGTAATAAACTCGACCGAAGTGTCAGCTTACGAGGGCTTTGGTAAACGTTGTTGCAACTTAACTTGCGGATAAATCATACGATATTATATTTATATTAGCAAACTTCTATGGTAAAAAAATAAAAGGATGGACACTCAAAGACTTAAGTTGTATACTTAGTAAATTACGAGTATAACATCTTTCATCAGACAAAATAAAACTTTGGTATTTATTAAGAAAAGTCACCAATACAATATTAAAAAAGAAGGAAACGACGATTCACTTTGAGCATACTTCATAACTTGATTAATTGGACTAACTGTTTCGATTTCACCCTATTTTCCTGAGGAAGCTTATATAACTCTTGTTTGTTTTGAATTAGTAATCCAATTTACCTTTTTGCGTAGGTAATTTAAAACGTATGATTATAGATTTTTCTCCTTCACATCTCTTGGGAATGGAAAGTTCCATTAACATTTTATATGCAAACTGGGCTGTCGAATTATGACAAGTTCCGATTCCTTTAATTACGCTATATCCAAATTGCACGCCTACGTTCATTATAAGACCTCGTTTTAAGTGCTGAGCGTTTTGCGGGCCAGGATGTTAAATGCCAATCGTTTGATTTTATCGCAATTTATTTAAATTGCAGATAATCAGAAAATTGTACTTCGTTCGATACAGTATTGTTGAACTTTTAATCGTCTATAATTTATGTTTCCAGCTGTGAGTATTTAATGTATTGTGTGTTGTAAGATTTGACAACATTATTACGCCAGTCCACGAATTCTTGTCTTTTAAAGATATGACACCCAACAAAACTAATTTCGGCTCTAATTACATTTCCATTCATTGGATAATAAACTTCTCAAAAGTCATGATCATCCTATCGCAGTATTCGCAGTCTACTGCTGGACAAAGGCTTCTCCAGTTGTTCGCCACTCTGTGTCAAACATTTGGAGGCTTTAGCCACAAGCGTCACGCTGGGCTGGCGGGCTCTCGATCGCATGGCGTAGTTTCTCGCTCCGGTGACGCGGCTGCCCATCATCGGCCTGTGGTATTCAGCTACGCCTTCAATTATGATGGTTATACCGCCACCAGTCAGTTGTCAGAGCCTCGGTTGTTATTCGGCAGGATGCACCACGGGCAGAAGACTTGTAACAAAAAGATGATGTGTCGCTCACCCATCCCCATTGCCTGCATCCCCATTCTTCTAAGTTCTCAATATGAATCTATGGTAATTTTTAACTAAATGATCTCCGTTATTTGCTACACGCTAACTCTTGTACACTATACCATGTTCATCACAAACGAGATCTAATTGACGTTCCTTCTCAGAAAACGATTTGCAGCTATCGTTATGTTACCATTTTATGATACGCTTTTTTCATCATAACCTACAGTGCAATTTAAGCTTTGAAAAAACCAGTACCGTGATGACGAGTAAAAAACTTTAGGAATAAATATTAAACCATTTATTTTGTTATTATCCTCCTTGTTGTTATCATCAGATGATGATAATAACAAGGAGCTTTTTAATTTATTACTTACCTACTTAGTTTTTTTTTTTAATAAGTGAAAGAAATTTCCTATTTGAGGGGTATTTTAATTAAACGTACGAAACATATTAACTAGGTAACTTAAAATTAAAAAAAGTACCCGCCTGTTTAGTTTGGAGAATTCAGTTTTGTCCATCACATTAAATTACAAAGAACAATTTAAAATGATTTTTAAAATTTGTCAAATACCCTATTAAGTTGTTGAAGTATTAGTTTCATAATTAAGTGACATATTTTGGGATCGTTAGAAATAACGTACCCTTCTTCTATCTAACCCCTAAAAATATGTTTCTACATTATGTTGGTTAAAAATTCACGAACAAAAAAATTACAGCCGCTTTAATAAGACTATCTTAATACATTTAATTAAATTTAGTACAATTTCATTACATTTTTATATGTAATAAGTAATTTACAGGATAATAAAACGTTATTAGTATTTTAAAATTTATTTATTTTACTGGAGCTAGCAAAACCTCGACTGTGACATTACCGAGATACCGTTTTGAACTCTGCCCCCGATCGCAATAGGTAGGTAATTAAAATGCTCATTATTGGCCCAAGTTCGAACAATTACTGTGAGATGTGAAACTTAGCTCGGTAATTAAACTGTACTTTAGCTTATCTATTGAGGTGGTTTATTGCACAGTGGACTGAACATGTGGATTGTGTACAAAAATATGGAAGTAGGTATAAATTAGAAAATGAATGGGCAGCAGTGAAAGGCTCATAGCTACTCGAATGCACGAGAAAGACGGCTGCAAGAGAAGAATGGCGGCGCTTTATGAAGCTTGCCACCAACGCCTGGATGACGAACATGACTACTCTGTCAAAAGTGACATCGACTAAGGAGATGATACCTTTTAAATAGTAAGACCGACTGTACTTACTTAGTAAAGTATTATATTCACCGTAGTTCCGAACGCTTACATTCAGTTCGTACCACTTTTGCTACGTGCCACAACTTGAATACACAAAATAGTACATATTTGAATAAAATATTCGATATTTCACCTATTCCAAGCATGCAAACGTGTCCCTATTATTGCAGAAACCTGGCATTAATTAATAAACTAAATAAAATTAATAACTTTCATTCACAAACTTTAATGAAACACTTTTTAATAAAAGGGAACCACAATATGTAAATGTTAAAGTACGTAAGAACAATGGTCGTTTTTAATAATAGGGTTATTTTTTCTCACAATCTAAACAAAAGTTAAGATTTTATTGAGAGAGATTCTTTTATAAGTACCTATTCGTAGTTACACTAGTTATTACAGTTCTGTTTGTGTTGCCAGTCATTTGGAATTATTTACCTACCCTCTGAATCATAAAAATGTTAAATATAAAAACATTGATCAATCAAAAAAATCTAAACTAAGTCATCCGGATGACTTATAAAATTCCGAATTTCCTTATTTCAAACGACAAATATAACTAAGTAATACCTTTTTATAACTTTGTATGGCTTTACAACTGATTTAATACTTTTTGGCGACAAGTTTCTTAAGGAAACGTTGTGCAATATTAAGCGAAAAAAGAAAAAAAACTCTCTTTGATTGAACATGTTCGTATTAATTCTTAAAGCATTTTAGCATAGTGGGTGTAGGCAATGTTTGTATGTGTAGGTAAGTGAAATCAAATCTTCCGAATCCAGTGTTAAATAGAAAAAACTGGTAACACCGTCAATTGTTATTTTATTTCTAAATCGGCTAAAATACTTGACTCCGCAGGTGTTGATAGTGTTGCAGTCTGGATCCCCTTTTCGTCGCACCCTATCGAATTGGACACAGTCACTTTTTGCCTTTGTTCAGACGTCGTGTATTTTATGAATGATTACGTTAACTTTGAAACGAAAAGGTATTCCGTTTGAATTTTTTTGATGAATTAACTATAATTGTGGTGTAATCAATGTAGCTAGATTATTGGGAATTGAAAATCATGTATTATATTGTTTCAGTTTTTTTTATTTGATATAAAATATTCGGGAAATAACATGCACGTAATCTTTTTAGGTCGATGGAAGTTTTGGCCCTGGTCACGGGGAAGACTTATTTATTTGTTCGTAGCTTTTTGTTGGTCAATTAAAATTGCTTGCATAATAATTGTGCTCCCGAGATTGTTTTCACCCTACAATCGGTTTAAACATCACTAAAAATTTTTATAACACTTTAAATTATTAGCCTGTAAGCCAATTTTGGTAGTGATTATGACTTAATTTTACTAAAATTTGTTAGTTTGGATCCCACTCAGTACAATACAAATTATTAACGTCAAGTTCCCTTTACGATGGAGGGAGGTATGTACAATTGTACATACTTGTAATCTGATGAATGTATGTATTTTTATTTAAATCTGTAACAATAGGTCAAACGCAATGACGCTTGTCCATATTTATATTTTCCATCGCATAAAAATAATAAACAACAAGTTAATCAATAGTCATAAAATAACAAGGGGGTTTGAATTCGAATATTTCTGTCCATTGTCAGTAATGTCACACTGGGCGACAAATGATGGTATGCAAACGAGTTTTTTTTTCATTGGATAGAGATGCGTTGAAGCATTGTCTCGGCAAATGTATTCGGCCGTACGCGCGAAACGACAATAGTGATGTGCCCCGAGCCGTATCATATTATTTACATTTAATATGACGTCGCATGAGTTATTTTTGAAAACATTGAAAACCCATTGCGAATCCTGGAAGTCGTTAAGTAATCAAATGTAGATTTTTAGGGTTAATAATTCTTAGGTCGTAAATTATGCAGTCATTTTTGGTACGCTATTGAGGCGTTTCTTCCAAATTACTAGGGCCTTGCTAATTTAAACACACTCGCTAATTTAACAATAATGCATACTCAAAAATTGTCTAAAATGTGTGTGCGAAATGAGAGTATTTTATTTAGATAAACGAATCCGGAGATTCCAGGGTCGACTTTCGGTCAGGTTAATTTATAAAATAAACTTTTAAAATTATCTCGGGTACTCATAGTAACAGGAAATACTGTGATTTAATTTTAATTAAATTATTTTTTTTAGATAATCAGAAATTTTCAGCCATCACTAACCTTTATGATGCCTTAATCCTTTACAATAATGCCTAAAATCGCCTGACTGTTTATAATATGTAATCGTCATAAGTACAGTCACAATCGTAACTTAAAGCAAAAGGTCGCGAGATCGGGGCGCGCGCGCATTGTCAGCGGTGATAGATTGCTGTCACATTCAAACTATCGCCCTATACATATGTAAATCATTTGACGTTCTGATGAATGTCTGTACGTCTGTCGTGACATATAAAAAAATGAAGTTTCTGAAGGGTAGGTGATTTTTGTAGTAATAATAATAACTACAAAAACGACTATTTTAGTTCATTGGTAGTGAACGCTTTGCCTCTGATACGAAACTCATAGGAAAAGCCAAAAAGTTTTTTTATACCTATTAATTTAAATACATTGGCAGTGTTTCACTACTTGTAATTGTATGATACCTAGCGAAAACGATTTGTCCAAAAATCGATTCATTTCGTTTACATTTATTTACGTTAATTCAGCATTTCACTGCTAGCTGTACCTACATGTACCTAGATTGTTAATTATCTCACTTAACCATAACCCGATGCAGATAAATCGTTAATAAACAAACCAAGATGCTTAAATTAGCTATTACTAAAGCTAGTAAGTAAAGAATTCTAATGATCCTTTTTAGCCAATATGTAATTAGATGACAGATTTTTCAGTCGACGGATCGACCCACCTAGTGACGGATGAAATAGCAGCGTCACGTTTAGTACCTACTTCCGTTTCTCTCGTGAGTTCAATGCCCTGCAACCCTCTCAGGTTATCACACAAATTCAAAATATTGTCCTCAAATCTCCGCCTATTCACTCGCACGCCCGTTGCAGACGTCACAACTCGGTATTTTTCACCTTTTTTACCTCCCCGCTAATGGAAGGGTTGACACACAATGCACGAATCACGTTACATTTATTCTTCGGCGACCCATCGAATGATAGTTGGGCCTTTTTCAAACCCACTGGGCCAGCGCAACTGACACCATTCACAAAATGATTGATGGAACTAATTAATTTTGCCGTACGCGTGCTTCTCAATGAACGTGGACACTTGAATTCGAAATTAAAAATTGTACTTTTCGCTTCCCATTGTCAAAGGAAGCATCGACAAAGGATTGTATTTTTTTTTCAATTTAGGCACACGTTCCGTCACTAAATTTGTATCGAGTAGCCCTTTTGAATTTTCTGATTTCTTTGTTGAAATGCTTTCACAAAAAAACTGTATTTATAATGTAGGATTCTTTTTTAAAATTATTATTATTAGAATCATTGTTATCAAGTGCCGCTCTAAATAAATGCATTTTTCATATTATTTGGTAAATATTTAAGTAAACGGAAGTCACCAAGCTAATTAACAATTGCCGCAGTTTTTTTAATTAAGCAACGCAGCATTATATCTCGAAACAACAGTGGGACGAAAGCGTTCATGGAAAGAAATAAAAGTGAAAAATGCATGCTCGAAATGTGCATAGACAGAATATGAACCGCAACGCAAATTGCACTGTATCAACTACGGCAGTTCCGCTTTGTTACCCGCCACGAGCTACACACGTAAGGCACACTGTGTATAAGTGTTGCACAGTGGGACCATCATTGTCTTAGAATAGTAACAATAATAAAATTTGTACATAAATTTAATTATTGCTTTATATTATCTATGCTTCTACACTAATGTTGTAAACAGGAAAGATTTGTATTATTATGTGTGTATGTTTGTAACTCAAAGAATTCTGAGTCGATTCCAAAAATTCTTTGGCTACATTCACCCTGACAACATAGGCTATATTTATTGCTAGACAAAATTAGTGTTACTAAACACCAGTAATATAACACAATAAATAATAATAATAAAATTAAGTAAATATTATGTACTTAGCGCCTTAGTAGAACAAAGTGGTGATAATCAGCTTATTCATTCTCGTCATTCTTTAAATACTATTAAAGAGGGTTCTGTCCTCACGGCTGTTACCGGCATTGTTGTGTATTTCTGGTGTCTCTGAGCAGTAATTACTAAGGCAATAAGACAACCCCACCTTTAAGGAAATTGAATTGAATCGCAGTTAAGACAATTTTTTTTTGTTTAAACTGGGGAAAGTTCCTTTTATGCTTCCCCGCCGCCCCGGGGGAAAGGCCGGTTCTCTGGGTTTGACGTCATTCTTATTATGGGTGCCTGAAAGAAATGTATGCAGGGAATATCCAAGTCGCTTCTCAAAGTACTGTGTAAAAAATTGCAATACGGTTTAATATAATAACATTATGCATTCAACATTATAATAATTACATCATATAACCAAATCTAAAAAAAAAGTATAGAATTATCCCTCTGTAAAATGAAATTTCCAATCAAATTTGTATTGACAATGTAGCCTTAAACTTATGAATCGTCAAGTAGGTAGGTACATATCCAAAAATAAATAAGAAACATTCGACCACCGTGTTCAGATAGTGGATTCTACCGAGTAGAACCAGCAATAAACTCACTAGTTACTCTGTGATAGTGACAGGTATTTGTAACCTAACCTAACCACCATGCAGTTACAAATAGGTAGGTGCAGAGCAGACGACACACGCCAGTTGGAAAGCCACACCGTTTGTTAGGACGGCTCTCGCGTTGCCAATTCTCACCTGTCCTGTACAGAGTACAGATGAATTACGATCGCGCCGAAATATTGGACAATTTTACGACACAAGCATTTTTTACTGCATTTTATATCCAACAAAAGTTTTTTGCGCAATATGTTGCTGCTGGATTAATTGAAGGGTTGTTACCTATGCGCTTCGCATAAAATGAAATATGTTTGTCATTTTATTTTTTGTGACGATGATTACCAAATACATACCAAATAGTACTTAGTTTCCTATTTCGTACTCTTCGTTGACTAGTTTTTTTTAACATAATGTTGAATCGAAACCTAATTTAACTGGACTCACACGCTACAATATTTACTTTCAACTTGACGTTTCGTCAGTGTTGCATCAATCGTGGTCAACGCAGACCGCTTCACCTTGTTATATGAAATTAACATTTACTACCTATCTGGGTTCCGTATCTAACTCAATTGGTATTACTCCAATGTTATAGACAAGCCTACTTTTCGGTTCACTAAGTTCCACTACAAAAAGATAAGAACTGAAAATTTCTGTCATACTGATAATCGACGACTAACTGCACCTGCAGCTCCACTAAGGCGAAGCGGAGCAGGGCGGAGCTACATTTCATGGATTTCAAGCTCTTCTCCGCTCCGACTAGGCCTCAGTGAAACCGCAGCCTAATTTAGTTAGAACACGCTGTTTTCCGCGACTCGAAGACTCGGGTACAATTGATATTATATTCTGATACCCCAGCTATTTTGCCCCAAAATAGATATAATCCGAAAAGTGTAAACGTAAACTACCTTTAATTAAGTTCGTAACACAAATTGGTGTAAAACAGTAATATTCAATGATATAAATAGCTCGCGCAATTACAAACAAAACTTATTGTACCTACGTAATTTAATTTAGCGTGAACATTATTACTGCGGGGAAAGGAGTAAGAATATAATAAAACCGTTGCTTTGAAGTGTTAGTAGAAAATGTTCATTAAATTCGCTTCTACAAAGGAAACCTTAACGGATTTATAACGAGGTTCACTGCATTGAGCTAAAGGCTTACTTAAACGTCTGTACACTATCTGCTTAATTCTTACTTGCCCATGTTGTAGCAATAACTAATTAACCCTATACGTGCCATCCTGGGCCACACAGCGTGATTTAGTCCAAACCATCGCAAACTAAGCAAAGTTTGGGCTATGAGTGCTAGACAATAACTGTTTTTTTTTAATAAAATAGCTTTCAGTATGACCACACTCCACCTGATGGTAAGCGGGCGTGAGGTCCAAATGTTAGGTCGACAGGCACATTAGGGCAAACCCGCCGCGCCTGTCGCCCTTACCCTGAAGGCCCACTGAGATGCCGTTTCACGCCCCGCCTAAGGACCCAGGATTGTAAGAGGAAGAAAACACATGAGCTGGAACTGGAACTGATAAACTTTCTTAGATACTTTTTTTTTAAATAAATACGTATAGATAACTTAACAAAACTAATACAAACAGACAACTTCATGCACACAGAAGCTTGCACTGTGCGGGGATCGAACACCCGACCACTGTAACTGAGGCAGCATTCAACAGCGAACCAAACTCAAACTCTTCTCTATATACCACGCCAAGTATGCTGAGCCGACCCTATATTATCTAATGTTTACTTTCTATGTATTCTTATGTATGTACATACAGGCATTATTATATATACGTACGTATACCTACAAACCTGTTTTCTTAACTAATCCCGGTATTTCTGGTACCTGTTACAGCGTTCAAAAACTCTATCATCACAGTTAATTTCGGAGTTGTTATAATTAGTTCGTTGCGATTAATCGTAAAGCCGAAGCTAATCCTGAACAAGGTTTCCAGTGGGTTATCAACTTTTCGGGCAACTGGCAGGATAATCCGTTGTACCACTTGATAACATTTTCCCTAATGTAAGAGTCGCCCGTATCTCCTAATTTAGAGTTAAATCATTATTTCTCGCTTGTCTAAATGTAGGAAACGTCGTAATGGACATACAGGTAAATTATGTTTATAAATTAGGCTCATTAAACGCTCGTATGATAGAAGTAACTGGTTTTCTGTGTCTCAGCTGAAGGGCACCTTTCAGCCTTCAGAGACTCTTAACTGAAATGATATCGTTAGATAATTTTTGTATAAAGAGAGCGACTGAAAATAGTAAGAGCGGCCTTTTTTGTCTTTCTCTCTGGACAGAGAACAGGCATGCATTTTGAACACTGAGAAGAAACTAGAACAAGTTTTTTACTTACAGAGTAACAGCGTCGACTCTTTCATGGGGAATACTCCGAGGACCCGTTTGATAGAATAGGTTCATGGAACTCTACAGCTATTTACCATCATGCCAATGTTTACCTTCTACTATCGCAGCTCTTATACTTGACTATAGTAGTGATCATCTGTACCATGTAGAGTGATCTGCCCGTACGTCCCATCCAAGAATGTCCATTTCCGGAGTTCCTTCCATATCGTATCAAGCTCTGAAATGCCTTGCCAGACGCGCCAACCTAATGAAAGCTTTCCTCTATGGCAAGCGGTAGGCATAGACTGTGCCCTCAGCATTTTGATGGTACGTTCCTTCTGAAACACCAACCAACCTTAGCATCGAACAAAAAGGATCATCCGCAATTTTCCTCCCTGCGACATTCAGCAGAATATCCTCCCATTCATTGCGAAGTCAAAAGCAATACAGACACATACAGTTGAATTAATAAGGGCACCGTGCACAGAGGCTCGCCTCCGCCCTCATTACCTTGACTTTGATGTGCCAATAGGTAGATAGATAGCCGTCTACCAAGATGAAAGTGCCTATTTTTAACCTGTCTCTTAAGAGCGGTGCGCCTCCATTCATACACGTGATTTATTTTCACACCGGCTTTTGTATAGTCCTGACTCCTTTGTGGATAAGACTGCGTGGTTAACTGAGGAGCGCTTCTCAAACCAGTGATCCGAAGTCGATATTGTTTTGTAGTATTCAACTTTTATTACTTCTAGTGTTACTTATTATAATACAAACTTATAGATGATTACATTACAGATGATATTAAGTATGTCTGCTTTGACACAGTTGCAATAATTTTGAATTTTTGGTTGCTGAAATAGGACATTTGCTTAGAGGCTAAGGCTTGAATAACCTGAAGGAGAGTAGTATCTCAGACCTATATTGATCTCCTGACAAAAATGATTTTGAAAATTAAAACATGAATTCCTTAATATAGACATGTTCCTTGTTCCTGGGGAAAACATTCAAGCCAGCTAAATTTTATATGGCCTACTTTATTAGGTGGCGAGGAGCAGGCTGAGGATTTAAATCAGTAACTATCTACCTATGACAGTAATCTTAAATCGCAATAGCAATTTTCGTCAGTTTTATTGTAAACTAGCTGCGTCCCGCGGTGTTACTCGCGGTTTTTCAATGCAATTATTCGAATTTTTCTCGCCGTAAAAACCATCAATGAGCTTCAACGAACATTTAAAAATAAGAATTGGCCAAATTGGTCATGCGCTTACCAACACATTTAGCGATTCATTTTTATATTATAGATAGACCATTCAATGAAATTTTCCTTACTAAAACCTTCAAAATACTAAGGGTTTCTACTAATTTTTCGAGTTTATTATTTTGGTGATTGCACCAAAATAATCAGTCAGGTATTGACCTGACCTGATTATAAACATTATGTCTCTAGCAAGCTTCAAATGTTTGAGCAACGCCGACAAAAAGGATTATGCCTTTCGTCCTTGACGTCACACTATCGACTCTTTAAATGGCCTCTTAAACCGTACCCAGACTCATTTATTGAATACTTTAACGCTTCAAAATAAATTCTGTGTCGTGACAGCCATATAATACGGTCGAAGACCTTAGTTCTCAAACAATAGGTATTAACCGTAGGTGGACGCCAAGGAACTGCCTGATTGATGTATGATTTATTAAAGTTGTAATTCATTAATATAGCATTATGAATGTAGAGTAGACCATTCTTTACTATTCTTGACCTAAATCTAATTGTAGACCAGGATTTAGGGACAGAGTCTGCTAATAAGCAGAAGATAAAATTGACATCTTTAACATTACCGTCTATTCCTTCTTAAATAAATCAAAAACTTAGGGGTTCAAAGAGTGTTTTGATAATTATCATACTTTACTTATAGGCCAGTCACAAAGTCAAACATATTTTGGGGCAACTTATGGAATGGTTGGTGTGTCAATCATACAATATTATGACCAGTTCTGTTTGTATCAGTTTCTGAAATCGATAGCCATATGTAATTTTCAGGTTTTCAAATATAAAAAAAATGACTTTCCTAGCGGATTTACTGATCACATTCTCATTTTAATCCAAACTAATGATATTAAGCTTTCTGATACGTCTCCAAGTAGTGAAAATTGGTATAGCTTTGCACATTTCACTGTCTCTTGCTAGGTAAAAAAGCTCTGAAGTACTCAAGACCCTCTTCCATTGGCAGATATTTCAACGCAACCAGGATTTCTTCCATAAGATTAAAGAGTTATAATATCAACTGTAGTAGTACTACATATTTTATAATCCAATGTAGTATACAATTATTTTTGGACAGCAACATATTTAATTATCTAACTATATCCTTGCCCTTTACCAAACGTAATTTAAAAATACTACCAAAAATAACTTAAAATACATTGTGATTTGTGCTCCACTTTGCATACCCACCACGGCTCGTTACCTGTTTAACCAGATTTAATTACCCTAACAACTCCTCTGACATTTCTTAATTATTTCCGACGGAAAGTAATCTAAGCGATATTAAATTTTAAAACATTTTAATCAGAGTAACTGAGCTTATCAAATTTGTCGTGTTGGCTCACGGAAATGAAGAATAGGTAGGGAATCAGAGTCGAGTGATTATATCAAAGTTTAAGGAAACGTTAATTAAAATCCAAGTCGAGCATGATTTTTTGATGCTTCGAAGTCGGAAAGGAGTGAATTTCTGAAATGTTTTCTTATCTTCCCCGATCTCTGGATAATTGTAAGATCTATTAACTGCCGATGAAAAAGTCAAGTTAGGCTGTCCTAAAATCATAAATTTACAATTACTGTAATGAAAGTATGATCCAACTACTCAAGTTTCCAGCGACATTTTTTGTTCCAACCCCAAACACAATTTTACTACTACCACGAGCTATAAACAAAATTAACTTTGAAATTTCTCATTCCGAAGGAGTTAACCCGCGCGTAACGGTGTCTTACTTTTATTTTTTTTCCATTTTACTTCACTATTGCTAAAAAATGTTGTTGCCGGCTCATTTATCTTAAGGAAATAAGGGTGAGAACTTTGACTTTATTATTCTTGCTAACGCATAATTTATGAACAGGCAGTTGTAATTTTACCTTTTTTTCGGAACAGGGTAATTGAGAGAAATGCTCTGAGCTTGTAATGGCTTGTTCGAATAAAAGTTTGAGTTGGTTAATGGTAGTCGGTGTTCATTATGTGATTTATTGAAAAAGTTATTTGCTTGTCTTTTTTATGATTTTCGTACCAAGCGATAATATTTTTTATTGTTAAAAAATATATCAAAATCACTTACTATAATAGGATTGGAATTGGGTAAATTGGCGTGATGAAGCGAAATAACGACTACAAAAAGGAAAAATTTTCAAGAATTTAATAATTACGTATAAAGATTAAATTATTGTATGAACAATGTATTTAAAAACGATTTCTCGGTTAAATCATATTATGCCTCAAACGTCACCACTGCCAGTTTTGTCATCATCAGCCTTTTGCAGTCCACTGCTGGACACAGGCCTCTCTTATTGTTTGCCACTTTGATCCAACTTGGGCTTCTCGCATCCAGCACTTTTATCAGTTTTTTTTATGTTAGGTGCATTTTATTATGTGGAGGTAGGTTAATATTATTCAGCAAGAACATCGTGCTACAAATACAGACGTATACGTGTGCTGCTATGGGTACATATTTCCTATTTCACGGTAAACTGCCTCTGGGGTACTCCAAACAAAAAAATATTAGGCATAAGTGCCCTTTCGTAAATCATGCCACGTGCAACAAATTAATACAATTTGTATATTGTATCCTTAAACTAGTTTATACCGCGTAAAGAACCAAATTCAATAGAACATGCTCAATCAAATATCCAACAAAACGGAGCATCCGGCCAGTCAGACAATGAATAGAAACGTAATGGCAATACAAAGTTGCGCATTTGAAATCATAGAAGCAGATGTAATAAATACGAGTAAATGGTCAAGATAAGATTTCATCGAAGCCGGTGTAATTATGTTGTCCATCGGTGTAGAGTACTGGTTTGCCTTCAATAGTTTAGAGAGCAGCTGATAACGTCTCGGTTAAACTAGCTTTAGTGTCTATTGGTTTTGTGTATCGAACGAGATTACTTCGGATTGGTAGGACAGTTGT
Organism: Conogethes punctiferalis; assembly: GCA_031163375.1. Lineage (NCBI taxonomy): Eukaryota > Metazoa > Arthropoda > Insecta > Lepidoptera > Crambidae > Conogethes > Conogethes punctiferalis. The sequence goes on along the minus strand of CM062090.1, from coordinate 9,308,783 downwards.
GTATACTTTTTACTTTTAGCAAGTGAAATCAAACCTTCAAGACAGGTACAGTTATGATTAGCGTAAGATGGCTGGCGACCTGTTTAGGGAGATACGAGAAGACCAGAATGAAACAATTTGAGAATCCTAATGTCCTAGCGAGGCGACTAAGGTAAGTCCCCCTAATGACAATTGTCATTGGGCAAATATTATAACAAATACACAGTAATTGAAATAAGAAAAAAAATAAGGGTGTCAAACCCCACCCAATACCCCATCATCGATATTCCACTCGCTTAATCCCATCTGTGACTTAATTGGACATAAAATCAATTAGAGTTTATTTAGTAATACCCTTTAAAAGATAAGATAGTATTTAAAATGCCATATGTTCACTTCATTACACCGATACTTTTTCACACTGCCATTAGTGCAAACGTGACAAAAACCTGATAACATCTAAGATAATAATTTCAAACAAATATACACTTTATTGTTAAGAATGTTGAGTAGAAAATTGCATTTGTAACAGTTACAAATGATAAATGAGAACCCAAAACAAGATTGCTAACGACGGGAGGACAAAAGCTTGTTTTTATAACTTTGCAAAAAATATATCTAACGCGAGAATAATGTTTCGTTTGAAAAGGTATGCTCGTGTTACAATTTAAGTAGTGTTTTGTTACTTTTGTTTTTTTTTGTAATCTCAAATATAATCAAGGTGAAAGGGTTAGACGAATACAGATTGTATTTTTGCGTGTGTGCCGATTTCGAAAATTATTTCACCATTGGAAAACTACGTTCATCCTGACTAACATAGGCTATATTTATTGATAGAAAAGATTAGGCATCCTTACTTCCAATAAAGTAAATACCCGAAGCGAAGCGAGTTCGAGTCGCTAAGTACTCGTAGTAGGTAATAAAAGTTGCTATATATGTATGTGTGTCTGTCTATTTATTGTCATCATCACTGGTCTGACGAGTGAACTATCTACATAATTTAATGTCAGTGACAATGACGATTGTTATCTTAAGGGACTACCCTGAGCACGGGCCACTCATACCACCTAGGTCCTAGGCTCAGGTTATTTTTGTAAGTACATAGTTCTAATACATGTAGGTACCTTTATTTTATGTCTGTTTAGTATTTTAGACCCAATACCATCTAACGTCCGCTATCCTATGCTTTAATTAATACCTCGATGGTGACAAAAAGCTGCCAGTCTTCCCCACGGCTACCATTACCACCTTCAATAACGCATGCGCTTTGCCTGACCTTTGAAAACTTATTTTATACTATAGTTAGCTATACCTACTTGAAATGCCCCATACTCAATCTCGATTAAATTAAAAGTTTGTTGATAGATTGTACAGTAATGTATTGTTTCTATTGTTCCTAAGGATGTCCCATCATATCCCTTAAACTTAAATAAGGAAGTTTTACATTAAAAACTTTGCTATCTCCACTCATAATGTTCTACATTTTCGCTTTTCTTACATGAAACTATTTCATTCCAATAGGTTAGCGGCAATAAATAACAAATAAACAGGCAATTTATTTACATATCTAATCTGAGATAATATTGAGGGAAACCACATTTCCATCGATGTGGTCTAGACCGGGTGTAGTAGGTGCATACCTACACAGGTTAGAAATTGTAGCTTAATTGCTGTGGTTACTACATATATTGCCAATCAAATCTACTCGTGAAACTATTAGTGCAGGTAGGTCTAAATATAACACACTTAAAAATATTAAATAGCAAATATCTATTAATAAAAGTTTTTCCAAACAAAATCACTGGAAGGGTTCGCTGAAAGCGATGAGACCGCTTAATTGCACATTAATATATCACTGTGTTTGCGTTTTACTGTTTCAACTAGGTATTTGGTGTACAATAAAAAACACCTATTTGTTAAGAAAACCTTTTCGCAAGCAAACGATAGCGTACATAAAGAGAGAAAAACCTTTTTCAATTTTATAACAAGCACATAGGTAGTTGCCTAGATCCGATGAGTGCTGTGTCATTGTGACGTCCATAATTCAGCTCATATTTCAACTGCTCACAAAAGTGTCGCTCTTTCAATTTGGCCCAGTCGTTTTACAAAAGGAATTATTGCCCGTTTTATTACCTCGCCACGTTTGGACGTTACTTTTATTACACTGCGAGGGTTTTTTTTGCAAACTCTCCGTCTATTATTTTTGCAGATGAAGTTTGGATAATTATTTTCAAGTCAATTAACCCCGAGATTTTAAATTCTGCATAGGGATCTTATACCTAAGAAATCATTTTTGAAAATTCATCTCCTAAGGGGGTAAAAAGCTTTGCCAAACAGCTAGACACTTGAAATTGTTACATAATGGATTTAAATACGAAAGCCACTCACAGAGTGCTGTTTTTATTACATTAAGTAATCAAAAAAATCTGCGAAATATTTAATTACAATAATCAGTGAAGACAGTCCATAATGATGGATCTATACGAACATAGCTCATATTCATCATTCAACGAGTACCTACAACAAAAATTACCTAATATTTAAATATCAACGGGGTTATTGAACCAGCCCCTGAGCACATCCACACACGTCTTTTAGGCTGAAGCTTACATCAAAACACTGAAGCATTTTGGACCGTAATGCGTATGAAAGAAGGACTACATTATTGCAAACAGTTTTGGATCTTCCTGCTTCCCTTCATAAAATAGTTGATTTTACGCCGGCGCTTGTAACAATGTTTAACGCGCGAACGATTTGATTATGTTAATAACCAAATTACGCACCGTCTCAGATTAACAAATAACGGGATTTATCATGTACATGTTAAACAGGGATTTGGGAAATAATAGGAAAGACGGCCTCGGTAGCGCAATGGCTAGCGATAAGCCGAACGGTCCGAAGGTACCGGTTTTTATTCCCGTTCGGGTCAATTTAGAAAATTGTCTTTTCTTAATTCTCAGGTCTGAGTGTTCTAACAGACGCCCCCAGTAACATAGTATTCATAGTACACACCTTAATTTAAGACCAGGTCGTTGGTATACAAAACGTAATTTTAATATAGAATGTCATTTTACTATCGAAAAATATTTAACCTTAATAAAATAATCCCGTCATTATCTTAGAAATGTTTTGTGACACTTTATTGAGATGGAGGCGATGGAACAGATGTTCTCAACGAGTAGTCTAATAAAAAACAAACGAGAGTCTAATCAAAACATCTATAATTAGATACTAATTTCCATCATAATTTGTAGTTATGGTAATGTTACCTAACGCCCACGCATAGCCACTGGGCAATTTAAATCTGATCTTTCATTTATTCATATTAATGTGCCAATTATTGCCCATAAAATGTACGCTAAATTGATTTATGATGTTAAATAAAAATTCGGCTGAATACTGATTTCCTATGACAGGAAATCTATTTAGACCACAGTTCTGCGGAATGCAAAATCGCTTCGAATAATCCGACTGATCCATATTATGGTCTATGGGTAAAAGAAGCCTTCAATGAATTGACAAATTTAAAGAAAGTGGCAATGGGTCGGCCGCTTCAATCGCGGACCTGAATCGATGAGTACTGAAGGTTGTCGAGCGGCCCCCCCACTAATTAGAAGCTAACAAACCTCCTAAGGGAACCTTAAAGGGATTTAACTTTAGTGAATCATCACACTAATCACACGTCTAAGCGGTTGGACGGATTTGACTAAAATTTGACAGGAGGATAGTGTATGGCCCGGAATAACACATAGGCTACTATTTTCCAAAAACTACCACGGGGACAGGAAATCGCGAGCAACACCGCGAGGCGCAGCTAGTAAGTAATAAATAACAAACAAAATCACATCCGTTGCCCCGATCCCAAAATAAGTAGTTTGAGCACTTGTGTTATGGCTATCAGAACATCAAAGGTACCACAAATATGTACTTAAATGCAAACACACCCAGACACGGAACAAACACAAATGTTCATCACACGTATGTTGGGCCCGAACGGGGAAATGAGCTATCGAGCCAGTCATAAAATGTTCCCTATACAATAAAAAATAGAAACCTCAAACTTGACAAAAGGTACTTAACAATTCGAAGGTGTCGATTCTATGACGATTGTTTGCACACTAAACCCACATAAACTGTACTGAACTATTGTCAGTAATCTCATTACATTTGCAAATACTTTCTGCGTATCTTTAGTTGAGTTGCGTTTTGCATATTTGCAAAGCCCTTGTAATCCTTGCTCATTGTAATTCAACACTATTAGGGCGACCTTGTAATGTGAAAAGCGGGGACAGACTATATTTGCGTTGTTGGTCAATTATGTAACTCTACTCATTTTTCTTTTTTTTTAACCGGAAAAAATGCATCACATAGGATGATGTCGCAGGGCCTAGAATGGTCTAGACCTATATTTCAAAAGGAGAACATGAAACATACTCACTTGAAAACTGCTGCCTAACAATTCTACCAATAGTACGAACTTTCGTCATTTTATTTCTCGTAATTCATGTTATTTCATTCAATTGCATTTAATATTTTATTTATGTTTCCTTTCGACGATCCAATGAAACCGAATATATGTATGTGTATGCAAAGTTTAATTATTCACCCTCGCCTAGTTTTCTCGCTCTAATTAATAATTAATAAATAAAACATTTACTGTTCATGAATCAATTCAAACATCAAATCTTTTTAATCAAACTAAAAATTCTGGAATTCTTTACCATTTTTTGTTTTCCTCCAGTATCGACTGAATTCTGCTACGAGACAATAGATTTGTATGTATGTAGTATCTAAGTACCCATGCATATGCAGCTGGCTGTCACAACACAACCTACCGATATCTGTTTAAATTTTTCAAACAATTTTTAACTAAATTCCTACCGCATAGACTGCATTTTGCATTGAGATATTTTCACATATTGCCTAAAATACTTAACTGAGTAGGCGTGCATAATATTTTTTGATTACAAGTGGATCCTCATACTGGGTTCGTGGGCCCAGTTACCGGATCTTTTTATTTTAGTAATCTTCTTGTCTTTCGGATACTCGGCCCATTTATAAAACCAAAAAAAAGTCGACGAACGTTTTTTCAGGAGTTAATAAAAAAACGAACTATCCTTGTCACCCTACAGCAATGCATGCATTATGCAACGGGTTCCCTCAAAGGCCCTTTCTAACACAAAGTCCGAAATAATAGACCCTTCACAGCTATGGTCAGTGTAACCCTACACTTTGGGAGGGCCCCGTCACCAAAGTAATTCGACCAAATATTAGATGCATATCGCAGTTGTTAAAAATCACAGGGCTTATTAATACGTGACGAATACCCGTGTTTCACCCTTTGAATGCTGATGTGAAAGATTGAGCTGTTTTCCAGTTGGTTTGCTAAGTCAGCTCGATATATACTAGCTAATAAACTGTTACAGATTGTAATCAGTTTCGTCACAGCTATGTGGGCTATTCAGTGGGTATTTGTTGTAAGAAATGAAATATCAACCTATTCTTATGCATCGCGCTAATAATTTTACATCTTTTATTTTTGTTTTAATGAAAAGAAACAATGCTATCGCGTCTTCTCCTAGCTTGATAGAAAACGAAAGAAAAGTCCAAGCCGCTGGGGCTATTGACAAGTAACCAAAACAGTAACTTGTCACCACCGCTGTGCAAGTCTGTAAGATACCTATGTAGCTCTGTCTAAATATATAAGTCGGTTGTATAGATTCCCACCGTATTTTTCCTGCAAAATGAAGTCCTTTTAATAGAGCGCGAAGGTATCATAATGATATAGGTACACTATTATATATAAGAGATAAGGTCCACATAGTTCAGCTGTTACATAATTTAGAAAAGATGACACTTCAATCAATCATTTTCAATGCAATGTGTCCTTCATTCTGATATTTCTCTTTCGAAATCTAGTTCCTCCACCAATCTACTTTCAAATCAAGCTTGCGCCCATTCCCGGCGGGAAAATGAAAAGATTCAATAAGCCCTTGCATACACCGAGCACTTCGTTGCAGAATTGGAATTTGAAAATAGAATAAATCATATGATTTCCTTTAGCGGATTCTCACTCGGTTGCCAGTATTCCCGCCGATTTGCGGTCATGTGAGAGTTCTATGTTTAAAATTATTTCCCGAACTGCATACTGGCAATTTATTTGCAGGCGCTAAATTCGTTCATAATTTAAAAATCAATAATAAAAAACATATTGTTTTTGAGTGTTGTTGATGTTTCTGCGGAAAAATATTTGTCTCTCGATTTCCGATCTCATTTTATCATTCAACTAGCGACGCTTTATATGAAGGGCAAAAGCAAATGAAACTCAATGGCGTCAATATTCTAACCCGCCTTCAAAAATTCGACATCAAACATTGAATCTCACAATTATACTGATATGAGCTCATTCATATTTTCGACGCCGAAATGAAACGGCAGGCGTCGCAGTGTCGTATCTTTCGCATGATTTAAGCATACCTCGCCGTGACTGTAAAATTTAATATAAAAGGACCTTTTCACCCGATATAAACGATGTTTTCATTCGCAATTTCCGAGAGGAGTATTTGAAACGTGGCGGAAAATTTAACGGTCTTTTGACGAGATAACAGAAATTATTTGTGTCAGTGCTTGTAGATTTATTAATAGGTTGAGTGGATAACAGCTATGTCGCTCTTTATTTAATTTTGTTTATATATAGAGCACGCTGTTAAAATTTTACCGTCTGTCTAAAACCGTGATTAGACAAAAGTTCGAATGCTTATATAAGAAGGAAACTTTATAATTATGAAGAAGGTGTGCTACCTTAGATTTAAGTTTTTGACAATGACAAAAATTTATCACAAACAGAATAGCTGTTGCCTATGTATGTGCTCTAAATGCGTGGTTTGATCTGACACGATGGAGCAAGATAAAAAAACGTCAGCTTAATAAATGTGCACGTCAGTACGACTTATTCACATCCACTTATTTAGTTCCTCGTTCTTGTCGTCCCGTGCCATCAAGTCATGGAATGCCCTTCCAGCTCATGTGTTTCCTTCCTCTTACAATCCTGGGTTCTTAAGGCGGGGCGTGAAACAGCATCTCAGTGGGCCTTCAGGGTGAGGGCGACAGGCGCAATGGGTTTGTTTTATTATGACTGTCGACCTAACTTTTGGACTTAACCGCTTACCATCATGTGTGAGGAGTGTGGTGATCCTGAAAGCTCTTCTTTAAAAAAATCCAATACACGCTCATTATGTATTTTTAAGGTTCGTTTCAAGGAAAACGCGCAATCTCTTTGAAGTTAAGCGAAATGTGTGCCTTATTGTAACGAGCGTTTGAATTTCGACCTCTTAAAAAGTGATTCGCTACCTTGATAATTTCAAGAGGACGTTCTACTATTGCCGTACTTTCTAGATATATTTCTGTGGTAACAATATACAATACTTATTTATCTCTGGTTATAATCATAATGAAATATTTGTAAAATTGTAAATAATCACAAGAACCACTCCGTGTTGGTTTGTGGTAGAAAAACCGTCACGAAAGTACGATTAAAAATTAGGGTTAATCCCTATGAAGTATTCATCTGTTCAGTTTATTATTTTTCAATTTCATCGACTTCTTAAGAGTCCGTAATACCGTTTCGATACAGATCTCTAAAAAGTCGATGAAATTGAAGAAACTCCAACCACGTCACATTAAGCCACGAAGATTCGTGTCAGACAAAGGTTCTAAAAGAGCCATTGTGCGACGTGTCTAGTTTAATACCCCCATTTCACCTCCCTTTGTGAACTAAGAATGTCTTTCTCTACAGACTTTAAATAGTGAAGATTAAGTAATATTCCTGATGAATGCCTATTGATGTCGAACGATTTGTATTATGAAAGTGGAGTCTATTTTTATGATGGCCGTCGACTTGTGACTTAATGGTTGTCTTGAAGAGATTTCTACTTAGATATACTCAGTAGGTAATTATTAACTTTAATGGTATGATCGCCAATCCGCCTTTTTTTGTACCGGGGAAAATGCTTTTGCGTCCGTTTCCTGATATTCCCTTAGTTGTTCTACGATAGGTACCCACAAGATGAGGTGGCTCTATTCTAAATCCGGAAACCACACGGACAAGAAGAAAACTGAATCCTAACTCTATGTTATTTTGTTATAGGCACCAACTTCCTGCGACAGTCTTTCCGAACAACTACGACTTGGGAACCTTCAAGAAACGAGCGTATTCATATTTAAAAGGCCGGCAGCGACCCTAAACTCGATTAGAGTTGTAAGTGCCCATGGGCGGTGTCGACTGCTTACCATCAGGCATCACACTTGTTCGTCTGCCGCCTCTCGCATAAAAAAAATAGGCAAAAGTTGGGAAAGGTCCCAATCAAAATTCATATCAAATAGAAAAGAATTCCGTAATCATTATTCAAACGGCATTCGTCACTCTAAGGAAGGGTAGGCAGAAAGGTCATCGAACCGCGTGTGAAGAGATGCAAGGGTGGAGTCTGTTGTTTCGCCCCTTTGTCGCTTTTATGGGCATTGTAGTTCACTTGTCTTGGTTCACCTTGCTCTGTAAACCAGATCTTAGTATAAACAGGGTGTAGATATTTTGAACTTACGAAATGTTTTGATTCCACAAGTAGTGTAATGTATCTGTCACCGGAAAATAGCAAGAATCGTAAGTTGATCAATTTCCTAGGTAGTTGATTAACTTACGGAAAATAAAGAACGGCAGTTGAAATGTATTATTTAACGTATGTATTTTAGTAAATTGATCATTGTCAGGCTACCGTAAATTGATCAACTAACTGAAATCCATTGCGTTAAATAATACATTTCAACTACCGTTTGTTATATTCCGAAAGTTAATCAACTACCTAGGAAATTTATCAACTTACGATTCTTGCTATTTTCCGGTGACATATCTACAATCTGTGTTATAGATGGATTTAGAGAACGTTCGAAATCAAAGGGTTAATAAATAAATAACTACAGACATACCACGCTGGGCCACCCATTACCATTTAATCTAGCCCCAAACTAAGCCAAAGCTTGTACTATGAGTAGTAGACAACTAATAATAAATCTACTTAGATAAACCTACTTAGATACTTTTTTCTTAAATAAATATAAAAGGCAAGTATCCATACATAGTGAACACCCAGACCAATTTAGTACTGTGCGGGGATCTAATCTACGACCAGTGTGTCAAAGGCAACGTTCACTACCACCCAAACTGTTCATCATCAGCCCATTTCAGTCCACTGCTGGACATAGGCCTCACCAGTTATTCGCCGCATCCAGGGCTAACATCTGGAGGTTATTATACCCATGATTGCCACGCCGGGCAGGCGGCTTGGCGATTGCAGGGCGTAGCTTCTCGCTCCGGTGAACTGTTCAATGTGGAAAAATAAACGTATCTAATATAATCTTTTTACTCAATAAGACCGTGCATTCGAGCTCATTTACTGTTCATAAGCTCAGTACACAGAATTAAAACTGAAAAAGTTTATTTTTGTTTATCGACTCGACTGGGTGTCCCTACCCACACCAAGCCTTAACGTACCTATTAAGCCCGTAAGTACACCACAGGGGGCCGTAAAATAAAAAAGAAACCGCCATTACTGAGAGGAGTAACTAATAAAAATAAATGCTGCGGCGCAAATAATACCAAATACCTACTAAACATTTGCCAATTTCTTAAAATATTCTTTTTTTAGTACATACTCGCCTTTTATAAGTCTGTTTGCATTCCTAAGGTTGACCTTTTATTTTTATTATTTGATTTTTAATTGATTAAAGAGGCTGGATATGTTTTCTTATTTCAATTTCTTTTGGTTCATTTAGTATTGAATGATATATCTAAAACTAGTTTAATACCTATATTTAATTACCCAAAATGAACACCATACCATCAGCATGCTGTTCATTTAAATAATCTACCTATAGGTATTTCAAATGGAAGGTATATACTTCTACATAGTTTTGTATTTTATCAAATTGTTTTCTTATAGGTACTTTATTTATATTTTTGTCAGGAAAATTTTTTGTTTTATACATTCTAACGTAGAATAATTCACAAATGTGTTCAACTAAAACGTATTTCTTCTTTAAAAACATTAATCCCTTTTTGGTCAAAAGAGGGTTATGTCAGCACCCTGTACATTAAATTAATTTCAGTGTCCATATCAACATTAGCGTAAATAGACCAACATAATAAAGAGTTAACTGTGTGAATAACAGCATCCTTTTGTGGCCTATTGTTGTTTTGTGAGAACAGAATCTTGGGCGAAACAGGGTCACCGCGGTTCGGACTCACCGTATTGTCCGAAAAAGATTAGCCGGTCTCATTCATACACCCCATCATAATTAAAGGAGATGTTTATCGGAACGTGCGTAGTAAATATTTCTGTGAATGGACGCTTGTGTCGAATTTGGTTAATGTGTGACGAATCATTCACCGGATCCTACGTATACTGGGTAGTGCAAGTGCAAAATCAACGTTATATGATGATGCTTGCCACTTGTATATAGCTAGGCATACGTTCATTCCTGCTAGAATACCCGAAGCGAAGCTTAGGCAGGTCCCTTCTTTGCTTCGCTTCGAGTATTGAGGCATGGACGTAGAAAATAAGTTTATTTTCTACGTCCATGTATTGAGGCAAACATTTTTGTGTTATATTATTGACGTTTTAGTAAGGATCGCTAATCTTTTCCAACAATAAATATAGCTCATGATACTAGAATTATTATGATTTTTTTTATGAAAGATTGGCAAGATAAAAATAAAACATTTTTTTGGAAATGGTTTTGTTGGACATGAAATGGGATTTCTACCACTACTTGTATGTTTACACAATTTGTAATGCTAAAAAAAGGAGTATAGCTCATTCATGTTGGACTGAAATTAAATTAAACCTGAGTTTTCCTACACCGGGTACCCGCAAACATACTGTTATAAAAATATGTCATAACGAATACATACGGTATAATTTCATTAAAGCAGTTTATAAGTAACGCCCCCCTGCTGAGTAAAGACCTACATTGCTACAATTGTGGGAATCTGGCACAACCACCAAATATACCAAGGTGTGTTATATTAAACCTACTAGGTATATGTATAAAAATACTCTACTTATTGTGACAAAGTATTCATGTTAATTAACAATTTTAAGTTTGTTTTGGTGAATTATAATGTTTTGGAGGAAGGTAACTTATAGATGGTAGATTCGCCATATTTTTTTTTTTATATTAAGACGGCATAATGGCCTTATGGAAAGCGAGAGAGAAGCCCAAGTCGCTGCGACAACGGGCAGGTAACCGACGACGACACGGTCAATTTTAATAAGTAGATGTACCTATCACACAAAACGAAAGTAGATTGAGAATAACTAAACTATACTGAATGTAAGCAAATTATTTATTACGTAAGCAAGGTACTTTACCTTAAAAAAATATGCATACTTCAAATATTCTAGAGATCTTTTTTCCGAGAGAACAAATTCTAGGATGTGTTGATAAGTTAAACGATTTGTTACTTATTAAATATTTTACAAGAGCTATTTGTTACTTATATTTTGTAGCTTAATTTTATTAATGTAGACGGGGAGTTTTAATCAGAGCCCTTATTTTCGCAAGGCAAAACCAAAGGTCGTGAGCGAGACCATAATTTCAAATTAAGGCGTAGACACAGTTAAAGATTACGTCGGCGGGGAGTCACGGTGTTTGAATACCGTTGTTTAGCACGAGTGAGAGATATATGCCTCCGGACAATAGCAGCCAAGGGATCTGCAATAGTTCAGAATTATGAATTACTATTGCTTACTTATGTAGTTGGTTCGATGACGTAAATGGGTCATACTCGTAGATACTTGTATCAATGGGGAACGCCGTTCAAGCATTAGAAGGCTGGCGGGTAGCCTAAATTGTTTAAATGGAAAATAAACTCTATGCATTTAAACATACCAGTATTTTCGGCACAAAGGAAATGAACATTTTAAACAACTGTGATCACTCATGAAATAAGCGGAATCGCGATCAGTGAAATTATAAAAGTAATACAATGGTGTTAAAACCATTTTCTCAGCAAATAAGATACTCTTTTTTTCTATTAACTATAAAAATGTTAACAAACACAAAATATAGACAAAGGAAAATAGGCACTCAACAGGTAAATGAAGTGGTACATAGATTTAATGAAAGTCAAGTCTTTGCCCTAGTTACTAGTAGGGCACAGGCTAACACAATTAACTTCGTTCGCTATAGTTAAAATCAAATTACATTCGTAAATGCGCACTCGTAAAATCTGAATGCAGAACCACAAAACTGCCATTCTGTCCGAAGAATTGGCCCTAAGGCATCCTGCGACTGCCACTTACTTTCTCCCCATCGATTGCACATTTCTTAAGAGCATAATTATCGTTGCGTTACTGCCCATTGCCTCATTCTGCCGCCGAAAGGCGTTCACAAAATCGTTCCTTTGCTTTAGGGCAGTTAGGGATTACACCAAATTATTGACCGGCAACATTTCTCGGCAAATTGGTTTTAGAAAGTTCGGCATTAGCTGAAAGTTTGTCGTGGACGTGATATATTATCATTTGTATTATTGCTTTCCTAGTCGCCACGTAGTGAACTGTGAACTCGAGTAATATGTTGCAATCTAGACTTTACAACTTTGTTATTACATCGATTTTCACTTGGTTTTCACGAGTAATTTCTATCATTAGTTCTATCTGATACACGCTTGTCTCAAATGATTGGTGATTAGGCATCTGATATATGTACTTATTTTGCACGATCCTTCAGTATTTTCTATTTCTTGCGATGACCCACTAAGTGTTCTTTAAACCTTTAACGATATCCCATAGTATATTTTTGCACTCCATTGCAAATAAAATACTCGTACTGTAGATATCTCCCGGTCATAAATTGAACCTCAGAACAATTTTTCACACACGCTAAAATCTTTGCAGTGACAAATAACAGTATGCAAATCAAAAGTCGGGCGAATCAAGTAAAACCTGGCCACGGTCTCATCGGAATAGTGAATCAAAAACGAGATTTGAAACTAGTTAATGATAATCTTAACAATTGAAGATCAGGTGTTGTGTGTATTTAAGCGGCTTCTATCGCGAAAACCGGCTTGCATGCTAATATCATTGAATAAATTACCACTGGGATAGCATTAGGGACAGATTCAAGCATACTTCAGATACTATTGGCGATAATAAATTTGACGCTATTGAGTTTATCAAAACACAGCTATAATGTATTGGAAGGTGTGAAACCTGTTAATGTCTGTCAATTGGTATCATTACGCTGATGGTTGTCTTAAGTTACATTAAATGATTGAATCAAATGTATACCAAAATTACATTATCTTTATGCCAATTGTGTTCTAAATTCATGTCATGTACCTAATCAAATATTTATTTACTTTGTTTCAGGTAAGCAGGTTTCAGATTAGCGATCAGTTTGAGATCATTATCAACACTTCCAAGTCTTCAGCAATACAACATGTAGGTAAGTATTTACTATATATGATACTTATAAGTCCTCTAAAAAATATATTTAAGTAATGTGAGTTAGGCAAGAGAATATTAAAAAGGATTTCGTTGTCCTCTTTATCGTTTGAACGATGACCGCTAAAATTCTCATAGTTGTGTTGTAAACGAGTGAAGTTCCATGTTGGGTTAATTATGGGTCTAACTGGACTGTGACCCCTGGAGATGGCCCTTTGTGATGAAAACCGGGTGAAGAGTGTATATTTAAGCTCTTTAGCCATAGTAATAAAAGGTCTTTGCCCTTTACTAATGACAGGTAAGGAAGAAAATATACAATAGCTTTCTAAGGTACAGTTAAAGCATAGATTGGGAATTTATGGTTTTAAAGCTAACATTAAGACGAAAGGCTGTGGCTTAGACATTAAACCTTTTGCAATCTTTATCTACTTAGCAACGTTAATAAACGTCATGAATTCCGCTTTTAAGATGTAGCCTAGAAATTAGGTTAAGAAATGAATGGGAAACGTGATCCGCATCTTAAAACGGTGATACGTGTTATGAAGACATCCGTGCAAACTATCGAGTTAGGATAAAATATACTTAGTTTGCGTCAGGAGGGCTTCATTAGGAAAGTAGGCGTTATAAATGAATACTTACGTATAAGTATCTTCATTCCATATAGTTGTAAAATTCCTTAAAAGTGTATGCGTGTTGACACGATGACGTATGTTGTCTTATTTAGTTGAACCACGAGTTGAACCTTTATTCGTCTATCTATATCATGGACTAAACTGTGCCAGATCAAAACTTTGCGCAATAATCCACACACATTATAGTTATATTAGCGAAGTTACTGAATAGCACTAATGTATTTTATTACCCAAAACCTATGGCAACTGTTATGACAAAATCTTTTATTCTCTTCTTAAATTGAATACAGCCTGCAATTGTGTGTCTATTGTACAAACCTCAGTATTTCATACGCAATTTCCATATTGAAAAGACGATTTTCTTACATAACGCGGTTTGCGTTCTCGCGTTCGCACAAATTCCGGTTGAAGTTTTGAACGTTTAATTAGAGTGTAAAACAAACGGTGCTATTCTCAGCCACTCCCTAACGTTTAACCAGTAACACAGGTGGTACTAGTAGCACAGTGACCCCTTTCTGTTCTCGGCGGGGCGTCCCCACACCCTTCCCAATTGCCGATAATCTCACCATCTCGTTGCTAAATTAGGAAGCTGTGAGATCTCGATAAGGAGTTCAATAGGGGCGCACCTACAGATGCAATAAATACTTTGTTGCGTGAGCTTCTAAGTTAAGCAAGATACCACAGACTCATAAACTTCTACGACAGTTGATGTTATACTAGGTACTGTTGTCATTATATCCCTTACAGTTGCTTTTGCATGTGATTGCGCGCAGCTTCAAGGAAGCGACAAACAATTATTTTATAAGGTATCCACAGTCATTGTAATTACGTTATGATTAGACTTTCCCGATGTGCAGTAATAAACGAGTCGGACGGGATTTTAATTGCTCCTATTCAGAGATTAAATATTAAATGTGATATTATCACTCATATTTATGAGAGTAGATTACGCAATAAGCTTTGCCGCTTTGGTATTCCGAAGTCATAATACGAGTCTGCCGCTCAATGTTAAGTTTTTCTGTATGCACCTTTATTTATCTTTCGATCTTGTCACACGTTTCCTTTAATTAATGTGTTCACGTGCACAGGTAAACTATTGCCTTATTTGGAAACTGTGTTGAATTATCACTTATTATCGACGTTCTCGGTGGCGCAATGGTTTGAGAATTAAGTGGAGCCTATATTCGGTCGGGTCTATTTAGGAAACGGACTTTTCTGAACTTTCTCGGATCAAGTTAGTTTTTTTTATTTACAATGCCAATTTCGGCTCTGATTAGGAACTTTCTTACTCTTTCCTTCAAATTTGGCACGAACTTAGGGTTAAATTCTCGCATAGGTTGATACTAGTTCAAAAATCTTACAGATTTGTATCCTTTCCGTACATTGCTATAAGTTCAAATTACCTTTTCCCCATAGGCCGAAAGGTTACCTATTTTCTTTTGATATTTGTTTCTTTTACGGGCACAAAATGTACAATGTTGTATTCGTCTGGTTGATTGTGATAAGTAGCATCAGTATGCGTCGCGAACAGAGTGAAGAGGCGTGTAGCATCAATAAAATTCGCAGGTGAGGTGACTAACGCTGACAAATGACGCTCTGAACGTATGGAGTGCCTACATTATATAGTACGTAATGGACGGGATGCGATGGAATAGAAAGAGGGTCGTTAGATTTGAGATGGTAGCGTTTCGTTTATGCTTTGTTAGTATAATATTCATTTTGTCGAAGATTACGGAGCATTCAGTGTAAATAAATACTTAAATACTTCCGCAGTTTTACGTGTTCGGCAATCGTAGCTTAACTCTCACGAAAATAGTCATACCTAGTACTAAATGTATCCGTTATAAGTAATTTCTTTTGCGAATCAGGGGGCACGGTCGTGCCCCCGCCAAGACGAGCCAAGCGAAGCGCAAGGGCACTACCTACCTTTTCTCTAAAGGTTTCGCCGTTTTTTTGAACCCTCATAACTTTGGTTTGGATGATGCTAAATGGTTAAAATCTTGGCTTGGCCGTTGAGGTAAGAACTATTGTGAAAACGAAAAAAAATACAATGAGGGTATTTTTTTTCGTATATGCGAGGTATATGCGAAACGGCTATCCACATATTTTTGCAAAGATGTTACATCTGTGATCGTAGAATAATTGGGGGCGTGTAGAGTTGTTATCAGCATGGCTCTTCATGACATCTGATGACTTTTTGGCAGTGCACGCAATGTGGTCTCGCCCTCCTCGTCTTGGCTACATTTTACATGAAAATGTTTTTGGGGGGATTTCTATATCTGAGGTCTCTTAATCGATATCTTCTAGTATTGTGCATTAGAACTACTAGAAAAATAGGTAGGTACATAAAGAAAGAACTAATCAGCAGTAAGAAATAACTTTGCCTTTATGGTAGGTATGCGTTGGCAGGATGTTAGGTAGGTATCTAATCGAATATCTAGTGTATTCGTACGTAGGTATGAAGTACATTAGATTTATACTTATTGAACAAAAGTAATTTGTTCACACAAAATTTACTTGAATTAGTTTACATAATGCGTAAAAATATTTTACTTACTTGTATAAAAGGAATAGCATAGCGCAAAAAAAAACCGATAGGTAGATGTTTTTGTCAATGCAGTGAATAAATTCACAATATAAACACTAACTGAGACATAATCTGAAATGCAACGTAACAACGCTTTTTTTTAAATTCAATTATTGCGTGCAACCCCAATTCGTCCGTTTTGTTTGTATGGATGCGCACGCGCTTCATCTCAAGCCGCAAAGCGCCCGCGCCGATTGAGTCGGCCAATCGCTCGCTCGCTCAATGCGCCGATTCGCTCAGTCGCTGTCCGTGAGCCGCGGAGTGCGTACGCGCCGCCCGTCGCAATGTAACCGTTCGTGTGTGTCGGACATTCACGATTATAATATAAACAATCGACCGTTGACAATCAGGAAAAAGATGTGCATTTTTGTGGAAATGTGCCAGTTTTCTCTGACTTACTGAAAGGATTTGATCGATATATTAACTGCATTTGTATCGATAAATCATCGCTGGATGTTTAACATGGTGATTGTCAGCGTTTTTAACAGGTCAGTGTGTTTGATTTGTTGATACCTATTTGTGAGGATGTTCAATGCATGTTTTGATTAATGGTTGTTTTAATCATCGGATTTGTGTTAACGTAAGTAAAGATTTGTGTTATTTCTTTTGTTAAAAGCATGTTTTACCGACTTGCTGGATATTTAGACGAACATTTTATTCGAGTAAAGTGTGAACTAATTTATGAATGATCTAATCACCTGCTCGAGCCAAAAGAAAAAATATGTAAAAAAAAAAACATCAGCTTAGCGTAACTCAATAGGTAACGCCAGTAAATCATAGTAACATAACATCATGGTTCAAACTAGATTTTTTCTTTGCGAATGATTTTGTTCTGTAATCTGTTACCTATCTAGGTAGGTATCTTTTACGCGGAGAGATTGGTAAATACAGCCATGAACTAACCTATAAGTTCCTAAAATAAATAAATAATAACCCAAGACATGCCGCGCCGGGCTAGGTACACATCGCCATATCTAGTCCCAAACTAGGTACCTACCTACCTAAGCCGAAGTTAAAAGGAACGCAGATTCAGGTTACTTTTAGTACCTACGTAGGTAGCCTATATTATGTTGGTTACAATCAATACCATAGAATACTAATAGATGCCCTTTTTTCTGGGTACTGATTGAGCATTATCAGGCTTTAAAACCGGAATAGGATGTCCTATGATCTAACTAAGCGTCGTCGTTGTCTATTACCTACCTACTCGGTACTACCCATATAACCCAATCAGGTTTCAGATAAAAACACATCAAATGTACAGGGAGCCACACATTAATTTAGTTACCTAAACTCTTACTGTCAAATTTCCAAATCGATCCTAATCAAGTCAAATAAATTTCCAATTAAATGTCCAAGACATAGAGTGCATTATGGATAGAGCTATAGGTATTTAAAAGTTTTAGGAAACTCATTGATGACGTTGCCGAGTGTTATGAACCTAGGTAGGACCTATAAGAGCCTTCCGCTCCCCCAACAGTCCGGTGATGATGACAAGGCCGGCCTGGGAAACCTTGTAGTCATTTAGAAAAATAAATATTTAGGTAGGTATAATTACCTATGTGGAATATATTCACATGACTATACTATAAACTTTAAGTCAATAAGAATCAACATAATAGGGTAGTTTAGCCGGTTTTCGTCCAATTAGTGGAGTTGCCAGGTTAAACATTAAAAAAAAATATCTTCCACTGGGCCAAATCTAACAAACTATATTTTTATTAAACGCTAATATAGTCTATTTCATGTTTACACCAAGGGACAATTAATTATAGTCATCGTTTTTTTTATAAAAAATATTTTAGTGAAAAGTACCGATTTCGTCAGTTTTCGTCCAAAAATATTAGTTTTCGACCTATGTTACGTTACTTTTCGTCCGCTGTTAATAAAGAGGATTATAATGCAATGAATTAAAAATCAGTGATATAATAGTGTTTTTAATCAACTTAATGAGATGCAACTATAATGCGTTTTTATAATAACATACAAAATGTATTTTTATAACAGCATTTGGCTGATAAAAACATTAATTATCTTTAAAATCTGTTTAGATTTGTTTGCAAAATCAGAATTAATATGACTTATGTCATTCTTATCCAATCAACAAATAAAACAAAACGGAATTTACACGTATACAAAATTTTAAGGGAGCTCCAAAAGCTTTTCAACGCTGTCCTTCTGGAAGGGAGAACTCCGGAGGCGTGTACTAGGGGTGTGGTTGTCCTGTTCTTCAAAAAGTGAGACAAAACCCCATTGAAGAACTATAGACCCATTGCCCTTTTAAGCCACGTCTATAAGCTGTTTTCAAGAGTGGTCACGAACCGTATTGCGCGAAGACTCGACGAATTCCAACTGACGGAACAGGCTGGGTTTCGGAGCGGATACGGCACCACAAACCACATCCATACAGTGCGAGAGTATAATCAGCCCCTGTGTCTAGCATTCGTGGACTATGAGAAGGCCTTTGACTCGGTTGAAACCTGGTCTGTTCTGGAGTCCCTGCAGCGATGCCAAGTAGAATGGCGTAATACATCCATGTGATGAGATGTCTCTATGAAGCCGCCACCATGTCCGTCAAAGTACAAAACCAGCAAACAAGGCCTATAACCGTTGCATCGAGGAGTGAGACAAGGGGATGTCATTTCCCCAAAGTTGTTCACTAATGCAATGGAGGATATGTTCAACACGCTGAACTGGAAAGGTCGTGGCATCAACGTAAATGGCGAATACATTTGCGATTTACAGATGACATCGTCATAATGGCAGAATCGCTGCAGGACCTACAACAGATGCTGAATGCTCACTCCTCTGTGCGCATCGGCCTATGGATGAACTTGGATAAAACCAAGGTCATGTTCAATGAAGATGTTCTACCGGAACCGATTGCAGTGCACGGCGCCGTCCTCGAAGCTATTCAAAAATATGTATACCTTGGGCAGACATTGCAGTTGGGTGGAAACAACTTTGAGGACGAGATAAAAAGAGAATTCAGCTAGGCTGGGCAGCGTTTGGGAAACTTCGTCGAGTCTTCACATCGTCGATCCCACAGTTACCTAAAGACGAAAGTCTTCGATCAGTGCGTTCTACCGGTTATGACATACGTAGCCGAAACGTGGACACTCACGGTACAGCTAGTCCACAAGTTGAAGGTCGCTCAGCGAGCTATGGAAAGGGCTATGCTCGGCGTCTCTGAGATCGGATCCGAAATGAGGTGATCCGGCAGAGAACCAAAGTTACCGACATAGCTCACCGGATCAGTAAGCTGAAGTGGCAGTGGGCTGGCCACATCATCCGCAGAACCGATAACCGTTGGGGTAAACGAGTTCTGGAGTGGAGACCACGTCTCGGCAAACGTAGTGTAGGACGCCCTCAGGCCAGGTGGAGTGACGATTTGCGCAGGACGGCTGGCAAGTGCTGGATGCGAGAGGCCCGGAACGGCATCTTCTGTGTAAGAATTTGTTTTTTTCCTTATTTTTTCGGCTCCAATGACGTCATCTAAAACAATGCATTTAATAACCAGATATACTAAACGGCAAATGATATAGGCGATAATGATAATATAATACCAGCAGTGAATAAAGTCATGCCTAACCAAGATAATAATCGCTGTTTGTAATGGACGAAAACTAAATAACTGGTGTTTCTACTTGTCGTCCACTTATATTAAAGTACTTGGACGAAAACTACAGTAATTTTTATCGATATTTTTGGTTTCCGTCCAAATATTTAAATATAAATTTATGCTTGTAACACTGATAAATTCGTGGACGAAAATGAAATTCTAGATCGAATATCTAACAAAGATCCAGCCATTAAAAAATTGAATGAATTTCTTCGCATTCCTAACTTTAACTGATTTATCACATTTCACTTATATTTTTGTGTTTTCGTCCATGTGGACGACAACAGAATATTTTGCGAAATAGGTAATTCCATTTCCGTCCACTTAGATTTTATAAGTAATTCGTTAAATAAGTACGAAAAACACCTCCTAATGCCAACTTTGTATCTTTACTTAGTTGTAAATGACCAAAACAAATAAATACATGCGTAAATTACCAAAAAAAACTTACCGTGCAGCTACCTCACGCCACTAATTTTTTCACATTCAAGATGGCGTGTTCATAGCTCGGAAGCAAGCCGCAGACAGACATAGCTTTTATTCGAGTTCTGAATTGTCAATCTTTTTAAATTTTGGTAGACGTGCAGATATGACGTCAAAGGCCGTAACAAGTCCAATCTTGCGCGGTTGACTATTAATATGATGCTATTCTGCGTAAATGTTGTAGGTAATGGACGAAAACCAGAGCTGGACGGGAAACCGGCTAAACTACCCTAGGTAGATTATACCAACAGAGCATTCACCATAAAGGTACGAGCAGACCCTATAAAACATAAGATTAGCATTTATTGTCTAGCTGCAAGTCCGTAAGTAGATAACTCTATTACAATGACAACTCAAATCCTACGCACTATTGTTTTCAAATGAACACAACTTCCTTAGTTTTTTATCAAAGGGTACAACGTCAGTGCACCTCCATATTTAAACAGACAGAATACTTTAGATACCTACTAGGTAGGTAGGTACTTGCCCTGAACAAAAACAAAGTTATTGGTGACAAAGAAACTTTGACATCGATGCATATTAAATTATTCCGATAAGGGACACGCTTTGGCGCTGTTTCAACACCATTGATAGAACTTTACCCATTTTGATAAAGCTAATTTGTATACAAAACTACATTTAAGGATTTGGGTTAGGTCAGTAACGATCATGCAACATCTTTAAAGATGCTAGATCTATAGGACTTAAAAGCATGTAAACACTGACCGTTTAGGTTGTTCTACCACTGCTGATTAGGTATTCTAGTGTTGATTAAGAAATTTAGGTACATACCTATGTGTGGTTGTAGGTTTATACCTACACTACAAAATAAATTGTGCTTTTAACTTATGTTACAAGCACATTTTTTGCAACTGTTAAAAATGTAAATGGGTTGGTAAAAAAAATCATTCAGGATACACTTCAGAATCATTTTTTTAATATAGAGATTAAGTAGGTAGGTATGATAGGTACATAGTTCACAGCATTACATAACTGTTTATTTAGATTAATTTTGTACATACAATTAATTAAAATGGAAAATTTTGAAGTCCATTTACCAAAATAAGAAAGGGGAATTTAAGAGATTTGTTGCATCTGTTCTACCAAACCATCATTGCGAATGAACATGCTTCCATTAATTAATCAATTCATTTGCATACGCTATCCAACATTTCGATTCGGTAAGCATTAAGCATTCAATTATCAGTATTAGAGAATGCATCGTTCACACAGTTGACATAATCGACAGTGACTTTCCCCTTTTGCTCAAAAAGTTCCCAAACATTTACATTTGACACGGTAGCGACATTCGGTGTGCAGTGTTTGCACCACCGTGACATGCATCCATCACAGTCTTCCTCAAAGCCTCGTCGTATCACCGTCACACTCTAACGCGCCCGATACTGTTCTTCGTAATTTGCGCCTTCACCGAACCCCCTTTTTGCGGCTACCTCTTCCTACCCATTCGCTGGAGTAATTTAGAAATGAATAAATCATTACAACCGGTGTGTACGAATTTAATGTTTCCGTCGAACCGTTTAGAGTTAGAATTTGATTAACACGCTGGATGCCCATTGCGTTTCCGATTACGCACGCGAAATGGAAACTGACTGATCTTTGAATATGCATGTGCATGTAAGACTCAGCTGCGCACTTCCACGCGTACTAAGCTTCCCTCTCGTTAGTGTTTGTTTTGTTTGTACCATTACCTACCACAAAATACAAGTTCTGCCCACTTTTGATAGGTACTTAGCTTCAGTTTACAAATATACCTACCAATAAATAGTTGCTACCCCTTGTAGAGCGATAGTAACCTGTACTTGATAACTGGTTTCCGAATTTAAAAGTTTATTGCAACATTTATACGGGACCTACGTCCGTATTGAATTTACACCTCGTCTGTAAGATAACATGTTCTGGAGGTTTGGCTAACTTCTAGATATGCTAGCATGATCATTCATTTGCAATTCATTCATTCATTGTAATCATCAAAACAGTCATCACGATAGTAGCTCATACCACTTGCGTCAATCTTATTACACAGTAAAATGTACTACCGGCACTCTTTCCTATAATGTAAAATCCTTCTAAATAAATACTAAAAGTCTCTTACGGCCTGTAAGCTAACAGGGTATGAAACTGAGTTACTAACCCGTCCGCTTATCAAGCAAATAGATGAAGCAACAATAAATAAACCCAGCATCTTTGCAAGGACTGATATTCTACTTTGTTGCTCTATTACATCCATTAATACACCTTCAATCAGATCAAAGAAAGAAAAGAAAACTGAGCGCTGAGTTCATCTTTTAAATAGGTAGTAGGTATAAGATCAAAAACGTATGTATATCAATAATTTCAATAGATCAACTTAGTCGAATAAATTTCTAGAGTACAATGATTTTGATTTCAAAACCTTGGGAAGATTGATTGAGCAGCATGGATCAAATTACAGACATACAGTCTTCAGACACAATTATGTCATTAAAATGTCCTCAGGCCTGGCTGTAGTAATGAAGATAATTCTTAGTAAAGTTAAAAAGATAAGAATTATGTCATAAAACCGCTTCGTTTCTTAGAATGACATTTTAAAGAATTCCTGTCATAACTCCTTATGAAGTATCATAAACGGGTTAATAATGATGGTGTAAACTAGTAAACTAATTACTGGGTTTATGTTTTAAGAGGTTCTTGTTTTATTTTTAGCATAGGCAATCATAAAATGCAATTTCACTAACTTGCCTCAATTTTATTGGTCTCAGGTGGTATATGGTACAAACAAAAGCGATACACAATTTTGAAAAGCTCACGATAATATCAAATTACCATCCACAAAATCGAGCTGTGTTATGTATGATCGTGCATAAGATTAAGGTCAAAATTAATGACTAAAAAGTTTCAAATTAAAACATTAACCCCAAAATTAAACGTTTTCCCGTGAAGTATTGTGCTGGCTTGCAGATGCATGAGACTTTTTACTTTGAAATTGTCTCATTAACACAGTTTACATACATGTCACCGCTGTGTTAATTAAGGCTTCACATTATGGGTCTTCAAAGTGAACTAATACATTGTAATGCTACAATTAGTACGCTAGCAATAGACAGCCATTTATCAGAACTTAGCTTTTTGGGTAGATATAAGTGCATAACATATTTTCAAACTTTAATTTCTCATATCATACGGATACATAATGAAAAAAGCTATAAAGCTACTGTATTATTGTACTCTTCCATACTAATTCAGTTATGTAGCCAGTTTCTCATTCCTTTGACTGTGGACAATAGGTGCTTAATAAAGCTAACCGCATTATTACCTCATCTGTGAATAAATTAAGTTCTCAAAGAATACATAAAAACGAGTGTTAAACAACCATCTTTTTAACGGCTTCTAAATCATTATGGCTGTACCTTTCCAGCCTGGAGTAGGACGTCTGACTGCAATGAATCACGTAGTATCTTCGCCCACTACATATTTACCTCTCGAAGTGTCCAGCATGCATTCACAAGCCAGCCAATTATTGTAATTTCCACTTTAACTTTAAAGAAATAAGGCCTAAGTAAGCAGCATTGCTGGCAACCTCGGAGGTCATTCACAGCACCTACTCCAATGGATTATGTGGTCTTAAACCTAAAACTAAGTAAAGAGTTAATTTAATAAAACCAACGCCAGCGCCACTGCCAAAAATAACTTTCCTTCTTAAATTGTGTTGTGTTAAGTGAGCAATTTGTGTATATTAATAGGCACTCTAATTTAGAAAACAGTAGAGAAGTACTACTAACTAAAATAAGCTTTGATATCTTAGTGAAAGTTTTTCACAGATTAACTTGTCATTTAACAATTGTGTTTGACGTTTGATTATGGCTAGTTCCTGAAGTTGTTACTATACATTTACTTATCTGTAACAATTTGCAAAACATGTGGTCTTAGCCTTTTTTAAGTTCAGGAGTATACAAGTATGTTAAAAACCAGAAAAAGCTACGTATCGTACTTTCCTAATTTTCCTTATCTCTCTTGCTCACTAGAGTATCTAGTAAGCGGTTGCAGAAGGATGAAATTAGAAAATTAACGCTACTTAAACGTCCCATTGGGGAGAGATAACCGTATGCCTACGCGCATTAGAAACCCATAAATTAGGTCGTATTCGCTTAATGAGCGTCGTTTTATTCAGGGACACGTCCATTGGGACCCCTGTCCCACCTTAGAGGAAAGTTAACACTGTCCCACTTTAGACTTGTCTGAATTAACATAACGTGCGGTTTATCTTCGATGGTCTAAACATTCAAAGCCTCTAGATGGAGATAGGCCTTTTATTTGAGTACAATGAAAATGTCTTGCTAGTATCGATTTATAGTGTTTGTAAATTCTGTTGTCTGGCAAACAGATCTTCGGGTTGTTTATTTAGATACTCATATGCAAATGTTATCATATATTTGTCGAATTTGTCTAATAAATTGCATAGCTCAAGATCTACCCAAATTACTTATGATCGCGACATTAATGCAAACATCCTTTGGAACTCAATTCAAGTTTACAGTTTTAAAATTGATAAAGTAATAACTTAACTAACTTCGTCAAGATTAGGTCCACGCTTAAAATCTTTTTTTCTTCTAATTACACTAAGCAAAATTTTGCTTCTTCTCTCGATTTAGGGTTAAGTTATTAAGAGAACCGTTTGACTTGCTCATAAATATGTGTCAGTAATGAATTATAAAAGACTAAATAAGAAAACTTTGGAAAGTGCTCACATTACAAAAAAATAATTTCATTTCATATTTTAGATTAGTCATAGACGGGCACGTAGTTAGAAACTGCGATGAAAACCACAACGCGTTATGACTATGGACCTTTCAATAGCCACACTAAATTCTGTGTCGAAAGAATCACAACTTTCCATAATAACGTGTTACCGCAAACGATACATTATTGGCTTGTATCAAGGGTTTTCTAAATTTCAACCAGTAATGCGCGAAATTTTCGGTATGATGCATTTATATTATCTCTGCGAGTCACTGCAAACTTCTCAAATTAAACTTTTAAACTATGTATTAGAGATCTCAATGAAATGCAGAAAATTAAGAAAATAATCGTTTAGCACGACAAAGTAAACTTCGAATTATCGAAACCCATGTCTTTATAATGAATGAATATCATGTAAATATAGCTGAGACTCACTAGGTCACCATACTCATAAGTTTATATCATCATCAAAATGTCTTGCGATGATAAAATACTATCGAGCAATATTTTTGGTAATCTATTCATCAAAATCGTAATATTGACAGTTAATCCTACACAACTTGCGCAGATGCCAACATATTGCCAATAGATTCTGCTAGATAAACTTTCGGTAACGGTACAACGTCGTCGTTTCTAAGTCCTTAATTTCTAGCTACATTGCCGAGTTCATTGGTTTAAGACCGTATACCCTCTGATCAATAACAATTTACATTTGTATTATCAATGTATTGCAAAATCACATCTTTGATTATGTTACGATTTTGGTTAGATTTAGGCATTAATTTGGCTTTGTCCTTGTAATATTTGCATGCAATCATACCAACTTATGCCTGAGGCATTCAATGCACGCATGCTCCAATGATTTATTGTTCAGCGCTTATTAATAGGCTATATCAAAGAGACATAACATTGATTCAAATGTTGTGTTATGATTCTGTAGTCCTGTTTTTATGTCAATGTTCGTTTGAATGTTACGAGAGGCCCGCACGTGGTCGGCCCGCCTGGTCGATGTGGATACTCAATCGCTGTGTCCTTATCATGTTCTACATTCGCGTCAAATAAATTAGAATGAGAAAGTATGCTATTAGAACATAATATTGATAATAATATTTGAACATTCCGAGGCTAAGAGCTATTACCATCTTTGAGTTACAAGTAGAAATGGACTAAGTATAAAAAAGTAATACCTACCTACACACGTACGTAAACTTTTGAAATTTCTTATTAGGTAGGCTTATACTTTTTTAGCTTTCTCGTAAAAGATTGTAATTCTACGATATTAAATTCCTTACACATTTTCATGTCGGATATTTTGTCATTATCGTCAAGTGTCTCATGCGAGAATACATTTAGTTATCAATTTGATTCCTTAGTTAAATTAATATAAAAATACCTTATAAACGCATAAGAATGTTTTGTGCAAATTGTGACTTCCTTAGTTATGAACATGTTCAATATAAACGTACCTATTTATACTATTTGGTGCAAGTTAACAAGCGTGTGTATAAACAACTTGAGTTGTAATTAATTCACGTTCAATGAATGACAGGTGAGCAATTATTTCCAATTAGACGTAATCCCACCTAGACGCTAACATTATATTAAGCGGATTTCCTTCAAATATCAACAGGCACAGCCTGTTATTAGTTTTCTTTGCTCTCCATTACCATGCGATCTTTTAATTTCATCTTAGTGCATATTGTCCAGAAAGTCACGCGATGCTAGCTCTACTGCCATTGGAGTAATGTACAATGATTTCACTTAAGCAGATAGCTGATGCTTTCTACATGCATCATATTTTTATCTTATATTACTAACAAATGGCGACCCACCTAACGATTTATGATGATGTCGTGCAAATATTTTAATGCTGCAAAATACTGAGTGGCGTTTGTCCGAGGTGTAGGAGATACACATTCTTTTTTTAAATAAAGTATTTGATAAAGAATTAGCTAGCTGGTCACTGATTTATCACCAATAATAGTCCAACTGACTTCGAATTGATTCTCAATAAATGCTATACAACGAAATCTTAGAAATTGTATCAATTAGTACCTCCCTATTTTAATTTTTGAATGCGTTTTTCTGATGATTGCTGTACAACGAATAGCTATACACCGCAATTGCCTTAATTCTAATAATTGAGCAGTTACATTTGCGCACAATTTATCAAGATATGATCATGCGATTTGTTCATTACAATTTCATTGTTTATTGCTATTTAAACAAAGATCGGTACCTATCCGTGCACTTTCGATTCGCATACGAGTATATCATCGCGCTTAATGATCCGGTCAACGTGTCATCATTTAAACGTCGGGATGATTAGTCACGTCATATTCACAACCTTTGTATCTTAATCCGCGACTGTCATCCGATGAATAATTGGGATGAAAATATGTGCTCAGCGTGATTACGCCAAAATGCCCCTAAAACTGCAATCGATTGATTCAACAATGAGCTTGTCGATGGACTATTGTCCTCGCCATCTGTTATTGAGGGATCGAACCGCTCGATAATCGTTGGTTATCCGGTGCCCGATTGTACAAATTTTGCCTCTTATTATTAGAATTTCTGAATCGATGCGGCGTGCACGCGTTGCATGTAATATAGTTATTGAAAACCCCGCAGTTTTTTTGGTCTTGTCTCCCCACAATCCTATAAGTTTATTTATTAGTTGAGCAGTAAAATCGGCGTAAGGGGAGCGGTTTACGAGTAAGTTTATTTTGTTGCCAGAGGGGATCTGCACCGAGTGTCAGTCAATGTCTGCTTTGTTGGTTTGATCGTTAATCTTGGCCATGTCAATAGCTTTAATTACGGTTTTTATTGCGACATTGCGACACTAGTGACGAAGCTGTGCATTTCTGCAGTTCTAAGTATATAGGAAATGTAAATAGTTGTACCCATCACTGTCAAGACCACAATTTATAGCAAACGCCACATCAACACTTAAATTTTACCGCTTTTAATTATTTTGTTGCCCTTGCTTTATCTAACACATTGTAACATCTACATAGTATAATAAATATAGCTTTTATTCATATTTGTGCCTATCTATTTATACTTCAATTGTTAATTGAATGAGTAAGAGAAATAATAAAAAATTTGATAATAGAAAAACAGAATCATTTCTCTGTTCGTCATTAACAAAAGAACTCATAGAAATGATCTCTTAGACAACGATTTTCCTTGTTAATACAGAAGGTGCCTACGTATAAATAAATAGGTATGTTTTTAAAGTAAAACGTGACCTATCAGATTCCCTTTTTTGCTTACATCTAATAAAAGTATAATGTAGCATAACATAAAGCACGTGTATTGTTTCGTCTAACACGGCTTTGTTCGTACAGTAAGTGCCATTATCAAATACATAACGAACAAGTTTGAATGCGATAACTATTCTTATGTCGTATGACTTAAGAGCGGTGTAAAGTTAAACCAGTCTTCTGGGCGTACTGTAAAGCTTCAGTTTTTGCATTGATAGTGAGATTGACTGACGGGTATTAGAATTAAACGCAATGACAATACAGAAATATATATGGATGTACTTGAGATTGCTTTGAAGTTTTGAACTGTGCTCAACTATAATACCTATAATACTTGGAGTATTATAATAGGTATTGAAAAAAAAACGCAATCACATGAAACGTTGACTATGTACTTATAGATTGATGTACTTAAATAGAACTTTATCAATAAAATGTAGTTTGTAGTTCCTTGTATATGTCACCGGAAAATAGCAAGAATCGTAAGTTGATCAATTTCCTAGGTAGTTGATTAACTTTCGGAATATAACAAACGGTAGTTGAAATGTATTATTTTACGCAATGGATTTCAGTTAGTTGATCAATTTACGGTAGCCTGACAGTCATTTAATAATTTACGATTTTGATACAAGTAAAATCGTCCTCAAATGGGGCAATCGTTGCTCAATGTTCTATTGTGCACTATTACCCGTAAATTAATACACTGTTCCCTGATTGGTTGCCGGGATAACGCCACGTGAGCCATTGAACCAATCAACGTTCACCTCACCTTCGTCGGATGATTTTACGACAAGACCCCGTAAAATGATCAATTTACTAAAATACATACGTTAAATAATACATTTCAACTGCCGTTTACTATTTTCCGGAAGTTAATCAACTACCTAGGAAATTGATCAACTTACGATTCTTGCTATTTTCCGGTGACATATATAAAGCTGTTGACCGATTCTATGCAATGTACCTACTGTTAAATTGGTTTATTTTTCAGTACTCCTCAAGTACATTGCATCTATAGACACGATTGTCATGTATGCTCTAGATACTCGTATATTAAGCTAATAGTGTAGCTTAACTTGCTCGTTAGCGTATCCAAAAACTAAAATTATCTAAGATCGTGGCTGCAAATTGTATTAAAAAAACATAATATACTCTAAGTCAATAGACCACCTACTGCTCCAAACAAAGTATTTTAATTATCAAACAAATACCTTTTAACCGCATTAATCAATGTATTTTATTGACCTTTCAAAACATTTTGAGGGCTGTGAATTTTAATTAAGTAGATCGGTTTGCTTAAGATTTTTTGTATTCTTTTAGGGGTCCCTACCTCGAAAGGAAAAGAACGGAACCCTTATATGATCACTTTGTTTTCCGTTGGTCCACCTGTTGGTTCAAGACATTTTTTCTTAGGAACGCGTGGAGGTATGAAGCTAAAATTATCAAATACTCAGGTCTCCTGTCCCTTAGAGCTGGGAAAAAATCAAACCTCTAAGCTGTGACAATCAAAAGATATGGTCGCGAATTTCCGCAAATTATCGACACTCGCAAGGGAATAAAAATCTACTTACCTATTTCCCGGGTACTAACGGTGGTCTCAGAATCTTGAAATTTGGTTCTTTTTTTATTAGCACAGATAAAGGAAAAATTGAAAAAAAACATACATTTTTTTTGGTTACATATATAATACAGTTTACATAATAAACTACAGTTTTGTACCGGACTCTCGGTGCGTGAGTCCGACTCGCACTTGGCCGGATTTTTTTTCTTCAAGATAGTGAAATGGTGAAGACAGGTGTCTGTCACCTGCTCATTTGTGATAGTTTAGACACCTGATCTACTCCTTTGATTTACTTGCCTAATTAATGTTAATTACTTACATAAGGTGCTTATCTGGGTATTACATTTCGAGTATAGTATGTCATTTATTTTCACTTCTATTTTTTATTTTAGATATTGTGGGGGCGCCATCATCATCATGTAAAGGTCCACTGCTGACGTAGGCCTCTTATCGTTGCGAGGCTAATAATAACTCATTATTTAGGACTATCTATATTTTGAAAACGCTTATATTATCTGTCCATATTGTAATTTCATTTCAATAATAATGACTGTCCCTGACACCCCGTCATTTTGTCTTTGCTAGCTGTAGTTCCGTTAGTTTTGTTCTTTGAAACATTCATAGATCATCATCATTGCAAGTGATTTTATTTAATAGTAAATATAACGCTACCACTGGTAGCTACTTGCCAATATTATTATCATCGGTATCATCATCATCTGCCTGCAAAGACTGCTGGATATAGGATAGGCTTTCCTCAATGACAATAGTCATTAAATTCATCATTAATTTTCAATTTCTTTATTTGCTTACTAAGTGCACAGTGGGCGTGTGTGTACAATTCAATATTATATAAGTTTATAACGAGTATTATTACTACCAATGTCATTTAATATACTTTTCCTGCAAGTAGTCTAGACTTTACTGTGTAATCAAGCTGCATCAGGAAGAAATTTGATATGAACCGGTTCAATGCATTCAGCTAATCCTATATTGAGTTGCAACAATGAACAAATACGAGTATAGTGCAAATTGGAATTTAAGAAACCTACTTTACACCCGGATATAAATGATTCTCTTATTTCTGAAATTTATAGCAATTGAGTATCTTTATCTGAATAAAAAGGACAATAGGCTTATGCCTATGACAATGTTATCATTGTCCGTATGGTTTTCGGATTTAGTATAGGACCACACCATCTCAACTCGTGGGACGTAGGTACTGCGGTCACCAATCCGCCAAGCGTCAAGACGAATCCCCCAAAATTATAATTGCCATGAGTGCTATGTCCAGCGGTGGACGTTTAGAGGCTGATGATGATGTGAGTCGAAAAGTATTTAACATAAGGATTTTTTACGTTAGGATAATTTAACATAAGGATAACCAGTGTAAGGGAGCGACCTATCACCGTTTCGCTCCAAATCATCCTCGCCTGCCCGTGATGCATCCTGCCGAACAACAAACGAGGCTCTGGCAACCAACGATCAAACCATCACGATAGAAGGCGTAGCTAAATACCACAGTCCGATGATGGGCAGCCGCGCCATCGAAGCAAGAAGCTACGCCCTGCGATCGCCAACCCGCCTGCCCAGCGTGGCGATTATGGGCATATCCTCCAGAAGTTTTCCCTGGGGGGCGAAATGGAAAGGCCTATGCAGTGAGTGGACTGCAATAGGCTGATGATGATAATAACCAGTGATCAAAAATCGCAGACGATCTGGCTTATTAACGATAAAATGTCAAAAGTTTGACATCATAATAACTGCAATAATAAGAAGAAACCTCTATTTAATTAACTGTTTTTGTTTGCAGTTTGCTTCATCATACTATTGTGGCATTTACGACATAATTTTGGCAATAAATTAGTTTGCTGATTCGGTCAGCTGAACTTCTTTTGTTTATTTTTGAAGAAATTTGTCAATTCCTATTTTAGACAATTAGATTTTTATACCAGCAGTGAATTCTTAAGGAAATAATGTTCGGAAATTGGTTTCACGTTTGTGTAGTTATTGTTTTAAACCAAATAGTTCCATGCAAAAGTGTCTTAGAGCGAAATAAATTGCCCACTAATATCCAGCGTTACTCTCCAGTGCAATTCGTGACGGTCAATTATATACGCTTCTGTCGTAACTGTATGCTGTTAGCTAATATTCATAACGGTCAATTTGCTTCCAGACAAGAGGTTACGGGCACAGCACTATTGAACACAGATGACCGGAATGATCGGACCCCACGCCGGTGTAAACAATGACCGCATTCATAACAAAATACCGGATAACACATAAAATATTCATATTTTGGATTACAATGGATATGCACGAATCAATACAACCCTTGTTAATAATAATGTGAAGCTTTTTCTGTGATCGTAACCCCTGAAAACTGGTTGCACTTGAAATTTGTGTTAGGTTTAGGTCGATGCACTCAATGCGTTTTCTATGATCTTGTACAATATCAATTGTCAAGAGCTCGTCGCATAAAAATGACAAGTTTTATGATGATGATGTTTAGCGAAGATAGAACACGCGCATTCAGTTATTGCCTGTTCATTCACCCTTGCCTTCGAGATAGACTTGCTTATTGATATGGGTATTTGATATTTTTGATGAGTTTGTAACAAATAGTGAAACGTTATAAAATCCAGCCTAATGATCAGGGCACTGTAAAACTTTCGACGAAGAATTTTTTGTCCAAACTGAAAAGGATTTTGAAATTGTCATTAAAGTTAGGTTTAGTCATTAAAACATGCAGACTCAAGCTAATATTGGAAAAAAATATTTGTTCCATTTTAAATTCTATTTCGCATCTAACATGGCATTGGTGATGTAGATGTAGGTAGATGAATCTAAAACCTTTCATTATGCACTATCGTGGTAATCATCGTAATTATGTCATCCTAGATAAATAGTCATACTTTAGGCACATGTCCCATCTCCCATTGTCCCCCTCTAGTTTTGTCTGCAGTCTGCAGAATGTAAGCATCAACGTACAAAATATTGCATAATGTTATGCATTAAGTATTTCCTGGTAATCTAATCCTTTACAGCTTCAGTTCATCTTCCTATAAAAATCAAAAATAACATGTTTTTATTTTTTCAAATCTTTTTACTTTTTTTTTAATTTTTAAAGGAATAAAGAAAATGTATTCCTTTAAAAATTAAAAAAAAAAACAAGTCATAGCTTTTTATTCTTGTTTCGTAATTTCCCTTCCCTAATTAAATTACACGCGGGCCGCACGACATGTCGTGAGACCGTTCAATAAAAATTGCAACCAGTTAAGTGACAATAATTCTGCCGTGGTCATCGCGACAAAAATGGTCGCTATAAAAAGTGACAGATGCTATTGTGATGATTACACCTAGCTGTAACTCGGGACGATGATTTAAAATTACGATAAATCGGAATTCCTTCTGCTTACGGTACCTTTTTAACGGTAGATAATCGGGTTGTGATAATATCGTTACAAAAAATCGCCAGCTATCCGAATCGGATCAGTTGATCGGAAATAATCGGCTTGAGTTCACGCAGAGGTTTGTTTAAGGTGTAATTCCCAATATTTTTTTTATCCTCTTCGTTAGGGGTTTATTGAACATATGGGGTCATCATCATCATCATCATCAGCCTATTACAGTCCACTGTTGGACATAGGCCTCTCCAGTTGTTCGCCACTTAGGACAAACTGGAGGATATACCCATAATCATATACATACACAGAACATATGGGGTAACTTAGCCTAATTCCTTACCGTTTGTCTTTTATATTCACTAGCTAGATTATCACCTATCCTGCTTCTTGTGATTTTATTTACAAATACGTTTCCTTGAGGTTTATTTTGCTAAAATACAAATTTTATGTTTCTATCAATAGAGTTTTTTAAGTATAGAAAATTCTCCAAAGGTAAAAAATAAAAGACAACATCTTTTCGTTGTCTTGACAAGATTTCTAAGGTTTTTTACGTATTTATAAAAGCTTTTCTTTTATCGTGTTTGTTTAAAATTTATGATCTCTTTTTCCCAATTTTTATCGACTGGATATAAAATATTGTATAAAAACTCGAAGGACTCTTGTTTTCAATTATAGACTTTGCTACTTTGACATAAGGATCGAATGTATTGTCTCCTTTTGCCTTAACTGTACGTCTGTACGACTTCTAGAGATTCTGGCTTATTGTTTGGACCACAGAGAACAAAATACTTTGGACTAGCGACTGCGGTTCACGATTAGTTTATGAGTGAGTGAGTCTGTTTGTTTGTACGACGGGTGTGTGGTTACCTTTATTTATGTTATATCAGCCATCAATTGATGTGAAAAAAGCTGAGTCTTAACATGACCCTCCGTTTAGTCGGCTTTGAGATTGAATAAAAAAACATTCGCTTTGTGGATAAATTAATGTGATGTTAATGTCGTTTTTTCTTCATAAATAGTGTGAGTTTTAGTCTCTCATAGACGAGAGTAGATGTTAGCCACCGAATTCACTGGTTTGGGTTTCGAGTTAATGTACAGAGTTACAATGGTGATTTTATAGTTTCCAAATATGTAGCGTATATTGAGTAACTACATTTCACGTTGTGTTAAGCATTTGAAGTTTCGAAGGTATCGGGTTAGATTCGTGGTCAGTTGAATTTAGAAAACGAACTTTTCTACATTTCCTCTGGTCTGGTTATGTTAGAAACTAGATTCAGGTGTAGTTGTCATTTACCAAGTACTTATAATACAAGAGAAAACATTAAGTTTGTGAACAGTGATTAGTCTGGCGCCGTATTTATTTTGTCAAAGTTAATAATTAGTTAAACTATAGATCTAAAGTTTGTGTATCCATTCGACATTGAACGAGTACATCAATTAACCAAATATAAATGCATTAAACCTACCTATAAGATAAATTAATTATCCATCTATTTGTTTTCCATTTGACCAGCCCATTTATTCTGTTACAAACGAATTGCGTAACGTTCATTATCACTATTATCATAAACGGAAAGGTCATAGCGAATCATAGTGTCATGTTTCCGAACAATAATGTCCATTGTAACTTTACATTTATCGAAATTTAAATGAACTTCATGCTGGCCAGTAGCTAAATTCGGAGTCGTCTACTTACGCAATCGTCGTTTGTTTTTTAAGATTAAGAAGCCATAAATGCATGTTCGATTTCCAAAACGCTGTCAGATATTGAAGAAGTTGACTAGGTACTTTACTTATGTAACCGTCTTTTGTTATTCTTGATTTTTTTAGGAATTAAGAAGCTATATGCATGATCAATATTCAAATGGTTGTGTCAGATGTTCAACGCACAATCACGCAAGATTAAGTTTTTAGTGCAATTTAACACGTATTAGCAAGAAATTAAGATCTGCATAGTACAACATGAGAAGGAGTAGAACATTATGCAATTATTAATGTCTTAAGAAAGCAAACCGGTGAAATATGTATGAAAGTAAACAGTTGTTTGTATTTTTAATTGCGTTGTTTATTATCGGTAATGAGCAGCAAACAATAATAGAAACTGACTTTTAGTTTAATTGCATGTTGCATAATGCAATTGTTATTTATTTTACTATCAATAATTGGACTGAATTTTATTATTGAAATAAATACAAGACGATCACTATGATTAAAAAAATAAGTGTCATAAAATAAATAAGTGAAGAACATTTTAACCAATGTTATAAATGTACGAACTTCTAGAATTGCAAATAAAGAAAACATTTTAATTGCCAATTACAAAAAAAAATGCACTAAAACAAAAATTGCTTCGTCACAACCGTATGTCGTTTCTGTCCGTAACAATTCGGCAAAAACATTTGCACATAGACAGCAGAATTTGCAAAAACATAATTGTCGGAAATTACCGGTCTAATAGTGAACGCTTCGTAAGAACCGGGTCTAAATTACAGCTGGCAAGAGAGCCACATTAGCTAAATGTCCACCATTTGTTCCTCGGCCCATAATGTGTGCTTCGGTACACATCCATCAAACATCGACCCACCTGACCACACGACCGGGATAGGGATGGGGACACATGTTTGTAAAACTGTATTAGATCCGAGAAAATCGTTATCATGGTAGAATTTACACTAACTTTCCTTTCCGACGAAAAAGAATACCGTCTCATTTCTCAATTTATCTATGAAATGGATGGTGATAAGAACAGCAGCAGTGAAGCGCACATCATCGCTACTCGAATGTATGAGGAAGGCGGGGCTTATTGAATAATGGGAACTTGCCATCAACGCCTTAAATGACGACCATGACTACTCTGTCAAGAGTGACATCGACGAAGAAGAAGAAATGACAGCGAATCCACATCACTCGTTTAATGCAACAAAGGTCGATCACTAGTGTGATCATACTTGATGGCATCATAAATACCACTTCAGGGCCCTTTAAAGGACCCAAGATACCGTTAAATAAAATAATAACATTTAAGTTTCCATCGTCATAATTATACAATTTCAAATATTTTGATTGACTTGTGGGAATTCACTTAGTATTTGAAACACGAGTTCTTGTATTTCTTGCAAGTTAAGACAATTGGAGCAAGAAACATTAATCACTTTACAATTGCGTACTTTTCACTACAGTAAAATAAATTCCAGATCGCGAAACCGATAAAATGGCATACCTTGACATTTCTTATTATAAATCACCAAATTACCGTCCGTTTACAAATTTGAATATTCATTGCAGTCCATTGAGTTATAATCACTATATTTGTTCATAAATTATGTTGATAACTGAGAACTATTTACTCGTACTATTCAATCGTACAATTATCATGTCAATATAGAAACATAATATCAACTTCTATTACGAGTAAAAGGCCTATGTTGAGTAAAATGTGGTCGTTCTAGTATACAATAACCAACTATCCTGCTTTATTATTTTCTTCATTTCAGTATGAAGGTTTTTCAGAAGAAGTTTCTACTTGGTCGTCTAAATACTTTAAAATGAAGATCTAATGTCATTTCTTGTGATTAAATAAGTTAAAAATTCAAAGTTTCTATCTATATTTAGACAGACTTAAGCTAAGCACTCATAAACAGAGAAGATAGAAACTCTTTTTAATGTTAATTTTAATTACAATGTTCATAATGATTACATCGTTCATATTTGATTAAAAATATGAAATAAAGACAAATTCCCTATACATTCAATTTATTTGAGAGAGCAGGCTCAACAAATTTTCCGAAATATTCCACTATCGAGTTGTCATTCCTATTCTCAGCGGCTTTCTCGATAAGATCCGTTGGCGAGTCCGAACACCGATCGATCGAAGGGCCATCCCATCTGACCACGCGACCCGGGAAGCTCTCCACCAATTCATTGTACCTCTATAGGAGGCGTGGGCTCCTCCGCATCATCGTAAACACCATGATCTTATGAGTGTTTGGTATGCGCAGTTTTGTTACGCACCACACGATAGAAAGCCATGAATGAATTGTAATCGATTTGTTTGTGAATCGGTATTGCTTTGTGGCCAGATGTTAGTATCTATTACTATTTTATTGTCATTATGAATACCTGCTCGATAGTATGTGGCGCATAGTGTAGAAATTTCATATGTGTACATACACATAGATATTGAAATTTGTCACATGTATCACTTTGGATTTTTTTATTTTATTTTTATTTTAAAGAGTTAGGTCAATCAGCACATTCAACAAATCTCAATGTTATAAAGTGCGAACAACTGGAGAGGTCTAGATCCAGCATGTTAAACATAATTGTAGATAGATAGATAGTATTGCAGATAAATGCAATAGATAAACCAGAAACAAGAATTGCCCAAATACATACTGTTTGATTAATTATAAAAAAAAGAAAAAAAAAATTGAAACACGTCTATGTAAATATCTATGCCATTTATCCATTAAACCTCAATAAGAAGAACGACAGCGTTCAACTCAAGCGATTTGACAAAAGCTTTCGACCTCAAACTGTCCCTATTTTCCCTTCAGCCACATTGTCTCATGGGCATCTATTGACTGCAAAGCAATGTTACTCAATAACATTAGCCCTTCTAGGTAGCCAGATAAGGACACAATGCGCCTTTACAGCAGCTACTTAGGATACGTGGGTGTGTAATAGCCGATGCTAAACTGATATTTTCATAGGAAATCGCGTTTGTTTCGAAATAACGCGCCCATACGTAGGATTGTAAAACCGTTTTAGATAGCTCTCTCTTGGATCACGTCGTTAAACTAAGTGACTGTCTTTTAATAGTTTTGTTTCTGAATGGCCTTCGTTATCACCACTTTTACACTGATGCAGATGTCAGAGGGCAAGTACATGGAGAAGGAAAATGATTTCCGAAATAGAACATTTTGAGACTTAAGACGTTTTGCATTTTTATTCTGCGTTTATGTAATGGGACGAGCAAGATTATGCACCTGATGTTAATCATCATCATCATCAGCCTATTGCAGTCCACTACTGGATATAGGCCTCTCCAGTTCTTCGCCACTTTGGACAAACATGTGGGGGATTTATCCATAATCACCACCCTTTTTTTTTCTTTTTTTTTACCCAGGAAAATGCTTTTAGGCATCCTCGCCGTTCGGGGAAATACCGGCGGGGTATGTGAGACTCATGCCATCCTCGAAAATGAAAAGGGTGGTACCCCGCCTCAGGATGATAGAGAGGCAGGGAATATCCACTAAAAACCCCGGCCTCTTCGTCAAACGCCATGGGGTGGTGTCAGGGGACCCAGGAGACCCATGCTGCCCTGACACCGCCAGCGTAGTCGATCCAAATGGGCAGGTCCCTCAAACTCCCCCGCTAGGGAGGAGTGACAGGAGCGGCCCGAAAAGTCAGCCCACTCCCGTTTGACGCCACCCTGGGCAGCCGGGTTGGCGATCGCAAGCATAGCTTCTCGCTCCGGTGACGCTGCTGCCTATCATCGGTCTGTGATATTTAGCTACGCATTCAATTGCGATGGTTATAATACCACCACCAGATGGTCGCCAGCGCCTCGTTTGTTATTCGGCAGGGGCAGGTGATACATACTTTAACGAATTCAAATAGGTTTCCTATATGCACTGACCAGATAACATCTCAGTTGACAGTACTGTCTAAATGATATATATCCAGTGATAAATATGTCACAGAATGAGGTGAAAATATTGACAGCTCAAATATCTTTTGATCGAGAATTGATTTCAACTAGCACAATAACAGCGGGGAGCTTATTATAAATTTATATTAGGCGTTAGATATGATTTTAGTCCTGTTAAACTGGGTAAAATGGTAATAAGCCTGTCACAGTCAACATCTGTGTATTTAAATCGAGAATGCGTACTAAAATTATGTGTAAATCGCGCCCGTTTTGTGACCAATGAGGGTCAAAAGTTGAAATTGTTGTTTAAATATTTAATTTAAGTGTTTTGTAATGGCAATTGTTTATTTATCTGCATGTACGAGTAACCCAAGACATAAATAAATAACCCAAGACATGCCACGCTGGGCCACACAGCGCCACCTAGCCCTAAACTAAGCCGAAGCTTGTACTATGGGTACTAGACAACTGATAAACTTACTTAGAAACATTTTTTTTGTAAATAAATACATAATATTAGTAGTATTGTTCTTGTAGTTTCCGGATTTAGAATGGTTCTACTCCCATGTCCCATTCCATCCCGTGGGTGTCATAGAAGATTGAATGTCGGGAAACGGGCAGTAGCGCTTACCTGGATACAAGTAACTTACTGCAGTCACCAACCTTGGCAGACGCTAAGCGTGGTTACTAAGGCAAGTCCCCATATATGACAATGGTCATTGGAAGGGGCCTGTATCCAGCAATGGATATTTAGTAGGCTGATTCATTGACTCCAGAAGTAGAAAAAGTTACTTCTATTTCTTCTTTACACTATTTCGGTTTTTCCTACGTCTATTTAATTAAAACTCTGGAGATTTTACCCATTGTAAACGTAAGTAAATCTCAATAAACAATGCGAAGAAAATAAGCGAAAGTGTATGTAAAATAATACTACACTTTTGGTTTCTATTGTTTAAGCGTATTACTTGGAAGTAAAGAATTTCACCACGGCGCATTAAAATGTGCACATAAAATGTTCTCGAACTATAGAATAAGTGATTAGTTCCGTTCGGAGTTGTGCATTTCGCGATTTCACAGTTGAGCCTACAGTTAATCGATACATGATAGGGTTAACAACGTTTTATATTAAAAAAACTCGTAAATTATTTTTGCTTTCAGATGACTGGACGTTTTGAAATAGTTTTAAATTTTTCTCGAAACGTTTTTAGTTACACTTACGACAGTCAGAATCCGTCCTATTGCCGTCCATAAAATCTTTGCAAAATCTTCAGTTTTTAATCGCTTTATTAGATAGAACATAAGTAAGTTTTTACTAGCAGTTTGAATGAAATATAAATTGCCAAATGCCAGTATTCTTTAACCGATAACTAGCACAATTGGCAATTGAATTTTCCATATAATTATATTGCGATCGATTATTATATTTTGAAAATAAAATCTATCTAGACAGAGGCATTTTGAATTCCAGACCAACGATTTGAACTTTGAATATTGTTTCGCAAACGAAAAAAACACTTTATTTGCTAAATTGGTAACCCTAAAAGATTACTATATGAGTCATCGATTTACAGGATTAATCGATAACGTTATTTATTGCCCGATGAGTTAAACGGTCGAATACGGATCGACAATGTTTGGACTCCCGTTTCCGAACAAATAGGATTTCATGGACCACCGGGCGCGTTTGACGGTTAAAGCAAATAAATACACTCGGATTTATCGTACTGCGGTCCGTAATAAGATTTTCGGTTTTGCTTTTTTTGTTAATAAAACTCCACGCTAGATTGCATTGCAACAGTACTAGCTATCAGACAATTAGATTTCGCTCCGGTTTTTTATTTATTACTGCAAAGTTTTTTAAACGGTGTAAAAGGTGGTTTCCCAACTAGCTTATACCTTTAATCATCGAGACAGTTTTAACGGATGTGCTATATACGTTAGCTGGTTGTCATTAGTTTAAATTTAGTAATACGAGTACAACTTTTGTAGATTTATTAGGAAACTTGAAAACTATGATTCAAGAAATCTGTCACAGTCAGTGGTTATTGAAATGTTTAATTTGAAATGTCTAGCTTCGCTCAAGAATAACACAGTGATTAAGTAAATGAAATCAATGAAGTGTTCTACGGTTAGAATACAACGAGGGTAGGTACTTACGTACGAGTATGAATGAGTATTTATAATAAGTATCGAAATTGCACAAGAAGTCTATTTATCTTAATTAATAAATAAAAGCAGATACCTACCGACATGTTCAAAAGTATAAGGCATTAAGTCTTATTAAGTGTAAACTGACTACTAAGTATTCCTACTATATATACCTAACCTAATACCTACTTTTCAAAAAATTGTCTATCTGACATGGTAAAAATTCTAACACTTGACTTTAAAGAATATGTACTTGCTTTCGGTTTTGAAAAAAGTTGCCGCTTAATAGCGGCATCTTTATCAGTTGTCTTTATCAACTAAAATTGTTAATTCCAAAACAAATATAGAACAAAGTTGTATCAGCAAGTAGTTACAATACAGAAATATGCCTCTGAATGAATGAATGAATGAAATACTTTTAATGGCAACACAAACAAAAACAATACACAGGTAATAAACATAAAAGACATCAATAGAAGGAGACTGAGAAAAAAAACATTAAATAAAACAGTAACAAGAAGAAACGTAATGTGCGTGCAGTTAGCCTCTGCAAAAATAGCTAGGCAAGACCTGGCTAATAGCTCGATTGGCAAACAGCAATGATAAACATTATGATAAATGACGTAACACCAATATCAGATCGGGAAGTGGACACTCAATAGAACATTTTCTGACGACGGACGGGTCATATTTGGGCAAAACCAATTAGGTAACCAACATTACTAATGGCCTATGTCCATCTAAGGCCAGATGCTTTAATTTGGACCGGTTACCGGCGCCATAGTTCCGCATCTTGATCTA
Organism: Conogethes punctiferalis; assembly: GCA_031163375.1. NCBI lineage: Eukaryota > Metazoa > Arthropoda > Insecta > Lepidoptera > Crambidae > Conogethes > Conogethes punctiferalis. Next base: position 9,266,408 of record CM062090.1, on the reverse strand, counting down.
AATAATAATTGACTGTAATGCTGCGTTACAATAATTGTAATCCTACACATTAATTGGTAGATGATACCAACTAAAGTGCCCATAGTAATTGTAGATAGATACTCCTTATTGCACACTATAACAAAATCAATTAAATTTTACCAAATGTGTAATAAATTAATTTTATCTGACTGGGATTTATTAACATAAGGGATGTAATCTTTTCGCTCTAAGCCGTGTGGCTTAAAAGATTGCCACCTGCCCGTAGTGCATCCTGCCGAATAACAAACGAGTGTCTGGCAACGACTGGTGGAGGTATAACCATCACGATTAAAAGTATAGCAAAATACCACAAACCGATGACAGGCAGCAGCGTCACAGGAGCAAGAAGCTACGCCCTGCGATCGCCAACCCGCTTGCCCAGCGTGGCGATTATGGATAAACGTGTTTGCCCAAAATGGAGAGGCCAGCAGTGTGATGATGATGAAATTAATAGAAATGTAATATGCATACACATTTTGTAAATAATACCTTCTATTTGTCACTATTCAATAGAAAATTAATCATTAGATTATTTCAATAAATATGACATACACTACACTCATTCATGAAAAGGATATTCAAACTCGGACAATAATTTATTCTAAATATGTAGTGCAACTAAATGAAACAATGTTGAAATTAATTGAATCATCAGTCTGATACCAAGAATGCTTATTTAAACAGGTCATAATGTACCTGTTCTATAAACACAGGTTTATCAATTTACGTGAGCAGACTCACTTTACCAACCAGAACAGTCGCCTCTACATAATCCGTTGCGCCAACTAATGTATGAATGAAACTGGTATGTCTGCTTTCCATAGCTATAGAAAATTCCATTTCTAACACTTTCCATGGATCGCTCTAATAGTCCAAGTGAGTCCGAGTCTTGTAAATTGTTTGTTCGAAATGTATGACAAAGTTAAATGTCTTCTTTTAATTAACAGCAAGGTAAGTAATGCAAAAATTGTAAGAAAAATTGGCAATAAAAAGTGTTATAGAATTTATTGCCGTTTCTTATTCGGTAGAATCAAGTTTCCGAACACGGCGGTAAAATCATGTCTATTTACATTTGTATACTGTGCTTGACGATTCATAAGTGCTTGTTTAAAGTCTATGTTATGAATCAATATAATTTCATTTCATTTCAAGTTCTAACAATCAGAGCATGTTTATTGAAACTTTATATTTTAACAAAGATGCACACGATATGTGTGCATCTTTGTTAAAAATCGATTCTCGATCTCGATCTTTGTTAAAAACTCAAATTCGATTTGATTGCATATTCTTCTAGAAGCAAATTGCTCTAGAGCCTAGAACCGTGAAACATACGAGTATATTCAGAACACATTTTTCCAATCCTTATGGCTAATAGCAAATCGATAATGTCCCGTTTGATGCAACCCTTTAATAGTAGTAACAGGTCAAAATCGGCAAGAGTAAAATTCACAAATGCATTTTATTGATTCTTAAATCAAAGTTGTAAAGTCTATTTTGGAATGCTACTAGCTGCACTAGTAACACTTTCCATAGACACTACATTTATGTCTATGGCCAATAAATCTCACTGAACACTAAAACATTACCCAGTTGGATAAAAGCATCGTTTACGTAGTTCAGTTCAGTACATTATCGGTTTAAGGTTGATCTGTTAATTGTTTAAGTCTTAGATATAGCAATTAGTGATTTGAATTGAACAGCAGTATGTTGCGGCGTCGTTTGTTTGTGAAAGCTTTCTTAGTACGAGTATTTGTGCGCGAGTTTTGCTACCGTAAATTAAACTAAGTACATACTCTAAAAATTGTACCTTAATAAGTAATTTTTTTATGCCGTTTTTAATTAAAAAACTAGTCTGACTAGTTTCACGACAAATAGACGCAAAATTCAATCAATAGCTCCTCACAGGCAGTCCACTGCTGGACACAGGTCTCTCCACTTTGCTCGATCCTAGGTTTCTCGCATCCAGCACATGCAGAAATAAGAATCATGTTGTGTTTTTGTTTCTGCTTAACCCAATGGTTGTCTTTTTCGCCTTTTATAGGTGTACATGGCTTTTAACTGAAGTTCAATAAAGATTCAAATTACATTTTAATTCCTGCTACTTACGAATCATCAATGAAATACTATCTGTGTATTACGCATTACAATGAAATTTCGCAAAAACAGCTTTGCTGTTAATTTTTCAACAGTAAAATGTTCGCTCGAACAGCAAAATCGTTTGATATTCATAAATAATACTGCTAATGTGTGACGAAACGTTTTAGAATTCCTGCGGTGTAACTATGTGTACTTGTAATTTAGTTCGTTACAAATGAATACATCCTCTGAAATTTCACAAGGCAGTGGTTGTTTTGTTGCCTTTGTCGGAAATTTAGCATTCCATTCGAGTTTGTGGGGGGTTCGTCGAAGATTCGACGCTGGTGGGTTAACGACCGTTCCTTGTTATTGGGGCCTCTGTTGACATAAACGGGCCCGATCTGATAGTGTCTTGTCATAAAACTTACGTCTTCCTTCCTCCTCGCTTTATTGTTAGTATAGTAAAAGCGACTACTGTTAATTGAAAAGTAGGTCATAGATATTTCCGTTGTCTGTGTATTGCTAATTGTTACTGGTCATACCAATCATCGGTGATGATTACAAAATTATGAGTATTATTGTGTTCATGGTTTTTGTATTAAGTAAATCGAAGGCATTTGCCTCCTATTAATAGATTTCTTTTACATACTTAAATAATCCAATTAATTGTACATGTACGCTCATAATTTTCGAACGACTGCACCGAATTGGATGATTCTTGATTATATAATAACGATGACGATTTTATAGAACAACAACATAAATTTTACAAAAAAAAAATATTTACATTATTCGACTTAGAAACAGCAGGTGGCTGAGTGACTCAAAATATTTGTTTAACGCCTGCAAAACCGACGATTCGAGTTTTGAGAGCAAAGCCATCTCATCTCAAATTAATTAATTATTTCACATTTATATTCCTTTCAGTATCTAGCCAAATGCCATCCAATATACCCACGAAAAAGCAAATCCATGTCATATAGATGTTACTAACGCTAAAGGTAACATAATAACAATCACAAGAGCCCATTTCCTAAGTAAACTTCCCTACACCTGTATTGCATTGCCTGTAGCAAACGGAGGCCGCACGTGTGGTAAAATAATTTACAAAAGCTATTATTTCGTTGTTGTTCGAGCTGAGCTTACTTGCCTCCCACAGAAAACACTCTGGCGAACTTCACAACTATAGCGACGGTGATAACAGTGAAGTCATTAGCTGATATAAGCGTTTGATGTTGAAAAAAAAATATCTAATAAGCTATTTTTATGCCTGATGTAAGGGAGCGGCCTATCATCTTTTCGCTCCAAGCCAACCTCACCTGCCCGTGGTGGTGTAACCATCACAAATGATGACGTAGCTAAATACCACAGGCTGATGACGGGCAGCAGCGTCACCGGAGCGAGAAGCTACGCCCTGCGATCGCCAACCCGCCTGCCCAGTGGCGATTATGGGTATTTCCTCCAGATGTTTGCCCTAAGTGGAGAACAACTGGAGAGGCCTATGTCCAGCAGTGGACTGCAATAGGCTGATGATGATGACTATATGTTTTTAGTATAATGTGTTTTTCACTAAATGTAACTATTTGTTTAGTGTAGGAAAATCTGGCATGATTATTGTGTAACACTATATAATTGTCATGTTGGAAAAATATTGATATGCTATATTTTTTATCTTATTTGTGTCAATAAGCATCTTCTAAGTCTATTTTTGCCAATGACGAGTGAATATTTTGATTAAGTTAACAACAAAATACAACCCGGTTGTTCACAACACAAGTCTTTATAGGCTTATAGAGGAACATAATAATCAATGGTGACTGGTAAGTTTTGCCACTCTATTGTATAGTACTAAAAAGTTTATGAGATGTACCTACACATTTCTAAATAAGTCAAGAATAGAAAATTACTAAGGAATAATTGATGACGACACAAAATCGGAAAGATTACTCCATTCTGATCTTTTGCTGCTTTTAAAACACTTTGTAAGTTTTTTTTACATTGTGCATTATTTTCTTTTCATCGTAATTTCTTTGCTTTCTTTCATAAGTTAACGCTCCATATTTGCTGTTGACGTAAATTCATTCCGCTTTTTACGGCTAATTAATACCTAATGATTTTTGTTTTAACGAGTAACACTGGTGGAGGTAGCTGCTTAAATTAGAAACATAGGAGCATAGAGGTTATTACTCCGCGTACGACACGCGATTTATGCCCACGTACAAAACTCGCGTTTCTCGCGAAATCTCGGTCACAGGGCAGTCTCGCTTAGTTCAAGGTCAGATTAGAAATTCCTCACTGCTATTCATTCCGGTATGCTTCCATAATCCAAGCTCGCTCTTAAGTACTTAACGATGTAGTATTCACAGTTACAAGATATTTCAGAACATTAAATAAATGTTATAAGAAAATGTTCTATTATGGCAAACATTTCAATGCCACTTATTTATAGGCTACATGCCGATACTAGGCCAATTTAATAACTTCTAAACTTTATGCACTAATAACAACAACAGTGGACATAGGCCTCAATGATCAATCTCTCAATGACAGTTGTCATTTGGGGGGATTTGCCGTAGTCACCACGCTTGGTAGGCGGGTTGGTGACCGCAGTAGGTTTGATTTGTACCCAGGTAAACGCTGCTGTCCGTTTCCCAATATTCCCTTAGTCATCTTCTATGACACCCAGGAGTTGAGATGGAGTGGTCCTATTCTAAATCCGAAAACCACACACACTTATTATAAAATAGCGATTAAGTATTCCAAAAAGAACATACCTAATTAAACATCCCTAATTAACCTTAATGTAAAAAGTTTTTGCTTATAGCAAATATCTTAAAAACTCTTACCCTTCACTTTGAACTAAGTAGTAATGTCATAACCTCGTGCTGCAATTAATTCACAAGTGCCTAATTATGTATTGAAATATACATGACGAATCTGTTACAAAGTGAATACTAATGTCGCGTTGTAACTTAGAAGCTTTATGTTACAATAAGCGCCACAGTAAATAACTTAACTACTTGACAGGTGCTTTAGTCATATTACTAAATTGGCATCATACATCGTCCTTGGTTTGTCCCACTAACCTTCTAGGATATGTCCTATGGGGGCCCTATAGGGTCCTGACGCGTGGTAATACCCCTCATAAGGCGTTGAAGCTACGGTTGAAGCCCTTCGTTGGAGGTGGTAGCGGATCCAAAAGTAAATGAAGTACGTAAGCACAAATCGATTAGATTTATCTCAATCAATCAATCAACAGCCTTGGTCCGTCCACTGCTGATCGTAGGCCTCCTTCAATTCGCGCCATATTCCTCTATCCCGGGCTTCCCTCATCCAGCCACTGCCAGCAGTTCTTCTAAGGTCATCAGCCCAACGGGTTACTGGGAGTCCTACACTATGTTTGCCTAAGAACGGTGTCCACTCCAAGACTCGTCTGCTCCACCTATTATTATCGGTTCTACGGTAAACATGACTAGCCCACAGATTTATCTCAATATACGAATTTTCTCGATATGATTTCTGTCACTGAGAGAATTATAGTAAACCTTAAGCATCTGTCATAGGTTTAAAGAAATCAACTGTACGTATATATCTTATAGAGCATGACATACAAAAGTTCCCGTTACATCACTGTCCTCATATAAAAAAATACAAACATAATGACCTACTTGGTATTATAAAGATCTCTGGAGGCATTGATATGAGATCACAATCTTCTGTAAGATAACTACACGCTGTATTGGAAGTACAAATCAGGTCCGATTAATTGCAATGTGATGACAGCAAACAGATTGTATGGAATCATGTCCAATTATTTCTGTTTCTGCGTCGGTATAATCAATTGCACTATCTTGCTATCCGACGCTCTGTCTACCTTGGAAGTTTCGTCATACTCCGTTATTAGGGTTCGAATGTAGGTATTCCGTATATAATATCCTCATTAAGCACGCAAGTCAAATGCGAGTACATGATCGACAAACGTCACTGATGTGAGTCACCGAAATCCCTATGGATTACCCTATGTAATGCCTACTATTGTCCCTGATATATGTAGATACTTAATTACCAGGCTTTAGTATAGCAATGGAAATCGCTCGGAGATCATACCGATATCTTCAGAAGTTACAGTGAGAATCACTGCCCTGATTTAGTACTGTCTCCTTTTAGATTTTAACATGCCTAGTAGCATGCGCAATTAAAAACGATAATAATATCCTAGAGCCTGGATTAATTCCCGGTTATAATAATTTAAAGCACTAAAACCGATTCCCAATAACGTTAATAGAATAACCTATGTACATCTCGTTTTTAACATACATTTCGCAATAGTCACACCCACAACCGTTTATTTGGCAGTTAACTAAAATTTGTTATTCGTTGTTCGGTCTACGCTAAGCGAAGTCTAGACCAGACCTAGATTTACGACGGCTACATCGCGTAGGAGCTGTTTGCCTTGTTCTTATACATATTCGATTCGTATTATAAATTAGTCGTTAAAACCGTAAAGTGACACGTTTGACAAATTATCTGATCCGACATTTGTATTATGTTCATTAAAGTTTACACTTTTGATCCTTTAGATTGAATGCAAAGTATGGTAATTTGGTGAGCTTTAATAGCGATCGATAAACGTCGAGAAAATGTATCGGCATTCAGCAGCCATTAATGGCCGGTTGATTGAGATTGATGACGTCTTCTTAGTTTAGCGATTTAATAGATCGTATATGATGGCACGTAGCAGATTATAAGGTAGAAGCAAAAGTGTAACGATTATAACATGCTTAAGGCTATCTACTTCTAATTCTTCCTTCTCTTTCCGTCCAACGTTTATTCGACGCTCACACGGTAAACTAAAACACCGTGAGGAAACCTACGCACTTGTGAAGGAATCTAAGATTATGTGAAGTTGACAAAACCGCAGTCGATTGACTAAGTTCCTAGTTCATAATCAGCTGGTAAAATTTAAATTTGAGTTATTGATAAAAAAAAACGGAGAGTTGTTACTCATAACTTATCATTTTACAAAAACAAATCATAGAAACATAATAACTTATTACTTGCCTTTATAAATCTATTGTCACGAATTTCACGGCACGTTAGCCGCAACCAATAAATTAAGTAGTTCTCGATTTATACGTGCTATAAATTTAACGAGATATAAATAAATTATTTCAAGGTCCACAGTAGCAAATTCTGACTGAAAATTTATGGGAGCTTTTTGCCCTGTGGTCGTAAATTGTTTTTATCTTCATGTATTGGGCTATCACCTAATGTAGACGACATGCTACGCTTGAAACGACAAATTACTGTCTAACCCTTGTTATGTAACAGTATTTATTGTAAAATCATCTTTAGTTCTAATACAAAAAGTAAGTCAACGAAGACACAGAAATCTTTGTGTTTAATTAATAGCAATCGGCTGGTTAACAGGCTTCTTTACGAGTAAACCTCGTTTTCTGCCAATGTCGAGTGAATATTGTCAAAATTACAATACAACACGGATATTTAGTTAGAGTTACCTATATCGTTATCGTGGATTCCTAGGAGAGTACTTTTCCCGTAAACTATTTTCAATTCGTCATTGGGTACAAAGCGAGTTGTCTACACAACACCCGATGAAAGCTCGAACACAATTCAATTAATGATTCTATAAAATACAATACTTAGCCCCACCACAATATCTTGGCTTCTCAAGTGGAACAAAAATCCTTATGTTGTACGGCTTAAGAGCGATACAAGTAGCTACAAATATTCTAGGTTCACGAGAATCTTACTAATACATAAAATTGTACATTAAGAGGCGTGGGTATTAAAATGACCTAATCTCGAAGGCGTACAAAATCAAGTCACAGTAGAACTTGTTGAGTTATCGTTACAGGATCGATTATCAGCAAGAGCTGCGCAGGCGTCGTTTTCTGAATAATTGCTTCGGTGAAACGCCATAAATTATAGTCCGTCTCTATTATTGATCAAAAGCGGTAGTAAGTGATCTATCGTTAACGTTTTCACCTGTTAAACTACCGATGTTGTACATATTTGGCTGTTAATATGCTAATCACAAATAATAGATTGTGTATAGGTTTGTGTATTTTCATAGAAATCTTTAAAACTTGAAATGAAAACCGTGTTTATCACATAATCAATTTAGTTTTTTTTTAATTTGCAGACGATTTTAGTTGACACAATTGACAGATATATATATATATATATATATATTTTATTGATGGCTCTACGTTTTACAAATAGTCTTTACGTGTCTAAACAGATTGCTTAACTTTTGAGATTAAAATCCCGAAGATTTCACTAACACCGCACCTTATTGCTAAAGTAACACCTTATATCTCCAAAACTGTTCACGGCAGCATTGGAAGACGCCTTCAAACTCCTGGAATGGGAAGGATACGGCATCAACGTTAATGGCGAGTACATCACTCACCTTCGATTTGCCGATGATATCGTGGTCATAGCACAGTCGCTGGAGGACCTTAGCACTATGCTCGGAGACCTCGATAGAGTATCCCAACAAGTGGGTCTTAAAATGAACATGGACAAAACGAAAATCATGTCTAGTTCCCATGTCGTACCCGCTCCAGTATCTGTTGGGGGCTCTAACCTCGAAGTTGTTGACGAATACCTATATTTGGGACAGGTAATCCAATTAGGCAGGTCCAACTTCGAGAAGGAGGTCAATCGACGGATCCGACTCGGCTGGGCAGCGTTCGGGAAACTGCGGAACATATTCTCGTCCGAAATACCTCAGTCGTTAAAGACAAAAGTCTTTAATCAGTGCGTGTTACCAGTGATGACCTACGGAACCGAAACTTGGTCTCTCACTATTGGCCTCATGCGAAAGCTCAGGGTCGCACAGCGAGCTATGGAGCGGGCTATGCTCGGCGTTTCTCTACGAGATCGAATCAGAAATGAGGAGATCCGTAGACGAACCAAGGTCACGGACATAGCCCAGAGGATTGGCAGGCTGAAGTGGCAGTGGGCAGGGCACATAGTGAGGAGAACCGATGGCCGTTGGGGCCGAAAAGTTTTGGAATGGAGACCCTTTGACCGAAAACGCGGTGTGGGACGCCCTCCAGCGAGGTGGACTGACGATATCATAAAAGTCGCAGGATGGAGCTGGATGCGGGCAGCTTGCAACCGGCCGCTGTGGAAGTCTTTGGGGGAGGCCTATGTCCTGCAGTGGACCCCCTACGGCTGATAATGATGATGATGATGATGATTGCTAAAGTTGTTAAAACTTATTTTATTGTAACCTGTAGAAAAATAAAATGTTAAGTAAACAACATAAGTAAAAAAACCTAAAAACATAAGTGAATAATATGTATGGGTAGTAATATCCCTCTAGCATTAGCAAATGTTTGTGCAAAATTTCTAACAGCATCGTGTACTCTAAAGTTTTGTTTATAGCAACACTAAATGCGCTTGCGAAATGCAGAATTTTGCTAGCTAAAAGCTTTTAATTATTGTTTGTGAAAATAAACTTAAATAAATGCAGTAGCATTAACTCAGGCGAGCATACAAGAGCGAGTTTTTGAAGATATTTTAATAAAACTGAAGCTATTGCTTCATAACTCCACTGACTCAAATATTATAATAAAATCTTATTATTATTATTATATGTAGATCTACTAATAGTGGAAATAATATTATAGTAAAGCTATATTTATAAAAGAAATGTGATTATCATTATCAGACTCTCGCAGTCCACTGTTGGGAATGATAGGCCTCTCCAATGCAATACCATATTGCAATCAATGAAAAATATCACCTTAAATTCGCATAATTTTGTAAATGCTATCGTTCATTTCTAATTTCTATATAGCATCTGAAAGCACAGCAATATCTCGCTATACAATTATGATGTAATCTAAGGTCGAAGATCTTGACATGGGCCATCGATTATTAGCATAATAACAGACGTGGCTCCAAGAAATACTTATCGAATACTTCAAATAGTTATAGGAAATTTCAACAAAGGAACAGTCATGAAATGTTATAAATAATAACGGTATTTCTCAATTCTCATTATCTCTGCTCTTATATCTATTGTCCGATTGATCCATCCAATTTGTTGCACCATCGTCGGTTGAACTGGTTCTGTTTGATCGAGAGGTATTAATGAGAATATCGAGAGCTTAAACTAAGATCCGGGATATTCCAGGCAGGAATTCTGCAAATAATAGATAGTTAACTTTGTGAATGGAGAATGTATCCAAAAATTATGGACTCAATAAGTCACAGTGTAAAAACTTATTGGTTTTAAGCTTATTGGTTTTATTGCAGTTCAACGAAACTTTTAGGGCGACATAAACTGTATTTAAAAAACATTAGCCGTCGCTCACACGGCTGCCTGACCAATTCTATTTACATTTAAAACTCCCACATTGAAGCAGGCAACATGCATCTCTCAGTATACAGGCTGAATAATCTCAATGAAGTTTTATAGAAGAAATGCGTGGGTCGAATATACATTACCAAAGGAAGGATGATAAATGTGGGTGTTAAAAAAGCGATAAGTTTTATCGAATCCATTACAATACATTTCACTAAAACCGACCAATGGTTTGTGTTGAATGTAGCAGATAACGCGTCAATGTTTTAATAGATCGTCCGATTTCCACTGTCCTTTATTTTTGTTACGCAAAATTGATATGTCAGTGTGTCCATTTGAAATGATCTACCTACACTTCCATTGTTCTGTATCTGTCATGTGTTCGCGTTAACAAGGCCGAGGTAAAATATGATATGACCCACTGTAATAATAGATATCATTTTTCTGAATTGATAGACTCTTGGCTTCATTAACGTCTGTCTAATGATCAGTAGATACCTCTTTTCGTCTCAATACTAGAGCAGTGAACGAATCTATTTTTGTTTCAAAACTCTTTTATGTTTTGTTTTTTAATTCGCTATGATGAAGATGATTGTGTACATCATCTATCAGTCTATTAAAGAGGAATGTCTTTCTCATGAGATTTAATGTAATTTTCCACAAACAACTATGTGTTCTTAGTTTGAATATTATTTCTATTTAGTTATTGGTCATTAAATATCTATCTGTGACTGAACATTTGCCATTTTTATTGCTAGCTTTTAGACGTGTGTGGGCGTGATATGGATTATTATTGCTTGCGCCTTTTAAGATTGAGTCGTCAGGATAATAGCGTATTGCAATATCGAATATCGAGGTGTCTTATTGTGTAGAAGTTACACAATTGTGAACTGTCTGAGCAATTATTTCTATTAACTATAGTAACGAACATTTGACTCTTTGACGGGTCGGATTTCATAATTACAGTATTATAAACTTACACAATATTAGCTTAAAGTTTAGTTGTCAATTTCTTGTTGTTATTACGTTGTAATTTATTTTATGTTTGCTGTTTACCATGAATCATGGATAAATATGTATGCTTAGTGTTTCACAAATAAAAACAAAATTTAATTTTTATAAATTTATTCTATTGCAAAATATGAGTTAGTTCTATTAAATACTTATATAAGTTTCCTTCGACCTCAACCTTAGGAGCCAATACAATTTTTGTATCAGCTCCAATTTATTTTCGAAGTACACTTTAAGATTCATCTAGATCATCTCTTACTTTACGATCTTGGCTGCTCGCTCTTCTTTAATCCGATGATTCAGTATACGATTATGGTTTGTACTTTACTGACTAGTAAAATTTGCGGTAATAACTAAAACATTACATAATAATCTATACCTACCGGCGCGGTCATTACGCTTAATGAACTTTTGGTGCTTAATTTGAAAACCATTTTTGTTGTCGTAAATTTAAGGTCAATTTAAATGTAAACCAGAACTCATCCCACGGCTCAAATTAACTTTTGTTTATGATAACGGTTTATGATATACGATATAACCAACTCTTTGTTTTGCAGTACCGTAACTAAAGAAACGTCAACTATTAAGTTGTTTAACTAAAACGCTAGATATTTCGCTACACATAAAGAATAACAAACCATTTTCATAATTAGAATGGACAAGTAAACGTTACAATTTGCAATTATGTCTTGACCACTACTTTTTTTATTCAGTTTTAATTTCACACGAACATTAAACAAAATCAGATCATGAGTTTCCGTTGTTTGTGATAATCTTTTCACATTATCTTCTAAGTTTATTAGCATCAAAAGATAATAATAATTTGTATGAGAAATCGTGTTTTGAGATCTAAGAGCATTCTAGCTGTGTTGAGATTTGAATTATATTCATCTATTCAAAGCTTGTGAAAGACGTTAACGTTATATAGGTGATTAAATATCATAATTCTTGATTTATCGAAAGCTTTGAGCTATCCAGATACAATTTACCGTTAATATTATACAAGATTGTTTGTATAAAATAGTGCCTGGTAATGATAGCTAATTATGACAATGATAGATATGTTCGATTAATTATTAATTCCTTTTGGTTTCTATGGATTGCTTAGAGGAAGCGAATGTCTGTTTTGTATCCTGTTCAGTATGACTGTAGCCTGTAGATAGAAGTTTTGTTATTATTATTATGTTAGTCATATTGTCAACTACATATAAGAAATCCTCTGCTGGATGTGGTAAAGGCTTCCATAATTGTCTCTTTTGACCGGTCTGATTCATAAAGTTTGGCTTTTCGTTTAGATATTTTCATTTTGACTGTTCGAAGTTGGTGACGCTTTGAAATAATAATCGATTTCATTTAAGTTGAACTTTCGATCTAGTAAATGCATCAAACATTTTTGGTTTGAATATTGATCTTTCGCGTAAAAAATGGTATACAATTTATAGATAAGCTGTCAAAAATGAAATAAACTGGACTACCTGTAATCGACACTATAATAATTGATCTCCTCTTTTCTGATATCACCCTCTAAGAGAAACTTTGGGTTCTGCATGCTTACATATAGGTACTTCTTTATAAGGCGCGGGTAGTGAAACCTTATTTCAATTTATGATGTGAACTTATGTACTGAACAATTTTGTATTATAAATACCTAATTTATTCTGAAGCAAACGTCTGGGACACAATTATTGTTTGCGATCTGAAATCCAGAGTTTCCTTGTTTCCTGTAACGCTTTATATATTTGCATGACTAATATAAAACTTGCTAGTGGATTTTCCTTGTGACTTTATTAGATTAGCATGCTTGCTTGTGAGTGAACGCTTCTAATTAACGAATTTACTGTAAATACACGTAGAGCTTCATCCTTCCTTTTTTTTATTTTAGGAAGTCAACTGGACTCAAAGGAATAAGTGTGAGTGATTGAAGAATCAAGTGAATAGTTGAGTTTTCTTGAGTTTGCGAGTGATATCGCCGAATGAAGTCCAAAGTTGTGAAGATGAAATATATGCCCACGGGCGGGCCAAAGGAAACCTATACATTGCTAACGGCGCGAAGGAAATATATGAAGAAACTAATGTACGTATTATCTCTTTTCACTATTTCTATGCTCTTCTAGATCATTTTATTTATCTAAAAAGGGGAATCGGTTTTGAATGTCTTCAGAAATCTAACTTGATCATAAATGTGGTAATCTTAGCATTAATGTCTGTACTTTAATTTTAATTAATCCGTTTAGTGAAAGATGGTGGTTTTCATATTTTCGTAACATTTTTATCCATGGAAAGTTTTTCGTGCAGGTACTTCGGATTTTCGGTATGAGAAATCAACTGAAAATTACAATTATTATTATTAACGGTAAATGGAACATTAACATTAATACATATGATACGCGAAATAATTGTCGATAATTTGATTTTTGGTCATACTTAATATTAAATGTAACATCTATTCTGAGTTACATAACTATATCGTTTTAGAAAAATCCCTGGAGGCTACTCTTTCAGTGCTATAAAGAAAGCAATAAACTATATAGACCCGTTCAACTATCCCCCAAAGAATCCTAAAACCGCTTTATGAAATAGGCTAACTGTGTAACTTTGTTATTGTCCTAGATCTATGTTATCAGATGAGGAGAATCGTATTCTCGTATTCATTGTATTAGCCATAGAAATATATAATCGATAGAACAACCATCAGATTTTATTTTTAAACAACCATCAGGTGTAATATAGTGTAATATGCGCAAAGTCTCGTGAAGGTTTCGGGTTTAGTTAGAAAGATAGTTTATCCCTCAACTTCAACTAGATTATGCGATGTCCAGAAAACAAGCGCTATGGATGTGTTCTTTGACGTGCACTAACCGTACTGACAAGTGCAAGCATTGAGTCACGAAATTAGCGTAAACAAGGCCGATCTATCCTTGATTCATTTCAGTAGTAGTAGGTGTAGGCTGTATGATAAATAAAACCAGACATCATACATTGCTCCAATCCCAAAATATAGTATGAGCACTTGTGTTATGGGTATCAACAGAACGTCCAATTAGGCAAACATGACATTTAAGTTACGGATCCAATTGCGGAAAAACCTTATCAGAACAACGAAGGTACCACAAATACATATATACAAAAACACCCAGACAAGGAACAAACTCAAATGTTTGTCCTGGAAATCTAACTCACTGGCTTTGGTTCAGGAGGCAAGGGTCACTACCAAATGAGGAATCTAGCCAGTCTATGTATGTTACTGTGCACTGATAGCTGATAAGGCCCCTGTCGCGGCGGACCGGTCGACGCACGGGAGGAGACGCGCGGGCGGAGGGTCCTGACGTCGGCGCGCGGGCAGTCATCGCACAGTCGTCCCTACGCACTGGCTACATCCAGACGGCTACCGCGCACCATCTCGAACGGGAACCTCCAACCGACCTCTCTTATATTTTCCGACCTCGCTTATTTATATTTTTCAACTTTCTTCGGGAATCATTTTATTTTTATTCCCTGGACTCCGAATAAGTTTTAGACATTGGTCCTATCGCGGAAGAATTTTGAAGCTTTACGGACTGTCGACGTACACAAGAAATTTTTTGGAAGCTCTTCAGTGAGGTCTTCAGCAGCACGATAGATCCAGGATCCTTATTGGACTTATCCGGCACGATTATCGTCGCATCGCAACCACACAAGCTCCAGAATAGCACATTTAGAGGGAAAAACTGTTGTTGGACTTTGGACCCATCGAAAGTTCGAGACTTTTTGGGCGCACAACATCACGAAGACGGTTTTGGGTATTTTGTGAGTTCGTTCCAATTTATTCCTTTCTTTTTTGCTTCCCTCCTTATCATTTTCGAATTGCAAATAGCCCCATTTAGTGAGTGCCTTTCATTTACATCATTTTTAAATACGCTACTTAGTGTAAATTCATTCTTCCATTCTTAAAATCATCACGCTTTTTAAGCTAGCATTGCAACTAATTCAATTTCACTATTTAATTTTTTTGCGTGAGCTGTAGGTAGTTATACGGCTCGGCGCCTACGCACCGCACAGCTGTTTTCTTATCGCTTGCTGCATTCCTTTGCAAATTATTTGCCTATTCATCGTGCAATAACGGTGCTTAAGCTATTTATAGAATCGTAACCTATTTACTTATTTTCTCACATTCATTCATTTCTCACCATAGCTATGGCAAATAAAATAAGTACCTACATTAAGAAACGCAGCATATTAAAATCAAAATTAACGATATTTAGTAATTATATCGCTTCATTTAAAGGCTATACTGAGCCTAGTAACGAGCAACTTTTAAACCTGGAAGGGCGTTTAAAGAAATTTGATGCCATATACCCTACTTTTAACGAATTGCAGACGGAAATTGAAATGCTTTCGGAGGATCCCGCCGATGAGAGTGAAGAACGCGAGCAGTTCGAAGACCAGTACCACACGCTGGTTGCGGCAGCGCGCGGCCTGCTGGGCGCGCGCCACCACCAGCGCAGTCTTCGGGATGGTTCCGTATCGATCTACGATGATGTACAGGCGAGTGAATCTAAATTCAATTGTGTCCGTTTGCCTAAAATCGACTTACCCGCTTTCCATGGTCATTATCAGCACTGGTTAAAATTTAGAGATACCTTCATTTCTTTAATCCACACACGACAGGATATGGATAATATCAATAAGTTGCATTACCTTCATGCTTCTCTTAAAGACAGCGCATTATTGGTCATTGACAATTTAGATTTTAAAGCCGACAATTACGAAATTGCTTGGAAGTTATTATGTGACAGATATGACAATAAAAGACTGCTCGTAAACAATCATGTTCAAGCATTATTTAATGTCCAGCCCTTACAAAAAGAGTCATGTCTGTCTCTTCGTCATCTTATAGACGTAACAAATAAAAATTTGCGTGCTTTGTCATCATTAGACCAACCCGTTAAGTATTGGGATACTTTAATCATCCATATGATGTCTGAAAAGTTAGATAGCGTAACCCACAGAGTCTGGGAAGAACATAGAAATTCTTTAACTGATCCCCCTTCTTTAAATGTATTTATTACATTTCTTAGCAACAGAGCAGACTTGTTGGAGACAATACAAGAAAAAGGTAAAATACAAAAAGATATTTACAAACAAAATTCAAATTTTCTTATAGATACTAGCAAACACAATAATAATTCAAGTGCTTATAATAATTGTGAAACAAATATGTACAATAATAAAAACTTAAAACCTAAACAAAATAATTATAACATAAAAAATTACAAATGTTCTCTTTGTCATGAAAGTCATTATTTATTTAACTGTGAAACATTCAGATCACTTTCTATTGAGGACAGAATTCAAAAGGTGAGGGAAACAAAAGTGTGTCAAAATTGTCTTCGACCTGGTCATTTTGAAAATAAATGTACTCTTGTCCCTTGTCGCTATTGTAAAAAGAGACACAACACACTCTTACACATACATGAACCCGAACCTACCCCTACGCCAGCTATTCCAATCAACAGCTTTAGTCATCTCGCTAATGATTCATCCAATTCTCGTCAGTATACTACTCCTTCGCATGTATTACTGTCCACAGCTCTCGTGAGGGTGATCGACAGCGGGGGCGCCGCGCACTCCGCGCGCCTCCTGCTCGATAACGGGAGCACCGGGAACCTAGTGACGCAATCGTTGTGCGGTAAGCTGGATCTGTCACGCCGCGATGCGGACTCCACGGTGACAGGTATCAACAATCATACTTCTCAAAGTACACAGTCTTGCAGCCTTACAATCATGTCAATCCATGACGATTTTAAATTCACTGTAGACTGTCTTATACTGCCTGAAATTACTCAATGTCTACCGTCTTCCTTCATTGACAGAAGTCACATACCTATTCCCAAAGGAATTAATCTTGCTGACCCCACCTTTAATATACCATCTGTTATAGATATATTAGTAGGGGCAGAAGTATTTTGGTCCGTTTTGGGACGCAATCATATTAACTTGGGTAAAAATCAACCCAAGTTAGTTGAAACGAAACTGGGTTGGTTAGTGTCTGGGCATGTTGCCCGCCTTAAGCACTCTTAAAATTCTCCCATTTGTCATTTTTTAAATGTGGAACCCAATCCAGTCTTAGCTCGTTTCGACTCCGTACAAATAAAACACTCCTTACCTACAATAGATGACGGTCGCTCTGTTGTGACTATGCCACTGAAGGAAGACCCCTCAGTCTTAGGCGCTTCGTTCCAACAGGCTAAATGCCGCTTTTCATTTTTAGACAATAGGTTCAGTAGGGAGCCAGGTTCGCTTGAGCACAAGCGCTTTGGTCACATGACTAAAAATAAGGGACCTTCAGGTCCTTATAGGTCTTATAAATATTTTTTGCCCCATCACGGCGGTCTTAGTGTACAGTCTTAGTAGCACATCTGTACAAGTCTTTTTACTTTCTTTTATATTTTCTTAATTTTTTATGCATCAAATGAAGTGCACGTCTTTTCAGTTGTCCGCGGCTTTACTGGCAGCAAAATTGTGTACTAATGTCACTTGTGGTGTTACGTGCCGTCGGCGGACAATCCGGCGGATCTTGTTTCCCGTGGGCTGAAGGCTGACCTTATCAGCGGTTCTATCCTGTGGTGGTCAGGCCACACTTTCTTATCTAAGGTCTAAAAAGCCCAGTACGAGACAGGATCTACCCGAACTGATTTCTTCACCAGTAGCGCGCAAAATCAATCTAATGCTATGTAGTTAGTGGCTTTTTGATTTTCATAGTCGTGTTATTGACGTAGTTAGTGCTTTCATTAATCATAAAAAATCTAATTTACAATCATTGCAAATATAATGGCATACTTATTACTTATTCATATACATTTTAATAAAAAATAATATATTAATAATAACTTAATCCTTTGGTTGAAGAACAATAAAATGCATAATATTTAAATTTCATATAAAAATCATACAGTTTGAGATACAT
This sequence comes from Conogethes punctiferalis, assembly GCA_031163375.1. Taxonomy (NCBI): domain Eukaryota; kingdom Metazoa; phylum Arthropoda; class Insecta; order Lepidoptera; family Crambidae; genus Conogethes; species Conogethes punctiferalis. Next base: position 9,248,010 of record CM062090.1, on the reverse strand, counting down.
AATAGTAATATACATACAATAATATACATACATAGTTCGAGATGCTTACAAATGAGTATGCCATTCAAATCATAAAAATCATGGCCTAACAAAATCGTCTTCTTTCTTTCTTTCCTCCTTCTTAGACTCGAATGCCATTATTCGAGTCGGTGGTAGACTCGATAATACTTCATAATAATTACGAAGTCAAACACCCACTCTTATTTAATTATTTCATATTTTTCGCCCAAGCAAATGCAAATAGCGGCCTTAATTTCTACCAGTCAACCAATGTGACTTTTTAGTAAAAATCATTTTACTATCATTATTCTTAAAAAATTGTATTTCTTTTTCTACATTACCTGCGCTGACCCAGTGCTGATAGCCAATCGAAGGGGAACAATTGCAAAACGCCTTAAGTCATTTTAGCCATTTTCGTTTGCAACTCATTAAAAGCCTTACATATCGAGCTCGATACGGTCCTATATATCGAAGCATATCTTACTCTTTTTAAATCGCTTTGCATCATGGCGTGGTAAATCCTAAAGCATTAGGTACTTCCGGCCACGGAACATATTTTCGTTATCACATACCTATTAGCTATACTAGGTGTGTGATTCAGATTTTTAGTCGAATCTGACTTAGAGGGGATGGACATTAAGTTTGTCCCAGCCTACGCACAATTTTTGATCGCCTTATTTGCAACGCTTTTATGTTTTCATTTTAATATAATTCATTTTCACATACGAGGGAATGGTCACTTGCCTCGCTTAATTGAGGCTATTGCAAATTCATAATCCTTGACCCGGATATCCATTACTCCTTCTGACCTTTCCCCCCTTACTCCTACTTTCTCCTGCCCACCTTCTTATTGGACGACCGCTTATATCCATACCGCTTCTTCGTATCATGACATCACTCGCCTCGATCATCGCCGAGCTGAAGGCGCCATCTGGAGGACATGTAACAACACCCGTCCCATTTCAGAATTTTTGAAGCCTTCAGCAGCAGCCTTCAACCGGGGGAGCATGTCGCGGCGGACCGGTCGACGCACGGGAGGAGACGCGCGGGCGGAGGGTCCTGACGTCGGCGCGCGGGCAGTCATCGCACAGTCGTCCCTACGCACTGGCTACATCCAGACGGCTACCGCGCACCATCTCGAACGGGAACCTCCAACCACCCTTTGTATAATAACATCACGTCGTCAGCTGTATCTTCGGGATTATAATAAACAGCGCCTATCAAAACTACAGTCCATTTCATTTACCACAAGGACCTATCGAAGACATTGGTCCTTCGAGCCGGATATCCATTACTCCTTCTGACCTTTCCCCCCTTACTCCTACTTTCTCCTGCCCACCTTCTTATTGGACGACCGCTTATATCCATACCGCTTCTTCGTATCATGACATCACTCGCCTCGATCATCGCCGAGCTGAAGGCGCCATCTGGAGGACATGTAACAACACCCGTCCCATTTCAGAATTTTTGAAGCCTTCAGCAGCAGCCTTCAACCGGGGGAGCATGTCGCGGCGGACCGGTCGACGCACGGGAGGAGACGCGCGGGCGGAGGGTCCTGACGTCGGCGCGCGGGCAGTCATCGCACAGTCGTCCCTACGCACTGGCTACATCCAGACGGCTACCGCGCACCATCTCGAACGGGAACCTCCAACCACCCTTTGTATAATAACATCACGTCGTCAGCTGTATCTTCGGGATTATAATAAACAGCGCCTATCAAAACTACAGTCCATTTCATTTACCACAAGGACCTATCGAAGACATTGAATCCGGCTCGAAGGACCAATGTCTTCGATAGGTCCTTGTGGTAAATGAAATGGACTGTAGTTTTGATAGGCGCTGTTTATTATAATCCCGAAGATACAGCTGACGACGTGATGTTATTATACAAAGGGTGGTTGGAGGTTCCCGTTCGAGATGGTGCGCGGTAGCCGTCTGGATGTAGCCAGTGCGTAGGGACGACTGTGCGATGACTGCCCGCGCGCCGACGTCAGGACCCTCCGCCCGCGCGTCTCCTCCCGTGCGTCGACCGGTCCGCCGCGACAGCCCCCATCCATCAACCCGGACTCTGCTACAGGTATACAGTGACAAATGTCAACTGCTCGACCCTAGACCGCCGTTAGCGAGGAGATATTTAATCATGATGGATGACCTAGCTAGTAACTCTACTAGGGTTAACACTGAAAAAGAAAACATTGTTTTAATGGTCCTTATTTTAGTTCATAACTTGTACTACTTGTACATCTACACTAATATTATAAAGAGGAAAGAATTGTATTTTTGTGACTATTTTGTCCATGACAAATATACATCAACAATCTTTATCAATAGACTCAAAAACTGCTGCCTCACTCGATTAAAAAAAAATCTTTCACCATTGGAATTCTTAATTCACCCTGAGTATAGGTTATACTTATTTCTAGAAAATATTAGGGATCCTTACTAAACGAACATTATATAACTCAATGAAACCTTTAAAGTCGCTAGTAAATGATAAAGGTATGTCTTGTGACTTACTTGTGAGTACAGAAGTTATTAAAAGTTGGTAGTTTTTTTAAATTAAAGTTGCTTTGAAACTTGTCTAATTAGTAACTGGAGTCTATAAAATATTTAGTACACAACTAGATCAGTAACTAATAAATAGTCCCTTTTCGAAAACAATAGTTGTTAAAAGTTCTTAGTGTTATTTAACTAAGTTGAAATACCTACTTAATACATTTATAGGAGTAATTTGTATCTGTTCCATTCTTGTTATTTACTTCACTACTTCATCAAGTCATATATGTTCCTACTGAGGGACTCGGTATGTAAGGGAACGGCCTATCATCTTTCCACTCCAAGCCAACCTCACCTGCCCGTGGTGCATCCTGCCGAATAACAAACGAGGCGCTGGCAACCGTCTGGTGGCGGTATAACCTTCACAATTGAAGGCTTAGATACCACAGACCGATGACGGGCAGCAGCGTCACCGGAGCGAGAAGCTACGCCCTGCGATCGCCAACCCGCCTGCCCAGCGTGGCGATTATGGGTATATCCTCCTGATGTTTGCCCTAGGTGGCGAGCAACTGGAGAGGCCTATGTCCAGCAGTGGACTGCGATAGGCTGATGATGAGGGACTCGAGCCTACCCTAAACTAGGGCGATAAGGCCCTACGGACCCACGATGGCCAGGTGCGGATTGGCCGTCTTCATACAACCTTAGAATTTCTCCACAGCATCCGTGTCACTTGGGGAAGTGGCAGAGTATGTGGGACTCCCCTATCCCAAAGTAAACTCCCACTACAAATCCCGGACCCTCCGTCAAGCGCCAAGGTGATGCCATGGGATCTTGAGAATTAGAACTGACATGACACTACAAGCAATCAGACCCAACTCGCACACACAAGTACTACATTACAGGAACTCGTAGTCTCGTACTTAATTTTTTATTTACTAAAGCTTCTCTCTTAAAAGCTACACCTTTCTTAAATGAAGTCGGTTAATGAAAGACACAGACCCTAACATTATTTTTGCCCTTTACAATTGGAGCATCTGTCAGTTTCAAAGTTCAACTTAACGTCTTTATTAGAAACTGTATGGCTTGCGGCGTTTTCGACACACCTTTTATATCAACCATTACAACTACTGGCCACAAAATAGCCTACTTTTTAGTCACGCACTATAATTTTCTAAAATCCTTCAACAGCTTTTAATTGGAAATGGCGAGCCAGTGCTGGTTGCGAGAAGTCCAAGATCGATCAAAGCGGCGAATACATAATTGGAGAGGACTATGTCCAATGGTCGACTGCGAAAGGCTTGATGATGCGATGCGAATGTTGATGAACGCCTTAAGTTTGTTAATGTTCCCAAACTTAGGTACCCAGATCTAGGTGAACTTAGTAGCTTATAATAGCGTAGCGTAGTTTTATTCAGTTTACTGAAATAATAGATAGCCTTTTTTTTTAGAGGGGAATGCATTAGGCACCGTCATGGTGTGTGGGACTCAAACCTCCCGAAATGGAGGGGTATACCCACTAAACCCCCCTGTGTCGCCAGTGGGCAGCAAGTTGCAGGGACACGGGCAACGCCGAAGCATACCGCCGCATCCCTGCATGCCCTGGCCAGCCGCAGATGACAAGCGGCCAGCACTCCTGGTCCAGGGAGGGCAAATACCCCTACCCCCGGCTTCCGGGGAGCAAAATAATAGATAGCCTTAACTTAACAGCCTATACTAAAAATAAGTAGTTACCTTATCAGTTTTATTACATTTATCCTTATTAGGTATTTTGAGAGTTAATTAATATGTATAAACAACATGTAATTTAATAACGCCTACGCCAGTCAGGTTTAAGGTTACATTGATTACATATAGGTGTTATTAATAACGTAATAGAACACGCGTTATTATTAAAATAACACACGTATAAAATTAATGTTAGTAACACCACAATCAAAGATAGCAAGCTGTATCACACCCCACGTGCTAAATGAGGGTGTATTACACGCCTTTGTATACAAATGGGAGTAATTGTATACTAGCAATTTGCTATAGATTGTAGATCTAAGGGCTAGCACCCACTGTTTTGTCGCGTGAAATGGTGCGATATATTGTGAAATGTCACTATAGGAAAATAACATATGAATGCATTAAGGTAGTTTTTGTACCGATGTATGTGATCCTGGTTAACAACAATAGGGCTGCGTGACCGGGAGATCGATAGGTCATCATCATCATCAGCCTTTTGCAGTCCACTGCTGGACATAAGCCTCTCCAGTTGTTCGCTTCCTAGGGCAAACTTCTGGAGGATATACCCATAATCGCCACGCTGGGCAGGCGGGTTGGCAATCGCAGGACGTAGCTTCTTGCTCCGGTGACGCTGCTGCCCGTCATCGGCCTGTGGTATTTAGCTACGCCTTCTATCGTGATGGTTTTACCGCCACCAGTCGGTTTTGCCAGAGCCTCGTTTGTTGTTCGGCAGGATGCACCACGGGCAGGTGAGGATGGCTTGGAGCGAAAAGGTGTTAGGTCGTTCTTTTACATCCCTTTTTCATCCCATTAGATCGATAGGTAAATAGGACTAAAGTTAGAAATACTAAAATATCTGTAAACCTCACTGGAATGCGCTTTCCCTTGCGTTCCGATTTCGTCTATTATTATTGGCAAAGACGGGGAGCGCAAAGAAAATTTTCTTTTATTACAGAGCAAACTGTTTTGGCTGGGCCTATTCGCCGGAAAATAATATTAGAACTTCACCGTGGGATCTCCCACTTCTTTCTTCTTGGTAATTTTTCCGGACAAAATAAGTATTCACTATTTTTAGGTTGATCAATACTTTTATAGAAATTCCTGTTTCTAGGACCTAGTCACATGACTAGAACAATACCTATAGGTACTTAATATGATTGCGAACATGCCCTAAGATTGTATCTAAAGCACCTAACATACGAAGCGCGTGCGCACCTGTTTTGTCGATTAATGGCGACTCACTTTGTAAACTTAACTGTGTAACTCATTGCCTTTCTTGAACCGAAGCTACTATATCTCCGTTTATACTTTTTTTTGTTTTATCGTTGACGTAAATTTCATAACGCTTTTAGCTGGGATTAGGATAAACATAAAAATGTGGGATTTTATTTGGTTTTCGGTCGGAGAGAGTATTTTTACTTCTTAATTTTGTAAGAATATGTTTTTTTTTTTGCTGTTCGTGATATAGACTACGTCTTATCCGCCTGGCAGGCGACTACCATTAAGCAACAAGTGATCACCAATGCTGGTTACTTGCTCGTTGCCGCGGCGACTGGAGCTTCTCTTTAAGTTTTTAAATAGTAACAGCATAGTGGAAGCGCCTAATGGAAAGCAAAACAGAGGCCCAAGTCACTGCGGCAATTGACAAGCAACCAAGCCTTTCGATTTCCGTTAGGTTAGGGGTAGCCACTATGTTGTGCTACTATAAAAAGATATTATTTTATCATAGAAGCCGGTAGGGGCGGTGGAACTGACAAGTGATTGATTTGGTCACTTCGTTATCGTAGCGACTTGGGCTTTCCTTTATCTTTCCGTCAGGCGAGGGGCTGCCCATGAGCTGAAACATATTATAAGAAACTATTTAAATAGAATAATAATTAAAACATTGACTCTTGTTATAGATTTTGGCAGAATAACCGACAAGGCTTCGGAAGCAAAGAAAGTTTAATTGAAAGGAAAGTTAGAACACGACAAGGATCAATAAATAGGTAAAATCTTTACATATTAACAGGACAAAGGAGCATTGTTTTAAAAATACTTATCTATTTACTAATTAACGCTCAACGCTCATTAATAAGTAACTGCTTTATGTTCTAGTGATTTTAAATGCTTTTATGTTCGACTGTTTGCGAGAGCCCATTATTTGGCGAGCCTTACTATAGGGTGCCCTTAGGTCTGCTACTTAACGAAGCTAAGAGTGATGATGACTAGGCCGATTACCATAGTAAGCATTTGGGAAAATAATTTGGTTTCCTGTGAACCGCCTTCTAATACTCCAGGCTCCTGATAAATTTCTAGATCATCATGATTAGCTATCACAGTCTTGGACATAGGCCTCTCCAGTTGTTCACTTTGGGAAAAAATCTGGAGACTTTACGCATAATAGGCGGGTTGGCGATCGAATTTCTGGATCTAAAACGTTATTTATCGCCTACCAATGTACCTAATAAAAACCCTTTTTTTTGCTGAAACGACAATAGAAGAATATCCACCTGCTTATACAAGTTATTGAGGAACTAAAAGTAAGTATATTTTACATTTACACATAGTTATCTGTAAAAAAACCGTTCGTTGTCCAAAATAATGACCGCTTTTGTAGCGACCGCCCAATTAATTCGATAACAAATTACACACAAGAGATGTCTTTGTCTAATTGCGGTTTCCGTGCAGTCCGTTTTCATAATTACATGGTATTAGTGTAAACATTGTTTCTGGTAATACCACATTATCAGTGCTATTTACCTGTTAGTGAATATCACTTCCTACCTAAGAGATTGAAGAAAACCACCTACTACATAGATTTATGTCCACCAACTTGGCATACCGTGAGTTTGATTCCCAAAAGAATCGGTTTTAGAAAACAACTACCTATTCTAAATTAGCTTGTTTTGAGCTGTATCCCAGAGAATAGTATTTTGGCAATGGTTCCAATCCGAAATCGATCATACGTTTCATCTTCCACGCTTTTAGAATGTCTCAAAAATTTGGATTTTAGTACGTTTTTTGTAAAAAAAAATTATATAGTAGCATGGTGTAATGGCTGCACTACCCTGATGGAAACCAAAAGAGAAGCCTAGATAGTACGTATTTTATAATACCTACTTAATGTTAAGGCTTGCCTCAGTATAAAGTTCAGGGTTTTATTAACGAAAAAGCTATTTCCAAATGATTTTTTTTCCAAAATCAAACATTTGCAAAACATTAAATATGTAAAAAAAAACTTCACTTTTTACTAGGCCATAAGCTCACATAATCATAAGGAATCCTACAAACGAATTTGTGTAATAACAAAAACCGGCCAAGTGCGAGCCGGACTCGCGCACGTAGGGTTCCGTACCAGTGATTGAATGAAAAAAATTAGGTAATTTGATTTATGATGTTTAAAAAAAAACTACTGTCTAGATTTCATTCAAACCAAATTTCGTTAGTAGTTTACATAGTAATACACATCATATATTTTTTTCAGTTTTATAATGCCCATATTTTAGAAGTTACGGGGGGGGGGGACACACATTTTACCACTTTGGAAGAGTCTCTCGCACAAACTATTCATCTGAGAAAAAAATGTTGTTAGAAACCTCAACATCATTTTCAAATACCTATCCATAGATACCCCACACGTATGGGTTTGATGAAAAAAAAAATTTTGAGTTTCAGTTCCATGTATGGGGAACCCCAAAAATTTTGGATTTTTTTCTTATTTTACTTTAAAGTCTTAATGCGGTTAACAGAATACATCTACGTACCAAATTTCAATAATGTAGCTCTTATAGTTTCGGAATAAACTGGCTGTGACATACGGACGGACAGACAGACAGACAGACATGACGAATCTATAAGGGTCCCGTTTTTGCCATTTTGGCTACGGAACCCTAAAAATCCTTTTCCACATAAAAAATAGCGTTCCTCAAACAATCACAACGGAAACCAACTCAGCACAAACAATTCTGCTGGACTCCAACCAAAAGCATTCCCGACATTTTCAACGACCCTACGAAAGGTATTTGTGAAAAATGGCCACGACTTGCACTCCGAACCGAGATAGGACCAGGATAGTACCTACCTGTTGTATCCTGGATGCGGGATAGAAATATTTCTGAGCGAAAAATAATACGGGCTCGAGTCGAGACGTGTAGCTGGCCAGTGATTTAAGTTGAGTACTTGCAGGGTTAACGCGCTTTGAATCTATTCCTTTTTATGTATGAAAATTAGTTCCATTGGATTGTTTTTATGATTATGCATAAGACGATGATGTATTATACATGTATAAGAGAAAGTAAAGCTTTAGAAAAAATGTATAGCTGTAGGAAAACTATTCCAATCTATTCAATTTGCGGTTCCAAATGGACTGCTTTCGGTTTATCAGTCGAATCGACAAAGAGCTCTGTGTTTACCTAATGTCAAAATTAGTAGGTACAAAACAGCCATTACCACTTTTTCCTTACTGTCTTCATCTCGTACGATCTCGTATTTCGTGTCCGGAAAATTCGACACATCCCTGTTTCCAGCGCCAAAACGAAAAGCGAAGCGTGATTAAAATGAACGCTCTTTTAATTTTTCCCTTTTTCTAAACACATACACGTAAAAGGCATTCGGAAATCGTTCAGAATTCGAAGCTGGGTTTGGGATCAAAGGCTGAATCGTCGCGCACGCCCCGCGATAACATGATGTCATCTCAACTTTATGTTTTGTCTCAATTTGCGATATGAAAGAACCTCACTGTAATAAGTGTGGAGGGTCTATTTCCCGGAAAAGTATCGTTTATATTTTTATTTGTCTTTTACTCATAAAGCTCACACACTACATTTGTTTTTTACTACTCAGTTCATTTGTTTTTACTTGACATGCTTTAACTCGTTAGAGACACTAATGTGTATCAACTTATACTATTATTTAATCAATTTAATAACTATGATATTAGAAAATGACGTTAAACTTATGAATGTGAATTTTTCAAAAAAATATATTAACTTCGTAAGGCCCAAACGTCCTAATGTGATCCAAAGTCCATGCTATATCTATTGTGTCTGAAATTTTGGGCCTTTGGGACTTTAAAGCAATCTATTCCACTCTTAGACACTTAGATTCTTCTTATCATCATCATCATCATCATCATCAGCCCACATCAGTCCACTGCTGGACATAGGCCTCTCCCAATACTCGCCACTTCGATCGATTCTTCTTATAAATAACATAAATTTCGTTTTGCCTGGTAAACTACGTAATTTTAAAGTAAACATTAATTACAGTAACATTAGTAATAGTTTTCTACACGCGTTTTAAAAGCCGTCGACGTTGAACAATCTCAATGATGATAAGGGTGTTTTAAACCTGTTAATGAAAACATTCTCTGAAAATACAGATACAACGTCATCATCATCATCACCAGCAGTCCACTGCTGGAGATAGGCCTCTCCAGTTATTTTCCACTTTATCAACTTTTCTTAAACAACGTACCTATATAAAATTCAATCTGAAACTAAACACTAAATCAGTTTTCAGTGACGGATATCGCTCGCGCTGGTGGTGTTAACACGAGTTACACATTCTGTCGACACAACACAATATCACCTATCTCCGTCACGAAGTGGCGGGGCGAGAACTGCATAGCTTATTGACTTACACTAAATAATGCACCAATAAACTGCGAACTGTCGAGTTCTGGCGGAAGGGGGCGAATGTGGAACCGTTCGACAGTTCTGAAATAAAATGTCAGAAGCATTTTAAGGTTTGACCATTACTGTGACAACTGAGAAGATTGGTTCATAAAACTAATTCGTACGCGTACTTACCTTCCCGTTGTCACATCGGATTAGACTTTTCATTATTATTGTAAAAAATGTACGACATACTAATTACTGAATGAGTATTGAGTATATTGCCGATCGGAAGATTTGCGAAGCATTAAAAAATCTTGAACTATATGAAGAAGGGAAAATTTTCATTCTTCTGCAATACGATAAATAACAGGTAATAATTCGCGATTGACTGTTCTCCACTCTAATGCTAAACTATATACACAATATAACAATCCGTAACATAATGCTCAGAACATTGCAAGGAAACTAACTTCACTAATTTGCTTTCTGTCGATCCATGTACCTTATTAGCCATGTAATTGGCTTTCAATGTCTGGCATTTACCCGAATACGGGTTCCTACTATAAGTCAATCCGTCAAACTGTCACGCTCGATCTAATTTTAAAGAGCAATTTCATGAAACACTCCGTCGTAATATGATTTAATGGCAACGATTTCATAATTAACACTACATTACCGACGACAGCTCGGCATGTTTCAGTAATTACTTCCATTTAGTGTTAGATCATTTTTATTTACGCACTGTGTAGCGTGTAGTGCAGTTATAACTCAATTGGGTTTTTCACTCAAGTAGAACTTACAACAATTTACGTCGAAACGAGGCCTAAGTACTTTTTTGTTTATGCCTCGTTTCTCGTTCTGTTGTTCTTGACGACAATTTAGAATGTAATAAATACCGTACCATCATAATAGCTGAATTCTTCTAAATATAAGTATCTACTCTTTCGTTCGTTAATTGATAACATATACACAAAATCGTTCAATACAGAACAAATGCTAACAGAGAATAACGTGTGTTACTTGAATGCATTTGTTCCAAAACATTTCTTCTGCAGAATTCACAACTGCACTAAATAAATGTATTTATTTTATTCATCTAGCGATTGCGTGCGATGCATCCATAACTCATTTCAGATTTTCACTCAACTAGAACTTACCCGACGTTGTCGAATAAAGTTGTACGCAAACAGCCAGGAAGTTTCAACAAGTCACCATTCGGTCCTAGTTTTGACAAAGTTTATTGTTGGACGATAAATAATAGTATTTCCCCGTGCTAGCTACAATATTTGTTTGTCCTGCTACGGTAGAACAAGCTGTTTTGGTGAACTGCTATTTTTAACCCCCCATGAAAACAAAGTTTTGTAACAGAGTTTGAGATAAGATACTTTTGTATAATATTTCTTCACCAATGCTTTCATTGTTGAGAGATATATACCTAATGGTCGGTTTAGTCTAGTTCATTATCAATGACACTTCACGCGATTTCCAAAATCTATGGGAATAGTACTGCAGTGTATTTTTAAATAGAATTGTCATATTATAAACAAATTATTAAATGAGACAGGCTCGATTCCAAAGATATTAAATTAAGCTAAAATAAATATATATCTAGATAATTATGTTCTCAAAAATAACGATTCGCCAAAAGATAAATGTCAGTTTAGGAAGAAATCTCATCACACTAATGTTTAACCAAGGTGCGGATCGAACCTTGCTTCGGAAGGTAAGTCAGTCAAAATCAAACAAATAATTTTATGGGAGTATTATTTACATAATAATCATCTGTGCACACTATATTTTTTACTGCACCAAAGCCAATTCCGCCTTGCAAAATAAGGGAAGCACTTAAAGGCGTCTGTCGTCAGTACAATGTCGCGGTGACATCCACACTTGACGCCACACAAAAGGCTTTTAAAAAGTGTCTGGCGACGTGTGAATCCCGACAAAGGCCTTCCGGGAACGTGCCAGGGCGGGGAATTCAGGGGGAACGTACGGGCAGCCGGTGAGAGATGGAAATGAGAGCTAAGCTTTAGATAACTATGGAGCAGTATGGTTTGAAGACTTTATTGGTAAGCAAGTACGAATAGATGAAGGGTAGGGGACTTTATTTTTTATTAGAATAACAAATCGGTTACTGGAAGACAATCAAATTATAAATCAATAATAATAGGTATCATAATAACTCTATCGAGTAAGTTTTCAAAATAAAAGAATAGATGCGTCTAATTTTCATAATTTTGGATTTCAAACACTAATGGTACCTACATTAATTTGTATTTTATTTTCATTACCTAACGTTATTTATGTAACTATATAATCCATGGATTTAATTTGTCGAATGAATCCGGAGCTTTTGATATTTCGATATGTAGATATTTCGTTTCAATCAATATTCTAGGTAGGTAGGTACTTAGTTTTGTTATCTTTTTAAAATTTTAACCTACGTAGTGTTATTAACCGTCTTTCAAAGACTTCTTCAGATGAAGGAGGAGTAACAACTTAGATAAGTTGTTACTCCTCCTACCAATAACTCAAAACCTGTACCTGTGTGAATGTATATTCGAAGTACTTTTTATAAACCACTGACAACAGCACAATAAACAATTGTAACATCGATCAATCAGTGCGCAACTCTAAATATGTCGCCGTGTCAAGTGTCAGTCATGCGCTGGCGCATGTGACCGACATCGATCCTGTAATACGATCAATAGAGCCAGTAAATGTTAACCGCTAGTATAAAAACATAGAAACAAATTGTAAAAAGTAAAAATCTCTACCAAAGATGTCGGGTCGGCTCTCAGTTTTGTTGGGTAAGCGAGCTCGCTTGCTCAGCAAGGATGGAGCTCCATCCTTGGGTCTAACATCACTTAACATCAGGCGAGTTGGGGGTCAAGCGCTACCCACTCTCTTATTTAAAAAAAAACTTGCAAACTTCTGATTCAGTCGAACTCTTTGGTTCAATGGTAGTGACATTACAAACATTTAAGTGCAAACATGTCTGTTTGTATTAATCTGGGTGTTTGCTATGTATGACGCTATGTGCTTTGTGGCCCATAGAAAGTGACTATGTTTATAGAGAACTAAAAAAACCGGCCAAGTGCGAGTCGGACTCTCGCACGTAGGGTTCCGTACCACTATACAGCTAAATAAATGTTTTTCTTTACGTTTTATTATATTGGAGTTAATTAAATGAAAAAATTTGGTATTTTGATTTATGACGTTTAAAAAATAACTACTGGCTAGATTTCATTCAAACCAAATTTCGTTAGTAGTTTTCATAGTGATACACATGATACATTTTTTTCAGTTTTATCATGCCCATATTTTAGAAGTTACGGGGGGGGGACACTCATTTTACCACTTTGGAAGAGTCTCTTGCGCAAACTATTCAGTTTAGAAAGAAATGATGTTAGTAACCTCAACATCATTTTCAAATACCTGTCCATAGATACCCCACACGTATAGGTTCGATGAAAAAAAATTTTTGAGTTTCAGTTCTATGTATGGGGAACCCCAAAAATTTTGGATTTTTTTCTGATTTTACTTTAAAATCTTAATGCGGTTCACAGAATACATCTACGTACCAAATTTCAATAATAATAATAATAATAAGAGCGTAGGGAAGTGACGACCCCATCGCCCGCTGTTGGGAGTTGCTGAGCTTCGCACCATAAAGAGCAACAACTCCCAGCAGTGCAGTCAGTCTCCGCAGGGCAGCTTGTGGCCAGCTGTTGGTGTGTGGCGACACCACGGACCCGAGACCTCCCGGGGGAACACACCATCTTTCCCCCACCTCTGGCTTGCCTTCGTTGGCCGTCCAGAGTGGAGCGCAGGAGCTATATGCTTGAAAGGGTGGAAGTGCTCAACCTACATAATAACGGGGAACGGCTGACCGGATTACCGAGATCCAGAAACCGGTGTACACCTCTCTACACCCTTAGCCAGCCACGCCAGTGTTGCCCTCTTGCCGCCCAGTCTGGTGGCTAATTTGGGGGGCCCACCTAGTGGCAGGCGAGTCACCACCTGCCTATATTTTAATTTGTGAGATATTGAAATGGCAGGCGACCGTTATCTCACCCCATAGCCCAGATATCCTGCCCACAAGAACCTCATTCAATAGTCCCAGTTTTAGTTACCCATCTTAACGCAATAGTGCTGCACTCGCCGGGTATTACTATTGAGTGCGTCATCTTGGGGCACTCAGAAGTAATGCCCGGCCTGTGTATCCCATCTCACATTCACATATTAAATCGTCTCAAGGGGCCTCTACGTGTTGGGCCTGTGCCCCCACGCAAGCCTTCCAAAGGACCGGGAGGGGTAACACCTTCCCGTGAAATCCAAAGGAGACAACATAATAATAATAATAAAAATCTTTATTGGAACATTTCAAAAATTATCACAGTAGCAAACGGTGTATGATAATATCCGCAGTAGTGCGAAACTGTGTCGCGGTTATTAACGCCCACCTCCTGATTAGATGGATTAATATTCCAAACAAAGTTACATTGCAAAGAATACAATACAAAAATACTGAAGCTAAGAACAATTATAATTATGATTATGGATAATTTATTAGCATTCTAATTTAAATTAATTAAATTAATGTTTGTTTTTCTTTATACAAAACTATGATGAGTATGTGTATGTATGAATGTGTGTGTGTGTGTGTGTGTGTGTATGAATATATGAGTATAAGTATGTGTATGAATGTGTGTATGTGTATGAATGTGTGAGTATGTGTATGAATGTATGAGTGCGTGTATGAATGTGTGAGTGAGTGCAAGAGAATAATTTATTTATGGTAAGCAGTTTTTTATAATTTGCTCAGTTTCTGTATGTGACAGACTCTTCAGCCAGCCCGAAACCCGTGCCCTGCAGTCATGAGAGAGTGTTGGTAAGATGTTTAGTTTTCTGTTTACTGCGTTATATAGAATAGGTGCAATGAACTTATAGTGGCGTCTGGTCAGGGCAAGTCTGCATGATTCCGACTTACAGACAATTTTACCTCTGCGCCTATGTTGTTGCACAGTTGCAGTGTGCGGCAGTTCTGAATGTTTGCGTAACAGAATGTGTAAAATATAAATCTGTCTGACAGTCAGCACATCCACGGCCAAATAAAGTTCAGAGGTAGGGAAGAGAATTGGCTTTGACAGCATTACCTTCAGCACTGCTCTCTGCGCTCTTTCCAATGTCATAATCAGACCTTGTCCAGCGCTACCCCATACAGAGACGCAGTATGATATGATGGACTGACCCAACGCGAGATATATACTCTTAAGTGTGTCAAAGTCAACCACCGCCCTAAGATTCCTGAAGACACAGATCAGTTTCCTGATGCGTCCCCTAGTTAATGATATATGCTCCCTCCAGGATAGAATATTATCAATCCAGACACCAAGATACCTGATACATGATGTTCGTGAGATCGGGATACATCTACAGTTCAAGCAAACATCCGGTTGGGAGGAATGGGCAGAGATGTTAAAGGATTCAGGTGGCAATGACTTTGTGTTAGCTGCAAAGGTGATAAAATTTGTTTTGGCCAAATTTAGGGTAAGTAGATTGGAGTTTAACCACTTCATCACCTCGTACAGTGCAAATTCGGCGTTAGTGCGCGCACTATCCCAATTTTGTCCATGAACCAGCAGGGCTGTGTCATCAGCATATATGAGAATCCTGCAATTTGGAAGAGTCAGCTTACAGAGACTGTTGATATAGATAGTGAACAAGGTAGGTCCAAGGACACTTCCCTGTGGGACTCCGAAGTTGATCGCTTCATCCCGACTAGCCAAACCATCAATCACAACACGTTGGGAACGGCCAGTGAGGTAACTTTTAAAAATATCATAGGCCAGACCACGGATGCCCACCTCCAACAGCTTATCAAGGAGGAGGGGGACAGAGACAGTATCAAAAGCTTTGGAGAGGTCCAAGAATATCCCGATTGTTTTTTTGGAAGAGTCAAGATTCTTTACTACTGTTTCCGTTAGATCAAGTACAGCGTCCTCAGTAGACTTACCCCTCCTAAAGCCATACTGATTATCGGCGATTATGTTATTACTGTCTAAGTAACTAATGAGTCTTTTATTGAGTATCTTCTCGAGAATTTTGGACAATGTGGTCAAAACTGAGATAGGTCTATAATTGCCGATAATGTCTCTGTCACCCTTTTTATAAATTGGATGGACAATGGCTTTTTTAAATGAAAGAGGAAAAACTCCAGAATTGAGGCATAGATTAAAGATATGTGAGATTATAGGAACTAGTGTGCGTCTAGCCAATTTTAGGATGGCAGTGGAAATGCCATCCCATCCCGTTGCCGATGTGTTATTGAGGTTATTGATGATACATTCCAATTCACCACAGTCTGTACTAAGAAGGGACATTGAGTGTAAGGGTGGTGAGGTACCCGGCTTAGTAAAGGGATGATCTAATGAAACAGGAGCGATTTTTTCTGCCAAATCTTTCCCTATGTTGGCAAAATAACGATTAATGTCATTGAGTACAGATAGTGGGTTTTCTGAACATGATAGTAGCTGACTAGAAGATGGATTAGCAGTACTTATGTTACCAATCTTTTTGATAAGCTTCCAAGTAGCTTTAGGGTTTTTGTTCACCTTTTGAAACTCAGCTCGTTCAAACTCTCTCTTCACTTTCTTTAATAAGTTGTTCACATAATTTTTGTATCTCTTATATGTCACAGCAGCGATCTGGTCATTTGGGTCTTTCCTAGTTTTCAAAAATAATTTATCTTTGTTACGCAGACATCTCAGTAGACCTGGTGTGACCCAGGGCTTAATTATTCTTTTCCTACTTGGTAAGTAACGTTCAGTTGTATGCTTCTTTACTACATCAGAAACCGTGTTGACGAAAGATGTGGTAGCCTGTTCAGCATCGTGACAATTTAGGATATAAGTAAAATCAATATTTTGAATTTCTTGTGCACATGATTCCAAGTCTAAGCGTTTGGAGACGCGTTTAGTATTGTTGTATATTGGTTTAATGTTACAACATACTATAACAGGTGCATGGTCAGTTATCAGTGATTCAAGGATCATAGTTTTAACTGTAGATTTTGATGTCATTATAACGTGATCTAAACAGTTATCAGCTCTTGTTGGAAGAGTGTAGACGGGCAACATGGCATGAGAGGCGACCGTGTTTAAATAGGTTTCGGAAACGTTGTCATAGCTATCGGGATTGATGTTAATGTTTATGTCACCTATTATCGATATGCTATGAAAACTCTTGAGCTTCCCGAGTGCTGTATCCAGAGAACCTATGAAATTATTAGCGCATGTATGCGACGGAGAGCGATAGACGCCAAGAATAGCCAATTTGTTTGGAATCTTAATTAGAAGTGAGCTGGCGTCTTTCAGCTCAGGGATTAGACATGTATGGGGTAAGTCATCTCTTATGTAAGCCACTACTCCGTCATTTTGATTTTCATAAGTTGATGTGTAGGATACATAACCCGATAGAACGGGGACTGATGGGCACTTGCTCAACCAACATTCAGACAAAATAATTATATCCAGTGAAACACTTATACGTTGCAGTAACGGAAGAAGCGCTGAGAAATTCTTATTTATGCTTCTAATATTCGTGTGAAATATCTTTATCATAGTATTATTTGTGTCCATAACATATGTATTACACTGTTCCGGAGAACAGTTAAACGACTCGGGCCTTAGAATTTGTTCTAAGTCATCTATGATAATCGAAGTGTCGTCAGCCATAAATGGTCCCCAAAGATCCAACAATTGGAGCAGAACTGTGCGAGAACAGGAAACAAAAAGAGTGCCAGACTGAGCAATGAGCGCTTACTCGTAGGTGACCCCTCTGACCAGAGTGATCCTGTATGACGAGAGTAGACTGCATAACAGATAATCTCGGAGCAGGTATGAGTGTGTCTTTGTGTGTGTTTTGTAAGTTAGATAATGTAAGTAAGGGTTTGTCTTGTATGTGCTTACATAGTTGTGTTTGTGTGTGTGTGTGATTTACATTTTTTTTATAAAAGGACAATACGACTAGAATTAAACAGAATAATACATTACAATATTGAATAATTACAAATGCGTTTTCCAATAACAATAATTTCTGAATAAGGTTTCTTATAAATAGGCCACAGTTTTCATGCATTCTATGGACACATTTTAAAGACTTCAAAAAACCATTAGTTACTCTTTGCGAGTATAGTCATTTCTGTGCTAAATTTATCAAATCTTGTGGAGACCTAATGGGGAACAAAGTAGATCCGTCTGACTGCCGTAGAAAGATTTTGCCATGGGTAACCCAACAGTATCTAAAATTATTAGTTTTGGCAAAATCTCGCGCCAAATAGAAGAGCCTTTTCATTTTGGGAGATAAATTTTCCGAGATAAATATCGGTTTTACTGGGCCACTAATTTTTATTGTCTCGGTTGAGAGCCGCGAGTTTTGTTTATTAAATCTTTTAAATTTCTCTATCACCTTTTCTTTTGTTAGAACGCTTGTGAATTCCACTATGATTGGTTTGTTAGTGGGATCGCGAGTGGAGATACGGAAAACGTCCTTCACCTCGTGGGGCTCAATATTCTGGCCGATCACCTGCATAGTGTTTTCCACAGTGTGTAATAGAGAGTCCTTGGATTCTTGCTTAGATGACGGTATGTTCCGAATTTCGATGCATGCAGACCTGGAGCTTCGTTCGAACTTCTCCAATCTTTCTTCTAATCCTTCTAAGATTGTCAAGTCCTGGCGGCGGTCCAATTCTAAGGTATTTACCTGTTCTCTGAGAGCGTCGTAAGTATTTGACAGAAAATCAATTGAACTTCGTATGTCACTATTTTGGGTCTTAATTTCTTCAATGACCTTATATATTTTGTCCATCTTTTTCTCCTGTTCTCTTTTAAAGTCCAAGAACAATGTTCTCATTTCGGTCATAAACGCAGACATATTTTGGTCGTAGCCACTATCGGAATGCTTGCGTTTCGAGCGAAGCGTTATATGATGTTCTGATAGATCAGTTTGCTGGTGTTCACTCAAGTTAAGCTCAGGGGAAAGGTCTGCTTGGGTTAGTTTCTTGGGCGCAGATGTTTGTTGTGGTGGCGAGCGATCAACGGGCATGATTCATACAAAGATAGTGGAGAAAAACAAGAATAACCTTAATAGCAGGTGAGCACGTTATAGGGGTCCACGTAAATTGGTGGTTCGCGGTGATTTAGTATATAATCACTTTCCGTCCGATGTAAGTAGACCGGCGACAAGGAGCGGTAGTATGGGGGCTCCAGTTATACTGGCCGGTCGCGACACTTCGGTACAAAATCACTTTCCGTCTGTTATAAGATGACCTCTCCGATGAACCAGTAGAAGCCGTAGATAGGAAGGGGCAGTCAATTTCGCCGCGGCCGCTCACTGTTTCGCTGGCCGAATGGTCACAAGCCCAGACCCGGGACTCGGCAGGCCGCCAGTTCAAATCCACGGGGAGGAAACAAAAACTTCGATGCACACTCACTTGCAAGTCTCACAGCACAGGACGCCCGCACGCTCCAACGCGGCAGACCTTGTTGAAGGGCGAAGACCCGGGGCTCCAACGATTAAAATATTTATTTAGCGAGCACAAAAACACGTCCGGTCGGCACCAAAGCCAGGAGGGAAGGGAATCAATAATGTAGCTCTTATAGTTTCGGAATAAATTGGCTGTGACATACGGACGGACAGACAGACAGACAGACATGACGAATCTATAAGGGTCCCGTTTTTGCCATTTTGGCTACGGAACCCTAAAAACGACAAATTTATTTTATGCAGACCCACTTTTGTAGAAAACGTTGTTACCACCACGTGTTGGTATCATAAAATTTGGGAAATTTGTTTTGCGAAGACCTGCCTTTACATAAACTTTTATCAACAACACGAGTTGTCACCTTAAAATTTGGGCATTTTATTTGGTGGAGACCTACCTTGACAGAAACTTTTGTCACTAAAACATATCAAGAACTCAAAAATGCTCAATTTTCTTTTGTGGAGACACGCCTTTAGACGACCGTCTCCGCTTTGCAGAGGAACGTCGGTATTTCTAGATCCCATGATTAGTTCAAAGATTTAAATTCCATCGCGTACAGAGAGCATCTTGACCTATATTTGAATCTACTCTTTCATACATTGCAGTATCTTCATGCTCTTATATAAACATAAAAATCGCAATTATCAAAAAACCGAGGTTATTTCTTCGTTTTCTTACCAACATACTCGTTCTTTGATACCTTGTTGAATATATCGTAATAAACCTGTTGTGCTATCATGTATTCAAAAGTTAGATTACTCTCATCTACTTTGGAAACTGCACTTCTTTGTCAATATCATTTACACATTCCTGCAAGTCGACTAACACAAGTCGTATCATCGTATGTAGACGCAGCGATTTTTGCTTATCTCTTCGATTGCCATCAAATAGCCTAGCTGTACATTGATATAAGTAAAAAAGCAGGAGCACTACAAAACTATCTGTATCAACTGTTTCATATTCTGTGGCTAAACTAGCGCTGATTCATGATGAGATAGGTAACCGAGAAATAACGGGATAGATGTACGATTAGATATCTGGTTACCTAGATTTCGATTTGCAGTGGCCAATCTCAATCATTGGTGTAAACAAGTTGTACATACATGTGTGATCTTGGTGTCTCAATGTTACCTGTAACTATAACAGTTGAGAGATTAAGTGGAATGTAGGTAGGTGTGGCTTTTAAAAAGCATTATTGATGTTTAAGCTTTTAGCCTAGTTATATTTAGATCTAATCTAATACCTAATGATCTGATCTAGTAATCGGTTACTTTTATGACTATTAACACTAATACTCGTATATACTTGAGATCCAAATTCCATTGATCAACTTTTGGGTCTGATGGGGACTTCTACATTCTACACAAATTTCGAAAATATCAGAACAGTTCAATACTAGATAATTATTTTATGTCTCTTAATATGTGTGGTACCAAAATTCTATGTAGTTTTTATATGTAAGTTTAACATTCATCGTCTAGTATGTTTAGAAGTTGGTCTTTTATCATCTTCCAAAAGTTAATTGTTCATTAAAATTTTAGGCTGCAATTAAACGAGCATTCCGGCCATATGTAGCGTCAAATTCAATGTCAATTCCCACGGTTCATTGGTTTATTTTTACACGACCCTTCAACCTTAATTCTTAACTAAGATGCACATTCTCACATAACAGATGTAAGCTTCCTGCTTGCTCCTATAAAAAGTTATTGCAGCAACTCAAAAATAAAAATATCTAAGATATACTTCCATTATCCTGTCGCAGACATTTAGTTGCTTTTTTTAATTGTAATAAAAAAGTTTTTTTTATATATTTGTATAACCATCAAGCGACCTATAAATCAAAAGATTTCGGGATCGTATCGTATGTTGAAAAATTACAGAGATTTCCCATCAAGAAATTATACCGAAGCATCGCTATTGTCTGTGTTAGGCTGTTTTGTCCATCACCAGATCTCTCCGGGTCAAATTACAAGAGCCACAAGACGGAAGGAACAGCGAGTGCACCTATTTCCATACATACTTGTGCATTTCGATATCTTTTCCATATTCTTCTACGAGACCTCACTACTAGTGTCCTTAGAGATTGGCCTTCCGAAAGTCTGAAATTCAAGTCAAGAGAAACACCCGATTTCACAAACATTACTATGTGGCCTCACAGTGCGGACACACAGGTACCCAAAAGCCTATTCGTAGACAACACTTAGGTAAGTGGCGTTCGGCATTGTAAGAGCCTTACTCCGCATAGTCTTGTTCGTTTTCACAGAGAAGTATGTTTGTGAATACGAATATGAGTTGGTTTAATGATCTATTGACTTTTTATTGATGACTTTTATCTTTTTATTTTCGTAAAGCAGAGGAAATAATAGATCCATAATAGAAATAAGGTACCTTTAGATGCGTCAATCGTTAATCATGGTTCATGGAATTTATAGAACTCTGCAAACTTCGGTGAATCCAGCTCTAAGTTGGATTGAAAGTACGCGATAATTGGACGAGTTGTTCGATGAACATTTATTGTTCAGACAACCTAAATTCATTTCAATAGTGATATTGTACACAGAATTGGAATTTCAGGAATCGCGGTGGGCGTAAACCGTAGCCACATCGGTTTTGAAAGTAACTTTTTATCTGTTTCTATGAAATGCCTGTCGATCTAACTTTTGGACCTCACGACCGCTTACCATCAGATAGAAAAGATAGACAACGATGATCATGCTGTTCCGTAAGATGCTTCTTCACGATGATTCTATTAATTAAAGGAAGCGATGTAAATAAAAATAATAATAATATGAAACATTGAATGAAAGGAGGCAACATATGCGCTGGCAATGAGAGCTTTCATGGAAGGTGATGAATGTAACATGCCAAATATGAGTGAATAAAATATGTAGTTTTCATTACTAGTAAATTGCTCTATGAGTTGAATGGTTAAAGATTTGGGTTTGACTGTTAAAGTACAAACCTTGCAATGGTTTGAAGCAGAAATGATAGTGTTAAAACATCAAGATAACTTTCATTTTAAGTAAAAAACATGTTCTCGTTGCTTTGAATCTAATTTAATATTAATTTCTTGACATTAGATTAATAAATACGTTTATATTCAAACTAATATAAGCGTGTAAAGTTCATCTCTGATTTAATTTACAAAATTAATGTGAAAATCTAAAAAATGCTGTTATGAAATTCAAATCTCCAATTGTTACTAGTACAGACGTTTACAGTTTAAGACCGTTTAATTTTACAGATAGTTGAAACAATGGCAATTAAAAAGATTCACATCCGAAACATGCACATGTTAGTAATTGGTGATACAATTAACATGATTTATATAACGGAGAAGATAAATTACATTCATTTCACGGTCAGTGATATAATTCTGAGTGTACATATTAATTAAAACGACATGTGAAGCTTTCTTTGAGTAGATTTTATTTATCCGAACCGGCTCGTTCAATCTTAGATTCGATCTACAATTTTTTTTTAAGATTACATGTAAGTATGCGCCATGTCAAGTCAAACTCTTTGAAGTTATATCGCTTGTAAAAAAACCAACCGGCATTCTTCTTAAACCTTTTAGGGTTCCGTATCTCAATAGAAAAAGTCGATTCCGTTATCGCTAGGACTTTTTACTCCGGACCACCGGCACCGCCGCCGCGACGCCGGGCTCTTTAAAAGTTAAGCTGCTTAGCCCAATGGTTGACTAGTTGAGAATGCCTATACGGCATTAAGTCCGCCTTTTGTGCTGTTTTCATTGTGCAATAATGACTAAATAAATAAGCTTTTAGTCATAAAAAAAATAAAAAAATAATCCAGGACATGCCACGCTGGGCCACACAGCGCCACCTAGCCCCAAACTAAGCCGAAGCTTGTACTATGGGTACTAGACAACTGATAAACATACTTAGATACTTTTTTTTTGTAAATAAATACATATTATACATAGAAAGCACCCAGACCAATACAAACAGACATGTTCATGAACACAAATGTTTGTACTGTGCGGGAATCGAACCCACGACCCTTGGCTCAGAGGGCAGAGGTCACTACCAAATGAGCCACCGAGCCTGTCAATCAATCAGTCATACAATCGTTTCAAAGCCTACATATTATAATTATATTTGACTAAATTAAAACTTATACAAATATTGTTCATTTGTTAGTACATCACGAAAAAATAAAGTCTGGGACCGGTCTGGTCGGAGCCCGGCTCGCATTACGACCAATTTTTATAGTGCCCTCTATCGTGGCAATGGGGACATAATTAATTCATTCAATATCGAATGATTAAATAGATATGATACCCGCCGAAGAAGATTGGTCGGTGCCGTGGTGAATATGAATTATAGTACAATTGAGTTTATTAAATAGTTATTACTCTTCATAGGTATGACCTTACACAAAAACGCTTATTATAACCTTGTTAGATTGATAGGTATAGCATGATTTACTGTTTATAATCTTATAATACATAAATTCATCAAAATGAAATAACAATATAAAATAACCCAAGACATGCCACAAGAGGCTACCCATCGCCATATATCCCCAAACTAAGCCGACGCTTGTTCGAACTATTGGTATCTACCTACTAGACAACTGTAAACTTAAATACCTAAATACTTTTTTTTGTATATGAAAACGTATTATACATAGTTAACATCCCAGATCAATACAAACAGACATGTGCATGCACACAAATGTTTGTACTATGCGGGGATGGAACCCAAGACCCTTGGCTCAGAAGGCAGAAGACACTAACAAATGAGCCATCGGGTCAGTCGTTTTTAATATGCATTCCTATTTTTAATATTAAAATTTTACAAGACCATCATCAAAATACATTCATTTGTCTATCACACCTTGTCCCCCCATCCGAGGTTATGTCGAAGTAAAATGATGACACACTACACTGTTTTAAATTGACTAAAGGCTAGTTAATTAGAGTAGTAGATTAGATATGTATAGTTATTACACTGTCGTAACAGTGTCATGACGGAAATTAGATCACCGAATAAAAATAAATGAGTAGTGAAACTTTTACATTGTATAAAAGCTAATTCTTAGTAAAGCCCAACTACGTAATACGTGATTTTAATCATTTAATAATTGTAATACATAATATGATAAAAATGGTATGTCCCATCGGTAAAATAATGACTATATTAACCCTTTGATTAATGTAAAAAATATTTGTTATCTCTATTATTTTGTAAATCTTAAACATTGTGTCTCTGTTTTTTTATACCACTATGATGACAAAATGGCTGCCAGCCTGATGATAAGCGGTTACCGCAGGTCATGAACGCCTGCAATACCAGAGGCATCGCATGCGCTTGCCTTCTTTTTAAAACCTTTAATCTGTATGTTTCTAAGACTCTAAATTTATATTCGCGTGTGTGTGTTATGGTTAGTCGTCACCAAAATCTAAGTTAAAATTTTATTAGCTAATAATAATAATGTCTACTTTATTGACTATTAGTCTCATTTCGGCGATAATTGATCATTATCAGTTGACTATTCGTGTATATAGTAACGGTTACGTGCTTATTAGCCGTATCAGAAATCATCATACATAAGACAAACAATTTTATTCTAGTCCATTTGTTACCGAAGGTCGACGTTGATCGTTCAGCAGACCTTAGAACTTAATAATGATTGACTATTCAAGTTCGTTTGTACTTTGTGGTAAATTGGAGCAAGTTTTATAGCATAATTGCTGCGGCCCGCGGCGTTGCCCCGCGCGATTATCGATGTCTGAAATGATAATAACCTCATAAATTATAGCCTATGTGTTTATCTGATGTATGACCTATATTAATGTAAAGTTTAATTTGTATCCGTTCAGTAGTTTTTGCATAAAATAGCAACAAACAATCATCTATCCAAACAACTTTCGTATTCATAATATTATTAGGATATGATAGTAGCTTAGTACACTACATATACATACCTACTCTATGTATTTGCATTTCACTTACGACAAAAGTATCTATTTATTTTTGGATGTAACTAACTAACTAACTAGATCGGCGCAGTGACCCAAGCCGAGTCTTGGCCTCCAACAATAAGAGCCTCCATATAGGTCTGTCCTCCTGCCAGCTGTCCGCACGGAGCTCACGCAAATCCTTTTGGACTTCATGTAGAGATGTAAAATCTCTAATTCAAAATAGCAATCAAAATTCTTGACTTTATTAGTAATAAAGCAAAATTTATTAAATTATTAAGTACCTAATTAACTCAAGAAATATGAGCGTTGAAAGTCGCGAAAATATACGAGATATGTGTTTATATACTGAAGTTTTATGAGATATAAGTACATATTTATAAATCACAACTTATTTCTCGAGAGATTCATTGAAGTCTGCAAAGTGCATCTCGCAAAATCTTGTAACCAATTCTTTTACATACGAATTGGCACGACCTTTTAAAAACATTGTAAACTGCAATAAAGATACGAATGATTTATTCCCCCGTTATTACACGCACGTTACATTATTGCAAGCTGAAGTATCGATAGGATCAATGACAATCAGATCTTATTCCCATAACAGACGCCGTACATCAGAAACGAACAATATAAAACAAACGAACGCAAGGTTCCAATCCATTTGTTCCCGTAGGTCGCTTTGATTGTTTCAAAGATCTCTTAGTAACATTGGCATGCCTATCATGTAAGTTTATTTGTGACCATATGCGCGGTGAACAGCCGACCGGCGGCAGCTGCGTAAAATATTCAAGAGTGCACACAATTGCACTGCACATGTGATGGCTGATTCATAGATTCCTGTGTCGTGTATGGCCATGACAGCGTCGTGATGTCCCATTTTGGTGACGTGTAGGGAGTAATGCATTGGTGTATTGCTATCATCTACTGTTGAACTGACAGCGGTATCATCAGTAACAGATGTTCTATTTTATTATTTGTGTCAACTCATGCTTAGTTCATGGTTAAGTGAACTACTAGTTGTTAACTATA
Organism: Conogethes punctiferalis; assembly: GCA_031163375.1. Classification (NCBI taxonomy): domain Eukaryota; kingdom Metazoa; phylum Arthropoda; class Insecta; order Lepidoptera; family Crambidae; genus Conogethes; species Conogethes punctiferalis. The sequence continues at coordinate 9,221,663 of CM062090.1, read as the reverse complement.
CATGTTCCTTCTAATGTCAGGATCTTTTAACTTAATAATGTTTGTGCTAAGTTTTCTCCGTTGCAGCAGACGGGTGCAATGTTCAGAATCGTTATGAAACGGTAGTAAATTTGAATATGTTACTTCATACAGGCATTCATTGAACAACGTTATAACTTGTTTTGTAACATAAACGTGAATAAGTGCTACTTAGGAAGAGCTTTGATAATAATAGTATAATAGATGAATACGTCATTAGGATTACGTTACTAATATTATTGTTGAATAGACAGTATTCAGTTTTTACGTTAAACCTGTGTTATAATATTAATGACTTGATATTTTATGTTTTGAATTGGCCTTAGTGTGAGCTATGTATAATATCTATGTACATAATACTATGTTAATTATTTATGTACAATAAAAAGTATCTAAGTAAATTCAACACAGAATTTTTTACTTCGGCTCCTTTTGGGGCCAGACGACGCTGAGGCCTAGTGTGGTGCGTCTTCGGTTACTTATATGTTTAAAAAAAATAATGAGCTGTATAGATTTACTAGTAAATTATCCAATTAAAGATGTGAAATTCCCTTTATCACAACTCGGAACTCTGCAACTACAAATCATATTTTACAGGAGCACTTGACGTTTCGTACAGAAGCGGAAACGCTAACAAAATTAATGGTGAATGTAGAAACTTAATAAGTGCCGTAAAATTCGCTCGTAAATAAAATTCAGGAAATACAAAACTTGAAATATACGATGCGATGCGGAGGAAACTTGTAAAAATATTTTTAAAGCAAAATGCCTTTGAAATGAGTGATGACAACACAGATAAATGTTATTGAAGAAATGCATTGAAGCTTTGAAATTTAAATTTAATGCTAAGAAAAGACGCAAAGGTCAAGCGGTGAAGTCAAAGATATTTACAATTCAATGAAATTGTAATAGGAATATGAATTGTTAATGGCTTGCCGAGTTTATGTGACAAGAAACGCCTAAGTCCACGAAAATAAGCGACTGTTCCGATTTATAATATACTAACGCTATAAATATCTTACACAGGGAATCAGATTCTCTGTAAAGTTGAATTATTCATTTCAGTCAGTAAAATGGCATAAGTGTTCCAGGTTTAATGGCAACCAACTGGCAAATGGTTGAATGAATGTTTGATAAAAGTATCAATACAATTGGGTGTTAATCTCTTTCGTGGTTTCCGTGGCCACCAGGAATTCTTCCCGAAGTTGTATCAGTGACAGTTGCACTTGTAATGTTCCTGACTGAAATTAATAATTCAACTTTAGTTTGAAATAAATTAACTCTGCTCTCGTAGATAGTCTATCCTTATACAGATGTATCTGGGTGTCATAAGAAACTCTTACAATACTCGTTAAGTCTAATGCAAGGTGATCTTAAGTCTCCGGCCAGACGTGTCTGACAAATTTTATATTCCATTCGGAGCTTTAGCCGATTCGAGAGAATACAAATCGAGAACTCGAACAAGGGCAAAGTAGCAAAATAAGACATTAAAAACTTTTCACTTGAAAGACATCTTTATGAATAAATAAAAGTCGAGTTTCCAAGCAGAAAGGTCAAAGCGAAACTTTTGTGCGAAATGCCAAAGTTTTATTGAATACGACGCGATCGTACACGCTCGTATCCTTCCTGAAAATCGCATTATCTAAAGAAGCATCTGACTTGTATGAAAGTTGCATGACAACGTTTACTTTGGAAAATAAGCTAATTAACAACAAAACTGATTTCGGCCACAGTAGGCCGATGTCCAAGGAGACTAGCCAAGTACCGAAGTACGCAGAAGATATTAAAGTGTGTGCACTTGTAGTGTGCACATAACATAGGTATCTCTCTGTTCCTTTACTTTATAATTTATCCGATGGGACAATAGTTCGATACGACCGCATCAGGACCGAGATCAGGTGCTTTAAATTTAAATGCATTAATTTCAAAGTTTAAGCTTACTTTCGTGAACGAAAGTCACGTACTTACCAACAAAAAATACACAACACATAGGCAGCTACCTATTTACTAAGAAATTAGAGACCTGCGATTAATAGATTTTATCAAATTAAATTATTTTTAATTAAAATTCACATAAAATGTTTCGTATAGTTAATCACCTGATTTTCAGTGGACAGTGTGATTATGCAACACTGGACGTCTGTACTTGTGACCATCTTGTTAAGAATAAAATAATTTATACTTGGTTTCACTAACATACTATAAAATCCCCAACCCGACTTTTTAACTCTGCTCAAAAAAGTTATTAAAATACTGCTGCGGTGTTAACATAGACAAATTGAAAAACAACAAACATTTTATCAGTCGTGAACATCTGCCAATCAAAATTTACACGATGCCTAACAATGGCGACCCTTCATCGCGTCCAAATTACACTAAACCGAAAAACAAACAGCTCTGATTGAGTGGCGAGAACCAGTTATTGTAGATTAAAAGTAGGGGAGATTTAATTTGGAAAACCATTACTTGAGCCCGTAAAGTTTGCCGACATGAACTGACCAGGAGGGTTGCCAGATACGATACGAGGAAATAATAAAAATTCCTTCTTTGTTTAAAAAATTAGTACATAGTGCTTTCCTACTGTTAAAGTCGTAAGGTGCTTTTCGAACATAATAGATAAAACGGCGGTTCTTTCATTTTTATTTGTGCTTGACGATTTGTAAACGCTTGTTGTACATCTATACGAGTATACCTACCTACAATCTCCTTATATGTCATATCCCTATCTCTTCATATAGGTATAGTAATATTTTTATATTCTCTAATATTCTGTTCAACTGAGATTTGGATTGCCTTTATGAGGACATTGCGCCTTGCGAAGTTGTAATACACCTTTAGTTCCATATAATAGGCATTATACTTGAAAATTAGGTATTATTGTTAATTTAATACCTGTTTAGGTTGATATACTGCGGCATATGTATAAGTCAAACGACAAGTAGATAAAATCTGATTGGAGTTTCATCATAGACTTATCTAACATAAGTCAGGGTATAGTAATTTTGAATAGCTTTACATTACAAAGGATAATTAGGTTAAATTTAGCGTTGATTGTTTAGCCTTTAGGTCATTGAAGTACGCCTGCGGGGCTAATACAAAATACACAAACCCCCCTCAATTACGACCGGAACGAATCCAATGTTCTACAATCGAAACCATTGCGAAGTCCAGCCCATTGTGCCTTCACTTGGCAACCCTACGGAGTAGAGAATGGTCAGTTAATTGATCCATAAATCACAGACTATACAGTTCCGCCGCCGGCCAACAGATGGGGTCGTAATCGCGCTCCTTTTGTTTATATTCACAAACGCGTTAAATTGTTGATAACCGGTTCACTTCGAGAGATGAATATAATATTCCTGTCGCCATATATTACGCTCTATTGAATCTTTGGATATTAATTATTCGGTCTCGTGCTGCTAAATGGTCGGTTATGATGAACATTATTCAGTGATATTTCATTTCGGGTATAATGGGCAGGCAAATACATAATTAAGAGCGTACCAGTATTCTGTTGGTTTGCACTGTTCGTCCGTAGGTGTACCTATATTTTAAGGGAATGTGGATCCCATGCTTTATTTTGTTCAATAATTCGACAGGCGCAAAATTCGTCTAAATATCAATTGATTTTTAGACGAATTGCCCTATAGTTAATGATTTGACGGACCAAGGGTCGTGGGTTCGATTACCATCCGAGGTAAACATTCATGTGATGAACATTTCGATGTCGGCGAGGTGGCGCTGCGATCGGGCGAATGTCAAGCGATGAAATTGACAGCTGTCATCGCGTGACAATTGTCTATGCCTGGTTAATTGACATTAGCTAAAATGCATAGTCCAACAAAGCCATACAAAAAAAAACAAAATAAAATGGCAGTCTGACGTTGGCAGCCACGCAGAATGGACGCAGACGTAGAACGTGATAGTTTTACCGTATTTTGTGCGAATTACTAAGTTAATTAAAGGACTTATTTATCATTGACATTTCTAATACTCAGTCAATAATATTATGTGCCTTTATAAATTTCGACAAGTTCAGTCCAGACGTAAAATGCTCATGGTTACCTACAAAAAGTCCTCTTTGTATTTGCTTCACCGGAAAATCGTTTTCAAAACTTTATTCATACCTCAGCTCCGCTGTAGTCGTAACTCGTAATTATACAGTAATGTAGGTAATTTAAATAATGGCTTATTAGCATTTTTCGATACGGTTATGGGGGTGCGTGGGGTGTTAATGGTATACTACAATAATCTACATTAAGTCATCGGTGCGCCGGATATTTCTTTAGATGTGATCTTAGTATGGATTCCGGTATGCAATGCGAATCAAGAATTACCTTACCCGCCTGGCTGGCAAATCTTGTACTCGATCGCCCTTGAAGTGACTTTGGTTCCGTTTTGATATCTGTCCGTGTATAGCGTGATGTATAGGCAGAGCTATTTCTCAGGACAGCCTGGATGTTGCAAACCGACAGTTACCCTGGTTAGCCTGGCTGGCGATTACTGTACTCCGCGAAACACACATGAAGTGACTTTGGTTGCGTTCCTAGATCTGTCGTGATATTTTGATATTTGCCCATTCCCGTGGCGACTTGGGCCTCTCTTTCGTTTACCTTCAGGCTAAAGGAGACCACTATAAAAACAAATGTAACCTAAATAAGGAAGGAATACCTACTCATTTTACCTAATAGTTACCTACCGGTAGAGCACCGTTTATTAAGTGGAAACTTTGAATGACGTCGTAATTTCAAATGGATGCATATTTAGCTAACATCTTATGAATATGTATGCGATGTAATAAATGAACGTGATGGAGAATGCGACCTTCAGTGGAATGGAAACAGTTTCTGTACGAGTACATAAAAGATTTTCCTTTATTTCTCAACCATGTTTAAAGGTTTAGTGCATGGAAATAAATTTTCCATTAATTCTTCATCGCTTCTATTCTTATACTTCATTTATGTACATGAAACGACTTAATTTTTGATGTTAATAAATAAATATTTCATTTCATTTCAAATTTGGCTTCATACTTAATTATCTTTCTTCAAAAAAAAAGATACCTTCCTCGTGACAAAAATACTTAGGTGTCACACAATCCATCACTCAGGTTGTCCTGTCCTGTCCATTAATTGCCCCCCATATTTACAGTAGGGTAGGTAGACTGTCCCCAATTGTATTACGTTACCTACGTGATTTTTTTATGCCCTGTGCGTAGGTCCACCACCCCCCATTTTACTCTCAGTTTCCAATTCGTTCTTGGACCCGCTACTGCCAATGCCACCTGAAAAGCCCCAGCGTCCCCCTTTCCAGGACTTTCGTATACCTTCAGCTAAACCTAACTAGGATTAAATGTAGATTTCCCGAGCGAGGGAGAACAAATTGGCTTTCTTTGAGCCAATTGTTCGTAGTAAATAAAATAGCCACATTTAAGCTAAGCTATAATATTATTATGCCTATAAAGATGTTTGAAATGATTTATTCTTCTTACAAAAGGTCTAATAAATCGTCTTTAACCCTAGAGTGGGCGCGCCTTTTTGTGTAACGTCAGTGGGCGCGTGGTGAGCATTTTGCCGCCGCTTTTCTTTGTCAATTTTAAGTAGAAATACAACAATAAAATAATTTTATTTTCTTATGATTTCAATAATACACAAATGAGTAATTATAAATCAATATATTTATTAAACTCTGCTTTAAGAACTTTGATTTACAAAAGGTTTAAGGAAACGTAACATTTTAATTGACATTTTTTTACTTATCCTACATAATTAATTATTTCTCTCATCTTTAATCATCATTATAGATTGCATTGCCATCTGCGCGTCATTCTCCCAATAGAATACTCTTTATTCATTTGGTCTTCGACGTCTCCATGGAGTGGACGTGGGGACAGTTCAGTCAGAATCAGATCCTTGTCAGAATCATCTGCAGATTGTTCTGTAGCAGTGTTATTTTCACTATAATAACTAGATTAATCACTTTCTGACACAATGTCCTGTATAAGCTGTGCACTTGCACATTCAAATTTAGTCATTTCTTCTATTTCCTCGTCGTCGTACTCGTACCTTATAAAATCGTCCATTTTGTCATTAATTTTCGTTATAATCAATAGATACTTTTAAATCCTGAAAATAATAGTTTTTATTTAGTATTCACAATAAATGCAGCATAAAATATGGTCTCTATTTCAACTTTACAAAAAATACATGATATAATTTTTACTTACGCGAGTGGGCGCGCGGTGAGCAATTTGCCGCCCTCCGACACCTGATGGTAGAAAACTTCTCCTCAAGCCGACCCTCGCGCACTGTTGACGTCCTGCTTTTCGGCACGCATTGAAAATAAAAGGAGGACCAGCTACTGAAAAGCGCAAGACTAACAGACAAATGTTTTTGGAATTATTAACGTTTTTTTAGCGCGGGCGGCAAAATGCTCATAGCGCGCCCACTCTAGGGTTAAATAACTTTTATACGGACTAACGAGGTCCATTGTAGGTAGTTATTTCATTTCATTATGCCCTAGGTCTTGAAAATGGACTCATGAATTGAGTGAACGAATAAAACCAAGATAACGGATGATTGATGAATTGTTCATTGTTTATCAAAGCTATTCTATTTGGATTATCTTAGTACCTATATTATTTACATGTAGGTATATGTCACCGGAAAATAGCAAGAATCGTAAGTTGATCAATTTCCTAGGTAGTTGATTAACTTTCGGAATATAACAAACGGTAGTTGAAATGTATTAACTACCTAGGAAATTGATCAACTTACGATTCTTGCTATTTTCCGGTGACATATACATAGATTGTATGGGTCGATTTTAGAAAACTGAATTGTCATTTTAATTACATACCTACCAAGGCCCCTCTCCCAGCTTGCTTTATTTTATGTAGGTAATTAATGTGTATAAGTTATAATTCAATTATGATCCGTCTAAATGTTTATATAATCCCTTAATTTTACCTACTCATATTTTACAATTCGCACAAGGATCTTTAGCTACCCAGTGTACTCAAAAACGATAACTATAAAATTTAATGTACCAATCTAATTCGCACTACTGACAACTTCAAATAACTACTATCTAGAAAACAGCATGAGCAAAACAAAACATAAACACAATATGCTTAAAGCGCCATCTATCCTATGTGGTGATCACTAATTGCGCCGCAGTTGCTAAATTAGTTCTTTATTTGTCCGCAGACGACAGCACGTGGCGGCGCCATGGAGCTCCACGACGACAGGGGGCGCCCGAGCCCAGCACGAGTTATTCGAGTTGCTTGAACGAGTACAATGTTCCCGGTTAGATGACCAGAGGGCAGTACTGCCGCCGTATTTTTCTCAGGTAAGATTTTTAATTAAAATTGCAACGCGTTATTTCGGAATTTATTACATATCTCGTAGTTTAACAATAATTACAAAAATATATGTACCTAAAACTTTACTGTACTTACTTCTCGGTTTTTTTGAAACTCGGCGTGCCAATATTTGTATTGTCTTATGCTGGTATGTAATGAAAAATCCATTGATAATAAAAAACAATAATATTAACTAGGTACTTTTGATTGTAGGTACAATTTTTTTTATGTAAAGAAACTATTAAAAAAAACAGTGGATATGTACGATGGTAGTGCCATCTGTTAGTTGTGACTGTTACTACGTTTTCTGATATCTGCTTTATAACTCACGGATGTAATTGAATAAATAAACGCTAGATGGCGCTCAGCGCTATTTTAGTATGTAAATAAAGTTAGATCTGGATTAGTCGTTTGAGTAAAAATTATAAAAGCGGAATAAACGCGACGAAGTATGAAATGCCGCTCAACCAACCATAACAACTTCGCCTATTAATCAATGCATTTCTTATAAATCGCTCATTGTTAATCTACCTACATTAAATTTTTTAATAATTTAATAAGGACCATGGTATGATAATGACATCCAGGGCTGTAATATACTTCGTAGTTGTCAAGGGTTTCGCCTCACACTTCATATGCCTAGTTTATTAGAAGTAAAATACACAAGTGCAGGCTTCCTCGTGAGGAAAGAAAATCTCAGGCTGTGTGCAGTCGACCCACCCGTGATCCAACTTAATCCGCCAGCGTGGTCGATTAAGTTAATTAGCTGATAATAATGATGAAGCTTTGTTTATAGTCAATCAGTTCGCAAGTCACACCTCGGCAACAACAGTCACGGTCAAGTTCGCAAAGACCTGGACGGACGGGCAGGTCAACGGTCACGCAGACCGTAGTAAAGCATAATGGTAGGATGTCGGCTGCGTCCGGATGGCCGAAGATGGGGTGGCGAGCGGAGCGTAACGAAGAAAGCTTGGCATTGTCATAGAAACGGTCGGCTTTTGTTCTTTTAACGACCCTAATGTTGTAAATGTTGTTTAAAGGGAAAAAAGATAACGCACATGTTTTTACAGTCGGAACAAATTCGACTTACGTTTGATTGCGACTTTATACGACGCGTGGATGCACAGTACCCAAAAACCTATTTATAGAACACTTTTTTTAATACGAGTACCTAGTAGTAGACATATTTTTTTTTAATGGAAGCATAGTATTGGTCTCTCGACCCGTCGCCTGATGAAAGGTGGCTTTTATAGGATCGTCCGGGCTATGGTATCCCGAAACACGATCGATGTTAATGTCTGTCTAAATCTTAGCTTCATAGGTTGATTAAATATCAATTCTATCCTGATTCCATAATTCTACAGAATTATAAATGTAGAAATACGTATATGTGATAAACTAGCCTTAAACATAATTATATTCCATCACAATCGGGTCAAATGTTGTAAATATTTTCCATTCCAACTTTTCCGGACAGCAACCGCGAAACCTGCCATCATGCTACCGTAAACTTTTTTAATAGTCAGTTTTAATAAGCCCGCCAATACTGGACCGTTTGTAGTAGGTAATACCAAACCTGCAACGTTAAAATTAAAATACAAGCCATCATTATATTTTCTTCCCCACCACTTACCATCTACTGCATATTTATGAGGAACAAATGTTGATTCTGACGGATATTGTATATTTTGGGCTAATTACAAAGATTTCGGTGCTAGATAGAGTACGTTGCGGAGTAAGTATACATAATTTATGACATCCGTCGATCTTCAGCTCGCCCGAAGCCCCGAAGCGCGCTCTATAAGAAGTGGTTCAATAAGATATGAACATACAGAAATATCTTGGTTTATTTCTGTGGTTGAATGTAAGGCCCTCTAAAGATAGACCCATGCATTTGGGGGATTGTCTTTTGAATTTCGGAATTGTCTGGCAAATCTGATAGTAAGCGTCAGATTAGCTTGAGACTAGTATCAAAGATTTCAGAATGAATATTCTATTTAAAAAAAAAGATTTATTTCAAGTGGTAGCCAAAGTCAAATCCTCGATATGAGGACATACAGTTTGGGTTGGACTAAATGAAATGTCAAATACCTACTAGCGAAATGTTCGAGTCTCAAAATGTCCATTTTCAAAATGTCAAAGTCTCATACTGCCAAAGCCACAAAACTTCAAAATTCACAAGTCTCAAAATTATAGCTCAGTAAAAGAAAAGTAAGTTGCTTCGAGGCATCATTAAGTGTATGTAGGTACTAAGTACGTAGTTATGCTTAGTATTTATGCTAGGCGTTTACCGATTAAAATTGCCTACACAATAGAGGATATCTGAATCCTGTTAAGTAATTTATAGAGTCGCTTCCTCCCATCAATAGGTTAATGGAAATTCCATGACGGTTTTGTTATGATAAAAGTTATTAATAGTTTGTATATAACTCAGGTTAGTGGAAGCTGTCCCCAAGCGGCGGAAACGTGGCTTAAACTACAATAACCCTTTGTTGGTTCGAAGAATTCTTTAAACAGATCGTCTTTGTCGCTTATTAGTTGGGGATTGAATAAATAAGTTTTCCAAGATTTTTGTTAGATGTTATGAAACAAGGCTTCTAAATGTTTAACACAAATTCTATAATGTATCTACCACTGCCTGTTTCTTCAACTTTAATGGCTCATGCTAACTTTATATCTTTAGTTGTCCTTTTCTGTAATAATGGTAAACTGGAAACTCTAGTTTCCCGATCACTATTTGGGCAACTTACAGCCCCTTCTAGCTTTTCATCAAGCAGAAGATGATCAATTTGTTGAGCCATTATAACATGTAAAAAAAATATTATAAAAAATAAAAACCCGACTGCACAATAAAAAAAAAGGAAAACAAGCCCCTCTAAAAAAAGTAAAAAGTAGCAAACCAAAGTATCGCAGGTCAACTGGGACCAACAGAGGGTTACAGCCAAGTTCACCATTAATCGCATTAGTACATGAATGTTCATCATTATCATCATCATCAGCCAATATCAGTCCACTGCTTCAGTTTATGAATGTCTACGACAGAACATTTGTGACCTCTTTTCACTGCCTATTTAAAGCTTTAAATAGAATGGACACATTCAATCGCCTATTTAATTTGCCACTGGTCGCGACTAAGTGATTGACGTAATCGCATCTAAGGTCAATTTGAGTCAATATAGTGTTGACTTTTGCTAGAGGCGAGACCGTGATATTATCATGACTTCTCTATCAACAAGGATTTAATGAGCATAGTGCTAGCTGAGATTAGGTGGTGACATAATTAAAGATTAACACATTATACAAGCGTATTATAATAAAGGAAAGTTATATAATTTTATCTTGCGACTTTGTTCACTTATAACTTATTGTTTTAATATATAAGTAAAAATTATCTTGTGAAATTGTGAAAATATTCTTCACAATTTCACAAAATATTTTTTCCTGAAGTTCTTTGCTTACTAAATTAGTTTATAAATCGGAACCAAAAATAAGGAGCGTATGAACCTATTGCAAATATTCCAAATCCTAATGATGTTGAAAAAATTTAAAAGTAAAAAGTTTTATTACACAACACAAGTGTGTTGTGTAGTCTCACAGATAGCTGGAGTCAGAATAAATGAAAAAATCATTTATTGCTCCTGAGAAGGAGCAAATATTTAATTAAATGTTTTATTTATATTTAGGCACTTATCAATATGTCGTAAAAACAATGTCGTATTATTAAACTTAAACAATAGGTAGAATAAAAGTAACAAGAGCCCAATCCTTGAGGACTGGTGCCTAAAATAGGTTTCAAAAAGAAACCTGTTTCAAAAATCACAACCAAGTTTCAAAAGAGACAGAAACTTGCATTGATCATCCTGCGAAGGATACAAACAAGTTTAAGAAAAAAATTACACATTTTTTCCCATCTTAATTAACCCTACGCATATTCATTATGTGACCTTTGTCGTACCTACATTGAAGATGATTTCTTCACGGCCTCGCAGGAAATGTCAGTCCGATCCTTTTACTTTTATGATAAACGGCTCGATACGTATCTTTAGCGTTAGTTATTGGTGTACTTCGGCCATTCGTTGCGAAAATTGTTGCATATAGGCGCATTGTGGAACTGAACATGTAATATTTATAGTTGTTTTGTAACTACCGTTTTGATGGTTCATTTGCTTTGCGTATTTGCATGAAAAAGATACAGTTTTTGTAACATGCTAATGAGAAGCGTCAATATTACTTATCTATACTAGTACCAATTCACTAGTTTTGTTTAATATCCTTTTCCATCCAAATAGGGATGAGCCATTTCTTTTTGTGGTTGTCATAAGAGTCGACTAAGGGGCTTTTTGAGATTTCAGCCTCTCGGTACGTTGAGAGGCTGAAATAACACGTACCAATGATTTAAATTTAACCCATACGGTTAATTCTAAGTCATTAGTAAGTTGGGTACTTCTCAGAAATTAATGTGATCTAAATACGGATTCCGGTATATATTGCGAATGAAAATTAGTGATATGATACTGTGGTTTGTCAGCCGATAGATTTACCTGCCTGGCTGGAGACTACCGTACACTCGGCGAAACATGACTACGGGCGCAAATTGACTTCGGTCGAGATTCGGGATCTGTACCCGGTGTATAGTGTATACTAAGAATAATCGTTCAGAACAGTATGGCAGTTGCGACAAACAAGTGTTTGATTTGGTTGTTTGTTCGTTGCCGCTGGGTCTAGGACCTCTTTGTCCCTGGATTGGAGGCCACTATGCTGGGCTACTATGAAAAAAAAAACGTTACTATAATGTCTGTAAGTACTTTTCTATATGAATGTTTTGTATAATAGAAAATATCTATCTATCCTAATTACATTACCGAATCATAAAGTTAACACTTTATACAATTTCCAAATTGTAATCGTTCGTAAATACATTTCAAAATTTACGTGAATGTCAACAAAAAATTCAGCCGCCTTTTACTTTTGTTTTATCTCTATTCTAAATGTATCTCAGCTATTTCTAGAAGTAAAACGGCTACCGTAAATAGTGTTTCGGTGAACGTTCTCCGAACGGGCATTATCCGATCTATTTATTACGTTGATCGCCCGTTTCCAATTGTTACTTTCATTTTTATTTATAACAGCGTTATGGTTTATTCAGGATTTCCTTATTTTCGTCAGCAAGTGGTCGGATATGCGACCGATAACGCCGGTTTTCAATACGCTGGGATTTTCATTTATAATTTATTCATTGCATTGCGAACCAATTTCTTTTATGATAGAATTGTATACGTATTTTCTGTCTGATCATACCTATAGTCCAATTGAATAAATTCATCATTCAGGCCTATGGGAACATTATAATACTATAACAGAACACACTTGTGCTTGTATGAAGTCGAATGTACTGCCTAATATAACGAGGCGTCATACAATTTAATTAAATTCCACATCTTTTCGAGAGTTATCAGACTTATAACGGGTCTCCAGGGGAGGCTGTTACTTTGTTACAACACATTTTGAAAATAAATTAATTATATTAATTGTTGGACAAGACCATGTGACACATCATCTTTACGCCTCTTGGGTTAGTAAAACAAAAATGTCAAAAATTAACTTCAAAAGCGACTGTGTGAGTGTGAACAGTATTATTTAATCGTATAAACTCAACGTACTTTTTTAGCCTATTCATTACAAACATACAAAAATAGGTACAAATCTTTCCTCTTTATAATATTAGTGTAGATAAACGTTGTAATACAAAATTTGTAAGAATATTGGCGATGAAAAAGAGTAAAACTATAGAGTTTCTTGCCGGTTCTTCTCGGTAGAAAACAACCTTCCGAACACGATGGTAGATTTTATTATTTGCCTGCCTTGCCTACCTTATTTGATGATTCATAAGTGCTTGTCATAAGTCTACTTGAATAAAGACTACTTGTCTCCTGATGGTAAGCGGTTATCGCATCCTATAAACGCCTGCAACACCAGGAGCACCGCATGCCCTATGCCGACCCTCTGACAAAGGATAAGAATTTCTACCTAGATTTTCCTAATCTCAGTGCATTCGTCGTTAAGCATTTATGTATGTGTCATTGTAGCAACTGTTCCGATATATCACTGTTACTCGATATCACCTATTGCGGATCATCGAAGGTCACATTGGGTGAACGCGATCTGTGCGGTTACGCTAACCTTGGTCCGTGGAACCTCAATTCTTGTTCAATGAGCAAGTACCAAGTATCAATAGATGGTTTTTACCTTTTTATTCTGTTACTCTGCGAAGGAATATTACGACACGAACCTCGATGTAATTAAAAATACCTACTTGGGTCTGTCGAAAATTAGTTAGTTACGACCTCGATCGCGCGTTGTGTAAGTTTTGCCTACCGGAAAGTCGTCCGTTCAGTTCCCAGTTAGAAGTCCCGTCTTTGAAAATGATCTCTGTATTCTTAAATTCATGTCTTGTTTGATCAGCTAGTCACTGATCAACTTTTGGCAGATCTCTTCTTGGGAATACCTTCGTATCTTTAGTTCAAACTTTAGTTATTTCCAAAGTTAAACAAAAGAACGCCAAGAGTTTCGCAATACTCGTAAAATGCATTATTTTAGTTTTATCGTTGCCAACAGATTTGCTATTCTATGCAAAATAACGATCCTGTTTTGGTATTACTGTCCAGTATTTAAAGGGGATAAAAGGGTTTATTTATTTAGGCAAGCTTATACATTCAATTCAATAGAAATTTGTATTAGAAATCATTTTATTCATATCTTACAAATATGGGAATTGAATATTATAGCATGCATTTCTAATATGGAGTCATAGTTTAGTTTGACTATAGTGTGTACCTACATGTTTAAATTTCTTTGACAAACATAAGAAAAGCCAAACTTATTTTCTATACTTATAATAAATCTGTAGAGAGGTCAATTCTGTACATAAAATATTTTTTCAAAATAACTATCAGGGGGTGATAAGTGATCGATACTGATACCAAAAATGCAATCAGTAAAATTTTTGTCTGTCTGTCTGTCTGTCTGTCTGTCTGTCTGTCTGTCTGTCTGTCTGTATGTTCGTTATAGAAAAAAAAACTACTGAACAGATTTTGACGAAACTTGGTACAATTATTCTTCATACTCCTGGGCAGGTTATAGGATACTTTTCATCACGCTACAATCAATAGGAGCGGAGCAGTGACGGGAAGTGTTGGGAAAACGCGAGAAATTTAAACCTGTATGTTTGAACGCGCATTACGCGAAAACTACTGCATAGAATTGAATGCGGTTTTCACCAATGTATTGCTAGAGGTCTAACTTAAAACTTAGGCACAAGGTATAGATGGGTATTATATGGAAGTCCGTTATTTTTGAAACCCGATATCCACGCGAGCGACGCCGCTGGCACAGCTAGTAATTATATAAATGTTAACTAGATTGTTGACATTTTTTACATTCCAGACACTAGTAATAAAAAGATAAAATATATATTTCGGATTTTCCTATTACTTATAGAACTCCTTGTCTAGTTGTTTGTTTCCCGAGACGCAATAACCTTCTGTAATTCCATCGTAGGCTTCAAGGCGTGACGACAGTAAATAATAAATCAGACGAATTGTGGTGAAGGAAGCGCAAACCCATTACATTCTCGTATAATAAAATGTGATACACACACTGGACTATAATCCGATGACGGTACATAAGCATGTAAGCAGCTTTAGTAAGTAATGCTCACATTAAATCTGTTCGTTAACAAGATCACACAGACTCTTGTGATGTAAACGTAAATTACAAAAATACTATCGAAATATTGTCATTTTTCGTCGTTAAATCTTTAACGATCCGAATATAAATACCGATATATCTTTAATACGCGGGTAAATACCGATATATCTTTAATACGCAGATAAATACCGATCAATGTTCCGTACAGAGAATCCCGATTTATTTACTTGGCCGCAATGATTGCTCATTTAACACGTTGACACTGAATTATTTGTTGACTGCGGTTGGGATTTAAAAAAAAGTTTTATTTATGCGATAGCCGAGTTACAAACTAAAAAACTAGATCGCGATGCTGGCCAAAAACGATTCGGCATGCTCTGGTAGTATGTAGGTCTTGTTTTAATGTTGCAATCAGGTTAGTGGTATTGATAATATGTGGACAAAATTTGGTTCGTAAATACATTATGTTGCTACGTTCTCGTTTGGGACTCCATTATTGCAACGTTCTGAATATAATTAATTGATCATTTGGTATAATGGAATTATTCAGAAGCTGCCCAGAAGTCAGGAAATTGACGGTAATACATAGAACCCTGGTGCATCTGAAAGCGCGTTAGGCCTTGAAACATCGAACTCTTCGCATCTGAAAACACGTTGAGCCGTAGGTTCTGGATCTTTCTCCGGTCTTGTGAAACAATCGTAATCGTGAACGAACATAAATTGCTCCCGTCTCTTTAAAATCTCTTGCCTACTTAATTAGTCTTACACACAGAGATGCCTGCAGTCGTGCACTGCTGGACATCATCATCATCAGCCCACATCAGTCCACTGCTGAATACAAGCCTCTCCCAATGCTCGCCACTTCAATCGGTCCCGCACTTGCCAGCCGTCCTGCGCAAATCGTCACTCCACCTGGCCTGAGGGCGTCCTACACTACGTTTGCCTAGACGCGGTCTCCACTCTAGAACTTGTTTAATCAGAATAATTGTTATTTGGGGGGATTTGCCACTGTCACCACGCTTCGCAGGCGGGTTGGTGACAGCAGTAGGTTTTATTTGTACCCTTTCCTGATATTTCCTTAGTCATCTTCTATGACACCCACGGTATGAGATGGGATGTTCGTATTCTAAGTCCGGAACCAAACGGACAGTAGAAATACCATTCATTCCAATACCATTCAAACACAACATGAAAGTAGTTTCAAATCCACAGAGAGTACTATGCCTAGGCAGTCTGCCCGAGCACTAGGCTTTACCTGTGCACTAACGACCGCCAAATGAGGTGCATGCAGTTGCATAAAGGAGTCTGCCCACTACACCGTATCATACCATGGCCGTGCTATGAACGTGTCAGACAAAAAAGTATTCTTTGTATTGAAAACTATGAGACGATGCCCATTAGACCGTTCCGTCACCGACCAACACCGTCGCGTGCCATGCACGGACAGTTCAGAATTGTCGGCGAGAATATTTTGCCGGTGGCGGTACGCTCCGCGCACGGCACGCGACGGTGCCAAACCGATGCGTGCCGGCAGCAAAACGGTGATAATACGGGTTATAACCGCGTATAAGGACCGTTATAAACGCGTCTCAAATGCCTTCTCTGAGTTTAGCAAATTTAATTGTACACAAATATTTAGATGCACACATAAGAGCTTATATCATTTCAATTTACCTGGGTTATACCATGTTAGTTCCATACATACGGGTTGCATACGGACACCATACCGGCATCATACGGGCATCATACGGGTTGCATACGGACACCATACCGGCATCATACGGGCATCATACGGGCATCATACGGGCATCATACGGGCATCATACGGGCATCATACGGGCATCATACGGGCATCATACGGGCATTAAACGCCGTCGACTCTTTTCAGTGGGCAAAGCAAGCCGTATCGTATTACCTTCCGTGCTTGACACGTTCATAGCACGGCCATGGTATGATACGGTGTAGTGGGCAGAGACCTTTAGTGATGCATCGCTTGCGTAATCAGTCTTCAGCCGGATGGGAAGTTGTCGATGTTTAGTATACTTACATTTATGTTACTACAACACTCATCATCATCATCTGAGCGTTATTCCCGGTTGCATCCGGACGCCGTGCCTCGGATCCCAGGGTCCGCCTTCCTGCTAAGTTTCCTCCACTTTGGACGGTCGTTGGCATCCCTGATGGTGAGTCCATTGGCACCTATATCTTGAGTGATGACGTCAAGCCAACGCTTCTTAGGTCTACCCCGTCTGCCGGAGCCCGGCGGAGGTTGGATGGCTAAGCATATTTTGTTCCCAACGTAATTCGGATGTTTATGTAAACATGTTTCTACAACACTGTTCTGATCGAATTTTGGCTACAGCAACTTATATCAGATGATGATAGCAAAGTAGAAATCATTATAGATACGGAATCAGCGGCGGTCTGCTACTATTCTTTTGACGATAAGACAACATATTTGAGGAAACAACCATTGAACATGACCCGAGGAAGAGCTATGTTTTTTTGCGAGCAAAGTTGTTTGCTCATCAGACGACGGGCAAGCCTCTCAGCGTTAATTCTCAGTATTAGAACATGCGAGTGTTTTATCATCTATTCACATTATAAGTGTGTATCTGCGTTCGGCTTATCGATAACTTGTGACGTTTGCACAACACTATCGATTAAGCGTTACCGAACGTGATCTTCAGTATGCAAAACTACATCCCAAGTGTAGGCCCCGGCCCAATCAGTCACGTATAAGTACTTATTTGGTTCGCACCGCTCAATTTAGATTCTGGAATTGTAATAAAACAAAGACGATGCAAAGTATCAGGTAATTTGACGTGAAATAAGTGTTAGGCATATACTTAGTGAGGTAATACTACCTAGTACAGAGCTAAAGTAAATTTTTCTTTTTAGTTGCATTCAAAGATAGACTTTCCTTCATTACCTTATCATTCATATCAATATCTTAGGACGCATAGCGGTATTACCTTAACATATATGAATTTAAATTATATGTGCCTTAACTAAACAGTACAGTAAAAAAGAAACTTAGTTTTAATTACACGGGAGCGTGTGCACCTACCAATTCCCAACGAATTAAACAGTTTTGAATGTGCTTTATTTTGTTTTGAATTGGAGTTTAAATGCCGATAAGGATGTCTGTCTGTGTTATATTCCTGTTTAATATTCCATTCAGGAGTTTAATTTACACTGTCTTAACCTTATAACTTCATAATTTATATTCCAGTTTCATAAGAGATGATTCCAGTGTTAACAATTGTTATCTATTCGTTTAAGCGTTAAAAATCAGCAGACACATAGACAGACCATTACTTCTATAGTTACGAAAATAATATTAGTATTGATTCAAACGCCAATAAAAAAACAAGAAAACATAATTAAACAATGGCCTACCTCAGTATTAGGTCATCGTAGTCATACATAAGAATCAATAGGCAACTAATTACATGGTTGGCAGGCGTCCCTCTAATTGTATAATTAGTATAAATAATTCATAATAATTACGAAACCTCCGGGGAAATTATATAATAACACCTTAAGCGTTTTAATTGTTGATTACGTAGCTTTTGTTTCTTCTGTTCATACTTGGAACGTGCTTATATTACTTAAATCATAGTATTTGTGATACTTCTAAGTTCAGTATTCTAGGAAAGTCCTTTAGTCCTTTCACAAAATCTGGTTCTTTCTGTCACTACTTGTTGAACATTTTTCGCCTAATACGTTTGGTACCCCTACTCTTAAAAGTGTTATTTTTCAACCCCATTTCAACTGAATAAAGTTCTAGCTCTATAGTATGCTGTATTTTTAATCACTCGACTAGCTAGTGGAGCGAAGAACTAAGCTTGAGTAGGATCCGGGATAGGCCTTTAGCGTAGGATAGGGATTGCCCTACAATTGCCATGTATACCATACCAGTACCATTGAGTTTTGAGGGCGGCGTGTCCCACATACCCTACGCATAAAGGCCAAAAGTTATTGTCAAGCAGTATTCAGGGCTGATGATGATGAGTATTTTAAGAGAGGTAGGGCATAGCGAATCTTCGCTCGTATTGAGCTGCCCGTCCGGGGAAGGACCTCCACCCTATAGAATACCGCAGCCAAATGACCTCCGGGTCGTGTTTCTGCTGGTGAGTAGGGTCTCCGGAGCTCGTGGGGGGTTAGGGTTGGGCCGGCATGGCAGTGGCAACTGACAGCTACTTGCCAGTTGTCACAGCGACTTGGGCTTCTCTTTGGCTTTCCATCAGGCGTAGGGAAGCCATTATGTCGAGCTACTATAAAAAAAAAAATTCATAAATTCGTATACTTTGTATATGCTATATATTATATTAACTATATGTATAAATGTATTATATTTATGTATGTGTACGTATTTTTAATGTTTAATGTTATTAACCTTGCAGCACACTACCTACATTTTTTTTTTTATTTCTGCTTAGCCCAATGGTTGACTGGTAGAGAATGCCTATGCGGCATTAAGTCCGCCTTTTGTACACTTATAATTGTGCAATAAAGATTAAATAAATAAATAAATACTTATATTAAGTATCAATAAATTAACATGAGCATATTGAGCATACGACCGCAGATACTTATTTCATAAAAAAATATTCACACGTCTCTAAGACCTAGGTCATGAAATCAAATAACTTACAAGAGTACAGTTGGATAGTACCGTTATCACAACACATTTCGACCAAACCGGTCTTTATCTTAAATAACATTAGCAAATCGATTAGTGTCATTGAGCTAATGCAGATTAGGAAAGCAGTTAGGTAACCTTAAAAAGAAACCTATTTTAGACGAGTCTGATTTGGGTGCTATTTTTATCTTACACTCACAGAGACTGATAATCGTCTATACTGATACTCATAGATACATAGATCTTCTGATAAGCCAGCTTTAAGACTTAGTTCTGAATAATGGTGGAAGTAAAATGTGTTCACGGGGTTTATTAAAAAAAAAAGTTATGCTGCTTTCCGCAAGTAAGTTGTCATAATTATGTCTGTATGTAGATGTTTTGGTGTAGAGATAAATCAAAGAAGTTGATAAAATAATGTCGCTTATTTCTCAGAAAATTCTATTAAACTTTCTGCAATAAATAATCTTATCGGTCTGTTTAACTGCATCTAGCTATTACGAAATCACACCTAAAAAAAACAACAAACGATCGCAATTCGAATGACAGTTATGAGTTATATCATAAAAATTGTAAGTTAATGAAACAGTTATGTGGTAATTACTAAGGTAAATGTCTCATAATTGTGGATCTGTCGAATTTTAATGATACGGTTTTTGTTGGGAGTTACCAAGACAGTCACGCAGTTAGTTTTTTTCTACCAAATGTATAACTATCGATTATGGAATGTTCATTATGGATTTAAGAATATTAGACAATGTGCTATACAAAGAACATCAATACTGCCTACATGATTTCAAACTGGGGGTTTATCCTATGCTGTCGATTCATTTATAACTGGGGGCGTAGCTACAACTAACCATAAAACACTGCATCAGTTCTCAACCAAGTTAAATCAGTTCCAATCAAGTTATCAAATCTTTTCTAAGATAAACATATCAGAAATTCGACATAATCATTCCGATCATCAGTATCATTATCATCAGCCTCTTGCAGTCCACCGCTGGACATAGGCCTCAACAACTGTTCGCCACTTTGCTCGATCCTGGGCTTCACGCATCCAGCACTTGCCAGCAATCTTGCGCAAATCGTCGCTCCACCTGGCCCGGGGTCGTCTTATACTAAGTCTATCTATCATCAGTATGCATTGCACAAAATGATAAACAAGCACTAACTAGAATTCCTGTATTCGTAAAAAAATTCGCTGTCTCTTTGTACGGCAAACATTTTTTTCTCCTCCGCAATTTGGGTACTCGCATCGCAACAAACCAGTCTGTTTAAACGGCATCAGGACGACCGCGGTTAACCAAATGTTTAAAACAGTACAAATGTGACATGGAAATGCAATTTGTGAATGCAATCCGGGTTTGCGGCCGCACGTGAGACGGGTCGGCCCGCCTCGTCAGTGCACCGCGCTGGGATTTGTTTAGGCAGATTTAGTTGTTTGAACAATTTGAATTGATAAATTGACAACAGTTTTGATAAAGCCATTGTTAACATTGTTTTAAGAGAGGTAGGGCATAGCGAATCTTCGCTCGAATTGAGCCGCCCGTCCGGGGAAGGACCTCCACCCTATAGAATACCGCAGTCAAATGACCTCTGGGTCGTGTTTCTGCCGGTGAGTAGGGTTTCCGGAGCTTGTGGGGGGTTAGGGTTGGGCCGGCATGGCGGTGGCAACTGACAGGTAACTGACCAGTTACTTGCCCGTTGTCACAGCGACTTGGGCTTCTCTTTCGCTTTCCATCAGGTGTAGGGAAGCCATTATGTCGAGCCACTATAAAAAAAAAAAAAAAAAAAAAAAATAACGTAACACGGATGGAAATTGAGTGTGATCTAATGGTAAGCAATCAGGGCTGATTTATTTATTTATTTTGCGAGTCGCGGCAGACGAGCAAGTGTGATTCCTGATGGTAAGCAGTCGACACCGCCCATGGACACTCTAACCGAGTTTAGGCACAGATTAATAAATAGTTACTGTTTAGGATCGCTGCCTTTTAAATATGAATACGCTCGTTTCTTGAAGGTTCCCAAGTCGTAGCTATTGGGAAAAACTGAAGATTTGTTTTTACCAGGGGCAGGGAGGGTCATAAAATAGCTTAGAGTTTTGATTTCGGTGTGTGTTTATAAGATACCTTTTTTTACTATGTAACGAGTGATATTTCAAAATTGGTTCGAAATAAAGACGAAAGATAGGAGAAAACAAAATATCCATGATTCTAATATTTGTTTTTATTTTGTATGAGTCATCCAAAGCCCTGCGAACCTCCACTGCTGGACCTATGTCTACATGTCTAGGCCTATGCCAATGGGATTTGGTAAACGCTGATGCCCGTTTTTTGATATTCCTTAAGTGTAAGTAGGACCGCATAAATATTCATTTGCATTAAGTTAAAGCGAGTGTTTTACATTAAAAACTATAATTTTAGACACTTTACTTCTGTGCCTTGATATATATTTTAAATCATTACGAATTTGTATGGTTTGATTATGAACACAAAGAAGCAAAGGCGACTTTTTGCGCCAAACCACATCCATCCGTTATCCGGCCTGTTACGGCAGGTAACAGGGAGTTTCGGCAAAGCTGCGGGCTTCGGAAACAGATGTCAGAAGCACCTGTGGTTACCGACTGTCACGATTTTGACACCTTATCGTTAGGAAGAAGTGTATCGTCAATTTTATTTCCCGTGGACAAGTCTTTAATGGACGTGTTATTGTGATGTTGGTAATAGAATTGCCAAATAAATTAATTGGGTCTGTTGTATAATAGTAGCTACGAATCGAAGAAAATAAAACATGACAGGTATTTAATACAAAGGTAGAACAAAATAAGGACTTAATTGTTATTAGATCTTCAAATAGCAGAAAGCGGTAGGGATCGCTTGATCGAAAACTCAGTAACCGTACATTTTAAAGAGCATTATTAAATTGACAAATAAAAAAACCACTAAAGTTGCTCCACCAATTCCCATAAATCTAAACTGCAATGTAAGATTTACGATTTAAATAATTTGAAAAGATATTGTTTATTGCACAAATGCGAGTAAAATGTACAGGAAAACATACACAGATCAGTACAGATCTGTTCAATTGCAGATTGCTAAGCAAAATTTTAAGGTTCCTTATTTAGGCCATTCAACCGAAGTTCAGAATTTGGCGATACAATAGGTAACATAACTTATTTATCATATTAAGCATTTGTAAGTACCTATCACTCCGTAAGATCATTGTTGCGACGATCTACTTGATAACCACCGTGTGTTCGGACAGCTAACTCCACCTTAATTACACTTCAATTTTGAACCTTATCAAAATTAGCAGTAAGGCTTAATATTGTTCCCGCCTGTTATCTTCAGTACACCTGCAGGATCCCCCATCCTCGTCTGCAGATGCGCTTGGCTGAACAGGGAACGCCCGGACGTTCCCACGCACTCGCACGCACAATGCAACGACAGTTTGCAACGTACAATTTTGTACTTTGTGCAGTTAAGGAATGTAGGAAACTACGAGTATTAGGCCCGTATTCACAAACGATACTTATCTAAGGAGACCAGCAACGCTAAGTTAAGGGAGGCATTTATCAGTGCGTTGAACATGGCGAGCCTTTCAATTCATAAACAATACTTAAGCGGCACTTGAATAAGCAAACGCACAGCGTAAAATAGAGCCCCGTGATTGGTTCATTTGTTGTTGCACACTTCACTTCCTTGACTGACATTTGACATTTCATTTTTTATAACCTCAATCGGGCTCAACAAAATAGTGTCGGAAAAGTGAGAATTGGTTTTAGTT
Organism: Conogethes punctiferalis; assembly: GCA_031163375.1. NCBI lineage: Eukaryota > Metazoa > Arthropoda > Insecta > Lepidoptera > Crambidae > Conogethes > Conogethes punctiferalis. The sequence continues at coordinate 9,198,141 of CM062090.1, read as the reverse complement.
TGTGTTTTGTGATGATTTTGCAGTAATTGTTGCGTCGATTTGTGGTCATAATGAAAAAGGATATAATTACGCCAAACTCAACTATCAGGTTAGATGAATTCACTAATTAACATTCATTATGAAAACATTGTGTAGTAAATAGTTTTAAAAATGCGTATACTTATATTACAGTTCCATGAAGCTGCCATGAGTTAAAGAAGAAGGCTTGGAAGGATCTCGCAGTGGCCTACAACTCGCAATCATGTGTCACAATGGCCCGCTTATCAGTTAAAAAGATGCTGGGAGAATATTAAAACCCTGAGGAAAAAAGAGCTTTCCCAAGAATCCCTCAGCATGAAACGTACTGGTTGAGGACCCCCAGAAGGCTTCACGGTGGATAATGTTGTATACATACAATTTGTCCATTCATAAATGTAATTGTAATTGACTCCAATTGGTACTAGAGAAAGAGTATGCCCAAAGTTTTATTTTTTACATTTTACACTTTAAATTTACTAAAATAAAAACAAATAGGAGATAATGTTTCTAATTAATATATAAAATATAAACTTATGTTTTATTTTGTAGATGATATGAAAGAAAATCAATGAGAATGAGGTCCATTTACAACTAATATTTAAGAAACATTTCAAACCATTATGGGTATATTCTCCAGATGTTTCCCCTAAGTCGCGACCAACTGGACAGGCCTATGTCCAGCAGTGGACTGCTATAGGCTGAAGATGATGATTTCAAATCATACACTAGTAAGTAATATTTAAAATCTTACATTTAATTTGTCTTTAATATGTATTGAAATATTATTGTACATGTATGTATAATGGTGTTATGTATAATTTATTTAAGTGAATATTTATTGTATTATATATGTTTATAGTAGAATTATGATATTAGGTACTTGGTATATTTATGTATTTGTCTAGATGAGATCGCTATAAGGATAAGACCACCTAAAGTGTACTTTGGTTTGTCCGTAATGTATTTTCAAGTAATGTCTGTGTTTTAGTGCAATAAAGAGTTTCTATCTATCTATCTATCTTGTTCATACTGTGGCTGTGTGTACCTTCTACAAAATACATTATTGAGAGATTTTTAAGATTATAAATATTTGCTTTCAGGTAGTTTTGAGTGAAAATAAAATGCAACACAACAAATATGAAACATGACCAGGAGGTGCACCAGTTGAGAATGCAAAGAGAGAAGGTTTTGATTGCAAGACAATATAATTTATTAGAATATGAAGATATGATACATAATTTACAATTTGAAAAAGTGTTCTTGAAATTGAATTGTTAAAGATAGGTACAAACTGGAAAATAAAAACATTTACCTAATAATTTATGTTTTATTGAATACTAGCTGTGCCCGCGGCTTCGCCCGCGTTGCCCCTCATTTAGGGAAGTAGGGGGTTAGAAAGGGGCAAAAAGTAGCCTATGTTACTCTCCATTCCTTCAACTATCTCCACTTAAAAAAATCACGTCAATTCGTCGCTCCGCTCCGTTTTGCCGTGAAAGAAAGACAAACATACCGACAGGCAGACACACTTTCCCATTTATAATATTAGTATGGATATTTGAAACTAACTGAAAATATATTTCATGTACAGAATTACATTTAATTAATTAATTCTCTACAGATTTATTGTAAGTTTACATAAACTCAAACCTACTTGCAATAATACCTAATCAAAAGGATCTTTAAAATCCCGTATCACTTTTCTTATGTTTATTCTGCTTGCTCATTGATATAATTATCAAACTCTTCTTCATAATATTATCCATCGTTAGAACAAAAACAACCTCAATTTAGCAAAACCAAAACTTTTACGTACAGAAACTGACCCTATGCGTTGCGTAAAATAGGTCGCTAGCTATTTTACCAATGCGTTCATTTTAAGAGACGCACAGGGCCGACCGCCCCTCAAGTGTCGTTTATGAATAGGTTTTAGGGTACCTGTGCGTCCGCGCGCACTGTGAGACCTCACAGTATCGTTTGTGAATACGGGTGTTAGCTGTAAAGCATAAATTTGATGATTTTGGCTTCAATACACAAGTACAATATCAGACAATTATTTATTTTTGGTTTCGATAAATTCAAATCTAAGTCCTATCTTAAAAGACCTGAAGGATCGTCGTTCTATCTTATTATGACCGAAGAAACAGATTGCCTGCCTTTGTTGCTGCACCCACTCGTAATTTACTACTACTGCTTATCTTAGTATAGTACCTACGCAACTCTTCTCAAATATTGGCATCTGTGTCAGAAAGAGATTTCTGAAGGCGGTATTTTTTCAAGCTGTTTTATGATTACACCTATCCTTTTAATATGATTCCCGATAATTCCGATGATATTTTCATAAATATACTTTGATATTACTTTATTTTGTAATATATGATAAAAATTAAAAGAAGTAATAGGTATATTTTTTCGTGGTGTCCATCAGAAAATCTACATATTTTTTTATTTATTTATTTTATTTATTTAAACTTTATTGCACAAAATGGTACAAAAGGCGAACTTAATGCTAGGAGCATATTAATATAGGAGCATGCTATTTTGTGAAACGTTCCATTGGAGAACAATGTAAAATGTTTATAATTAGCTCTTTTTTTAACAATGTACTTATAGTTTACTATCGCAGTGTCTGCGAGTAGTCTAATGACCGTATCAATATAAACAAAGGAATCAATTTACCTAATTTTAAATAAACCGAGCCGATATTATCTACTACGGAATTTACATTTAAAGATACACCTACGTTGATCTTTAGTGAACTAAGTTGGTAGGCTGTTCAAATGATGGGATAGTTGATTGAAAACGTACTGCCTACTAACTTGTTGATAATAGAATTACGTGTAACGAACAATTGTTAGTTACGTAAACGAAACGGTAAAAAAGCAGCAACAGAGTTGGTTATTATTGGTACGTACGTGATGCAATCAATTAACAGTTTATGTAAATACAATCCTGCCTACTTCAACAGATGATACATCGTTATAAACTTTGACATGCAACCGAGATGTTTAAAACAAGCAACTCATGTTTTTATAGAATTACACTTTCTGTCTATTGTATGTTAAACACTCGCATTGTTATTGGCTTATTTGCTATATTATTACCTGCCTTTAGATATTTTTCAACCTTTTGTTATTCTCCATTCTGACCTTGCATGTCTAAATTATTGGATTTTGCTGGCAGAGTCACAATATGGACGGTTTTGGGTCCATATTACGAAAAATGCTTAGAAGAATAATATCTTTTAAGTTTCATGTCTTTGAATAAAGACGTTTGTCTTGAAACTTGATTTCGAATATTGATTTCATTATACACTTTTTTCTTGGTTTATTGATAGAATTTATTATTAAATACATATCAAGAGACCGTTTTAGGTGAAATCTAAAAGTGCCACGTAGTAGACTTCATTTATAAAACCGAGACAAAAGTTTGCTATTCAGAAAAATCCGATAAACGGCCAATGTTTAATACATACTCTTGATTTCATTGCCATCCAGTAAGCTTCTTTTCCAATCACTATTGTCTAGACTCTCTATAGATATCACTAAGATTTTCCTAATAAAGTGCACAAGTTTCTTTACAATAGAAAATTGCACTAGAAAACGCTTGGAAACTTTTTGTTGTCTTCTCCGGCCACATTCACCTGTCTTGTCTTTGTTGCTACCGTATTCGAAGGCTCCTAAAGCTATTTGTCCTTATCTATCGTATGCCGATGTAGATAAGAAGAAAGGGACGGAGTTCTCAAACATTCTCGGTAGCAGCATGTGGCACGCGCCGCTCCATTCGGTTTTCGAACGCAATCCGGTGCGGACGCTCTGTCGATTCGAATTTCGGTTTCTCGTGCTTCGATCGTAATTTTGACAGTTGCATTTTTAAAGTTTGCGACTAAAATAAACAGCTTACACGTGCTTTCATCAATGTGAACTTAATAAGGACAGTGCGTTTTGGTGCGAAAACATTTTCGAACTATTCAAAGTTTTGTGAATGAAGTTTACTTTGCCGGTGACGATTTCGTGAACAAGCGAAAGAAGTGTAACCTACATCCTGGGCGCGAAACGCTTCAAGTGAAAGTTTAAATACACAGTTTTTGTTTCGGACTTAGACAGCACAGAAAATTTATATCTACTTATTCTCGTTGCGAGAATAATTGAAAAAGTTCCGGGCTTCATGGGAAGGAACGCATCTGTGTGACCCGAAAACTGTAATAGAAATAAACGATTTACCGCGAGATTTATCTCGTCTTTGAAGTCGGGTACCGTAGAATGATTAATCACGTGTGTCTGAGGATGCGTTTCGGGGAGAGTTGAAGAGGTCTCGAGTATTTTTCTGGGACTTTTTCCGGGCTTTATGAGGGAGAGAAGGTCTTTGCCGATAAGCAGCGAAGTGGCGTTGAAGAGTGAAAAGGATGGAACTGGGAAATTGGTGGTGAACTCTGTTATATGTGGTGTGGTGGATGAACTGTCTAACGGGAGGACTGGGCGGCGGGGCTCGTGGGTTCGACACGCAGTCATGGGTGTCCTCCGATGGAAGGATTTGACAGGCGTGAGGACGAGTACGCCTACTGATCAGAAAGAGGTGGGTAAATCATTATTAAACTTCGTAAATACTGTGTTTACGTATTTACTACAATTGGTTCCAATACATTGTATCATATCAGAAAAAAAAAACATATCACGGAAGTAGGTACCGAGATTATGTTTATGTCAACATAGTGTTTATGATTTTAGGTAACAGTAAAATATGGAATGTTTAGTACACAAAATCGCTCATCGCATTAGCCTTCTCGGGAATTGTCCTGTGCTAGAACATTAACTACTAATTACTATATTTGGTTGTTAAGATAAATAAATCATTTACCGTTATTTCTGTTGCAAGAGGTTTGTATGAAAATGTTTAGCTAAAAGACCAGACTCTTATTAAAATACTGGTTACGTTAATTACAGATTACATCCACAATGGTGATTTGCTTGACTTAAGTTATCATGTGACAAGGAAAACACTACTGTATGACGAATTAGTCACTTAGGACAAGATTGTCAGTATTCATGACGTCTCGTCTGCATGTTCGTCGATTTGACGATTACCGTTTAGGATATGATTTATACATACGTCATTAGCTCTGTGACTGATTGTGGCTATCTTTCGAAAGGAAATAGCTAAACCGTCATACATTTTAGATAATACATACAAAGTAGGTACATAGAAATTTATCTCTTTCCTTTGTTTTTATTTGATACGTGGTTCTTAGGGTTCCGTAGCCAAAATGGCAAAAACGGGACCCTTATAGATTCGTCATGTCTGTCTGTCTGTCCGTCCGTATGTCACAGCCAGTTTATTCCGAAACTATAAGAGCTGCATTATTGAAATTTGGTACGTAGATGTATTCTGTGAACCGCATTAAGATTTTAAAATAAAATCAGAAAAAAATCCAAAATTTTTGGGGTTCCCCATACATAGAACTGAAACTGAAAAATTTTTTTTTCAACGAACCTATACGGGTATCTATGAATAGGTATTTGAAAATGATGTTGAGGTTACTAACATCATTTTTATCTAAACTGAATAGCTTGCGCGAGAGACTCTTCCAAAGTGGTAAAATGTGTGTCCCCCCCCCCGTAACTTCTAAAATATGAGCATGATAAAACTGAAAAAAATATGTGATATGTATGAATGAAATCTAGACAGTAGTTTTTTTTTAAACGTCATAAATCAAATTACCTAATTTTTTAATTTAATTAACTCCAATATAATAAAACGTAAAGAAAAACACTTATTTAGCTGTATGTATAGTGGCACGGAACCCTACGTGCGAGAGTCCGACTCGCACTTGGCCGGTTTTGAAGTAGCGTGCCTACCAATTTAGGAAAGTTATAAATGTTTACGTCATCTTTCAAATCGCAATTGATTCACGCCTTGATATTTTTGTCCACATTTTCAAAATGATTCAACAGCAATTTGCATTATCTACGTACCTACATAACTATGTAGTGTCAACGCGTATGCGTTCGTTGGGTTAACCTCAACCAATTTATGAACAGTCTAATTTATTTTAAAATAAATAGCAAATTTATTATTCTCATACTATCTGTGAATAGGTAGGCATAGAAATTTCAAGCGTTTAAAATTATGATATTACCATTTGCCAAGACTTTAAATTGTTTCTTAGGAAATTTCCTTGTTGATGTTTATATCTGGTCAACTAATTTATTTATTTACTACACATAGTGCCAAGTTTAAAAAGATAATAGCTCATTCAACGGCTAGAAAATAACATTCATTTTATAAGCCAAGGTACAAATATCTACTAGGTATACCTAGTTAGTAGTTCACTTCATAAATTGTATTGTGTATTATTTGAACTTAATGTAAATTGACTAAAAATCATGATCTTGTATATCAAAGTCATTACTAATTATTTATATCGTCATTATGTATTATGTCATGCATTACGTGACATGTCTGTTATCATATCAACAATGTAAATAAATAAGGCTGTATAGTATACTACGCATCCAGTTATGTTATTTTAGTTTGAATCTGATCGGAGAGCAATTTTTTTAAAATGAGTATTTATTGTAAGTATGTAAAATCTTTAGTTGCTTCTGCTATTCGGCCTTCATGTCGCTTACTCATATCTATTTATTGCTTACCAGTCAATCGTTAAAGGAAACTTTGTTAAATGCCTTTGTTACTTAACATACAACCTATGACATTTTGTTACTATTCCGAGAAAATAGAGAATCCTGAAAGTGTTAACTGTCAACCTATGGCATTTGTCTTACTAATGCTATGTACGATAGCTATCTTACCAATCATCTTAAAAAATGTAATGGCAAGAGTAAATATAATATTCTATTTTGTAAAGAAAAACCTTTTACAACTTTTAGGAAAAACTTTCTTGTTAATGTTACTTCGTGAAACATACAAAATTTGCTGTTTTGTTTCATGATCATGAATAAGGGATTCCGTCAGACGCAAACTACATTTTAAAAGTACTATAAAAGGAACCAGACACTCTCCAGACACTATAAAAGACACTTTAAGATCTTATTAGTGGCTTATTAGACCCTATCTCATAAACCGTCTATGATGCGAAGATTAAGATTTCGAGATCATGGGCTAAGTATCTCCAAAGTTTCGAGTCGAAATAATATAGTCAAATACCTATAACAAAATTGCAAATGGAATCACGATTGATCCGTCAGGCATTTTTCTACAAGCACTTCGACGGAATGCCTGATTAGAAAAATAAGTTTATTTCGAAATCTATTTCTCTTACCTATTCTTGTTGCAGAAAACTAATAAAACTTAATTTTAATTATAATTTATTTCGTTCTCCGTGCACATATTTTGACCCACTCAATTCTAAAAACTTTGTTTTTATTCCAATGTTCCGCGTCACATTATAGTTTAACTCGTAGATTCTGCCAATGTCAAGTGTTTTGAGAGACGTTTCAAAAACAGAATTTGGCCGTTGACCAACCATTAAGCCGCTAACAAAATATAACCTTGAAAGTCATATTTGCATCGGAACTGTCAATCACTGTCACAATTGACAGGATGTTCTTAACTTGACGTCCTTAAGTCGGTAAGTTCTATCTTTGCTATCAAGGGATGTGTAAGAATCCTTCATCTAAGTTTTAAACTCGTAGGTAACGCAATTATTAGTAGAGTATACTTAAATAACATATAATGTCATCCTGGGCCACACAGCGCCGTTAGCTAGTCTCAAACAAAGCCGAAGTTTACAGTATGGATCATCATCATCAGCCTATTACAGTCCACTGCTGGACATAGGCCTCTCCAGTTGTTTGCCACTTAGAGCAAACATCTGGAGGATATACAATTGAAGGCGTAGCTAAATACTAAAGACCGGTGACGGGCAGCAGCGTCACCGGAGCAAGAAGCTACGCCCTGCGATCGCCAACCCGCCTGCCCAGCGTGGCGATTATGGGTATATCCTCCAGACAGTATGGATACTAGACCATTAATAAACTTAGTTAGATAATTTTTTTTTAAATTAATAGCATATAACCAGACCAATGCAAACAGACATCTTCACGCACACAAATGTGTGTAAGTATGTTTTCTTAACCGCTAATTCGTGTTGTGAATCACAAATTATGTAAACCGTTGTTATGACGAATAGTCTGGTAGAAAAGAAATCTTCTCGTTTGTCACGGTCATGTATCGTCGTTGCCAAATTACGGATACTTAGTGACGATGCGTGTGTATGTCTCATTACTATCCGGTTTTTGAACGTTTTAAGGTTATGAGTTTAATGATATGTGGTCACTGGGCGAACCGATAACAGTTGGGGTAAACGAGTTCTGGAGTGGAGGCCGCGTCTCGGCAAACGTAGTGTAGGACGCCAGGTCAGGTGGAGTGACGATTTGCGCAGGGCGGCTGGCAACTGCAAGTGCTGGATGCGAGAAGCAATTGGAGAGGCCTATGTCCAGCAGTGAACTGCGATAGACAATATTGGATCAAGCCATTAGGTACTTTATAGTATTACTTCGTCTATACTCGTATTGTGATGCTTCTATTTTCTTTATTAATTAGATAACAATGAATACAACCTATTTTAATTATGGAACACATCATTCATAATAAACAATTGAATGTCTTCTTAAAGAAATTCTTAAAAAATATAGCCAACATCCGATTAGTGAATCTCCGATTTTTAGGTATTATTATTTATTACATCGTCACAAATACGTACGAATACGAATATTAATAAGACCTAAATAACAATAACAATATTATCGTATTACCTGCTAATTATCCCTGAAAATTGTGCAAAACAATGATTAATTATTACAATTTGAAATGCTTATTATAGCTAATAAATACAAAATATTATATTAATTGTAACTAATAACGTACTCCGCATGGTTATCGGCACGACTGTGTCAATACAATATAGTAATTAGAGCTTCAAAATAATGTCAAATATGATAATAATATTATAATTACTATTGGACATGCATGCGTATGTGCGTTTGTTCACGTTAATTTTAGACTTCTGAGAATAGAACGGAATGGAATACCTACCTTTAGGTATGTGTACTTTTGATAATAGAGTCTTGTTGCTTAAAGCAAAAATTTTATATAATTTTCTTAAAGGTTAAAATTGTTGTCTTATCAATATCAATTTAAATGACTTGCTGTTTTTAATAGCTGCATAATGAATTTTGAACAGTAGGTAAACATTTATTTTTGCATGCAAAATAATATCATGCTAAAGTACATAATTAATTGAAATAATAAAATCGGAGACTGTCTTGAAATTAAAAATGTATTCTTAGAATCTATATCCTAGTATTTTGTATTAGAATAAACAATTTCACTAGAACGAAGTATGTGATTATTTTTCCAAATACTAAACTGGCAACAAGTTCTTTAATTAGATTACGCTATATAATTATAAACTGTTATCCATTGTCTCAGCCCTCCAACTAACTTTGTTTTTTATAGATGGCAATTTATTACATTAAATACACTTCTTTCTTCATAATTAAACGGCTATAGCCAAAGTTGGCGTCCTAATGAAAAATTACAGCCCTCTTTGGGCTTTATAAGCGAACTTGTGATAAAATTTATCGGAAGGATATTACTTCAGCTTTCTGGAACCATCGTTTACTTAATGAGAACATTTCGCGCCTTTAACATAACAATAGAAAGACAAAAACGATCGTTCGATCGGATCGTGTGTTTTTGTAATAAACATTACACTCATTTCTTCGTGTAAAAACGCACAACGATCTTTTGCGAATCCGTCAACGTCGATCTTCATGAAATTAGTTCGCATTTACGAACACGAAAACTTCATTATAGTAGGGCAGTCAGTTATAGTATCTGTCTATCTGAAGGTTGTCTGGAAGAGATCATCGCTCACAGCGATACGACCGCCTACATTGTACTACAAATATGTCTATAACACTTTGTTTCCTGTAAATGTTTAATTTTTTATGCAATAAAGAATATCTCTGTCATGTTACCAGTCAAGTGTCCTATCATCATCATCAAAATGAACCTTTATTTAATCAAACATCTATATCTATTTACATTAGAAATAAATTCTCAATAACTCAACGACGTAATATTTTATCTAATACAATATAAATAAAGCCAATTCTTACACTTTATCAGATCTATTGAAATTTCATAGCTTCGTTATCGAATCAACTGAGAAATCGATTAACTACGTACGATAAAAGAGAAACGAGACAATTGATTCAATAAACATTAACAGATAAAACCATATCAATCATATAATGCTTTGGTAGTTTTTGTTTTGATAAGAAGTAGTAAAATATATATTTTTTAAAATTCCTTATCTATTTTTTGACACTTTCCATTTAGATTATTGATAGGACGCTATTATCTAAGAGTTTCCACTCGATCTTAACTGTTTTAGAATTGGAACGGTAATTTTAAAACAAAAACAATATCGGTTTGACAACATATAAATTATTTGTCATAAATAAAAATCTCGATATAAAATTTTGCTAAATGTACTTATTTTGGCTCACATTTATTTTATGTAATGTAACAACGTTTTAAGTTTGACATGAATTTATGTTACGAAATCTGTATTACCTGCCTACTTGTCAGTTATCGGTGTACCTATAAAGGTTACTAGTGCAAAACATAAAACGGTATTTATTTGAAAATTGATTTGGTAAATTAAATTGGACTCGAATGTAATTCGGTACATTCATAAAATTTAAGCGGAATAATGTATATTCGATATAGGTATTTAAATGCAAATAATACACATTATTCTCGTAAACAAATGTGTTATTGCTACAGTATTGTCTGATTTTGTCAATCGTTACAAGTTCAGTGGTAGTAAACGCTGCCCCACTCGTTTGTATTTCAAATTTTACAAAAAAAAGTATCTCTCTATGTAATGTTAGTTTATTTATTGTCTAGTAACTATAGTGCAACCGTCGGCTTAGTTCGAAACTAGAACAGAAACAAAAGCAACTTTGTTTATACTATGTAGTGAATTGTAGTGATAAAAAAAATCAAGAACAGCACGGTCTTCATCAAATTCAATCAGCGTCCATTGAATAATCAGTTACATTTGGCAAAGTTGCAGAACGTGGTTGCCAAAATTCCCGACACGTTTGTAACAAGCCACAGATTTTCTTAACATCACACCGCTAATACTGCATTATGACAACTGCAGTGTCGTAACCGGGTCAATCGCGCACTTCAATTTCGCCAACGAAGTGTAATAGAACACTGTAAAGGAACCCAGTGAGGTAACTGTCATATCGCGTGACGTTTAGTGGCCGGCAACGTGCGTAAAATCGACCTTTAACAATGCAATGTCAGCTGTTTTGTTATTGTAAAGTGGTTAACTTTAAAGTGATTCCGTGTGATGACGGAAAAAAAGTACAAATCCCCTCCTCATATCTTTCCGTGTAAGAGTCTTTAAGTCGACTAGGGGATTTCTTAAGATTTCAACTTCAACCAGTGGTAAACCCCAGTTTAACCAACTGGCTGGCAACACCAGACACTCGACGAAACACCGTGATGGCGGCGGCTACTGACAAATGATAAATTTGGTTACTTATCCAGTGCGACTTGGGCTGAACATTTGAGTACTAGGGCATATAGTGATGCACCACTACTATGTATACATAAAAAACTCTACTAAATAGACTGGTACAGACTAGGGATACACGTTGTTGCCAAGTCTGGTTCTTTTTTCTTATGGAGAGAGAAAAAGACATGACAGGCAAAGTGCATGCCCTTTATAGAGCTCATGGGCCGCGGTAACTGCTTACCGTCAAGAGGGCTGGCAGCCATTTTGTCAACCCTAGTATTATAAAAAAAAATTCTGTTTGCTTTTTCAAACCTGTACGATTAAAGTTGAAGTTGTCATGCTGACATTTATTCATATATCGCTAAATAGTGTATGGGCCGCGTAAGTTGGCACATTGACAACTATTTCACGCCACACGTCCCTCGTTGTCACTCCGGTCGCTGACACCGGCTCCTGCTCGTTTTGAGTTGTTTAATGAGGAAGAGCTTTTATGATAATATGAAGTTATGTAGCTTGTGTGTTGTCAGTGTGGTTTCCAGATATAGGACCGCCGCATATCAAGTGGGTGTCGTAGAAGACAACTAAGGGAATATCAGGAAACGTGCAGCAGCGTTAACCTGTGTACAAATAAAACCTTCTGCGATCACCAACCCGCCTGACAAGCGTGGTGATTAAAGCAAATCCCCTTAAATGAAAATTGTTATATCCAGCAGTGGACATTGGCAAGCCGATGATGAAAGCCGAGGATGTGTGTAATAGAGGTATGTTTCATACACAATGACATGCCACCATTATCACCATCTTTACCGCAAATTAAATTCCTATAGTGGAACATAAATATAACACCATTCCTCGAAAAATGTCTGACAATTGCGATATTGTAGGCAACTAAAGAACTTTGCTAACACTTTCTGTTAAAACGCCCACAGGCATGATAACAATATAACTTCTATTTCAAGACGTAACGCTTTGTGTTGCGAAACATGCTAACTAAATAAATACCTTAGAAGAACAAGAAAACCTAATAATAATATTATTTCCAATTCTTAGTTTATTAATAAAATCTAGCGGTAGACCTCTTATTTACTTCAATCTCACATTACGACTACAGGTTATTACATTACAATATACATAAATATGTATATATTAGAGATGCGCCGAATAGTGGTTTCACCGAATAACCGAATACCGAATACTATTCGGTTCAATCTTTACCGAACCGGATATTCGGCCGAATTATTCGGTTCACCATTTTACTGCTTTGCCACGTAAACAGGTTCAAACATGCACGCCGTCTGTCGTTGGTGGCAAGTTGCGACCGAGCCGTTTAATTGCTTTCATTTCATAATCGCAGTGCTCACTATGGACATGATAAGCCTCACCAGGTGTTCGCCACTTTGGGTAAACATCTGGAGGTTGCACCCATAATCACCAAGCTGGGCAGGCGGGTTGACTATCGCAGGGCGTAGCTTCTCGCTCCGGTGACGCTGCTGCCCACCGTCGGTCTGTGGTATTTAGCTACGCGTTCAATCTCGATGGTTATATCGCCACCAGTCGGTTGCCAGAGCCTCATTCGTTATTCAGCAGGATGCACCACGGGCAGGTAAGGACGGCTTGCAGCGAGAGGATAATAAAGATTCGAAGGGGCGGACAACTGACTGGTGGTGGGGGAACTTTAATTTATTAGCTTTTTAACACGTTCTTCGCAAGTTTTATTAACTTTCTAGCTGTGCCGGCGGCGCGGCGTCCCACGCGTGGATATAACGGGTTTCAAAAATAACGGACTTCCATAAAACTTCCACAAATTTTAAGTTAGACCTCTAGAAATACATTCGGTTTGAGTATTTCTATATTCTTGGCTACATGACATGGAATAAAACTGAAGACAAGCTTTTTTCTTATGTGAGATTGTTTTTAATCTATACCTACTCATAATAAATCTGTAGAGAGGTCAATTCTGTACATAAAATATATATTTACAAAATAACTATCAGGGGGTGATTAGTGATGATTGGTGAAAACCACATTTAATTCTATGCAGTAGTTTCCACGTGATGCGCGATCAAACATGCAGATACAAATTTCTCCCGTTTTCCCAACACTTCACGTCACTGTACTGATTGTAGCGTAATGAATAGTATACTATAACCTGTCCAGGAGTATGAAGAATAATCGTACCAAGTTTCGTTAAAATCCGTCCAGTAGTTTTTTTTTTCTATAACGAAGATACACCAGGCAGACAAAAATTTTACTGATTGCGTTTATGGCATCAGTATCGATCACTTATCACCCCCTGATAGTTATTTTGAAAATATATTTCATGTACAGAATTGACCTCTCTACAGATTTATTATAAGTAGGTATAGATTGAAAACAATCTTCCATAAGAAAAAAGCTTGTCTTCAGTTTTACTCCATGTCATGTAGCCAAGAATATAGAAATACTCAAACCGAATATATTCGGCACTAAAACCGAATAATTCGGCCGAATACAAATAGTGGAAAAGATGCCGAATACGCCGAATACCGAATACCAACCGAATATTCGGCGCATCTCTAGTATATATATATGATAGTTTTTAAATCTTAAATAAAAGATATTTTTTCAATGTGATTTTATTCTACTCGAATTTCCACTGGTGATGATGAATATTTATCGCGTGCGAAGAAAGACAGAGAAAACATATTTTTATTTTAACCATGAAACTTTCTTGGCGCTAACGATAAACTTACGTGAACATAATGAATTAACTCTGCACAAATGTCTAATATTGCTTTTTGCTATCGCAAACATAAAATATGTAGACACAAATTAGAACGCATTACCTAAGTACTGTCGAAGTGATTAAATACTTCCTAACTATTTCTAATTATAATGACGGATGTACATTTGTTTCAAATTACTATGTTATGCCAACAAAAAACTATTGCAACTGCAAAATTAAAACGCTTCGTATACTCAAAGTGAACGTATGTAATACACACATATTATTATACATTATATATGGTTTATGAAATGTGCAAAGCGTGGCGATTATGGGCAAAGCGTCCAGACTTCTGCCTAAAGTAGAGAACGACTGGAGAGGCCTGTGTCCAGCTGTGGACTGCGATAGGCTGATGATGATGATTACGAAATGTAATCTCTAATCGATGCTCGTAGAAGTTTGAAATATGGTTACAAAACTATCATCAGTTAAAACTTTGTAACAATTGACCCCGCATTTTAGAATGTCTGTCTGTTCAAGAAGACATGTATTACACCTTCATTTGTTATAATTGCCCTGCTGTGTATTAACCCACCATTAGTTCACGGCCAAAGTTACCTATAATTTCCCCCACACGTGGTAACTCCCCCAAGTTTATCACGGCAAAAAGGTTAACGGCACCAGAGAAGAAAAACGAAGCGATATCGTTGACAGACTAATGATATATCATCGTTAGTTGACGAGGCAGTTCTCAGATACGCTTTTCACCGTTTCATGACGACCACTGTTCAACCGAATTGGAAATCGCTTAACACAAAGAGGTGTGGGATTACGAGAAACTAACACGATAATAGTTTGTAGATCGGTGAACTGGTTTCGTAATAAATCTGGTGTAGAAAACTAGACGGATTTATGTCAATAACGATTTTTGTGAACATGACATGCAATATAGAATACTTTATGAGAAATCCTATCAATAACTTGTCATTTCAATGGAAACATGACGAATTCTCTTTATTATTGTCCATTTTAGCCTATATCTTTCTCGTGAGTAAGGTTGATTCATATAATTAGGCTAAAAAAGAAAGATGGTTAATTATTTCAGGTGTTCGTTATAAGCTCCGAAGGTTCGATTCTCTGTTCAATGTAGGGAACTTTTCTAAATTGGCTCACACCCGTATTCACAAACGATACTGTGAGGTCTCACAGTGCGCGTGGACGCACAGGTACCCTAAAACCTATTCATAAACGACACTTGAGGGGCGGTCGGCCCTGTGCGTCTCTTAAAATGAACGCATTGGTAAAATAGCTAGCGACCTATTTTACGCAACGCATAGGGTCAGTTTCTGTACGTAAAAGTTTTGGTTTTGCTAAATTGAGGTTGTTATTGTTCTAACGATGGATAATATTATGAAGAAGAGTTTGATAATTATATCAATGAGCAAGCAGAATAAACATAAGAAAAGTGATACGGGATTTTAAAGATCCTTTTGATTAGGTATTATTGCAAGTAGGTTTGAGTTTATGTAAACTTACAATAAATCTGTAGAGAATTAATTAATTAAATGTAATTCTGTACATGAAATATATTTTCAGTTATTTCAAATATCCATACTAATATTATAAATGGGAAAGTGTGTCTGTCTGTCGGTATGTTTGTCTTTCTTTCACGGCAAAACGGAGCGGAGCGACGAATTGACGTGATTTTTTTAAGTGGAGATAGTTGAAGGAATGGAGAGTAACATAGGCTACTTTTTGCCCCTTTCTAACCCCCTACTTCCCTAAATGAGGGGCAACGCGGGCGAAGCCGCGGGCACAGCTAGTATTCAATAAAACATAAATTATTAGGTAAATGTTTTTATTTTCCAGTTTGTACCTATCTTTAACAATTCAATTTCAAGAACACTTTTTCAAATTGTAAATTATGTATCATATCTTCATATTCTAATAAATTATATTGTCTTGCAATCAAAGCCTTCTCTCTTTGCATTCTCAACTGGTGCACCTCCTGGTCATGTTTCATATTTGTTGTGTTGCATTTTATTCTCACTCAAAACTACCTGAAAGCAAATATTTATAATCTTAAAAATCTCTCAATAATGTATTTTGTAGAAGGTACACACAGCCACAGTATGAACAAGATAGATAGATAGATAGAAACTCTTTATTGCACTAAAACACACATTACATGAAAATACATTACGGACAAACCAAAGTACACTTTAGGTGGTCTTATCCTTATAGCGATCTCATCTAGACAAATACATAAATATACCAAGTACCTAATATTATAATTCTACTATAAACATATATAATACAATAAATATTCACTTAAATAAATTATACATAACACCATTATACATACATGTACAATAATATTTCAATACATATTAAAGACAAGTTAAATTAAATGTAAGATTTTAAATATTACTTACTAGTGTATGATTTGAAATCATCATCTTCAGCCTATAGCAGTCCACTGCTGGACATAGGCCTGTCCAGTTGGTCGCGACTTAGGGGAAACATCTGGAGAATATACCCATAATGGTTTGAAATGTTTCTTAAATATTAGTTGTAAATGGACCTCATTCTCATTGATTTCTTTCATATCATCTACAAAATAAAACATAAGTATATATTTTATAT
Organism: Conogethes punctiferalis; assembly: GCA_031163375.1. NCBI lineage: Eukaryota > Metazoa > Arthropoda > Insecta > Lepidoptera > Crambidae > Conogethes > Conogethes punctiferalis. Next base: position 9,181,216 of record CM062090.1, on the reverse strand, counting down.
ATTAATTAGAAACATTATCTCCTATTTGTTTTTATTTTAGTAAATTTAAAGTGTAAAATGTAAAAAATAAAACTTTGGGCATACTCTTTCTCTAGTACCAATTGGAGTCAATTACAATTACATTTATGAATGGACAAATTGTATGTATACAACATTATCCACCGTGAAGCCTTCTGGGGGTCCTCAACCAGTACGTTTCATGCTGAGGGATTCTTGGGAAAGCTCTTTTTTCCTCAGGGTTTTAATATTCTCCCAGCATCTTTTTAACTGATAAGCGGGCCATTGTGACACATGATTGCGAGTTGTAGGCCACTGCGAGATCCTTCCAAGCCTTCTTCTTTAACTCATGGCAGCTTCATGGAACTGTAATATAAGTATACGCATTTTTAAAACTATTTACTACACAATGTTTTCATAATGAATGTTAATTAGTGAATTCATCTAACCTGATAGTTGAGTTTGGCGTAATTAAGTATATCCTTATTCATTATGACCACAAATCGACGCAACAATTACTGCAAAATCACCACAAAACACAAACTAAAACCAATTCTCACTTTTCCGACACTATTTTGTTGAGCCCGATTGAGGTTATAAAAAATGAAATGTCAAATGTCAGTCAAGGAAGTGAAGTGTGCAACAACAAATGAACCAATCACGGGGCTCTATTTTACGCTGTGCGTTTGCTTATTCAAGTGCCGCTTAAGTATTGTTTATGAATTGAAAGGCTCGCCATGTTCAACGCACTGATAAATGCCTCCCTTAACTTAGCGTTGCTGGTCTCCTTAGATAAGTATCGTTTGTGAATACGGGCCTCAGTCTTTTTAAGGAAAATCCAAGTCTTAAGACGAGAGTGTCACTAACTAATAATAAGTAATTGTGAATTGATATGGAAGCTAAAAGGAAAATTTATTTAAGACCAGTAGTGTTTTTGTGCCTTATCTACTCTCATTTATTTACCACCACCGAAAAAGGAAAAAGAGAAATTTAAAATAAATTAGATAAGACAACATCTCCAAAATATTTCCCTTTTATTAAAGATTAATGAATTAAAAATAAAACCAACCCAGAGACAGACGGATCTCAAAACATAAATGGTGACGATAATCAGGTTAGGACGGCGGGAAATTCGTTGTTTCCCAACAATACAAGATGTAAACGACATAATCCCAAGATTACGTCTTATCTCAGAGATTAAGAAGAAAAAAATAGTATTTGTGCGGTTTTAGAGGGATTTGGTTGGAATCGTTTGAATGAGAAGATTTTGTAACTGAAATGTTTGAAATCGCTTTGCGTCTTCCATTGAGAGGACGGCTGTTACGTTATCTATGCATTTCATTGAGTTGGAATAATACTAATGATCTATTGACGAGGGAGAAAGCACATTTATTACTGCGTTGTAATAAAAAAAAATACTATCAACATCTAATGAATTCTGTAATTTAACTGCATGATCTCAAATGATTCTTATCGTTACACAATTGTTGTTTTTATTCTAAAAATACACTACTTTGTTTTTTAACGATTATAAAACATTAATAGGTCAGCTGAAACGGGTTTTGGCAACCATACGACTGTGTATATATCTTCTACTACCACACAAACTAGTTTTTAGAGACAGATGACTTTTGTAGCGTTTTAGTTTATTCTGCATACTCCATTTCAATGCCAATAGTTCGTGGTTATCGCTTCAGCCCTAGTTCTAAGGTCTCGCCCCTTTTGGAACGCTTGAAGGAGAACCGGGTATTTCAGAGAGTATTCCATGTCTTTCTAGGATGGCGTGATTGTCACATACCCCGTAGTTCCTCGGAACATGGGAGCTTCGTAAATACATTTTTAACGCATAAAAAGAAATTAGAGTTGCCACGTAACCTATATTATAATCTATGCTTATCATATATATAGCTATGGTTTTCATAACGTTATACTGACGACGCGCGTCGAATCACTCAATTTCTCGGCACATTTAAAAATTTCACACCTCCGTCGCTTACCGTGAAACAGAACATCTATTAGTATCAGTCTTGCGTTCGAACGTTCGGTGTCACAAAATGTACACACGGGCTGGTGAAATGGACCACGTCGGTTGGCATTCTGTACACATTATTGGCCGTCACGACTCTCGTGATCGTTGTAATGTAAACGGAATCGGTACGGTGGTGTTTCTTTGAATCGAACGATCCGTCCATTTGGATACAGCACGTGTGTCCTGTCCTTTAGATGTCGCGGTGTTTATGTAAATAAATGCAAATGATGTTTTGAAATGTGATGCGTTGTTTTTTATCCGTCGTGTCTAAAGGTGAGGCGGGCGTGGAGGAAGCTGTGATGATTTCTATAGGCTTAGACACGTTTTGTATTTTGGCTGAAAAGATATTAGTCGTACATGATACTCGTATTATTAAATGTTAAAACTTTTACCTATACAGTTTGTATTTATAAATAGATTGCACACTATACAATTGACATTTACGCCGAATCGCTCTAAATCTATTATTAAACTTTAAAAAGATTTTATGGTGTCCTTTAATAAATATTAATTACTGTTAGATTATCTGTTAATATTTTTATTTTATTCTATTTAATTACAAAATCCACAGCTCTTAAACTAACAATTACAGAGTCTGAATTTTAATCTTACAGCTGATATCGGGTTTTAATTTTATTATTATTTTATTAAATAATCTTCCATCCTTATTTTTAAATCTCTATAGTGTTTTATATGTATATGTGTACTTAAATTACACTGCATAGCGCACGCAATTTTGAAACAATCAACATATCGAAAGTGGATTTTTTACATATCTTATTCCCCAAAGAAAACCAACAGAATGTCTAAAAAAAATTTCGTTTCAATAACAATGAGAAATTCTTTCCCCAATTTGATTCTATCTGGCCACAATTCATCCCTGGGGGTAGAACAAAAATTCTTCGTATCATAACTTCGCCGTTCAAAGTGAAAACTGTTCTAACTCGGCAGTGCAATAAGCTTAGACGGCAACTCAACAACTCCTTTGTGCTGTCACAGAACGGAGCTTTTCGAGGGCATTAGAACTTTTGACGTTCCCTGATTGTGGGAACTTTTCCCAGTGGAGGAACAAAAGTGGGTAATTAGTGAGCACTTGTAGATGGGGATTTTGTGAGAAATTGGTTCGGCGAGATGTTTTGTGTACATAATTAAGATAAGGAGCGATGAGATTGCTATAGTTCCGAGAATAATCTAATGGAATGATTTTGTATGAAGAGTTAAACATTTTTTTTCGTAATTATGGCTAAAGTAACATATATGGACAAATCATCGCCACTGGACTGCAGGGGAGGGGAAAGACCTAAACCATAGTGGAAAAATACTAAAGAAAACAAAAATAAATATGTTAATGCAATGTTTGTAGGTATGTGTTGTATGTAGCCTTATGGTATCAAATTACATACAATATATCAAATTTTACTACATATTTACCAAAATAATACCATCCTTTTTTGGCAGTCGGGTAAAAATAATGAGCAGAGGTCGCAATAATTTAGTGCAAATGTAAACAGTTTTTGCGAACCACCTGAGTTTCTTTTCTTATAGAATTCTAATCGACAACAATTTGGCTAATGTGGCCAACCGGACTCCTTCATGTTTTTGCAGTTTTATTTTTTAATATTTAAATTTAGATTAATCTTTCAAAATTAGCAGTCAATGTCATTTGTAGCAATTTATTATTATATCTCTTCGAAAACCACCACGGCCGATGCCGGTACGTTTCATTTATCGCCAATCCCTGTACTCTTCCCAGACGGATAGGCAGGCAGGCACTCACCCTCACCCTCACACGATTTCTATCCGTAACAGCTAACAATCTGTTAGTGTGAAGCTGAAAAACCATAAATGTGTTGAAAATATTCTCGAACGTATAGTAATAATGGTTGAACATTACATAAACGTAGTTACGGCCTGTTATGCAAACGTTTTGTAATTTTAACAGCTTCCAATTAAAATACATTTTACACAATAAGCGGAACCCTATATGGTTTATTGGTACGGAAAATTTTAAATGACAACCAAGATGTGTGGGAGTTTCTCAATCAATCAGTCACAGTTCACTGCTGGACATAGGCTTCTCCAACTGTTTGCCACCTTTTTCAGCACTTGCCAGCCGGCTTGCGCAAATCGTCACTCCACTTGGCCTGAGAGCGCCCTACACTCCGTTTGCTGAGACGCGGTCTCCTCTCCACTCTAGAACTCGTTTACTCAAATGGTTTTCGGTTCTGCGACTGATATGGCCAGTCCATTGCCACTTCAGCTTGCTATAAAACAAAATCCTATGCAGTAAATCAACGTCTTGTCTGTCCATAATGCCAGTTTTTACTATTAGTTATAATTATGCCTATGGTAACGCTTTCCAATGTGCAGCTATGTCTTCGCTGTTAGTCATGCACAACTAATTAAGTAAAGACTATTTGATTACCATACCACAAATTGCGGGATTAAAACATACGGAATTTTTTGAAGAATGTAACTTTAAGTGAAAGTCATTTATATAAATACAGTCACATTTGCCTTATGTCATAATTATGATAGCCAGTTGCAGTTTGATTGATTAATTCACTAGTTACATACTTTTAAATTTAGTTTGTTAACATAACATATTTTTGTACTTACCATCGTCTTCGATTTATTTAATTTTATTTGGGAAAAGAAACTTGAAATTAGTATTGTCCAAAACAGTTATACATATAAACATTTTAATTAGAGAAAGAATACTTAATAGAAATAGGTCTAAATGTAGTAAATGTAGGCAAACCATACGAGTACAATTTGAAAAACCCTTTGAGTAATGTGGGTAATTTGCCAATGCATTTAATGTATTCCTTAAGTAATGTAAGCTGGCAGACTGATTCCATTAGGTGTGAGGCTAATGAAAGTTGTATTTTTTTCTTATTTTCATTCTTCACCCTTCACAAAACTTTACTCAATCTCCGTACAGCACGTACTCATGATATTTTATCCGGCATTTCATTTCGTTCGTCAGTTTACCGCGAAATCTCGCCGTTATCCGCCGTTCGTGTCTTTAGCCGTCTTTAGGGCAATACCCGGAAAAACTTTATTGCCATGTCACTTTGGAAAAAACACGACCCCGAAAGGTTCAAAGGTCGGGGACCTAGCAAATGCTGTGACGTAATCGCGCGGAAGATTGGCCTCGAGGATTTGTGTCCGATCAACTTGCACGCACCAAACTCATCTGTAATCTGGAACGGGGGTTGGATTATGAAAATGCGTCCGTGACAAACAACGACGGATCTTTGACCTATGAGATAAATACCAATCATTTTACCAAACTTGTCGTCTATCGCAGAAGTTAGAGGAGACCAGCCCCCAGGAAAAAGATGTTGACACGGAGAAAGCTTCATTGAGCATCTTTTAAACGAAGGTTATTGTAATAATTGCATTATTGTAGACTGATTCTGATAGATACTTGAAATGATTGACAGCTGAAGTTGGAACCGTCGTAAGTTTAATGAACTTTAACTATCTAAAACTTAGGCATTAGTAATAATTATTATCTTATCCAAGAAATCCGTAATCCGTATCCGTAATCCGTTTCCTCAAACGTCCATGATAAACCAGAAAGTACTCTCTGCATAGACAGAAACCTAAATTCTATGGTGTTTTGTACTACATAACTTCCTTACTAAAATAAAATTATTCAAGAAAAGACCAAGAACCCCAATATTTTCTTATAGGTATATTCTTATAAAAAGAAAAATTGTCTAGTTTGTATAAAAATTGAATTCATTCACGCCACGCACATACAAGATCCAGCTATAATCATGATTGAACTATCGTTCAGGAATTTATAAGGGTTCCGCCATAGATAGGGTATCGCATTCACAATCTGGGCACCTTACTTTTATGAACCTGCTTAGTCAGCTAATGCTAATAAAAGAGTTCATGGGGTGTCCATCGGCGCGTAACACATACTTACACTCTTATGCCGAAAACTTCAACCTTATGTTAGTAAGACTAAAGTTCAATTTCGAATGGGACGAGCTTACCTGCAAGCAGACACCAGGCAGGGAGGAAAATGGCAAAATGTCAATCCGGTTACCGTGACGGTTTTCTTGCGAAAATAATGTTATTTAATGTCTAATGATATTTTTATGTATGGAGATCCTAAAAAAGCAATGAATACAAATGGAATGTAATCACATTGAGACATTTTATTACTTCTCTAAGTAGTAAGTACTTAACTATGTAGTTACGACGTACGAATAACTATCGATTCAGCCAGTACTCCTATTAGAGATCTAAATTGGGAGCTGTCTAGATCTATTCCAGCGTCTGATATTTGTCCACGAAATATAAAAATTAACTGCTTTAACTATTTTCGTGCGTTTTCCATTGTTTTATTGAAAATGAAAATTATCTTTATTCATGTAGACTTATGACAAGCATTATTTTAAATATGAATCGTCAAATTATGCTGGTATAAATATCTAATAATAAATAAAAATTACTACCGTGTTCGGAAAGTTGTTTTCTATCGAGAAACGATACTCATTACGCCAATGTTTTTACATTTTTGATATTTACAACGTACATAATTTATTACTAAACATTCATTTCATTTCACTACAGAACCCATTGTAGGTACTCAAAGTGAGAACAGAAATAAAAATTCTGAACATAAAGTGTACTTCATTTGCCCTAAAAATCATTTTAGAGTACTTTAAAGTTTCACCATACGATTAGGGTACATCTTCAAACAGTCTTTGTTTACTGACGCCATAGATTTCGCCACGTTGTCCCATTATATCGCCTATGGTACTTTTGTGTGTTTGTTTTCATGTCGAAAGTGGGCCACTTAGATTATGGTGCACGTTATACTTTATGGTGGGAATTTTTACTTTGTTTTCGGACCGTCCTTTGTGATCTGAGACGGCATTAAAATTTCAGCATTTGTTTATGTACAACATACATAGTTAACTAGGCCTGTAGCACATTTGTAGGTGACCGTGCTTGTTAAACCAAGGGTCGTGGGTTTGATCACCACTTAGGACAAGCGTTCATGTGACAAACATTTGTGTTAATTCTGTGTCTGCATGTTAATATAATATTAAGTAGGTATATTTTGTGGTATCTTCGTTGTTCTGTTATCCATAACACAAGTGGTGGTTGGTAAGTTGGAATCGGAGCAAATGACTTGATGTGGTCTGATATTTATGTGAGTTGGATTTCGTCCTCTACTTAACATCAGGCCGGATGAAGTAATTTGGCTAATAGAACTTGTATGAAAATATAATGTACCTACATAAAGCGGTAGGCTCCATACGATTTGAAGCATTTCCTTTATACAATTCCCAAGATTTACTGTGAAGTACTGCAGTATGCAGAATATGTCGCGATGGAAATAGTCGCAGTATTATGAACCCTGTTCAGTTCGTATCGTAAAACTTAATTCTCACAGGAAGCTTGCCAAGCCGCCCCAGATACGGAAATATGGATATTACGTGGTACGGGAAATTTACTTTGGATTATTTAATTTAATGATAAAGTTATTTGAGCTATCTCTGTTTCTTTTTTACTTTTTTATCGTCAAGATGTTCATTTCGTTTTCGTTTTTCTTGTTCCTAGCAGATGCATGGAAGCGTGAATATCAATTTCCAATTGTATCTAGTAGAACCCATTTGAAGTGGTAATATTAATACATAAGTAGGTATGTCGTTAATTTCAAAATACATACATGAACTTGAACTGCCCAGAAAACTGCATAAAAATCTAGGGAATTTTAAAGATGTATTTGAGCGTATCATAAAGTATTTATTTTAATATGTTAAATATCGATAAATTTAACTTGAAATAAGTCTACCGTGCATGAATGATGCATGTTTATTTATGTAAATCAGTTATTAAGTCACTCGTATTTAATATTTCACAGTACTACCAATACTAATTCTTGTGTATTTTTTTTTCTTGCAGGTAATTAATTAATTTATGAATCCTGTGGACCCACAAGCAAAGTTTGTGCCTTAATATATTTTGTTGGTAAGTCATGTTTTAAACAATCCTTTTTTAATAAGAAATGTTAAAAACCTTTAGTTATTGATTTTATTCTGCTTGAATGCGCCACGGTTTAAAATAATATACGTAAATAATTTTACGTTATCATTAAGGGTCTAGTATGTTGATGAATAAGGAAAATTAAGAAATTTGTTTGGTCAACTTATTCTTCATTTTATTATTTACTAGGTCACATATTTAGACATTTGCGTCAAATCCGAGTACCTACCTAAATACCAAATATGTAGTCTAAAAATAATACTGACGAATGCAAGTTATTAATTCTTGTCCTCTTATTATTTCCTGTTGCTATGATTCCAACCGTCATGGTATAAATTTAGCAATCTTATTTACATATTCTATTAATGAATATATCTAAAGACTTTTAATACAGTGGATTCAGAGTTCATTTAGTGGTTAAGATTTTACCACTTCGCACTTTATTCTTTACAATAATCAAGGTATTAAGAAGCGTCTAATGAGTGAACATAACGCTAGCAATAACATACTCTATGAGTAGATTAGGCTTTCATTTATCCTTACTATCAACCAGGAGGTAGCTTAGACAGTAAGCTCGTATTAAAAGAGAACTTCATTATTTATGACTACGATCATTTTAGCATCATTTTAGCAGCAGTCATCTTAAATTAGCGAGTGAGGTCTTGTCATCATCGCTGAACAATTAGGGGAAGTAGGTAACACTCACTTTTAAATTAATTTAAGTACCGGAACACTATTTTTATCAAATTGAACAATACATAGAATACTTATCTTTATGCTTCGGATGCTATTGGGTCTCCAATCTGGAGTTCTTTGATTCTAAAAGGTCAAAGACCTCTGAATCACTACAAATACTGATGATTAGAGTACCTACTACTTAGGACTTTTATTAGTAAAAGCGGAATAGTACATAGATGCTATGCAAATATGAAAATAATAGTTGTACAGCATAATTCTCTAGGTGATTTCTAGATAGAAGCTACTTTTTCCACTAAACATCTTTGCGTACAAGTCCGCACGTTACGTCGCGTGTCTTTCTAGACTTAATTGGAGTTTTGCATAGCAAAGTAATAAGTCATCAAAGTACACACATTTATCGTAATTTCCCATATATTATTCTCTTTCTCTCATATTATTAGCGTAGTCAGGAGTGCTTCAAAGGGAAATAAAATATCCTATTCGGTATTACATTTTTATATTAGGTACGTAACACCTGCTAGGTGTTTAATTAATGAGGTTTTGCATAGCAAAAGCGTTCAAAGGTAATCTAATTCCTATATTTTTCTGAGGATATCTTAACATTATCTACATCAATATGACTGATATAACCTAACACGAGACTTAATGATGAGATTTAATAAACGTGCTTGTTTTAATAAAAATGAAATCTCTTTAGATAGAATAAAGAAATTGCAGAACAATACCATTACAGGATTAATGTAGTACAATTTAGAAGGTCTTATTATTTAATAGCAATCTTTTCCAGATAACCTTCAGATAGAGGAAATCTATTTTACTATTATTATTGTTGATATTTATTTTGTTACAAATAAGAAAATCAATATAAAAAGTGGCGTTCATTCTGGAAGTATGGAATATGCAAGGCGTCACAGACTAAAGTGATCTCAGTATTATTTTTTATCTTAAGGTAGGTACCAATATATTATCTTAACTTAAACCTTAAACTATAATGAAGAACATGCATGGTAAGCGTCACGTCTACTCATGGCAGCTGTAGTGCCATACATTAATTAGTTATTAGTGGCTAATTACCGTCTAGTGCCACTCTTCGTTCGTTACACCGGCAATTTGAATGTTTTACCGTCGTTACGTAAGGTTGTTTTTTAAGTATAAGCTTTCTTGCATCTTCTAATGGCCTTCCAAATGAGAATACACCCTCATAAGATCGACTCACTCCCACGTTCCCTACAAGGAGTGGTTCTCGTTTTATTATTGCGTTGTTTTATGATTTAAAGAAGTTTGTCTGCGATATTTACTAAATACTCACTAAAAGTCTCTTTAAAGGTAAAGAGATCTAGCAGACGAAAGAGAATGTGTTTAATGCAGATCTAAATAAATGAAGATCATAAGACCAAATGCCCTAAAATTCTATTGTTAAAAATACTCTGACTTCCAGTCTCACGAGGTAAATGTTAAAGTAAAGAATTTGTAACTACTCTGAACCACATCAGAACCCCCTACTTACTATATCAGTTAAATTAGCTTCAGCCTGTGCCTAACTTGTTTCGACACTTCACAGCCACTCCCATTCATTAACACGTTGACCGCCATGCCGGTCACCGGTGACCGGCAAACAATAGTTTTTCTATTGTGTCTAGTTTCTCGGCAGTCAAAGACTTAACTTTGGCGATAGGCTTTTCGGAACCTTCGGGTGTATTTTATTAAAGCCTACTGGCTGTTAGTACCTACGAGTACCTTTGTATCATCGTCTGTGACTACTTACTACTCTTTTATGTCCGTCAAGTGTCGGCACTAGTTATAGCTAGAGAGTACCAATTCCTTCCTAAATCTGGCAGCTGATACCTCTGGGCCGCTCTAGTTTTTTTTATGATGTTTATTGATGTATGATCACTTCAGCCCATAGACACCGCAACACCAGGGGAGTCACAGGTGCGTTGCCGTTATGCTGAAGTTTTAGTTATTAGTTACAAACAAAACTGTTTGGAAACAGAGCACCGAAGTGATCGGTGCAATTATTTCCGCCTAGAGGCAGTTAGGTGAAGGTCAGCGTTACGTCACGCTAATCTTGATTGTCTTATGAGGGGCAGGTTGAAGTTATGAGTATATATAGCCGTGGCTTTGGACGACTCATGTTTTTAGCTGTCACATGTTTTACAAACATACTGCCTTATAAACTATCTTGGCTATTCTTACTCCATGAATAGTGTAATTTATGTGATTGATTTTAGGTAGGTATGTTTAGATATTTTGAAATAGATGATTGTAAATTTTCATCCAAGCAGTTCGATTTTTGGGATATGTAAGGTATATAATTATGAAATGAAGACAATACTCTGATTAGATGTACATAGATCTAAGCTCAGACATATATGTGGCCCATAGGCTGGTACGGTATTTTTCTATTTTATGGTTTAATAAATACACTACTGCCAATTTGATCGATACATCGATTATCATAATTACTGTAGCCCCCACCATTCACCGGTTGACACTAACAATAGTCATGGAGTACACTTGCGGCAGTTTATACAATGCCCTATGTTTCCTTTTTCAAAAACTTACTAAAGATATATTTAATGCATTTTTAAATGGTCGACTGGTCCCACGTTAACAGCGAAATGAAAGTTCTAGCTAATTCCTGCTTCCTCTTATCGTCTGACCCACGTCTGACCATTACATCCTACAGAATTTCTACATTTATGACCAGTATTACAATAATAGTCTCACGTAATGCCTGTGGTCGCCGGCTCAACAAAACACGTTACATTTTCTATGTTTTCACTCAAATCGCCGAGCGAAAGTGCTATAGACAACATTAGAAAGTGAACTTCACAAATATCAAAGCGCAAACAAACGATTAGTACTTATCTGGAGTATTGTGTACATAGGGCTGACAAGTGACTAACGTTTTTTCATATTAACACTTTGTCACTTCCCTTTCTCTAAATCAATAGTATTAGCAATATTCAATACACTCAATTTCTTGCGCAACTTATACCGCCGAGGAGGAAGTGGTTTAGAGTGATGGCTTCGGGGTCCTCGTGACATACGGAGACGTGTGTCAGTGGGCGGCTATTGACACTGTACTCGGCTTAGGCAAGGAGCGTAGTGAGGACTTCATCAGTAGGTTGACGAGGTTGATGCGTCGCTGCCAGGGCTGTCTTCACCGACTTCACCAGCCCGCTCCCATGCGCCTCCCATGAAAGGGGAGCATATATCGCCAGCTGATGATCTCTTCATCATCAACCTGTTATCGTTCGCCGCTGGACATAGAACTCCCCCAATGACAATTGTCATTTGGGGGGATATGCCATAGTCACCACGTTTGGCAAGGGGTTGGTGACCACGTACACAGAACATAGACTCTTGGTAGTCGGTTTTCTACTTTCTATTTCTTTTTATATTTGCAGACACATTATATTACTTCCATCAAATATCCCAGATCGATTTGGGATCTAATATGCTAGCTTGTTCTCAAATTGTCTACAGAAAATAACTTAAGTTTCTACAATACAAGGGATTTACTGTTCAAAACGATTTGGCGCTTTGTTTGAACATTGTTTGGAGAAAAATATGTTCTGAAGATGAGGTGTGGTGGTGGTGCATTACTTTTTTGAAGGGCATATTTTATTTCACCAAAATTTTGTCACATGAAATAGATATTATTTCATTACATCAAATTCATCTGAATAACTATCACGATTACGGCTACTTCACTGTCTCTATGTACATAAATATAGTTTACCGTTAGATAAAAAGAAGCTCAAAAAAGGGTTTTTTACATATTACTTCCCCGTCAACCCTAACGATCAACAGCTGTATTAGTAGCGTTGTTTGTAACTATAAATCTCTGTCTTGTTGAATCGATGGCTCGTATCGATAAAAGGCATCGACAGTCGTTTGTCGTTATTTGTACAGTTGCAGTTACGATTTGATAAAACCAAATCACATTGCGGCGGCTTTTGCTTGCAGTAAAATGTCCGTTCGTTGTGTTTAACCAAGCACTGTTGTGTGTTAGGCACTAGCTAGTTGCGGTCAAAACACCGCAGTATCACACGTGTTTCTAAAATTACTTGGCTAAAAGGTTAATTTTGTACTTATCAAGAACAGTATTGTTTTTAGATTAAAGGTAATGTGACCTTTTCAGTGTGCCTGCCCACGCTGAAACATTTCACGATCACCGATTGAGTACGTAACGTGAACATAAAATCTTTTGCATTAATAATAAAAGTAAGAATAGACTGTAAAATAAACAAGCGTGGAACATTTATAAATAAAATATAAGTAAAATTGATGATTTTATTGAAAAGAATTCCGAAGTTTTCATTCATCACAAATCTAATGATAAAATCAACGATATTTTCCAATATTCCGCTCTTATGGCTCACTATGCACTATACCACTACCAAGATCATCAAATGATGATGATTTATTTAATCGTATGGCTTTTGACAGTCGCTGTTATTTAATTAACATATTGTTGATTATAGGAAATCAAAATTAAAACTATAAACAACAAGACACACTCTGAATCCATTGGATCGCGTCGCCACTAAGGGTAAACAGGTCTGCCGGGTCACCACCATACCTCGTGAGGGGACGAATGTTGCTCACGTCCGTAGGAGTTGCCACCACTGCCCTACACGTGTCCCCCGGGTGGCGCTAAACGAGCAACAACCTTTTTGGCCGCTGTACCTGTCGCTGCATGCGACCTCACAGCGCCTGACAGTCGCTTGATGCTACTCGTGTTTAAATGATGATGATCATAATGATATACAATAGCGGCTTAGAAAAAGCCTATCAATCTTACTCTTGAAAGTTATTGCGTGAGAAAATACATCATTACCTATTTTATTGTAAAGTTCACATGACTTTTCTTATTCATGGTATTATACGTAATAGTTATGTACGTAGGTAGCTAATGGCATAGCACAGAATATTTTTAGCATGTATGGTTGTAATGCCGAATACCATAGTCTAGAATATTATTATGACTCATCAATACTCGAAGCTTTATTTTTTATTATACCATTAATTCGTACCTATTCAAAAGATGTGAAGATGATACACAAACATGTTTACTTGTAATCGAAATATTTTTTCCTTCATACGTATTCTTTCAAGCGTTAACTCTTTGCTTATTTACAGAATAAGAGGGATCTTTAATACACACATTCCCATGAGCAGGTTTTTTCCTTACCAATCAGTACCACACAACCAGTCTACCCAGAGCCGTAAATCATAATTAAAGGTTAGCAGACGCAGATCTCATTGTTATGGTTGACGCGTAACGTTTAGCTCCCATAGTGATTTAATTAGCAACAGTAATGAAACTAATGAATGAAGATATCGGCCGATAGCCACGGTCTGTTTGCGAGATCGGGTCAAACACGATAGTGCTATGTGCACCGTTAGTGTTTACAGTTTGATGTTTATAGGTCTATGTCAGGCTTGTGATATATGATGTAAGAGGAGGAATTTATGTAATCGATATGCGTTAGACAGTTTAGATTATTGATAGTAGAATTTCCGCAGTTATTTGTGTGGGCTAACGTCTGGTTGATGTTAAGAAATAAATAAATAACACAAGACATGCCACGCTGGGACACACAGTGCCATCTAATCCCAAACTAAGCCGAAGCTTGGACTATGGTACTTGACAACTGATAAACTTACTTAGATTTAAACCAGTATTGCGCCAAATTAATTTGCCAATAGGTAAAGCACTGATAAAGCAAAACATTTACAGTAAGTCAGTACAAGATACTAACTGACCAACTAATATGTACAATTTCCTGCGAACTTAATACTCAGAAGGATAAATAGGGGGATAAAGTTCTTCTAACAATAGCTAGTTAATCAGTAAATAATTCCAGACCAATATCCACTCTATCGGCAAACAATAAAAAACTCCACAAGTCAGAAACAGCTCCAAGCCTAATTTATTTGACCTTTGTCCAATCTCCTGAAACCAACTTGTTCTTCAATGTTCCAACCTAATCCAATATGTATGAGAAACTAGGAAGATTGCAAGAAAATCCGAAAGGGCACGCTATCTGACAGCAATAACACAACGGACCCACGTCAGCAATGGACTACACCGAAATATAGATGGCGTTGTAGTCATTTTTCGTTGACCTCAGACCCAGCATAAATCTAGGGACCCGTACCTATATGTCTCTGGAGGTGGCGCGAAATTCATACATATTTATGAGCAAGAGGTAAAAAGACAACGGAGATGTGGCTTGGTACTTTATTAAATGACCTCTGTGAAAGGGCAGGCGACCTTTGTTTAATTGTTGTTGGTGATGGTATTCAATTATGCCCTTTTTGGGTATATAAAGTATAAATACCCATGTTTCAAGAACGATACATAGTCAAAATACCTAACTATATGGCATTTTACGAACCTAACTACAGCTTTTGGTTGCTATAAGTGCTTCAGTTAAATTAAAAATATTATTTTTAAATTGTAACAGAATCTATTGGAATAATAATTTATGTGCTATTGTAGAATAATCCTATAATAAGATTTCTAACAACGTAGAAACTGATTTATTTTGGCATCAGAGATTTTTGGATAATATCCTTAAACCAATTTTTTTCATTATGTTCTCGTACATTTTTTTAATATCGTCTGCTAAATATA
The DNA here is from genome assembly GCA_031163375.1 of Conogethes punctiferalis. Taxonomy (NCBI): domain Eukaryota; kingdom Metazoa; phylum Arthropoda; class Insecta; order Lepidoptera; family Crambidae; genus Conogethes; species Conogethes punctiferalis. The sequence goes on along the minus strand of CM062090.1, from coordinate 9,165,821 downwards.
TTATTCGACAAACAGTTGTCCTTTCAAAGAATGCCCGTACCTAAAATGGCTTTAGTACGAAGGTTTTATCACAAGCCTTGGTAAAGACATAAAATTCATGACGTCACTAAGTGCTGAGTTCTTAACACTTTACTGCTAGTTGTACCTTGAGAAAGGAAAGTGTCTTCTACCGGTGCTAAGGTGACATCATCAGGAATTACCTACCTTTTTTATATTAGCACATCAAAATGTCTGCATCCAGTTTGATATTATGCAGACGACGAATAAAAAAAAATTAAGAGAAAAGAGTTCCACAACTTGATTCGGTTCTATAGATAAGATTTATCTGACAAAGTGAAAAGATAAATGGCTCAAAAAATCTTTAAATAATGGAAATTGTTCAGTGTTATAGACATTATTCTAAGCTGCTTAATGTTGGTTTGTGTTTGATTATTATACAAATTGATTAGATATTCATAGGAAGTTGTTGTACGAGTATATAGCTACTTTTAAAAACCTACTCCAATTTATCATTTTGTTAGTTTATTAAGGTGAAAATGGTTGAATATGTAGACGCAGGCAATCATTTTTCCGGGTTAAAAAAAGGCAATCATTGCGCTAACTTATTAAAACAAAGTAATTTTCTAAAGTACTTTTTCCAATATTCCTTGCTACAAACACAAGTAAGATATTTCAAAAAATAATTTTCATTTAGTGATGTATCTATTTCGGTTCGGCTCACGTACGTAGCCGAATATTTCACGGCGCATGTAAACATTGCACGTTACTGAGCGGCGTATAACGTAGCGCTCTTTCCACGTCACTCCCTTTGACTGGCTTCGCTGGACGAATTACTTAGTGCCTTTAGAAATTGATTTTTGATGGACTACATAAAACATGTTGACGAGGTATTTAAAAACTAGTAAGTTAGATACAAAGTACACAGTTTCACTACAAATTTGACGATGGAAATTATAATTTATTCCGTTTATCATGTGAAAACAATAGGGGATTACATGAATTTAGGACAACCAGAACCACTCCCGGTGGTCCTCGGCAGATTGAAAGGTCTGGGTTTCCTGGAGCTTTTGGGCTGGCAAGGGTAACTATTTTTTACATAAAGAATTTAAAACCACCAGTTTAACTTTTTTAACAACGTAAAAACATTATTCCAGCGTTAAATGGTAAAGCATTTCCAATTACCGAATATTTACAGCTATCTAAAATATTGCAAGTTAAGTTAACGAGCGAGCTAAATCTTTCACCAATGTTAAAACCGCTTTTGATATTTATTTTACGATAGAACGGCCACCCACTACAAAATATTCCCACAAACAATATTTTGCAAACTTATCTGAAATATCCTCCTTGCAAGTGTAGCTGTTATTAATTTCATCGCGGCCCTGAGACTCTACAAAGAATGTTCAAATTAATAAACTTATCCCGTTTCTCATCGCGTTTGCCTCTGTCTCAAGACAAAGTGTTCTGTACAAAGCGGTAAAAACGTAAGTGCATCGGTCGACACAAGTTCTAAGGGCTTCCGCCTCACAAACTTTTCGATCGAACCACTTTGGAGTGAACCAAGTTTATCCTTTGAAACGGCACATCGCTCTTTTGGTTACCAAATCGGAGTAGCTGTCTCGGTAAACAAGGTTTTGACGCGTCTGCTATCGATTTGTTTGAAATAGGTGAAGCCTTTAAAAATACAGCTTACTAATTTTACTCTTGTAGGTATCAAGAGCTATTCAGCTATTAATTGATTGTTACTATCAGTTTTAATAAGTGGGCCCTATGTGTCTAAACTTGAAATTTATGTTAATAATATACTCGTAGTCAATAAGAGTACAGTACTCGAAAGAAATTTTGATTCATTATCATCAAATTCAGCCGTAAGAGTTTAAACTCCTTGAAAGACTTTTTCCCGGTTGCAAGCAAGAACTTTCTGCCTTAACGGCTATATATGTTCTACTTGCTATGCCTACCAGCTTTAAGATTAAACCGGTTAAATGATTTTATGACCTTTACCCGACCTATCGGGTTAACTGAATTCGAAATTCAAGTTTTGATCCCGTTAAAATTTAGACAAAATTATCCCAAAGCAAGCATTTCCAAGATAATTGTTCCGTTTTATTCTTATTTGTCTCGAACAGTTGCTAATGTTATTTCTGCTACTTCTTCGAGCATGAAGAATACGTCTCTTAGAAACTGAAGCGATTGTTTCGCATCTTCAAAGAGGCCAGTCACCTCACCGTACATATTTTGCTTAGTGAATTTGCTTCAGTGGTTTTAATACTTGTTTTTGTACTTGTATTAATTAAGGTAAAAAATTAGTGCTGATTCATAAGACTTGCGCATCAGCTTCACCATATCATAGAACACATTTAAATACATGTACGGTTTCTATTTATTCTCGTAAAGGAATCATTACTATCTGTTCATTGGATTTATTTGCTTCACAATGTTTATAAGTAAAACTTCTATTATTTACTTGTACTTAGATTTAATATTAGTAAAGTTATTTGTAGTATTTACGATAGTTAAAAAGTTACCTATTTTGAATGAAGACATTAATTGTTGTCTGTTTACCTATTGCGGCGTCTAAATAGTTCGTTTTGTCTTGTACTCTTCACTTCAACTATTATGAATGATAGAAGATGTTAAATGAGTAGATGCCTACGAAAGATAGATACTTTATTCAACAAAAAAAACTGTACAGAAAATTATTTAATAACATTTCTATTTCTATTACGTTTTACACGTACACGTACCCATTACATCTATACCTACATAATAAAACACGTAGAAAATGTGTACATATTCAGAAAAATGACAGAAGTTGGCGCTGAATAAAACATATCCAAGAAACTCGTACCATTTCATTATTTTAGCCCAAATTATAGTCTCAGAGGGCCGGGGGAATAGATCGAAGTTGAGGTAACTCACTGAATACTTTATTGGCCACAATTTGAATTCATATGGGGGTTCGTGTAATTCTATTAGTGATACCGCCTTCAAGTATTCAGCAGAATTTTGGGACAAGATGTTTTCAATTCTACGAATGAGGACTGCGTAAACAATTGTTTTTGTTTATCGTCACAACATTCGTATGTTGTTTGACATGAAAGGCATTTTTACGTGAAAATAAGTGAGGTAAAAATTTACAAAAGTATTTTCCTAAACGGTCGGATAACTTTTTTTACCAACCGCATACTTTTTGCGGTTTCCGTAGCAGACATGAAATGGATTAACGACAGTGAAACAACGTTGCGCTAATGCTTTTGCTGAAAGTTCTATCGTGCTAGTTTTGCAGTTGTGTGTCGTTTAAACCGCCCGCGACATAACGCTGGGTATCATAGCTCTTGAGTTTCAAATTTATAACCCATCTATAACTGAAAAGTGTAAGTTCGTAGAGACATTTCATATCTTTCAAAAAGACATCTAATACGTAACAGATTTTTTTTAAATTACAATAGCTGCATTTAAGGTATTGACAGGGAATAGGAGCTTTTGTGATGCAACACAATAGTTTTATAAGAAATTATAATGCCAACAATGCCACCAAAAAGGTAGGGATTAAAATAAATAGTTATCAGTAAAAGGTCGTGTCAAATACACGATTTTATAATATAAGATTTCTTTTTTTACAGTACTCTAGTGTACTCTGTTCCACTGATGTTCCCTCTGCACTGTGAACGAGCACTGTAGCTCATTTCGTTCAATACAACCGCAGTTGTTTATTTCTTAACGTGCAACATTAGTCTTTTGTCTCGTATAACCACGCGGTCAGACTTTCCTCTGTTCATTAACTTTTCTTCGAGTGGAAAAGTGTGTGTGCTGCCTTTTCTTCAGATCTCACCAAGCTTTCCAATTTAGACTTTAATTCTATCCGGTTTCGGTGGATTTTTCTATACAGAACTGGTAATGTTTGTTCGTAGTCTTGATTTGGGGCTGTTTAGATTGGGCTCGCCTAATAACGAACGGGTTTCCTCTTTATAGTGTTTGCGTTGTAAATGAGACTGGATTACTCTAGCCATTTTATAGAAAGAACTCGTGTTTATTGGCTATTAATAGGGCAAGGTCGCAGGGAGGCAAGGTCGGGTAGGCTGATTAATTAAAATAATGTGGCTTTAACCACGTTGTTGTATCTTAGTTAGTAAAGGTATTCATTTAATTAGGTATATTAATTAGTGCATGGTCAGTTACACACACCGTATCGCTTAATGGCTTCCCTACGCCTGATGGAAAGCGAAAGAGAAGCCCAAGTCGCTGTGACAACGGGCAAGTAACTGGTCAGTTACCTGTCAGTTGCCACCGCCATGCCGGCCCCACCCTAACCCCCCCACGAGCTCCGGAAACCCTACTCACCGGCAGAAACACGACCCAGAGGTCATTTGACTGCGGTATTCTATAGGGTGGAGGTCCTTCCCCGGACGGGCGGCTCAATTCGAGCGAAGATTCGCTATGCCCTTCCTCTCTTAAACTTTAAACCAGTCACCTTGCCAAAATTTGTATTGCATACTTTGAAATTCGATATTATAAAAATAAAAATATAAATTAAAGTTTATTTAACAAACCTAACAATGCATATTCTTCTTTGATGTGCTCTAAAAATTATTATGTACATAATTTTAAGTTACAATGTATTAAAAAGTTTTTATTTAAGGCCGACGCACCTATTAGTACAATTCGATTCGGTAGCCGTGTGTAAATGTTCCTTTATCATAACGTTTTCCTGCTCTTTCTATCTTTATCAGCGTCACGTATGCTATGCCAGAGTACAGAATACTCGCGACATCATTTTCCTGCGCCAATTCATGCAGAACGGACGGTGTCGAATTTATTTGACTTGTTTTTCGCTAAACAAGTGAATTAAAAAATAAATATTTTGAATTAAGAACATACTTTGCCGCGTTGAATATTTTCTGACAAAGAAAATTTTAAAAATAAAATAAAAACAGCCAGATACTTTATTAAAAAAAAAAACTTTGGATATATTAGAATGAGGAAATGAATGTGAATAGTGCAGTGTAAAGTGAAAAATGATAATGTCTCCTACGGCCGGACCCAGAAAGCTCTCTTTAGGCGCTATTGTTGAGAAGCACTTTTTCAAGCGAAGAAGTTCGCATGGTTCCTCTATTTTATCACCACCTCTGTCACCTTGTTCACCACCGACGTCCCCTGAATCGTTTGAAGATGTAAGTTCTTTGTTTTTTTGGTACACAACTAACAGTTAACCATAGTATAATTTTCTTCTTCTTTAACGGCATTATTTTCAACAAATATAGCACTTATTTTAATTTCACAAATACGATTGTTCTCATTGAACTGTAGTACAAAAACATTTGTATTATCAGATATAAAATTAGCATCTGCACTGTTTTGTTTTATTTTTAAACATTGGCACGATAAAGGCTTGTGACGATTTTTAATGTATTTGAAATGAAACGTGACTTTATTTATTGCTGTTATGTGCTAGTTTTAGTCTATAGTTTGTTTCTGCGGTCAAACAAACTTGAGCGCTGTATAAAAAAGTTTTGGGTTCGACTCTTGACAAAAAAAAATATCTAGATATAATAAAATATCTAAATATCTATAATACTCTTATTTTTAAAATCAGCTTGGAGCTTGCAGTACCAAGTGCCTTGCACGTAGGAAACGTTTAAAACCTTTGGTCCTGTACTCTCTAAATTGGAGAGTGAGTGTTTCCGTACATACTTGCGCACTATAATAACTCCTGCGCACTTTTTAGCCTCTATTGAAACAGCTACTGTGGAGAAAACTCAGTCAGAGTCGAATTTATATTTTAGTATCTATCTATATCAAAGGAGTTGTTTAAATTTATATTGGCTATATTTGGATAAATTGTCAGTTGAAAAGTTGGAGTGTAAATTTTATTCAATTAATGACTTTCACCCCTTCTTTATTCATAAATAAATAATGTAATCAACGCAATGTCATTGTTTATATTGCCATATCAATATTATGTGATTTTTATATGACGATAGAGATATAGCGACACATACTTTTTTTGCCATTATCGGTTAGACATGTTAGGTATATTGTGCCCTTGAAAGTGATCCTATCTTATCAGTTTAACTGATTACGAAGGTAACATACACTATTTTGTAATTCGATGCGAAATATTGGTACACGTCTGGTCCTTTATATGGGTATTTTTTGATACATAGTTGTAAACTTTAAGTATTTAGTGGTCGTTTCATTGCATACTTACATACATACAAATAGGTATCGTAATGTTAAACCCAATCTGCCTAGGAACACTGTAAAATGGATAAATCAACCTCGAAATATCCATACCCTAAAGTATTTTATGTCATTGGCGGTTCTAAGTTAGAGTTAATAATTTTTAATCAACTTCAAATTTTCGTAAATAATAAGGTACCTAGATACCTAGGCAGATACTCTTTATTGCACAACATAAAATATTTCAGGAATACAAACTTAATGTGGCACAATTTACGCGATCTTAATTTTATCATATAGTACCCTCCAGGTAGGGGAAGTAAATTTTACTAACAAGATGGGTAATAAAATCATGCAAAACTGTTTAAATGCATTGTTTCTTTGCCAATTTTTAAGGTCATTAAGTTTTTTTTATTAAATATTAATTATAATAGTATCATATGTTACAAAACATGTTCTGTTGACATTGGTGATAAGGATAACATTTGGCCGAGGACAGTACGGGTTTGGCAGCGCACCGACAGCTGGCCGGCGGAACTGCGCGTACGCATCGCCTTGGCATAGCAGGGTTGGTGCCGTAATACAGAACGCGTCAAATCGCACAGAGCTAACTTAGCAATATTGTTTTATTTAAGCAACAAGCTGTGCCCGGGACTTCGTCCGCGTGGAATAGAATTTCATTCCCTATTTTACTCCCTGGGGGGGTAGAGTTGATCAAAATCCTTTCTTAGCGGATGCTTACGTCATAACATCTGCCTGCATGTCAAATTTCAACCAGATCCTTCCAGTGGTTTGGGTTGTGCTTTGATAGATCACTATGTCAGTCAGTCAGTTTTAGTTACATATATTTAGACAGAATTGGTAAATTTTTGTTAACATCTGGACTGGCTTAGGAAGCTCTCATAAATTACTCATACTCGGAGAATTTTCTATTCATTTGACAAATTAATGGAAAATTGGACGTAGACATTGTCTCTGTCCAGATGGTTACAGTACAAAGTATTACGAGTGCAAAGACTAGCTGCTGATTGCCGAATAAAGCCTTGAAATGTGTAGGTTCAGCCTAGGGCTGCGCACAGGCTCAGACATAGCCACTTTTGCTTGCGTAATCTGCGGGGTTTACCTTGAAACAGAAACCCTGTCAATATTAATTATAGGCAACCATATTTTGTATAACCTACGGTAAAAAATACTAAACACTTAACTTATGACAACGTTCTGATAAAATAAGAGTTCCTGTGTAGCTAAGAGTAGTAATTAGTAAATAGATAACAACGTGAAGGATAAGTGTTATCGTTACAACTATTGACAGTTATTACCCCCTGACAACCCTATCGAACGGATGTAACACTCTCCTCCGACCGGTTTCTTTTCCGACGCGTGCGCCGGTTATCTTACTCCAAATACATTTTTAAACTGTCTTACAATTACCTGAAAAGGTAAGTAGGCTGTTCACGTATGAAATTTAATGATAATCTACTTAATGTGAGTATGATTGTACGGTTAAAAACAAATATGTATTCGAGTCTCGTAATTATGCACTTATGTTCTTGTTCTGCTTCACTGTGTATGTGAGCTTGTGCTTCTTTGAGAGAATTGACTTCAAAAAATAATCTTAGTTTATATTTTGAGAATTACATGTAACTTATCACACATGGTATTATCACCCTTTCAGAACACCACTGAAACTTAAACTACTTTGTCTTTACATTTTAATGTAACAAAATATAGATTTAGCTTTTCTCGCTTCTATATCAGAAATATGTGAAATGGTAATAATATCCTTATAATTATAGCATTCTGATGCATGAGCTATATTACTGTAAAGTTTCATTAAACTCCCATTAGGAGGTTTTGTGTAAAAGACTAGCATACATCCATCCTTTCAAACATTTTATATTAGCGGGGTGAAATAAAAAAGATATTAAATACATAGACATTATGTTTCTTTTTCGAATATTGTAAACTTACACAATATTATGTGATGTGATGTTAATAATAATGTGTGTAGCGGGTTCGCATAATTCTCTGGAGTACTAAATATTAATGAAATGGTATTATGCCTATTGACACAGACGTTAATAAAACACAAGTATAATGTCGTCATAAAACATTGTTAATTAAGTACCTACAATGTGCTAATAAAGCTACAAAGGTTTTTTATTTGAATTTTTCATCATTAGTTCTAATTAATTTATTCATCACTGCAATTAATTACTCGGGCTGTATTCGTATAGTATTCTTAACAGTTAATTAATAAATAATGCAAATTTTAATTGTAAGAGCTCGAATATAAAACGAGTAACATTAAATATACGATAGAGTCTATAAAGGAGGTTCTATCACTAGATCGTTCCCTCACTAGTTTTCTTCACTGCTGAGCAAGACAGCAGAAAAGGGTTAATGTTCTTTAATTGTAACGCTCTATCATTAACATGAACTCTACCTTATTTTATTAACTTACAAAATCCAATCCATCAACTGTTTACCCGCTATACCTTAGTAACCCTTGTCTTATATTCCACATTCGGCTGTCAAATTGCTCCTCACGATCGATACGGTAATGCCTACATGACTCATAGTTCGTCGCACACAATATGCTAATGGCCAGGTTAATATGTGACAAGGCCGGACGACCTTCAGCAATGCTGAACGTATAGTATAGAGATAAAGGCTTTCTAGGTTTCTATTGTTGACATACATAAAACCTGTTAGGGAAATTAAACTGCATTGTGTCATTTATTCGCTTGTAAACTCATGCGTTTAAGGGTTAAGCTTGGGTAACTTGTTGCCGGAGTATGTATTGCTTTCTTTCAATAATGTGGGATCTTTTTAACTAAAAGAAAAGTATGATTCTATTTAGTAGTTCTCTTTATTTCTATTATGGCAGTGTCAACGATAGAAAATCTGGAATATTTGCACGTCCGCGTCTAATTATTAAAAGCAGACTTTCTTCACTAGGTAGGTTTCTCTCATTTTCAAACAAGTGGTATTTGCATGAAATTCTATGAAAATACCTGCGAATGCATCGTAGCAGCAACCAAGTTAGTCAACGATTTAGATGATCAATTTTATAAATTATCTTATTAAACTATTATCAACATTATTAGTTAATTTTTAAAAAAGGTATATTATACACGGTGGGACAAATACTAACTTGGATAATTTATGAGGAAAGAAATCAGTATAATTCCTACAATGATGACGTAGGTATTAGTTATTCAGTTTAATGTAAATAAATTATACATCTGAGTAGGTATTTTCAAAAATAAACATGTTAAATGGGTTTTTTACCGTAGGTAAAGCATTGCAAATACTTAAATAATTATTAATTTATCGTATGGAGTATTACTTCTAAGGCTTTGTAGCTAGCATAATTCTTTTCCTAAATAATCTGATTTTAGCGTAGGTGCCTGCCTTTTTTCTCATTGAAGAGAGACCTAAATTATCTGGTTGTATTGTGCAAATGAATCTATATAACTTGACTAAACAAATTTTAGTCAAGTTATAAAGATTCATTTGCACAATAAATGTTTTCGGTCATATCGGTTTTTAACCATATGGTTTTAATGTTGAGTTCGGTTACCATGACAGTTGCGCCCGCGCAGGTGTATATGACAGCTGCCATTTGCCACGTTTACAAAGAGGGAGAGTCCTTATCGAATTGTATCGTTCACATGTGAAAGCACTATCTTTGTATGGAAATGTTAAAAATTGGTTAAATGTCGGTGGTTATGAAATGTTACGTTATGAAAAGCTTCATGAACCGTTTCTGGTATAATTATTTTTCATCTTTTATATCAATACAGATCAAGGACTTTGGTTCAAATGCCCATTTAAAATTTATGAGTATTAGTAAAGTAGTACTGAGGTAGTGGACCTATTAATTAAAAAAATGTTTGTTATTTTTTATGAAAATTGCACATACTGTTAGGAAATTTAAGATTTCTTTATAATACGAAGTAATCAGTTTCGCCTACTTACTAAATAATAAAATAAACAATACACCCCCGACGCAAAAGGCGGGTATGTTTTTGTTTGTCTGTATGTGTGTGTGTGTGAGCGTCTGTCTGTCTAGCCGGTGAGAAGCTATTGTGATTTGTTTTTTTTAGGTTTGAATATTTAAAAATTTTGATGACGATTTGGAATGCCTTACAAGTTATTCCGAATCGTCATCAACATTTTAGCAGTACCTTTAAACAGTTTAGTAAAATCCTTTGTATAATTTTATCAATAATAATATCCATAGTATTTATTTGTATCGGTTATTCGTGTTTTGTTTTCCTGCGGAAAATATCAATTGATGTCACAGTTCCAATACCATAATTAGTATTATCTACCTATACGTATGTGGTTAAAATATAAAATAACACATTGTTATAAATAAAATATTAGATAGATACCTAAATCTATTTATTTCATTGACAAATTAAACGGTTTTAATAAGTTAGTCACGTTGGAATTTTCATCCATGGACATTTAATTTGATTGGTAAATACCGAACATATTATTAACTATTCACATATTAAATTCAACTTTATTGAATTTCATTTTAACTGGAACTGACAAGACATGATTTAAAAATACTCCATTTATAGGTAACCAATAACTGTATAAAATATTTTGTCAGCATTGAAATCGTCGGTTTGTTAAAAAAATACCTGTTTCATTTGTTTTTTTTATGCAATTACTTTGCTTATCATCATAATTATCAGTCTCTCACAGTCCATTGCTGGATATAGGCCTTTTCCTTTGTTGTCCACGTTAAAACCCCAAGATGGCTTCTCGCATTTTCCTTATAGGTAATAGTAATCCAAATTCCAAGTATCTGTAATATCTATTGTGGCAGCAACCCTGTAAATCAAACGAACAAACGACATACTTAATAACAACGTTATATCATCAATTGCTCAAGATAAGTGTACCTATCAATTAAAATTCCGTAAGTTCAGTTACATGAGCAAAAACATCGCGTGTCTCATTTTGGAACATGAATGCAGCCCAAAACGTGGGGACAAATCGTGACTGTAACGAGCCTCTGTCATTACTACACCGAGTAATTGTAATTACGACCGTTTTTTATGAGTTTACGTGTGTATTAATGTTCGTTTTATTGTAGAAGAATTACGCTTGATCTAAGATTTTTCGCTATTGATTGCGAATTCAGTATAAACCAATATAGGCTGTATTAAGCAGTAACAATTGTGGGGTCATGTCAAATTAGGAGTATTGCATAAGTGAAGCCCTTTCCTTAGAATAGGAGTTATAAATCAAAGGCCTATTACATACTTCTATCACGTGTTTATTTATTACGTATGGCTATTACAGGTACCTAGTTTTTGAATATATTAATTATTATTTTATTTAACCTTCTAACAGTAATTTTGGTTTAAAACTAATAGATATATGTTTGTGAACTGTCATGTTGTGGCACACTTTGTTAATAATTATTATAATGATTAGTGCGTGATTGTCAAGAATTGATGCTTAATTTATGTGAGAGTATCAATAATTGCGTGATGGTATTAACGATTCGTTAATTAGTAGCTTCATCTCATTAGCAATTTGACCACGTGAACTAATTTTTTCTATTACCACGATGCTTAAGGACATGCGTAGCATTTCGTGTATGCGGCACATAGTGCTATTTTTTATATAAACTGCTGGAAAAACGTCCGATGCGACGCTACTCATTAAACTAGGCCTTAACAAATAGATTGCATTTGACACACTTCTAGTTTCCAAAAAAAAGTCTACGTACTTTGAGTACAGTTTTCCATTTCAGATGGCATGTTCCTCGTAACACATTTATTGCATCCCGGCCTAGTCTTGTATTTTGTCCTTCATTTTCTGTACTGAACGGGAATGTATAAGTTTCGTATTGAGAAACTAGATTTTCTTCGGAGCGCAGCTGTTCTGCAAGCCCGAGTATACGCTGGAATATATCAGAACCTAATGCTCAAATGTCTGTCTTTATGTTCCCTTCGTTTTATGAAAGATTGGCATCGACGATTTCTTCTCATATAAGTAGATTTACCGTACGTTGATACTTTTGGTTGGAGAAATTTTCGTCTGCATTACGTCATGAGTATGCATCATTCCGTTTCGTTGCAAATATGTTTTTAAATTCCATTAACAGATAAAGAATTTCAATACATTTGAAGCTTTGAGATGCAGCATGCAAGAGAATGAATAAGTATGTTACTTTAGCTTAAATTGTACATTTATTTTAATCAAATAGTAAAATTATGGAGTATTTTCTTTAAAGTCAAATTAGACTGCAGCGAAGTGTGACTACAGATCCGATGGTTTCTTAAGACTTTTGAATAAAATGCTAGCAAGCTCGGCTAGACATACATATTTGCCTAGAATAAATTCGATTCGAGACGTCTGGAACGAAGATGTATTAGATAGGCACCTATTTTGTTACCGAAGAAATGTAAGTAGGTTGTTTACTCCAACATTTACTCGTAGGTACTCATCTAAATTACTTCGTAATTTTATTTGATACAATTTTTTTTAGTACTATCATGAAAGTATTTAGTTAATTTTCTGATTTTGCTGATGGGTAGATTTTTAATTTTATTTAGTAAAGAGTGAGATTTAAATTTACTACATACTATTTTGAACTCAAACGCTTTGTTTGCGTTCAAAACATCAACCTGAATGAAACCTCTATTTCATTAACTACACTATATAATGTAGCTGGATTTATTTTTTAAATTAAGTCGTACAAATTACTAGTCCCGCTGAAACCGTTGCTTCTGTCTGTAAATATATATCACAGTATGGCCCGCTATTGCACCGCTTCGCTACAACAGTATTTTCATTCTGTTTGCATTACTCTCCATTTATTCCGCGCTCATGTTCAATTCTTTTTATTTTGATTCGCTCAAGCCAACTCATAAGCAGTGGTTAGTATTCCATTAATCCCGAACAAGGCTCAAATGGTCTTCATATAAGGATTTATTCTCGCAAAATGAGTGCTTGTTTCCACATAAGATATGTATTAGACTCTGGCGTGTTCGGACTTTACTAAATTATTACTCGGAAGGTCCTTAACCTGGCATTTGGAGAAATCTGGTCGTGAAATGAAATAATGTTAACATTATCTCACTCATTTTTGTATAAAACACAGTTACTTGCATTGAAGAATGTTTTTTAAAGGTATTTGAGAAAGTAATTTTGAACGTGGACACTTAAAATTACTAGATGCAAGATTCGGCAGTTTTGTAGAAGCTACTAAAGTGCCAATTGTAATATTTAAAACAATTTAATATAGTGTTAAATTCAATATTGCTATAATGGGTAAAGCATTTCATAGCTTCACTGTCTAGCAATCTACCTTCAAACTAATACTGTACAAAAGTAGGTCGTCCTTATTATCTGTAAGTGTGAATTGCATGTTCTTCCGTCGTTTTCTGTTATTAACATTTCGAGTTCTTATCTGAAAGGGGTCTGGGGTAGATACAACATCATGGTGTCGTGTTGTCACTGTTATTACATGGGAATCTAAAACCTTTGTTTTGTAATTAACGAAGCGATGTTATCTTACAAAACTGTTTTTGTTGTAAATCTCCGCTTGGTTTAGTAATGCTACTCAAAATTCACAATCAGTCTCTTTCTCAGTTTCTGATCGCTTATCTTAATTAGCTGTCACTTTTTTTTAGATGTTTAATCCCAAGTGGTGAAATCTTATGCGTCTCACTATTCTTAATAAATATTTCTCTGAATCACGTCACGTTATAATTGCGTTACTTTCATTATCCCTCAATAATTTTTGTATTTAGACTTTGACAAACAAAACTATAGAAATATTATGTCTAGTCAAGTCTGCTAAATGGCAGTAAAGTTTTCTCCAGTAAAAAATAATTTAGAATTACATTGCTTACACAAGAAATTTGTTACGGACGATTGCCTCTTTGTCATGTTTCTTGAAAGTAACAATGCAAAGACATCCAGTAATGGCAGATCTTTCCTCACGTATCAGGTCAACGATCTGTCAGCGCTGTCACTGACATATCATAGAATAAGACATGTATCGATCTAACCTGACTTTGGTTACCAATAACGTCAGTTTAATAAATTTAACGTTACAGTCAATTATGATATGATATTCCGATCTGTCCCACCGATTTCGGCTTCACCGATTACTTCAACTTTTAGCCGTGGCTTTGGTGCTTGTACGTTTGAATATAGCTTATGTTTACTTGTGAAGAAATTGAATGCAGATTTTGGATAATATATGAGTATGATTTTTTATAGTGGAAAACCTTTTTACTATATTATAATATATACTACTGACAAATACCGTTGTTGCATTTAAAAACGAAATGTATGGAGTGCAACGAAGAATTTCAGAGATGGTCAAATTGTCTTGAATTAGGCACCAGAAAAGTAACAACGGATGGATGAATCTAACACTTCAACCAGGCATGTCATTGTTACCTATTCAAAATGTCAATGAACTAATCAGTATATGCAGTCCTAACAACAAGTGCCAATCAGTATGGCAGTTATTATAATTACAGACTGTGTCAGTTCGTTACGAGGACTGCTATAATTATTGTAGTAAACGCAGGAGGACTTTCAATAGTGGCGTTTGCCGTGATTTATGAAACATAAAAGAGATATAAATCTGAAAGTGGCATGTTTATTGTTTTCCGAGATGTTTCACTTTAGCTCTGGAGATAAACACAGGTTATAGATACCCATATTTGTGAGATTTGTTTATGTGTCACCGGTTTGTATACGTATATAGATAAATTGTAATTACTGTGATTGTGAATTATGTCAACAACGTAGCTGATTTGTTTAGCAATTTATGTAATACTTCCACGTTCGCTATCGAAACTTGGAATACCAACTACTATACTGTTTTAAGCTTTTATAGTCACTATCATAGCTATAACAAAATGATTTTTTACATGTACCTGACACATACGGATACTTGAGGAAATATCCGTTGATTTGGCTCTGATGTAAGAGATTTCTGACTTCTCTTGTGATTTTGATGGCAATCTGTATGTACTCCACCCAGTATTCATCCAAGCAAACTGCATAAAATATTTTGACGTCACGTCGACGGGAATCCAGCAAGTGACGGTCGGTTTAGCCGTCTTAGCTATGAGTATATCTAACTATTGTGCCATAGAGGCCGTCAGATTTGTGTTTTTTTAACAACATTATTACATTACATTGATAAAATCATTACTGCACATTAAGATAAGATACTCTAGAGGTTGGTTTTGATAAATACGTAACGTGTTCTAGTTTTTGCTCTGTCACGATTTGTGAATTTGCCCACCCCAGGCTCTGCGGTGACTCAAGCCAAATGAGTCACGTCTGTTTCCATCATTTGACCAGTTTCGATGCGGATAATTGATGGTTGTGGTCAGAAACTGGCTCCAGACGAGAGACAAGACTTTGATTTATTTGCCAATCAATTAAAATGTTATTAAATCCTGATCAAGAGTCAATGTTCGTGATCTATATAGCATTATCGATATTATTATTAAGTTTTACCTAATATTTGTCCATGATGTTAATGTTGTTGAAATCCGACCATATTTATTTTTAAAAACTGGATTGTGGTCCGTGGTGCGCCAATTTTACTACAAGTAATCAAATATCATTAAGAGTTGGTTAGTGTTATACGAGCCTAAAATAGTATAATTGAATTGAATAGGTACTAATTATTTATACCTCTGTACACGTGTATTACGTATACCTATAAGTTTAACAAAAAACAATATCTTATTGATTACCAAGTTTTATCACGTTAAATTAATGTTAGTGGAATTTTATGTGGAAATCAAACTAACTTATTGGGTAATATTTTTCAAAATGTAGGTATTGAAAACTAAAAGCGTTTTTTGCCAGTCAAACCTTTTGTCATGTAAAATTGTATAATACTGGTATCAAAGAAAATCTTATCTCAATGTGTTCGTTTTGTCGTTGACTGTACCATTTCCAATGAACAACGAAGTATTTCGCAAGATTCCGATGAGTTTTCTTAGATATTCAAAACACTATCCAGTTAGAAGCACAATCTACTTACTATGTATGCTAAGTCTTGTTTAGGGATCGCTTTCAAGTAAGTAGATGTTCAATTATTACATTATTCAGAACGGCTACAACGCGGCAACGGTTTAGGAGTGCCGACAGCTGTCGTGGAATCACAAAAGTTCAGGTATCTACCTAGCGAGCTGACTCATAGGGGCTTTGTATCATTGCCAACTGCCGCACAGAGACGGATCGTTTTGAAAGTTAAATGAACATTTTAGCATCGGTAGGCTTTGTCAGTTTGTTGTAATGAAGGCTGCTTTTCATTGCATCTTTGATTGCAGCAATAAAAATTATAATTTACTCCTAAAATAAGGAAATACATGATATACTCGTATTATCTGTTTGCTGTTATTACAAAAACTAATTTCTCCGTGTAAACAGTAGTATAGGATTTATTTTTGTCAAAGCTGTTCGATGTTTTCGTTTTAAACTATTATCGTGTGATGAAATCCTAAGTGTAGAAAGTGGGGTTTTTAAATGTTCTTCACACAAATTAACTGATAGAAACCCCATTGAAGAACACTTTGAAAATCGCAAATATCTAATGCGTAGAGTTCATTGTTCATCATATAATTTTATCAGATAAAGTAACTTGATAAGTCGTTGCAAATACGTACATATTCCATTAACAAGAACTTTTAACCCCTAGTTAGAGGCTAAAAGTTCTTGTGTGTAGTGATTTACACCTACTTTAATGCAAAAGTAAGACACTGAATCCGCCTCTGAGGGTTTGTCCAGACATCACGTCTCATGCGCTACTGTTATTCAACTTTAATGACCTTAATATCAACGACAGTGAGATTAAAATTCTATATCCCAAGCACCTTGCGTGTCGTAATAAATATTTTACAGTCGTAATCTCCGCATTATCCGAATTATTTTCAGTGACGCAATTCAGAGATGGCTAAATAAACAAAAAAGATATTGTTGATCGATTTTGATATCGTCAAAATCACAGAATCATATGAAATCAGTTAATACATAATTTTTTTACCGCAATTTTGTCACTTTTTATAGCTTGATTCAAATAATTATCCTCTTACGATGTTTTTGCGTTACAACTTTGAATATTCGGTTGGTAAGATAATAATTAAGTAAAAGGTCAACTTTAAATAAGCAATAGGAGTGTATTAAAATGAGTCTTTAATGATCGTCTTAATGATTTCTTTTTCGTAATACATCTCTTAGTTTGCCAAAGGGGACCCGTTTTACCATCGTGCATAGGCAAGAGATGAGCATAGTTTTCTTTCTTTACTGTAGATATCTTATTTCTTTTCCTTTAGTACAGGATGTTTGTCGTACACTTAATATGTTGTATATATGTATGTATATATTTTTATCCTGTCTCGCTATTATGAAATTTTGAGAAGACATTAAGAAACACTGCACACTCGGTGTGCAAATAAAACAATTCGCACACCAAGTGTGCAGTGTTTAACAAGTAATTAAATACTCTTCCATTGTTATCCTTCCATTCGTTTTAAGAAATATACATTTTAATATTCCATGCGGTTTTTCCATATATTTGCAATTGGCTGCTCTCTGTATCGAAAATATCTGTCAACATTGTATGCAAAACGAATGTCAGCGTTTGGTCGGTTCATTAGATTAATAATCGTAGAGCGAAAAGTCACTAAGTAGGTCATGACGTGTTTTGAGTTATGGCGGTTTAAAGTTTTATAAAACAAAAAAAAATATAACTTAATTTTAGTAAAAGATAACTCTAATTTCATTGCTATATATCTTAAAGAATAGATAGACCAATAAGATTGTAATATCACTTTCAAATAATTATGTTGAATTACTGAGATAATGACAAAAAATGAGTTATTAGATTAATAGCTGCGTAAAATCGCTTCCATTTACTATTACCAAGGTTTTGTTGATATGAAACCCTATAACTTTCGGTTATGGAATACGCAATCGTTATATTTATCATAATTATTATTCTTCGCTTGCTTCTAAGGAAAATGAAGAAATTAATTGTAGTTTTTTAAATATATATTTATCTACTGTATTTAACTTCACATTAATAATAATTAATAAAATATTTCCAATAAAAGCTGATTGTGGTTTTAAATTTCCTATTTTTTTTATCACCATCTTGGCCTAAACCAAATATTAGTGAAGTCGTTAAGATACGCACTGACTAATTATTTTGTTCTTACGTCTTAATTGGCGGTTATACATCACACGTACTGTATTGTTCACGAAATACAGTCAGTTCTAAAAAAATGATTTATTTTTATAAAACCAAACCATTCTCATAAAAAATGTCATGATTTTCGTGCTATTTTCTCCTTAAATTAGTACCGGTTCAACTTTAAACTTTCCGAGTAGAAGTATGACTAGGTATAGATACATAATCGCTTTAAAGGTAACATTAGTGTTCGTGTAACATACGTTAGATCTTGAATATAGATATATTAAGAAACGAGTAATAAGAAATATAATAACAAAATAATATATTTATTCCTGCTATACGGCTCTTTGGTATTTCACAGCTGTAAACACATGTTGAAAATCACCTGTGAATATACTGAGCAGATTCGGCCTTCGGCTACTATTTGCAGAGTACGTCGTTGCAATGTTATCTCGTTTCTTGGGTTTCATTGTAAAATTAAAGTACCAGTAAAGTATGTAACATCGACATACATTTATTAATACTAATATTAGATTCTAATATGGACAATTCTAAGATGGATTCTAAAATCCACTTTGATTTGGTCGTTTCTAACTTGTTTACGTACATGTAGGTTCGGAATGTTTTGGAATAAGAATATAGCTAGCTGCGGATTTTTAAAAAGAAAATGTATATTACATTGTAGGTATTTTGTTTTTTTAAATGTTGATAGCTCACGTAGTTTCCTAGTTAAAGTTTACTTAATGTACTCGTACAATAAAAAAGTTTTGGATACCAGTTTTATGTTTGTTTTTCTTTTATTGGCAAGATTACATAGTCCTGTAGGACTTCTAATGTTACTAGGATAACATTTACCTTTTTTTAAATACATTTTATCG
Source organism: Conogethes punctiferalis (assembly GCA_031163375.1). NCBI lineage: Eukaryota > Metazoa > Arthropoda > Insecta > Lepidoptera > Crambidae > Conogethes > Conogethes punctiferalis. The sequence goes on along the minus strand of CM062090.1, from coordinate 9,146,549 downwards.
ATTACAAGGCAAAGTTTGGTAAATTATCTATATTCATTTGATAGGAATGGATAGGATTTCTTTCTTCTGGCAATGTATAAACTAAACGCAAAAGCCCTTGGTTAGTTATTTACAAATCAAGTTAGTAAACAATTACATTAGCGTAATTAATAACTTCATCATGGAAGAATTTATAATAATTATGACCGTTTTTCATCATTCGCTCAATATTAAACTGCTGTATATGACAAATAATAGAATAATTAGTAAGGAAAACAATAGCAATTTACTCTATGTTACCATTTAAATGTTCAAATACGAAAGACTGAAAATCGTCAAACGGTTACTGCACCATTAAAGTTCATTATTGTTTGTGCACGACTAAACATTTGCATAGTTTATTAGCTCTTTCATTGTTCTAATGGTTTGGGACTTCAAACTTTATTGCGCTTTTCAACTGCGGAGGAAGTTGGCTCTTGTGAATATTCTTGCGGACTGTACTTATAAGGCTGATTTTTTTAAAAGTTTGTACGATACGTGAATGCGCTAGAGCGGTTCTGCCATCAGTCGGCTGTGACGCTTGTGTTATTATAGTCGAGTTAAAAATAAGGTTTTGCAGCACGCTCGAATTAGTTTAACGCTTCCTTATGTTTGCGGGGCACGTTTTGCAGTTAAAGCGCGCGAAATTCGGTGATTTGAGGTAATCTGTGCTGTTATCAGTGGCATAAGTCTGTTCTCAGCGCAGTGTTGTTTATTTGTACGCGCTTTTAGGAATCACTTGCGCGCCGATTCAAAATAAGAACTATTTTTATTTGTTTTATAGTCGGCATTGAAGTCGATGCTTATTTTTAAATTCTATTTGACTAGTGTCGATATTTTGGTGCAGTGTCTGCAATTGCATTTGGTTTTGCGTTAATATTTTTCTTTTTTATTGAGATAAACACAGTGAGCATTGTGTGGTAACAACTGCCAAGTGCCAAGGCAGTAAAATAGTGCAATCGCTGTCCTGCACAGTCGGGCTGCGTGTTCTGAATAAATTTCATGTGATCAGGCCACCGCGTCCTGTTTCGTATGAAGATTAGGAAGTGTCTATTTCGGTGATGATGCAACCGGTTTTGTGTGGTGTATAGTCGGTTTCATCTGTGTCTAAATGGATAATCAGGACTTGTTCATTTTTCAAGTAAGTTTGTTAAGTTTACCTACATCCTTTATAAGGTTATGCTTATCATTTATATGACCTTGATTCTGTCAAAGCTTATCTGGCGAGTATGTTGTCCCTAAATTCAGACGATATAGCTATTTATTTATTTTTATCTTTGTATTTTTCACGTTCCATATTTGGGTATTTCAGAAGTATGAATTCATTATTTATTTCCTTAATAAACACTCGAACACTTGATTGTAACTGCGTATCTTGATCTTCATGAATAGATACTCAATAAATAATAATGATTTACGACTTACTGGTTATGTAAAAGATGTACTAACTAACAATCATACTCTCTACGTATGAATATAGTACAGCGAAAACAGGAATTAGGTACAGAGATGTAATAAAATACAGAGATTGTTTTATCCCGTAATAAAATCGGGGATAGTTGTAATAAATTCCTAATAAACGCGGACAAAATAACGTTCGGACAGATTCTATAAATAAAGACTAAATATAGAAATTTCACTGGTCCAGTTTAGAATGTTGCACATGAGTTGGTATATCTCAATTTATGTATTCTATATGAATTTAAATGAAACGTGGTTTTGGAATAACCAAAAATATAAATGTAACCTTCATGATATTTAAGCCTTTTATTAATAGAAAAATCACATTTAAAATTGGATACTAAAATCATTGCTTTGTCACAAATGTGGAATACCACATAATAATGAAGGTATTACAGATATAAGCTATCTTAAATGTTCATTAGCTTGGAATATACATTCACTATATATTACACTAATTGCTTTAGTGTTTACAGTTTTCATATAAGCGACATTGGGGTCTTAATGAAAATTAAGGATTTTAAACCTAATCCACGGTAAAATCGTGCTTTGTATAGTTTAATATGTATATTATACGATGACAAAGAAAAAGTAAAATTATTGTCACGAAAAAGTGTAATAAAATAAGTTTATTAAGCGTAGTTCTATTTTCAATGAGTAGAAAGAAATGAACATCATGAACTTCTAATTAACAAATAACTATTCTACTGTCAAAATGAAACTAAACAAAGTTTTATCGTGTAACCAAACGGAGCTTCAAGTCAATTCCAAGTCGACTGAACATCTATCACAAGTATTTTTGGAGACTGCATCTTAGGAACGCGATCGATATCGACTTGGCTGACTCGTCCTATGCATTTGACCCAGAAAATGTATTTTTAAATTTGTTAACTACGTGAAAGTAACATGACAGCATTATTATAGGAAAGTAGACCGACTGAATTTGGTAGATACTTGACTGTGTTTAATTTTTTATGTTGATTTATATATTTTGTAATCTTTTTACTTATTGTTTACCAAATCCTAAGTAAAATCTGATTTGAGAAAAGACAGTTAATTGAAAATTAGTTCCTTAAAGAAACGACAATTAAATAGGCCTTTATTTGGACAAGTCCACTTTTAAAAGTGTACAATTAATGTAAAAATATGGCATCGTTTAACTTATATCAGTAGCATTTTACTTATGAAACCAATTTCATAAACCCAACATCAAATACACTTACGCGATGCATACATGTTAAAGCTGATGACTCGATTAGCCGCAATATATATGGTATAGAGTTTTTGGCCTCGTATATACGAGGTTTTAAAACTGTAATAACTATGAGAGTATTTTTCACCACATTAAGTACATAGTCTATCGAATGTTAAAATGAAAAGTAGTAGATGAAGCGATAGACCACCTACTTGTACATAGATTTATATATCTGTGCTTAGTTTTAAGTCAACTGTTTATGTACAATAAAGAATATCTATCTATCTAATAGAGAAGAAATCTATTTTTGAACATAGCGTGTGTGGGCGACCGGTACCTATACTGTTATAAGAATTTTGCAAGAAAATAGTATCACAAGAAACCATTACACATATTACACAATTTAGGTTATATTACATCAAACTATTAAAATTCAATCTGGGCTAACGCGTTGAACGTTTCCTTACCATATATCTTATAAAGTCTCCGTACCAATCATGATACTAGTAAATGGTAAAATGCTGTTGTAATTTCTAATTGCGGCAAACACATAAGAATTCTACGTTCTATCTGTTGATTTAACCGACAAAAACAAAAGTCGTTAAAAAGTTTCATCAACGCAACCATTGTTAATGAATGCCTTTCCTTTAGATATTTCTCTTAAATATTGTTGGCGTTCATGATCTTGGCGTATTTTTACGATGCACACGCCTTTAATGCAAGGGAAAGTGTGTCTTCTATACTAAAAAAATGTACTTAAACTGGCATGTGTCTATTATTAAGTTGTTTCTCTCAGCGTTTTATCGTACATAAAGTTATAATTAAGAAAGCAAAATTACTAGCGGTCAATGCTAACTTTATAAACTACTTCAAATTGGCATGAAGAAGTCATTATTACATTGTTGAGCCTACAATCAGTTCAAAAATACTTTTTTGAAATAATGATGAATTTGAAATATAGTCTAGTATATAACTTGATTATAGTTAGCAAGGTGAAATTTCACGACTAGACGTCACCGTTTTACTACGCGATAATAATACAAACGACAGATTCCACAAATTGAAGTTATCTTTTGTTTTTTCTCTCATATAAAAATGAGAACGGTCGCGATCGTGTTTTATTTCTGTCACTTCGGGTCGTTGACTTTTAATAATAATTTTATTGCAAGCGTTCTAGTCTCATCTCTAAAGTTTTCTTTGCTCTGTGGATGGTGGATTTATTATGATGAATCCAACAGCGGTATTCATTATACCTTGGGTATCGTAAGAGACGACTAAGGGAATATCAAGAACCAGGCAGCAGCATTTACCTGAGTACAAGTAAAGCTTTATGCGGTCGCCAAACCGCCTGCCAGTTGGTGACTAAGGCAAATTCTCCCAAATGATAATTGTCATTGAGGGATGCCTATGTTCATCAGTGGACATTTGCATGCTGATGATGATGATGACATATACCTTACAAGACTTTAAATACATTTCTAACGGTATTTGGGCAAAGAATCTCTTCATAATAACAAGTCTAGTCGACCATTCAATTACTTAATTGCAGTTTGCAAATCAACCGCGAAATATTTTGCGACATAAGTGAACGTGACTAGTTTAAAATAAAACGATTAAGATCATCAATTTAGTTCACAACTGTGTCAAAGAAAAATCTGTGTTACAGAAATAAACACTTAAGTCATCTAAGTATGTTGCGGACAGAACGACCTTTTTATATAATTTTACCTTTTTAATACGTTTTGTACATAGTTTTATATTTAGAAGTGTTTTTAAGAATATTTTTTGTTGCTATGGTTTTTATTATTGTTTGTTTTGTTTTGTAAGTTAGTTTGAAGTTTACAGTCCATCTGCGGCTGAGCAGTAAAGTGTTTTGGTTTCCCAATTATCGTGTTTGATTCCACACCCCTAGACCCCAGTTCCAGCCGTAACAAAGTATATTTTTCCTTCCATTTTATTATTCTATAGATCTTGGTGATAACTTGACTACATAGATCCATTAAAATGCAATACAATCAAGTAGGTAGTAGTAGTAGTAGTCTACCAATGAACAATGTTACAATAACATCAAAGTAATTAAATGAGTGTAGACCCCAGGCGTCGAAACGAACTCCAAAAGAATTCTTAAGGTGAAGGATTAAAAAAACAGCAGATGGTAAATTTCTACGGCTTTCGTTAGGTGTAAACATCTGTCGATGGGCTATTGTACGGTAACGCCGCCTTCATTCGGAGATAATGGACTTGGGCATAAACATCCTTTCGGTTTTAGCTTCAACGGTACTTATAGATAATTCAGTTTCCCCGTACTAATTGCGCCGTAAAGTTTACCTCAAAAACTATATTTGAATAAAATGTAGGACATCACAATTGTGTTGTTGTGTCCTTTGTAAAAGGATAATGATATTTAAAATGTATATTCCTTATGTCGGCTCTATTTGTAGCTGTTCTGACTCGGTATTGTGTTATCGAGTGCAAGTACGGTTTCAGATTAGTGTTTTTATATGTGTACGAGTGTTGATGCGCTCAAACTAAACGTGCGTATGATACCCCTGGTGTTGCAGGGGTCCATAGGTAACCGTTTAACATCAGGCGGGCGGTTTAGCATCAGTGTTGTAAAAAATGTTTCTATATCATCATCATCATCATCAGCGTATTACAGTCCACTGCTCTGCACTGCAGGACATAGGCCTCTCCAGTTGTTCGCCACTTAGAGCAAACATCTGGAGGATATACCCATAATCGCCACGCTGGGCAGGCGGGTTGGCGATCGCAGGGCGTAGCTTCTTGCTCCGGTGACGCTGCTGCCCGTCACCGGTCTTTAGTATTTAGCTACGTGGCGCTGCTGCCCGTCACCGGTCTTTAGTATTTAGCTCTATATAATACGAGTTTATTGGAGGGCGCTCCAGCGAGATGGATTGACATATAAGTCGCAGGATGTGGCTGGATACGGGCAGCTTGCGACCGGCCGTTGTGGAAGCTTTTGAGCGAACTCTTTATTCAGCAGTGGACGTCCTACGAATATGATGATAAAAGATAATATACTGAATTGGACGTATATGCTCGCGTATGAACGCCTAGTTTTTGTAGCGTGAAAGGTAATTATTTGAAACCGTTGTAACTCTTTACAATTTTATTTCTAATCTTGTAGAAGGGGATTGCAAAACCGTATAAGTATCATTATGATTTACTTAAGAGGAGTAAAATGAAGGGTTCGTCGTAACTCAAAGGTTAATTGAGGCAGCCGACAGTCTAGTTCACATTTCAAAGGACATGGCGTACTAGGCCGAAATACAATCGGGGCTAGGAACGTCTATAATAGCCTACCCACGCTTGAATTGCTTGAAGGTCTAGATTTTATTCGAATTAACATTCGCTGAAGTATCAGGTTTAAATAAACTTAATTGGCTTATGGTTTACTATTAAATTTCAAATGTTTGTGTGAATATTTAAATTCAGAAATATAAATTACCTATTATACTGCAGAATTAATTGGGTATGCTTAGAACATATTCAATACGGATTTATGAAATAAAAAAGCGTGCGAATTAGAACACCTGGTCTTGTCCTAATATGGTTGTTACTAGATACTACTTTATTTTGGATCTTCAAACTAATATCTACTGCTTTCAATCAGAGTCACTGCAGTAACCGAAATGAAAAAAAAGTTGATGCCTTACGATAGTTTTAAACGATTATGTTTTTAATATTTTTTCGTGTTAACTTGATTGCTGTTTCCAGTGAACTCGAACATAATAGTTGTTTAAATAATTCCATAATGCGACAAAATACTAAATACACTTCGTGGTTGAATAAATTTGAATGACACATCCGTTCCATTTGGTATCAATAGATTCGCGTGTATCACTGCTATTCAGACCTAACTGGATGAATAAGATGCACTTACATAATTAATGAGTAGTTTGAATTTGGATTCTCTCGTTTGTATTGACGAGACGAGGTCGAAGTTGTATAGAATGACGTCGGCAAAGTGAGATAATAGGTTTTAATTCTTTAGATAGATATATTTTTCTTATAATTTTGTATGCTACTTTTAGTGTCTAATCTCATCTGTTCTACCCAATAAAATTATACTTGACATTTTTTAGATAAAGTGTAGATACATAATACTAAAATCCGTTTGACAACATCAAAATAGGGTTAACTATTATTTCTTTATATCTAATTTCTTGAGAGCGTTTATCAAATGTTTTCATTTACTTCTGAAAATCTTTTTTTTTGTAGTACTCTATCGATAGCAATTTGATAAGTATTGTAATTGACTTTAGATATTATCACAGTAGTGTTCATAATAACTTTTGATGTACTCTGGTTTAATATGTATTTTTTCACGAGAGCAAGATCTCTTTTGAGATAAGCGAAATCGAATTACATGAAGGTAGGCTACAAAGTAATCAATCGACGAGGAAGATTGATGAATGCACCGGGCTTTCAAGATGAAAATGTTTCCTATTTGTAAGTTTCGCTACATTCAGGTACTATTTAAAAAAAAATGTTAGATGGAGGACTCCTGCAGGTACCTATATAATGTCAATTCATCAGTTCCAACAATTAAATATAGACCAGGAACAAAATAGTTTATTACTTAATCGTCAATTGTAAATGTTATATAAAGTAAATTATATTTTCTAGAAATAAATTCAACCACATGTAAATTTAACTTGCCCACAGAACCATACTACTGTCGTAATAAGGTTTAAAATTATACAACTGCTTACTGTTTACCTATACAGAGGAGTAAACCCGCGTTTTCATACAAGTAAATGTGCATTGCAGTGAAAACCGATGCTGCAATCTACACAAACTGTTGTGCATTGGACTGTGCAGCCAATAGTCTACGATAGTCTACATTACGTGTGAAACTATAAGCAGGAACAGTAATAAAATCATCCGTTTGTTGGAAAATTACGGTTCGCTTCAAATTTTGATTGAGTGAGTTGATGTTGCGTAAACAGAAATGATTCAATCGTTGAGAGTTTTGCGTGAGTTCGCTATGTGTGTAATTATACAGATACATATTGATTATGTTGTACAATACTTCATGGAGTGTCCTGTGAGTATAACGGTGTTTATATTCCTTTTTTTTCTTAATGACTGCGATGCCAAGTCGAAGAAAGCCAGGCGGCCTTGTCGTCATCACCGAACTGCGGGAGATAGTTAATTTACCAAGTGTTTTTACTTGGTTAATTACCGCAATGGGAATAATTTTATAATAAAATGGATGGATTTAAAAATAGCTTTCTTGATTCCAAGAATTTGACATTAGAACAGAGATTTTTTAAAGCAGAATTTTGTTCGATTTTAAACTTTCGCGTTCTATCACTATTAACAAGCCCGTCTGACCAGAAGATCCACGCTCTACCCACTAGCTTGTGATCACGATTGTTGCAATACAATCGAAAATCAAGCTTTACCTACTTAGGTAAAGCTTGATTTTCGATACTTGAATAAAGTACATAATAAATACTGAGTTTTGTTTCCAAAACTTATCGAATCAAAATCACCTAGTAACTTGTACAAGTCTTAGAGCAAATAAATGAGACAGGCGGAAGAAAATAGAAGTGCCAAGGTTTGCGAAGGCTCAATTGAATCTGTCCTAAAGTCTGACATTGAGGCCCAATATATTCCCAAAGAGTCGCTCATTACTAAAACTACTTTAGAAGATAAATTGCGATCATTACTCACATGTGAATAGGGCGATGGGATCTTTGTGTACGTAAAGCTACAAATAAGGTACCGAATGTCAGTAAAGAAATAGTACATTTTCATTAAGTTGTTTAACAGTTCATTAAACAAAGAATTTATTAAGTACAGGTAGTGAATTTTTAAATTTCAACCCATAAAAGCACCACCGAAGACCCGTAATAAATAACTATTTAATGTAATTTTCTCAATAGTTTTAACATAAAATATTAAAATGAATTAGGAACAGTATTGGTCCCATTCACATCCCATCTTTCTTTTAAATTAAAAACAGCTAAAATATTAAAATGATCAAATCTGCCCGTTAGTCACGAACTTAGAGATGAATTTAAAATCGAAAACCTACCTTGAGTAGTTATCATAGCGTAGACTCTCCTAACTACACTACGTACTATCGGATGGTGTCCGACATTTAATAACACTCATATACAATAATTCGAACAAGACAGATCGTCTACTGTTTTATCACACTCAGGACGCAGACGAATAAATCCGTTCGTGAAGAGCGAAACATTTTGATTAGCAAAAAATGATCATTAATCAAAGAGAACACAATGAAGACTAAGAATTAGAGTTTTTGTTCCATCAGTGTTATTAAATAGATTCTATTATCGAGATAGGTGCTGCAATTTAACAGATTCAATTTGACAGTTGAATTTTAGGTGTTTAGTGTTAATAAATACTGCAAATTACTTAATAGTTGATTTAAATCTAGGCGAAATCATGCACGACTTCTAGACTTAAAATCCTATCTATATCATGATTGCAACTTATTTCTTTATCCAAAATTTACAAAAATATAGTTCTTTGTATCAAATATCTTAAATAATAAAACTCCCAACATTAAGCTTCAGTTGTTATTTATTAAACATAAAACAAAAGAATTTTTAGCGCTGGGCTACTTTGAAACACATTTCGTGTTGGTTAACAAAATGTGCTGCTAAAAAAGTGTAAGTAAAATTTTAGTTTATTCCACGTCGACTGCATTTTTAGAGTTCCTCCCATAAGTTTAATAAGAGGTGATTTTAACTAGGTTAGATTTTATTGCAGCGGTGTCGTGACATCAATAGTACATTTCGAGAGATTATAACAATGGAACACACCCAATGCGTTTTGAAATGTATCATTCATGCGTACGTTAATTCGATGCCCTTAACGATGAAGGAAAGATCGTGAGGAAATATGCACACATGTGATGATATGCTGGTTGTATGAAGACGATGAACCAACTTACGCCACGATAGCCAGGAATCATCGTGCGTGCCTAAATCCTTACTGTTCTAGCTTAACTCGGCTCAGACAGAACCTAGGAACTACTGTGTAAAAAAATAATGAAAATGTTTTTAATTTGCGTAGGCAACAAGCACATAGAAATGATCACAAGTGAATCTATATAAATAAATAACCCAAGACATGCCACGCAGGGCCAAACAGCGCCATCTAGCCCCAAACTAAGCCGTAGCTTGTATTATGGGTGCTAGACAACTGATAAACTTACCTAGTTACCACCAGTTTTAAACGCAATATTCTACAGACAAGATACTTGTTTTGCGAAACCTATCAAAGCATTATGTATTATGCGTGTTAGTAAAAAAAAATTGGTGCGGAACGTTCGACAATCAGCTGAGCACACTCTTGCCCAGTTTTTCCAGCACGCCTAGTTGGCAGAATTGCGACCCTAATGAATGCTCTCACGTGCCTATGTAACGCGTTTTCTAGTTTTCCCGTTGCACCGAACGTTTTACGCTCTCTTAATGTGGACGTAATTGCGACCTGCTGTGTAGGTGGTACCTTTGAAGCATTGATTCCCAAAGTCCGGACGGACGGTTAAGAAACAAGTCAACAGAGACATCGATAACCACGACAAGAGATGAGGCATCTCTTGTCGTGGTTATCGTACAAGTAGACTTTAAGATTTTCAGCTTCTCATCACTCTGGACAAACTGCACTGCAGGATTTACTCGTCTAGCTAATGACGAAGCTAGTCAGCGAAATACAAAAAATTGCGTTCAGAATACATACGCGAGGTTCGCGATTTGTTGTTTCGATAGTAAAGCGCTATTATAATAATGTTGTAAATTTCTTGTTATAAACCTTAACCGCTACACAAGTTTTCTATGGTTGGACTTAATTCCCCTTTTTAGCATACATAAGATAGAAATTTTCCGGGCACCCTCTGGAAAAATGATTGAAAATGGGGGCCACTAGAACCTTAGTAAAATAAATTGGTTTTTAAGAAAAATGTTTGGGAACCTCTGCGTCAAATAGTTCGCGGCTGTATGTAGCTGTGTCCTTTAGTGATGAAATGATATGGTTTTTGAACTTGTGTCGTTACTATTAAGTTTCGAAACATGTAAACATTTGATCCTATGTTCCAATCATGTTATCATAGCATCATAGTACTGAAATAGAACATGCACTCATGGACAGTGAGATAAGAATCTGCGAAATCATATTCGAAATCGGATTTGGACGTAGCGTTAGCTACAAAAAGATGATTCGATTCAATAGATTCGCTTTTATTTGCAAACACGTAACGTTCTCATTAAACACTTTTGATTAGCAAATCTTATAGGTAAATCTTGTCTAAAAAGTCATCTAAAACCGAAGCTTTGCCCCTTGCTAATCTGTAGATCTCTTCTGAATCTAAAACATGTTTGTTTAAATGGAACAACTTTTATATGAAAAAGTTGATTTCGATAGATTATGGAGCATTTCAAACATTCAAGCAGTTTCAGGTATAACTATTTTGGGATCAGATTATATCATCGATCGGTTTGCGAAAAGAAAATATCTTCCAACTAAAACTCCTACTATTTACTTAGTAACAATGCCTACCATCTCTTCATTGCACTGACCGTACTAAAGTCTCGATCTAACGAGCGGTTGGACGTAAGTCGGCTTATTGTAAAACCGGCTAAGAATTTTCCTATTTCCACCGCCATCGTCAGGTGCATTCGCCGCGGCGTGAAAATGGGAAAATTTTACTTATTCCATTTTCTTCGGTCGAGCTTGAAGGCAACGCTGTGCTTTTCGCAAATCCGCTACTTTGATAATATAGCTATACCTATTATATTTTATCCATAAATATGTAGCTTAGGTATAAGTTTATTTATGTATACCGTGTGGTTTACAGATTTAGATTAGGGCCACCCCATCTCATCCCGTGGGTGTCGTGGAAGAGGACTAAGGGAATATATCAGAAAACAAGCAGCAGCGTTTGTCTGGGTACAAATAAAACCTATTCGGCCACAAACCCGACTGCCAAACGTGGTGACTTTTTTTATAGTGGCTCGACAATAATGGCTTCCCTACGCCTGATGGGAAGCGAAAGAGAAGCCCAAATCGCTGTGACAACGGGCAAGTAACTGGTCAGTTACCTGTCAGTTGCCACCGCCATGCCGGCCCAACCCTAACCCCCCACGAGCTCCGGAATCCCTACTCACCGGCAGAAACACGACCCAGAGGTCATTTGACTGCGGTATTCTATGGCGTGGAGGTCCTTCCCCGGACGGGCGGCTCAATTCGAGCTAAGATTCGCTATGCCCTACCTCTCTTAAACTACTAAGACAAATCTCCCCAAATGATGATTGTCATTGGGGGAGGCCTATGTCCAGCAGTGGACGTTTGCAGGCTGATGATGATAATTATTTATTTATTATTCAGTTATAATTATGTCGTCTATGCCATTGTGATGAATTTGGTGTCCGAGTGCCATATTATAATATGTACGTGGGTTGCTTACTAATGTAAAGACGCGCCACTAAGTCTACCAAACAAGAACTCGATGTGTTGTAATCGTAACCGCAAATAATGTTTGATTCCGATTTCGTAATCGAACATCTTCATTTAATGACACTTTCACTCCCATATTGTTTTTATTGTTTGATTCATGAATCACCATCTAATCTTAGTCACATGATATCATATTTTAAAACGCAATGTATCTAGGTAATTCGTTATATCAGGTGTGAAAATTTGTTAGAAAGTCTATGAATATTAGTTACAATTCTATTAGTGACATGCTTTCTAAAATAATGATATTTTTATTCACAAAATATAATAAACAACTGTTGTATGAAACAATGTAACGCAATTAATCGTCACATTTTTAAAAAACCTTATGTTTTCTTTCTTACTAATATCATACAGATACTGAATTAAGACCTAAATCTAAAGTATATTCTAAGAGGTATCCATGTCCAACCTTAATTTTCAATAATGTAAGTCTAATTATTGAAAATAAAGCATTTATACAAATGGACCTAATTGAGAGGAAATAAAAGACTCCATCTCAACATAAGAATGTTCGGATTCATTTCCTACTTTGAATAGCCGCAATTTTTCTTCTCCATTAACATTATAAGGTCCTTCGATGTTATCATGGTAATTGCAAGCCCCATTATCGTCGACTTCTTAAAGATTAGCCCCCGATTTGCCTCGGGGAGCGATTTCTACACGAATGATCGATTATATCGCCTCCCCGCTTTGTTTCGGAGAGACCAGCAGATTTATAAATTACTCTATACAATTTTTGCTGTGAACAATTTTCTCTTATTAAGACCAAATGTCCTTAATAATAAAAGAAATATTATCTCTTTCCCCATCTGCAAACAAATCCATCTGAGGTACACTTGGCTTATGCCCACTTCAGGACTCCAGCATCTCTATCAGACTTCGTCTGCGTGGAATAGTTATTTTTCCCCGTTTTTTTTACATTTTCCATTATTTCTTCGCTCCTAATAGTTGCAGCGTGATGTTATATAGCCTAAAGCCTTCCTCGATAAATGGTCTATTCAACACAAAAAGAATTTTTCAATTCGGACCAGTAGTTCCTGAGATTAGCGCGTTCAAACAAACAAATTCTTCAGCTTTATAATATTAGTTAAGATATATTTTGTTATTTAGTTTTAAAATTAAACAATCATTATAAATCCCTATTCATAAACAATAGAGCACCATACGAAACAGAAATGAAATACATAACGGGTAAAATGCGCGATATTTTATTAAATATTCCCCTGATACATTACCTGTCCGCTTCGAATGAATAGGGAATCCAAACAAAATATCTATCGAAAATGTCGTGGCCATTCTATTTTAGCCACAATACTGAAATAGAAACGGTGAAATAAAACAAAATGTCCGTTGTCTGCTCCGATATTAAACATGGAATAATGGATCCCATCCACTATCATGAAAGCAAATACAAATGGAGGCAAGGCCGTAGAACAAATAGGCGAGTATAGATACAAAAGATTGTATTTCGTATTGATTCGCTTACTCAATCATTAATGGTAAACGAAACTCAATTAGTTCACTTTGACTTCGAATAACTTCGATATGAGAATTAAAAATTATTTCTATAATTTTGTGTAACATATTGTTCTTTGTTATTTACTGCCAACCTCCTTCTTGTACTTTTTATTTTTCTGTCTGTCTTTTGTTTCATATCATATTTCGCCTTTTCTTTCCCGTCTCTCGTGCATGCGTGCTGTCTTGCTTTTGATTTGTTATTTTTAATTTTTAATTATATTAATCAATTTTCCCGTCATTCTTCCCTGTTTCCCTTTCTATCCTTTACATTATTAATTTTTTTTTTTTGTATTATGTAAATTTACTTAAATAAAGTTGTTCAAGTAGTTAAGACTAGATTACGTATCAAGTATTTCAGAAAATGCAAGGAGAATGTTTATCTGTATTCACGGTATGGGGTACAATTATCGTTAAACTTTATACCTTTCAACGATGTCGTCTCCTTGAGAAATATTTAGTATATTTCTTGTATAAAAACTTTACATATTAAACTAGGCCCAAACGTAATATTAAATATTTTAATATCAGTTGTTATTCCACTTAATACATACTACTTACTCTTAGTATTATGTATGAATCCTTTTTCGAATGTTTCCATATCATTTTGTATCCTTAGGAGCATATACGATACGGAGATGTTTTATACCAACGGTATCTTTTGAGATAAGCTTCGCTTGCACCTTTATTTCTTCGATTTATTCATGTCCCCGCATAAATTCACGGCGATAAAGGAAGTTCGAGCCTTTTATTTATGTCTTTTTGAAGAACTTGACAGTCTTAGAGTCTCTACGTCAATAATTTTATGTAGATAGATATAGTATAGATCAATATTCTTCATATCACACCAAAAATTACTAACTAAGCAATGTTATACTTATAATTATTAATGTAAACGAATCGCTAAGAGCCATCATTTGCAGACCACCCTTGGGTAGAGTATAACATTTGTATTTATTATTGCCAATTCTGGCTAGTACCAAGTTAAATGTAGCTTAATCGTGTTTGTGTTATTTTTGGTCAACATAATAAAAAATAACATTGCGGGCACAAATTCCATTCACAGATAAACGAAAATCCTCTTCTTTATTGTGTATTTACAGCATAATAGACGCTTTCAGTAAAATTTATCAGCTAAACACAAATGTCTGGATTCTAGTCTAATCCGGGATATACTCGGCTTTGCACGCCGCTGTTCAATTCAGCCTCGGTATTTCTCCCACAAATATTATAGATATTATTACACATCTCGCTTAGTGATCAAATAGTTTAATATTGTCTCATGAAAACGTTAAGTTATTGTTGTTTAGAGTGGTGCTTATGAATTACAACCAACGACTCAACACGGTAGCTAGTCGTTCGAGCTAGAGTCATAGAATCAGTTATTAACGTCTTAATGTCTTTGAGTTTGCACTACAAAGCGTTAGGATAATTATATTAAATAAATATTATCTAGGCTGTAATATCTAGGCTGTAATATTTTATATATGTATTTTATAAGTAACAAATGACTGCCCTTTTCTTATTAGTTGTTTTGAACTACAAAGCTTAAAATATACTCGTACTCTATATTTCTCCTGTGTTATTGTATATAAATATTTTATTACATTCGTCGAGATAAACTCAATACTTCCGTAATCACTACATAGTATAAAACAGAGGTTTACTTGTCTATCCCTATGTATGCACAGATCTGTAAAACTACGCAATGGTTTTTTATGCGGTTTTTTTAAATAGATAGAATGATTCAAAAGGAAGGTTTACCTATATGTATAAGCCGTAGCGAATCGAGGGCGGGTCACTTATATTTTATTACATTCGTACAGACCGAGACCTTTTCCTATAGTGAAATAAGTCGGTACATCCGTAATTTAAACATATGTTACCATGAAGACTGTGCGTGATACATTTGCTATCGCAGAATCTTTCATCGCTTGGTTTTATCGGCACTGTCCTCGGTTTTGTAATCTAAATAAATAGAATCCATACTTTTAGCATAATGATGGATGGGAGTGGTATAAATAATAAGGGGAATCATATATTTGTTATTGTAGCTGCGTAAAATCGCTTCCATTTACTATTACCAAGGTTTTGTTGATATGAAACCCTATAACTTTCGGTTATGGAATACGCAATCGTTATATTTATCATAATTATATTATTAATCTTCGCTTGCTTCTAAGGAAAATGAAGAAATTATATTTCCTACCTTTGTTAAAATTTCTTCTTGTGTTTTAAGTTTTCGATCCAAGATATTGTCTTTATCACAAATTCTAACTTGAGTCTTCTTTAATTTGTTACAGGTATTTTGGGACAAGCATCCGGTAAGGGAAGCTGGGAATCTACGAATTTTCTTTATTAACATAAAAGCACCGTTGATTCTCCAAGTCCGTAGTCGTTGAAATTCAAATAGTGACCAAGCTGGGCTGCATGCAATTGGAAGATCTGGTTAACATTCCCCATTCCCATAGCACAGTGGGGAAAATAGAAATTTTGTTACGGTCTTCATTGAAAGAATGTTTGCGGAATGATTTCATTTTCGGAGCAACTTAAATGCGCTTTGGCGATATTCTTGGCACAGTTAGCTCAGGAAGCAAAAGTATGCACGTTTGTTAGGTATGCGGGTAAAATTAAAATGGGATCGGGTTTTTAAATTTTTGTTTATGAGTATACTTTATACAATTTTGAATAGTTTCTTTTCATGACACATAATTTTTTCCTACATTAAATGTTAAAACTAGATAATTATAAATTATTCACTGTTTTGTTGGTATTGTGGTCGCAGGTGCCACTTGACAACCGAGATTTCCGGGTTCGAATCACGGGTCGGGTCCAAAATAGCTACTTGGTTGTTCTGTAAACAAATTACTCAGTAAACAGTTTATTTTAGTTATCACTGTACGTATATACCTACTACATATGTACGAGTATATTACGTCTAAGTAGTAATTTGTATAGGCACAGATAAGTTGAATAATAAAAAAAACGTTTTCATCGTTTTTGTGAACTATTGTACACCAAGCCTATACTTTGAAGTATTTAATATACAGGGGGAAAATGTAGCGAGAAAAACGCTTGCAGATTTATCTTTATTAAAACATTTAGTGCAATTTTAACCAGAAATTGCGGCAGCATGATCCACACGACCAATACTGAGCCATGAATACGTCGAGCTTGTTCAGGTTTCAAATGAAAAATGCAACGTAGGCCTCACTGAATGAAAGACCGTTTTACAAAGCGAAAAAAAATTCGCCGCGCCGACAGAAAAGCGGTTACGTTGCCAAACAAGAAACGCTTTTTCATAAAGCACCGTTTTTATTGTTATTCATTTTTTTTTCAAGCATTTTTTTAAACCAGCACCCGTCGTGAGAAGGCGACGGGTTAAAAAGATAGCAAAAACTAAATTATTGCGGAAGAACGGTATTATGTGTTACGCTTTTTGACGGAGTGAAGAAATGAAATCGTCGACAATCTTAGTACAGTTTAAACTTAATAGAATTTATGTTTTTTGAATGTTACATAAAAATTCAACTTTTCAAGTTAATAACAACATTTTTTAACAAAAATAATGTCTTCAATAATCATCAATTGTTATCAGACAAGGGAACCAATTAGGAAGTACATCTTTTAAAACAAAATAGTAATTATCCAAATTGGTTCACAATTCCCGGAGATATCTGGCACACCTACAAAAAATACCACTCGTTTTGAGAACCACCTCCTTTTTGATTTAAAATGATTCAGAGGTTAAAACACAATAAAAGGCTTGCGTAATATAAATCAATGAAAGAGTGAAATTAAGGCAGGTTATTTCGGAACGTGATCGATCAATTAGGCATATGAAACATTCGCAACTGCGCCGGTTAATTCATGATCCTATCTATAATAACTTATCGTGATAGATACTTTCTTCATACTTCACGAACGAACGTTATCGAGTGAGATATTACTGTATTACTATGATATGTAACGGAAGCTCAGCAAATGGTATATGAAATAAGTTCTCTACTTTAAGTAATACCAATGAGCTATGCTATTACTTTTACATGCGATCTACTCTGCTAGCCTTATTTTAGTGTTGCTAATAGATAGTAGAGTGTCGATAGATTATCGATAGTTGACGTTATATCAATAGTATCCTCATATTGAATACTTACTGTTCCCACCTCTGGGCTGGAGCACCCCATTGTCAACTTTTTCTATTTGACCGAATCCAGCGTAGGGCTGCTCGTATTGTCGATGACTCGACCCTGTCTTGTTGACTCTACTCACTGGCATTGCGAAGAGACGTTGCATCCATGTGCGTTTTCTACCGCATCTGTCATTGGGAATGTTCTGAAGAATTGTTTGGTTTACCTACTGCCTGCAGCTGAGTTTCTTTACCGCACCAGTCGTAACCGATTGCAATTCCATCCTCATCATCTCGATGGCTGGCGATCCTCGACTGTACGCTTTATGAGGAACTTCTTGCCTTGCGCCTCGGTTTTGTGGAACCAACTTCCTGCGGCAGTCCTTCCGAACAGCTACGACTTAAAAACCTTCAAGAAACAAACGTATTCATATTTAAAAGGCCGGCAGATGGTCTTTGTCGATGGGAACGTCTTATTCATTTTCGATTGTCAAACTATCGATAGTTCGACTACACTACCTAATTTGCTTGACACGAAACACGTCATACGTCAATGTCAGAATCAACATCGCATTTTCGGCAAAAAGTATTAGAACGGCGAAGGCCCTGCGTGCAACAGCGCTAGATTTGTTAAAAATTAATTACTGCTAACTGTGTTTTTCGTTCCAAAATATGTTACAAAATAATTGTCGAAGGCATACACTGAAACATAATTGCCTAATACTATTTGAAAACCTTGATGCAGTTACCTTTTTAGTAAGTCTTTGATTTTTGTCATATTTGATGCGAAGCTGCTTTTATGACGTGTATCGAAGGTTCGATTTCAACTTAGTAATAATGATCAAAGTAAGTCAACGAAACTGTCCGCGCTATAAGTGTGGTGATAATTGTTATTGAATAATGGCTTAGAAAAAATTAACTCACAACCTAAGTTTCCGACGCAATGGTGTACTATTTTCTGAAGTTTGAGATTTAACATTACGGGGAACGTCGTTTACATATTTATAAATATATTTAACAGGGTTTGAAGAAAAAACTCGTATATAAATAATTAATAAACATTTCATAGCTATGTCTGCGTATGAGTATAGTCATTCAGTGACTTGGCGTTCATGTAAACAAATGTCAAGTCATAACAAAAATTTGACGTCAATAGAATATTCTCAAAGGGGTTCTAGCAATCAAACGATCGCCACCATAAGTCAGTCACGTCAAATTACCAAAAAATAAACCAATTTACTACCAAAATTCCCCCTTCCGTTTCTAAATAAGTCCCTCACCTATTTCCGAGTCTCGTCAGAACAAATAATGAAGGTCCGTCATTGTTTAAATGGTGGCCCATTATGTCGGATTTCCCGGTTGTACTACTAGCCTCAATATTGTTTCCCTTCTAAAAGTATAGTTAATGCCTTAGGTCACTGTTGGAATAAGTAGGTCGTAAATTTTTAGGTGGTTCTACTTTTACGGTAAATTGATTTATGAAATATAATTTCTTTTTGCTATTTTGGGAAACTCAATTGATTTCCAAGAGTGTAGTTTCCTGAAGTGCGTTATAGTAGTTAAATACCGATTCTAGCTTTTCCAACGATTCCATTGAGGAAAGAGCGTCAAGACAGACAGACAGAATAATCACGCACATAGTCGCTATACTTATAAATAATTACAATTACCCAACAAAATTACTTGTAATGCATCTGGAAGGTAAGGTTCAGATACAGAGTTATTTTATTTCATATATGTATCATACCAGTGAAATGGAAAACCATATCATTAATTCCTCAGCCGTCGTTCGTTTTTCATCCCGTATAATGACTACGGCCCCTGGCTTCTACTCGAGGGATGCTAAAGGGAGATAACATGGATATGCTATCTTCTGATGCTTGGCACCGAGAATTATTTCGTTATTATAAAATCTGTGATGTCACCCGATATTGCTGGGTATATTCGTAATGATACCATCTATCTATAAAGTCGGATGCCTTTTTAGGGTTATGCCGTATGCATTATGCAATGTACCGACGGTGTTTTTTTAAGTTAACCCTTAACCTTTAATAGTGGTAAATCCAAAAGAATTGTAGTGTTCGTTTTACTACATAATATTGTATTCTGTAGACTTTTATATTTTGTTAAGCTGTTTTGCTTACTCCAATGTCGTGCTTTTGTTATGTTTGTGAATCTTTAAATAGTAATGAAGCTGCCGATTAAAGGCTCAAAATGTGCCGGCGTTTCTTTTATGAGCCTTGCAACTCAAAAAATTTAATGCTCTGATCAAAATATTAACAATATTACATCTATTGAGTACAGCTTCTATGTGAATGTAGAACAAATTAAAAAAAACTGATGTCAAATATTCCAGCGCGCTTAACCAACTTTTACAACACTAAGCTAAAACAAGCTAAAACAATAAGTGACCACTGCGCTTCATTAAGTAACACTTCGCAAAATGGACCGTATGGAGAAAGTTCTAATTTGGTTGAATTAAGCAAATGGCGGCAAATGGCTCGCAATTACAAAGCCAAGGATTCACATGACAATTCGGGTCAGGCCGTAATACTTTACGCGGTGATTACAGCTATAGATCTAGGTGTGTTTGAAATTGGAGGTCAAAGGTGAACAAATAACGATGTTTATAATGTTCTGAGTCCGCAAAACTGAAACGGCGTATTTTTTGAAAGAGAACGAAATCATTCGATATATCTTTGTGTCTTGTTTTACGGCAGCTGTTTGCTATGCAATAAAAAATATGTCTTTTTATGGGTTAATAACCCTTTCATGTGTTTCAGCTAAATGGTAAATTAAGGAACAACGTCTTTATTATTTATTATTAATGATGCAGTAACATGTTTTTGCTTATTTAAAGTTTCCAATGAACCAAGTTAAGGAAGGAATACAAATTTCCTTTTCACTACCTAGCAAACCTTTGCTTTGTTAAATAAAAAAATAGAAACGCTAACTAAACAGACCACAGACTTAACGAAAAGCACTTTTCCAACAGCTGAACAATATCTTTGATAGAAATAATATCATGTCCATAGTGCCAAATACCTATAGCAATGGTTTGCTTTCAACGATAAAAGCAATTCTGGAAGATTGGCGAAATAAACTTTACATAAGGCAGATTTATTCTCCGCATTAAGTTACGTTTTGTAAACACTCTATTGTGGCGATGAATCGCTGTCAGTGATAAAGTTCTCTGTATTATACCGTGAGGTTTTGTACTGTGAGATTACGAGGTTATGAGAGTGTAAATATCGTAGAAATTACCTTGTATCAATGTATTTATGAAATTGTTCATTTGAAGAACATATTACCTTAATCCTAATGCGTTTTAAGGTATTAATGTCTTGGACTTCTATATCAACAATATTGTATGACTAATAATAAACTCGTGGTTTATTTGTTAAAATAGATTCACGAGTTGTTTACACATTAAAATTTTTATCCTACCCGCACTTTGATGTACCTACTTAGTGTCTTGAAAAAAGAAACATGATCGCTACATCAAAATAAAATGATTAATTTTAAATTGAATAACTATTTTATATAACCATTACAATATAAGAAACATACATTTTTTTTCCTAAATTGTTGATTAAATATTTTAAGTACGTTTGACAAAAGCATTTTATTACATACCATGAGTCATGTTGACGAATCACGAAAGTCGCACTCAGTATAAGAATGACAGATGTTATTTTCATACAAATGCGACGGAATATTTTCCGCATTAAGTTACTCGTACATTTAGCAAATAGCCCATTGCCAACTGTAACTAAATAAAGTAATACATTACCGTTGTTCGTAACTTTCTCTGTCGTCGACGAAATTCATATTTTGTTCAAATATTTATGGAGATTGGGCCTCATTGAAATTGTAATTTACGGAATTAAAATTCATGTTCAGGTAATTTCTATCATTATCTCGTGAGAGTTTGGGGAGAACTTTGCGTTAACTCTTCGTTAATATATGTATTTTTAATATGATTATTAACGGGTACTTATAATAAACACTTAAGTAATTTATAATTATATAATTTATTGTAACCGTATGCCTACTTCTTATTCTACAGTGATTTTTCAGTCAATCCTCATAGTAAAAAGCATTCAGAATTTTTATACAATTTTTAAAGTAGGTATCCTTTGCTACATCGTTTATTCAACGTAAATATATTTTATTTCAAAGATTTTCCTAGCACCAATAGCAATAAAAAAGGTATTTGAGGCGATAAATATCAGGAACATGGACGGAAAAATCCATTAAGGAGACCCTTACTTAAACGATGAAATGGAATCAAATTGAAAGCTGAGTATAAATTATGTTTGAATTTTAATACAGTAATTTTCAAATGAACGAATCTTAGCAAGAAAAGAAGTATCGAATTATAATGATAATGTTGTATTATACTTCACATTGCTAAGTAGGAGGCTTATTTTAACTGTGAGTTATGTCTATTAATCCATATAGTCCATTATAATATTTGAGCCCGGAATGTAATTTAGTAAAGAGATTTCAAAGATAAAGAATTCCTCGCTAATTAAACAGCCATCGCTATTATAAGAATAAGGAACTTAAATGTGTAGAAAGTACCGCTATTAAGCAATATTGGCTTCACATGTAACTTTTTCCGGAACACACAACCGATGCAGCGATAAATGAAATAACGTATTCAGAACATAAAATATAACTCAGGTTATTATAAAACTTTATAGCATCGTCTCGTTGCTAGTTTAAAATTGGAATTTGAAAGGCCGAAGTTGGGCCGAAACTTGCGAGTGCTCGATAACGTCGTCAATTAGTGCGTCGCGTTCGCTCGCTCCGTGTCGAGCGCTTTTAGGTTAGGGCTACCACATTTGAGGTATAGTGAAGTAGGCTATATTATGTATTAGTGTATATTATGTAGGCTGATGATGATGATGATATTATGTAGTGAAATCATTATCAGCCTATCACAGTCCACTGACAGAGATGGGTCTCTCCAGCTATTCGCCACTTTGGTCAAGGTATTTTGATACGCCTTCACCAGTCGGTTGCCAGAGCTTCGTTTGTTATTGGGCAGAATGCATCCTAAGTGCAGTATAGTAAGTCAAACCCTTAATGTTTGAAATAAAATGCTTTTTCCCTGACAACCCTAAATAGAAGATACATATTTTACCTCTGTTTGACTGTGCTCTGTTAGTCTTACAACACTAATGAAATGAAAACTAGGTATATTACTCAATGATTTTCTGTACTTTAAAAGTACATATTACATTGTTTACATCTGTATCAGCCCTAGGTCGTAAGTTTACTCTACAGATGACGTGCTTAGGCTGTGCTTGACTAAAGCCACACTGCAGTAAACAAAAGTGAAGCTACTCCACTTATTCATTTCAATTTAAATATAACTCCGAATATTTAAAATTTTCTTGTAAAATTAAAAAGAAGGAAAGTAATCAGATCTATTGTACTTCCAGACTATGCAAAAGTTATCTTTATTGCATGATATATTTATTAACTCGCAAAGTAAGTAGGTAACTCTGTTCAGTGTTCTCATTTCCGTTTTCATAAAAAAGTATATGAGTTACTACTAGTATTTGATATTTTAAATACTGCAATCATAGTGCAATGGCTGCTTAATTATTATTCGGATACACACACACACACATAACAAGATAAGCATTCATGACCGATCACGACTCTCAGTTCGTAAGGCAAGGTCCAGTCTAACCTTTCCGCCTTCATTGTAAGAGAAATCGCCAGTCATATTATCTACTAGCTGTGCCAGCGGCGTCGCACGCGTGGATATCGGGTTTCAAAACTAACGGACTTCCATAAAATGATGCCCAAATCTTAAGTTAGACCTCTAGCAATACATTGGTGAAAACCACATTCAATTCCATGCAGTACTTTTTGCGTGATGCTCAATCAAACATTCAGATAAAAAATTCTCCCGTTTTCCCAACACTTCCCTTCACTGCTCTGCTCCTATTGATTGTAGCGTGATGAAACGTATCATATAACCTGCACAGGAGTATGATGAATAATTGTACCAAGTTTCGTTAAAACCCGTTGAGTAGGTAATTTTTGTTTCTATAACGAACATACAGACAGACAGAAAGACAGACGGACAGACAGACAGTCAGATAAAAATTTTACTGATTGCATTTTTGGCATCAGTATCGATCACTAATCACCCCCTGATACTTTTTTTGTAAATATATTTTTGAAGCTGAAACGCCTGTGCAAAACTATCTACCTATACCTACTTCACTTAAAAATAAATACTTATAACTACTTTAATTAATAAAAGTACCTACGCTTAATAATTTTTAATTTGAACGAATATTTTACAATATAACAACAAAAGAAATTCAAATAAACTATTTAAAAACCAAAAGTCGCGCTGGCACGGTTTCTCAATATCAATTATTGTCTGTCAATAAGGTCGATCGCTCTGAACGCATCAACAGCCAAATATTGAATGAAGCTAGCTCTCGGACCTCCCGCCTTTTTATACCCTACCGCCGCCGCGACCCGTGTCGAGCGCGGCAACCGTTACACAAAAATAATCCTTATAGCATGATTCAGTATTCACGTGCGACGGCGCGATGGCTTATTTCATGTATAAGTTTGGTGTTTCTATACCGATTTCTATGATTCTTTTTTTATTGAATAGGTAATAATGATAACTTTTTTAAATTAGGGATGAATGAGAGTATTATAAACGTAAGAGTAAACAAATATAATCAGAATGCTCCGAACTGCTAAGCTATCAGGAGTTACACGTGTTATTGTGAGTCAACCATAAAAGATAGACATATGCTGTTGCGGGATATTTTTTAGTCAATTTTATGTAAAATATTTCTGTCATACATAATTTCTATGTAACTTTAACCATTAAGGCTGCACACGCGACGGAAGCTTAAAAAATGGAGTAACTTCTCCCGTTTTCCCAACATTTCCCTTCACTACTCTGCTCCTATTGATAGTAGCGTGATGAAAAGTACCCTATAACCTGCCCAGGAGTATGAAGAATAATTGTACCAAGTTTCGTTAAAATCCGTCCAGTAGTTTTTGTTTCTATAAGGAACATACAGACAGACAGACAGACAGACAGACAGACAGACAAAAATTTTACTGATTGCATTTTTGGCATCAGTATCGATCACTAATCACCCCCTGATAGTTATTTTGAAAATATATTTCATGTACAGAATTGACCTCTCTACAGATTTATTATAAGTATAGATTAATGGACGCGTTTAGAACTAAAAATAGGGTTCGTTGGCACTAGGACCATCAAACAGTTCCATGATGGAACTACTGATAAAAATGTTCGTCTGGTTCGTCATTAGTTCCATTTAATCTACATTTAAAATGGAACTAGTGTCAATTTTGACTTGACACTAGTACCATTCACAGTTCCATGATGGATCAGATTCTCGTCCTTACTGTGAAGTACCTTTACGCTGTGCGTATACTCTCATCTCTAGGCCTGTAATTTATACCCAGCTGTAGTGAATCTCGGTAATCGGGCGAAGCCAAGTGTGTTCCGCCTGGCTAATTATTAGGTGCAAACTGCAACGAGACGGCTCCAAACTGATGGTATCGTCTTGATGAGCTATGATTACACGCTCACTTGTTATTTGCGTGCGAATTATTGTCGCTTTTCTAAATGAAATGGGCATGTTTACATTTTTTGCGGTGTTAACTTTTTACTTGATGATTTAGCGATTTTATGGTAGGTATTTATTGCGCGTGGAAAGTTATACTACTTTTTAAATGAGTGACTTGGCATACCTAAGTAAATCAGGTAGTAGTACATATGTGTTACGAGATACAACTACTTTCTTTTGGTCATGTTACTTCTTAATTTGATTTAGATCAATATGCGTTTACAATTTTGACTGTTAACTTGAGATAACCTTCTAAATAGGAACAAAAAGAAGAAGACGAACTTATATGTGAACCAATTTGAAACAATCAACATTATCAGTATCACTAGATTTATGAATCTCTTAGGACGTAATCTAAAGAACAACTTTTGCTTTAAATTAATTCTTGATCATGGAAAAAATTATCTCATAAATGAGATCAGTCGCCCTTGAACAAAATATCAATTCGTAAGGTTGGTGTAATCTTTGTTCAGTTCAAATGCAATATCAAATCATTAATAAAAAGCGCGAACACAGTACCTACTTGCAAAAAGCATTAACCCGCTGTTCACAAATGGTGAAACATAAAAATCAAACGTAAAACCTGTATTACACTATCGACATTGTTTGGGCGGCGTCTCGGCGGGCGGGCCGTCGACCCCGCTAATAACTTCCGCCTACCTGAACTAGTCGTTAGACTTGCAGTGATGAAGCGCTTTCAAAAGAACATTGGATTATTAAAGCCTTTTGCGGGATTGGACGAAACTTTTGTTAATCAAGGTTCTAGTGTTCACGTTACCTCGTTTGGTTGAGGATTTGCGAAGTGCAGTCGAAAAGTGTGCGAAAAAGGCTCTCTGATTGTCACTTCAAAATTTAAAATACAATTAGGCTTAAGCAAAAGCAAAATTGAAAAGTCACACTTTTCAATTGGATAGATTATGATGATATTTGCAATCAGCTTTTATTAGTTTGCTACAAAACGGATGTAATGTAATCCGGCGATTTAACAATCAGACATTTATGTACTGAAATAAGCGATTTTTCAAATTATAACACCAATAAAACCACAACTGTATAATTGATTTCAACTTTTTGCATGCTCGCTTCTTCGGAAATTATTAACTTAAATGAAAAGCATGCAAATTTATGGACTATAAAACTTTTTCAATATGAAAAGTAAAAAAAAAAAAAACAGTAGTAGACCATAGAAATCCGAGCTACCTAACCATAACGCAGCGATTGCGTGTGAGCTGACCATTTTCGCGTAGTGTGAAATTTTTCACCATTCGGACGATTCATTTGCATTACATGAGAATCCTGTAGAGTAATTACAGAATTATTTCCCATCGTTTAGCGATCTTTATGTCGCTGTTTGAAAACATTATTTTTCACGTTTTTTGCGTCTTTAATAGTTTTAATTAATTCATGGCTACCATGTACTCCCATACTCATCGGTCCCTACGACCCTAAAGGAGCGAGGTTTTTTCTAAAAGACGGCAAGCGATGTCTATGGATAATTATGGTTTTTATGAGATAATAAGTTAGTCCCCTGAAGTCCAATGTCCTCTTAAAGTCTAAATTCTATTGTTTAACTTTTGTCCGGAAGTCTGTTCCTTAGGATTCTATATACGAAAGAAAGATCATCTTTAATTACTTGCCTATACTAAACAACAAGACATATCACTGAAAAGCTTATTTCATCTCAAAAGCTGTTTGTTTTCATCTTATCATTTTACTTTTTCTCTCATCGTCCTATGTGTTTGTAAGACCACCCACTACTTCGTTAATCTAGGATTTAAGGTTACATGCATGCAAAGCACATAAGCTTATTAAATTTTTAAGACATTTACAATCCCTAACTAGGAAAATTTATCTTTAAACAACTTCCATTAATTTCTATGTGAAATCTAAGTAAGCGGCCACTCCAATCAACTCGACCCAAACTGCGCTTCAAACAACTGAAACCAGATTCTAGACACAAGCTGAAGAGCTATTGTGAATCAGAGAGCTAAATAACTTTATAAATAAAAACAACTTCACAACTATTGCAACCCGAACCGCTTTAAATACAATTGCAATAGAAAATCACGTGAATTCCCTCTCTATCCCGGTGTGTTTAATGGCTAAATCTGCGTGCATAGTTAAGTAATCCGCATAGCTGCGGGCATGGATCGGAATCGTATTGCAAGTTGATCTAGGTCGGATTGAACTTCTTGCGTCGACAATGGATTCAATCAATCGGCTCATTCATTATGCGGGCACTATATTTGATTCGGTGAAGCAGTGCGTCTTGCTTGCAGCATGGTGCAGATAGGACTAATAATGTTGGCAGTATTGCTTCTGAACACTGATTTATTTGTCTTTCTTGGTATAGCTTCATAAACACTAGAACTGTTCGTAGTGTCCTCACCTTAATATGTTGTTCTTTTATACAGCGTTGATATGCTTTTTCCTCAAGAAAGCTCTCTAAATTTCTTTCGTTAGGGCGCATTTACCAATGACATTGCTCAAATGAAATGTGTACTCGTATTTCGTCTTCGCTCCAATTTAGTGGAATTTAGTTGAAAACTTTGGTTAGTTTTTATTAGTTCCGTGCAACCCCCACTTTTGTGAAAACACACCCTTACAATATTTGTTAATATTAATGAGTAAAGATTTCCAGGCATATTATTTGGTAAATTTAAATTAATATTAAATTTGAAACGAAAATTTAGGAGATAGATAGATATACTTTATTGCGCACCATACATTTGACTTAAATCTAGGCATTATAAACACTTGTTGCACAATTTAGGCGGCCTTATCGCTATAAGCGATCTCTTCCAGACAACCTTAGGGTAGAGGACAAATGAAAAATAAAGGGTGAGGTGAGCTATCAACTAAATCGGAATTGATGCTAGCCAATAAATATAATTATATAAATAATAATACATACATAAGTAATATACATAATGAACTACCATCTGACATGGGATATACATAACAATACATGCATAAATAATACACAATTAAATATAATATATATATATATATATACATATAATATATACTTGTAAAGAATCGAATAGTGCAATACCAGCTTCCGAATCAAAAGAAAGAGAACTGAAGTAGAAGAGATTTTAGAGCGCCAAAAAGTGCTCCTTTACTCGAGCTTTGAAACTAGGCAAGGATTGGGACTGTCTGATGGATAGTGGTAAGGAGTTCCATAAACGGATAGATTGGACGGTAAAGGACTGTGTGTAGGAATGAGAGTGATGAGGAGGGAATTTAAGAAGTAGGGATTTGGATGACCGCACTTGGCCATGTGTGGGTTGCAAGAATTGAAAACGCTCCCGAAGATAAGGTGGAGACTTTGGATTAAATAGTATTGAATATAAGGTGCAAAGAATGTGAGAGTTGCGACGAAGGCGAATAGGAAGCCACTTGAGCTTAGACCGATATTCAGATACGTGATCAAATTTTCGGAGGCCGAAAATGATACGAATGCAGAAGTTCTGCAGGCGATGAAGCTTGTTAAGTAGATTCACGGTAAGATCAGGAAAACAGCAATCGGCGTAGTCAATAATAGGTAAGAGCAGTGCTTGTACTAGTGCAATTTTGGTAGGTATAGGCAAAAAATTTCGAAGTCTACTTAGAGCTCCAGCTGCAGCAAATACCTTCCTGCTTACCTCGGCAATCTGTTTACTCCATGAGAAAGAGCCATCCATGTATAAACCTAGATTTTTCACTTCTTTACTAAAAGGGATTAGGACACCGTCAAACAAGACTTGAGGCAAGGCATTCCAGTTGATTCTGGATATTAGCCCCGAACTGCCAATAATGATAACCTGTGTTTTTTTAGGGTTTACCACTAGACCAAACGACTTACTCCAAGCCAGAATTCGGTCCAAATCAGCATTTAATATCTGAACAGTGTTGTAGAGGTCGTTAAGGTTACCCTGCGAATATAATTGCAAATCGTCTGCATATAAGTGATAAGAAGAAGAAAGATTTTGAGATATTGAGTTGATAAAAATTGAAAAAAGAAGAGGAGACAGAACGCCACCTTGCGGTACACCAGCAGTAACGTCACACCACGCAGAAAAGCGATCATCGACGCGAATGCGTTGCCGGCGCCCGTACAAGTAACTATGAAACCAGTCAATTACCGTTGGAGATATGTTAAGAGAACGTAGCAATCCAAGAAGGATATCGAAGTTAACCGTGTTGAAAGCGTTGCTGAAGTCCAGCAGTGCTAACACGGTGAGATGCTTCTTATCCATGCCAGAACGGATATCATCCGTAATTTTGACCAAAGCCGAAGTCGTGCTATGACCAGGTCGGAAGCCGGACTGGAAAGGGTTTAGCAATTGATTTTTGGACAAAAAAGAAATGAGCTGCTGATTGACCAATCGCTCTAAAACCTTCGAGAGGAAAGGCAAGATTGATATAGGACGGTAGTCGGAAAAGGAACAGGGATTAGAGTTTAGGGGGGGAGAATTATTTTACTGATATTTATTTTAATATTAAACGAATACATTAAGTGAATTATCTATCAGAGATTATATTATGGTAATTTGCGGTTTTCGTAATGAAAAATGTATTAAGAGCGCGCATACAGAATTCGACGTATTTGCGGCGAAACTGGTATTTTCGGACGAGCTATTATCATACAAAACGATTTTTTTAAAATAAGAAACATAGTTTTTTATATAGATAAAGTCTTCAAGCAGTGCGTAGGCTAGATAAAATACAACATTTACTAGTATATTTTTGTCTGTCAAAGATCTCCCGTAAGCCGATTCGCAAAAATGCGAGTCAGAGTCAATTTCGAAAGTCTTAATATCAATTGCATTACATACATATGTTTTAAATATATGTTTATACAATAGCTTATATGGTCTACTAGCTGTGCCAGCGGCGTCGCACGCGTGGATATCGGGTTTCAAAAATAAGGGACTTCCATAAATTACCTATCTATACCTAGTTTTAAGTTAGACCTCTAGCAATACATTGGTGAAAACCGCATTCAATTCCATGCAGAAGTTTTCGCGTGATGCGCGTTCAAACATACAGGTAAAAATTTCTCCCGTTTTCCCAACACTTCCCGTTACTGCTCGCCTCCTATTGAATGTAGCATGATGAAAAGTATACTATAACCTGCCCAGGAGTATGAAGAATAATTGTACCAAGTTTCGTTAAAATCCGTTAAGTAGTTTTTGTTTCTATAACGAACATACAGACAGACAGACAGACAGACAGACAGACAGACAAAAATTTTACTGATTGCATTTTTGGCATCAGTATCGGTTAC
Organism: Conogethes punctiferalis; assembly: GCA_031163375.1. Taxonomy (NCBI): domain Eukaryota; kingdom Metazoa; phylum Arthropoda; class Insecta; order Lepidoptera; family Crambidae; genus Conogethes; species Conogethes punctiferalis. The sequence goes on along the minus strand of CM062090.1, from coordinate 9,115,785 downwards.
TAATCATCCCCTGATAGGTATTTTGAAAATAAATTCAATGTACAGAATTGACCTCTCTACAGATTTATTATAAGTATAGATTAGTGCACTAGATAAAAAAACTTTCAAAAATGTGTTATTAAATTGCCCAAAATAATTTTTCAAAATAAGCTCAATTCACACTTTTCAACAGTGTTTTTCTAGTAGAAAACACTGTTTCTTTTAGTTGAAATTTTGTGTAAATGTAAAAGAAGTGTTTCTCAAGTGCACTAAATTTTTATTTTATTAATATTCTATGCCTGTTATTTTATACGATTTTTTTAAAAGTGACTATAAAGCCACGCGCGCGACGCTTGCCGATTCAGTCCAAATCGGGTCATCCCAGAGGGAGGACGTGCCGCTCGCTGCTCCGCTCACGCACACATACGCACAACCACTTTTATGAGCGTATACCGCTCTGCGCGAGTGCAACTCCACGAGTTTGATACTTTGTAATATTATTTTTGTATGGAAAATTTATGAAGTTAAAATAATGTACTATATTAATGAAATGATTTAATTTTTAGTCATGAGTATCAAATACAAACATCAGGATTATTATAATTATTATTATCTACAACCACATTTGCTAAATATTTCAAAAAATTAATATGATATTTGTTTATTGGTTCACTAATGAAGTTACAAAGTAAGGCTATTCCAATGATTATTATTATGCTCGTTAACATCAATGGTCAGAAACAACTTCCATGAAGAAACTGATAAGGAGATTAATTTGAGTTGGGAGCATTTAAGGAATCTACGTCACATGTTCACGACTATAAATAAAGGCATACAATGAAGCTGAAAGTCCTAAAAATCCCATAGTCGAGTTATTATTAGTAAAATTATATGTGTAAAGATGGATGATAAAATGTTTGATAGTATGCACGAAATTGATCTATTTAGATTTAGATAAATCGATCTTCGAATCCAATTTTGGAATTGTCGCTTAATTGTTTAGTGTGGAATAAGTGAATCTTTGTGTCACAATAATAACAAGTATCTAAGATTAAAATTAAATCGATCAAAGTGGTCAACAATGGCAGAGGCCAATGTCCAGTAGTGGCCTGTGAGAGGCTGATAACGATATGAGATTACTACTTTCATTCAGATAGTATTAGAAAGAAGTAAAAATTATATTCTATAGTTTCAAAATGTAAAACCAAAATGCAATATGATAGTTGTGAAATGTATGGCCATTACGGTTACTAGGGTAAGATACGGATATTTTATGGTAACTTATTTACATACATTACGTTAAAATCACCGGCTACGTATGCTGAATGGTGGTATGGCGACGAGCAGGGCGAGCATGTAACTTGCAGTATGCAAGTCGCAAGGTGCAACGTTGCCAATGAGGGTTACCGTTTTTGTAATCACCAGAGGGCGCCACTGTATAGTGAGGTCTTCGGGCATAGCTGTTAAGGTTTGTTTTATGCATGTGATGACTGTTTGTTCGTTATAAGAAGGAGGACATAAGTTTCCAAAAAGCAAAACTGTTTGTTAACGGTTAATAAACAAACCAGTGAACTAGCTTTTCTTTCAGACCGCTAATTTTTACACCTCATTTTCTCGGCTCCGCTTTTAAAGCGCAGATAATCACTGAGCCGTGTCTCATATTTTATTCGAAAATTAATGCCAGCTATGCCAAAATTGCACAAAATTATTTAATTTTCCGAAATAAACTCGTTTAACCCACAGAACCTATGTAATTTGACATTTCGGATACCTCACGCGACACTAGCACCTCTGGTGGCGAATTCACACGCGATATGGGCGCCCTCATTAGTGCAGCATATGCCATAATAGGTATTGTTATTTCTTTTATTTGCTTCGTTGCCGTCATTGGAATTATGTTAAATTCGAAATATTAATAGGTAATTAATTAATTCAGTTTAATTTCCAAAATGTCGATTTTGGGGGAAAAGGTAGGAACCAAAATTGTTCGGAAATTGACTCTCTAGAACTTTGTTTCTTTTCATTCATGCCGTAAAAAGTACAACATAGGAGATAATGATACAGTATTGAATATGTCGCGGTTTGCGAGTTTTATTTCCAAAATATCGATTTTAGGGGAAAAGGAAGGAACCAAAATTGTTTAAAAATTGATTTCCTACAAGTTTAGTCTTCTTAATTTAGACCGTAAAGTAGAAAATAAACGAGATAATGACAACATTTTTACTTGCTGTTGTATTTAATTTTAATTTTCAAAATACCGATCCTAGACAATTTTTGAATATACACAAGAGGACTCACCATACCTACCTATTCAGATAGCTCGCCTTTGTAACCTGTCCATTGCATCATTTATAAAATTGCGTAAAAGCAGTATTCTACGCAAGATTTGTGCCTTATACAAAAAACAGCGTTGGTCAGTCGTGATATATTCTTTCAGAATCAGGTTCAGGACACCTATTTTAGAGAATGCTGCAGTAGTTAATGACTCCTTCAATCTAACCCTTAGGATTCGGGTCACGACTAATATTCATCCCGAGAATAAGTGATGGATTGGTCAAGCTGGATAGGAACGAGATTTTAGTTGTTGTAGGCCATCTGGGGTTTCTGCTACGAAACACAAGCACAACTTTTAGCACAAGCATCAGTAGGTATACATGATCTCTGTGATCAGTGCATAGGAGACTTAGGACCTTAATTCAAATTGACAAATTGTTTACAAACTAATCTTTTTTGAATGATGGCAACCAGCCTCTTTGTGAGATCCATTTCTGCCGAGTGAAAATAAACAAAGTAATTTTTACAAGTTAAAATATAAAACGGGTTAGAGTTATATCGTGGCAACCACGGAGACTGCTCTTTCTTTAAATAATAATACAAACACCTAAACACAGAACAAACACAAATGTTCAGCACACGAATGTTTGTCCTGGATGGGAATCAAACTCACGACCTTTGACTCATGATCAGAAGGCAAGGAAAACACAGTAGGGATTATTGATTTTTATAAAGCAACATTAATAATGTCAATCACTCACACAATACCTTTGGATAGGTAAGTACCTGGTACATATAAAGATAGAAAGACAAAAATATTGTTATATTTTTCTTAAACCTTAATTAATAAGCACTTAAGAATAATGTACTCTAAAGTGTTTAAATATATTTAATAAGTACGCACCTATACTACACTAATAAAATATTGAGCAATAATAGAATGTTCAAATAATTTAGTTGAATAATAAATTGTTAAGTATCAAAATATGTTTGTCTCCGACAGTTAGTGTCCAACACGCTGCTCACCCACACAGACACAAATGATGTCTATGTGTGTTTCGGAATCGGCTCCCGCGTGCGTTTCGAGTTGCTTAAAATTGTATGCGCGCTCTTAAGTTACACACGCAATGGTCTAACTTAAAGGTTTCCGTAAAATACTAAAGTAACTTAACACACCCTGCCACGAACTTACAGAGCAATGAACTCTAATGTCGACCTAGATCTGGAATCATGGAAATCTAAGTTATATTTCATTATTTACGAACTTTGACTCCAGCTAAATAAATGGTTGAACTTTAATAATTTCTTATCTAAGCATCAAGTTGATTTATGATTTGCTACTAACTTTGTTTTATATTTCGTACATTTACCGCCGTCATGCTATATCATATAAACTTTACGCAGTAGTTTGCCTATATATTTTTTCTTTTCGCAAAGATTGGAGAAACTTTTCCGTCATACTGCGAGTTCTTAATTTGACACCACCTTAACCCTTTGACGCACAAAACAAGTACAATTAAGTTTTTATAATTATGACTACGTTATTTAGTGTATTATGAAGTAATTTAAACATGTATATAATAAAAAATAAAAATAGTCCAACAGATTTTAGGATATTACTTGGGACAGATGTGTCCCAATATGCGATAAAGGGCGTTATTTATTATATTGTGAGGTATTTACTAATACAGAAAAATCAAATGTTTTTCTGATAATAAAAAACTAAATAAAGTCAAATATAATAAAATTGTTAATCGTGATAAATAAAAGTCTGCAAAACAATTTCTTGTTGTTGTGTGACATAAATTTACGTAGTATAGAAGTGGATGGCAGGGCATGTTTACATAATTATAGAAAAATTGCCAATACGATTGGCAATTTTTACTGAGTCATAGCCCTAGCCACAACTTGAGGGTAATCAAGTGATGCAAACCCTTCTATGTAATGTTGCGCATGCAGTTTTTACAAACCATGTAAGAATTGTTCATAGCGATGTCCAATGTATCAAAAATTTGAATTTGAAAGTTGATTTTCTATTTCCTATCAACTTCGTATGTGACACTTTTTTGGTCCATGAGATCTACGGCTAAATATCACAGTCCGATGACGGGCAGCAGCGTCATCGGAGCTAGGAGCTACGCCCTGCGTCGCCAACCCGCCTACCCAGCGTGGCGATGATGGGTATATCCTCCAGATTATTGCCCTACGTGGCGAACAACTGGAGAGGACTATGTCCAGCAATGGACTGCAATAGGCTGATGATTAGATCTACGCCACCCATATTTTTATTGTGCTTATGGACGATGACAGGACATCAGGTTTAGTGGACCAGTAGCTTCTCACTGTGGGTAATATATGGGTGCTCGTGACATAAAAGCTGTTATTTCTTGGAGAACGGTAGTGAACACTGAACCATTCGGATAATAAAAGGGGGAAGTAGGTGAAGAGTGAGGATGGGCCTGGATTTTAAGTAGACCGAGATGCAGCAGGTGACTCAATTATAGCCTCGGAAAATCCAGCTTGCATGTCCTCCAATAAGAATGACTGGTCTTCGTCATCTAAAGTGAGTGCATCTTCACTAGTGTCACTATTCTCAGCCATGAGATATTCCTCGACTCCGCAATCAGTCACTCTCACTCACTTTGCGCGCCCAAAACAATGGAAATAAGTGTATAATGCTATGTGTAAAATCAGAAAATATGCATAAAACATTATTGATAAAATATAAATAAAGTCGTCCTTTTACGCATATTGGGACAACCTTGTCCCTTACTTGAAATTTCATGTTTTAGGTAATCAAATGTTACTAATAAACGACTTTTGTCGTAAAACCATAATTATTAGTTACCATTCTAATAAATTATTCACTAAACAGTCACTGAATGCAGCAAAAATTTAATATTAATCATTTATGTAAATAACCAAAGAAGCGCGGCAAATTACCCAAAATTAATATGAAGTTTATGTTTATTTTTATTAGCGCACCTATTTCCCACCCTAGGGAAAAAATCAAAATATATTCGTATACAATTGATATACGTTGAATTTAGTTTAAAATAATGCTTTGTTTAGGAATAAAAATAAATTTAATTTTAGGGACACCGGTATCCCATTTACGTCAAAGGGTTAAGAAAGTTGTGACTTTTTTACATAAATCTTTTTGTGGTATATTTTGTGTACACATGTTATGTTTTTCAATAACTGTTACAACAAAGTATGACGGTAAATGTATGAATTTATATTAGAAATCATAACAATTCTTTTTGAAACTAAAGAGCTCAAGGCATGTTTCAGATTCTCTTTATCGTTCGAATGGTTTGACAGCTGAAGTTTGACTCCTCTCATCTTTTGCCTGATGTTGACTACTCGATTGTAATACAAAAGCTCCGGATCCACAATCTCCTTTTGAAATCATGTCTATTTTCTTGACTGTAGTTTTTAATAAATATATCCATAAATGCCTGCCAAGAAGGCTTACTACTTACATGACGGCTTAATACAAAATATTACTTAATAATAATGTTACTTTATTATTTGTTCGTGCAAAAACTAACCGAAACTTTACAGTAACATAGCTCTAACATCAGATTAATGCATAGATAGGCTATATTTAATTTATAAGAAAATCATTTTCTATATTCAAGAAAAGCCGAAGGCACTGGCGAGTTATATCTAATTGACTTAAATTCCTTGTAGAACTGAATAAATGAAAGTAATTTCTAGTCTTATTCGAGCGGAAACTTACACATTCCCTTTTTGTAGGAGCATCATTCCATTTAATTAATACGAGTATTAATAAATAATGAGCTTTCTAGAACTTCCCAAGGCTATACCTACCTACTGAGAAATGAGTCTAGAATATTCGTAGACTGACAAGATCACAGATTGCCTAATTAGATTGATACTTACATACCTACGAAACGTTTTTTCATCTCCTTGGAAGTGATTTGATTTTAATTTTACTTATATACCCATTGTAATATAAAAGCTGTGATACTTTTTATTATCTACAAAATAGAAAAGGCCATTCGTTATTAAATTAATAGCTTTCTAAAAATAAATGTTCATCCAAATATAAAGATTATGGATGATTTTGTTTTGAAACAAAAACTAATAGAATAGGCTTGTACCTTCTTAAATATTCAAATCGTAACCAAATAAATACTAACAGGCTAACATGCCGGTTACAACTGACAAGTGATTGATTTGGTTACTTGTACGTTGCCGCAGTGACTTGGGCTTCTTTCGCTTTCCATCAGTCTACAAGAGGCCACTACGCTGTGCTACTATAAAAAAATTTGCAAAAGTTTTATCGTCTCTTTTTTCGAACGAAAACAGCGGTACAACTTTTGGTACCCAAACGTACAATAATTATTATAATCCAGCTTTTCCAAATAGACGTTTAAATAATTTGTTACTAACCCTTTTTACCTCTGACACACTCATGGGATGCGAAAATGTAATTATCTAACAAGAATTTGTTAATTAATGAATACATGCAAATGAAATACGTACCCTGTACTCGTACCTATCTTATTTGTATCATATTATGTAGACATGTAGAATGGCATGTGTATCTACAATAAGTCAGTCGTAGTAATTTGAAAAAATACGTTATTAAATACTTTACGAAACATTGGTCAAAATTCTCTTATTTTCCTATGGTACACGACAAAACAAATTCACTCAAACAAAAACATTTAATTAGGTATTCTACATATTATATAACAAAAATACAAAAGGTTCTTCATAAAATTACATGGTAATAAGCTTTTAATTTAAAAAACTGCCTGTTTTCACAACAAACGTTTGCTAGTGAATTTTACCGTCCGCTATATTTCCACATACAATTTGTATGAATTGATTGAATTCGGCCTCGATTGCAGTTTTTGTAATAAAACTATTTGACGCCTAGTCGGGATCGAGAGGATTGTTTGGTCGATGTTGTGGTTTCGGATTTTCATATCTAAAATTAATTTGATACCCCTTTTAGTGGGAACATACCTATAACCTATATTGATCCTCCTTTGGACCTCGTTAAAGTACGTTTATTTGAATACGTTAACCTGATCTTTCTACAAACGATTGTTATTTTAGTAGTTGTAGTTTAAGTTGTTTACAAGCAAATCTTAGTTACACTTTTTTAATTACGCATTTACAAAATAAAAAAAATACTTCTTATTTCTCTTAGAGGGCTGAGCACAAAATAGCGTGCTTCTCGCTTTTTGTATGCAATTTGCATCAGCATTTTCTTTTCTGAATGCGAGGTCTAATTAAACGCATTTTCTTTTCACTACACAAGAGAAGTCTTGCCTACTTTGGGTATTGTGTGCATTTCCGAGTCAACTCATTTCATTTGAAGGACGTTCTGTCATCTACCTCGCATTCAAACCACTACACAATAGAAGTGACGAATACTGCATTAGTTTTTAACGATGACAAAATCCTAGGAAACACTGGCCATGCACAACGCACACTGCAGCCAACAGAAATACTTACGAGAAAATAGACAAGAGAATCTACATACATTCCGATTTGAAATGCGAACCCGTTCGCTGGGACAATGCGCGTTATTCTTTTGTTTTTGGTACAATTTGAATTTGGAACATTCACAATATGCCGCAGTTAGTTGGTACTACCTACCCGTTTAACGAATATAATGAGAAATGTTCGCGTGCGCGAGTTTACTAGTAAGTGTTTATCATTGAGTAGGTTTGCGTTTAGGTTCCGAGTTTCGTCCAGGCGTGACCTAGTATTATTGTTAAAACCTATTTTATTATCATGATTTACACGCTACGCAATCCTTAATGTCTATGCTATCTTTACGCTAATAAATCATATCGATTGTGCGCGTTATCGGCAGGGCTGACCTCGGTAAAGACCTCAGATCAAAATACTGCGATTCAAGTCCGCACTATCATTGTAACAATATTAAGTTTGTAGTACAGTAAGTACATGCATATTTTTTGTTTTCAATCTCACCCTTCAATCTGAGTGCTTGCTTTCCAAAATTAATGATAAGAGTATGTATTGAATTATGCGTGTGTATAATAATAATGCCCTGACATGACACAAGAATGCCATGACATGACACAGGAACTTCACGCCCTCTTCGAATTTTGAATCTGGGACGTCAAATTGTTTTGTCTACTTGACGTGTAGAGAAGGGGAGGCCAGTCGTCTTACAAAAGTTAGCAAAGCTGTGCGACATCTATTCCTTTATGTGATCGCATTGACTTTTTGACAGTAAGCTGTCAGTTTATTCCGCTGTTAGCGAACCATGCTCTGTTTCTTGTAGGTTTAACGAATCATATTTTTTTAATATTGTTTTTTTATTATAACGTTTTTAGGACTGTAGGTATACATAGTCACATTTCTGAAAATGAATGAAAAAAAAATGGAAATGAAAAATATCTTTAATGTTAATTTATGAAAATTCTTTACGCCTTTAACCGAAAACCCTTTATCACATTTTATTTTTTTATATTCAAGTGCGTTCATCCTACTGTTTTCATTGCAGTTTCAATTCCAAAATTAGTTACGCCCTCCGTACACATCTTTAAAAAAAAGTATTTCACGAAAGTTCGTCGTCAACTTTCCTGACCACATGTCGCGTGTTCTGTTTACATCCATTGTCTTAATGTCTTCGCCTCGTCACATCCTTCGCATTTGCTTCGTCATTTCTGTCGCTTTCTCTCACATGTTTGACCATTCCGTTACGCGTTATCAATGAAATAATGTACTTCTTCGTAAAGTTGTTATGTACCTATTATGCAAATAAGTTACCAGTAAAATTATAATGGAAGCTTTTAGGGTTTGTTCGGGTACTTACTTACAGAAATGTATGTTCGATTAAGATTTTATATTTTTGTGACGAGATGTTTCTTCATGCACTATTTACACTATTTATTTATAGTTATAAATAATTATTATTATTTGTACCAACTTAAAAGCCAACCGACTTGCACGCTGTCACTACTTTTCGAATACAGCTTATGATTGGCTGAAATCTATATCATGTGACCAATGGTTAGTCGCATAAATATGTGATCTAAATATGTGAAATCCGCCAATTTTCGACTTGAGCGGTTGTTGTAAGCAAAGAGAAGAATGGTGAAATCTATAATTATGATAACATTTCCCAAGAGCATTACGGCAACCCTACACTCTAGTAGTGCCGTTAATACGAGTATATGCACATCAAGTGTTACAGGCAAAACAAAGCCTTAGACGGTTCAGCTGTATCATTCTTATTCTGAACTGACTACTATTGTTGTTAACTATCACCAGTCTATTCGAAAACGCCTGCAGTAATCAACGTCATATATTTTCAGGAATCAGATTAGCGTAATAAAGATAAGACACGGTTACATTAGACGCTATTTACTTCAAACGATGCGTAAAGAAGGAATTGATCGTGATCTGAGGGCACGGTCGTGCCCTCGCCAAGACGAGCCAAGCGAAGCGCTAGGGCACTACCTATCTTTTCTCGAAAGGTTTCGCCGTTTTTTTGAACCCTCATAACTTTGGTTTGCATGATGCCAGATAGTTAAAATTTTAAAGATAGAATGCCATCAGCACACTTATTAAACATACAAAGTTTGAATACCGTAGCTTTGATACTTTGGATTTTATTAATGTGTAAAAACCTCCGATTTCGTCACTGACTGACTGACTGACTGACTCACTGATCATCAAAATTATAGGGTACTTCCTGAAGTCCTAGAAAGCTAAAATTTGGTATGTAACTTGCTGTTGGTATACAACCAAACGAAAAATTACAAAAGTCTAAACTTTTCCCCCCCAACCCCTCAAATTAGGGGATGGAAATTTGTATGAAAAATATTTTTTTAGGGTACTTCCTGAAGTCTTAGAAAGCTGAAATTTCGTTTGTATGTGGCTATTAATGTATTAACAAGAGAAATACTATAACCACCTAAACTTTACCTCCCCAACCCTTAAAATTGGGGGATGGCAATTTGTATGAAACATAAAATTCTTAGGGTATGTCCTGAAGTCTTAGAAAGCTGAAATTGGGTATGTAAGCTGCTATTAGTATACAAACAAGAAAAAAATGATAAAGGTTTAAACTTTACCCCCCGACCCCCCAAATTAGGGGATGGCAATTTGTATGAAAATTAATTTTTAGGGTACTTCCTGAAGTCTTAGAAAGCTGAAATTTCGTATGTATGTGGCTATTAATATACAAACAAGAGAAAAACTATAAACACCTAAACTTTACCCCCCCAACCCTAACATTAAGGGATGGCAATTTGTATGAAGCAAAATATTCTTAAGGTGCTTCCTGAAGGTCTATAAAGCTGAAATTACGTACGTAAGCTGCTATTAGCATACAAGCTAGACGGAAATTATAAAATTTGAAACTTTATCCCCCAACCCCTAAAATTAGGGGATGGCAATTTGTATGAAACTTTCACTAATTTTGATGCTAAAAGATTCCTTGATATCATACATAATCATATGATAAATAGTAACTGACTGCGTAAGATGTAAGAGCTAGCCATCCTCTTTTCGCAACAAGGCACCCTCACCTGCCCGTGGTGCATCCTGCTGAATAACGGATGAGGATCTGGAAACCGATTGGTGGCGGTATAACCATCACGATTGAAGGCGTAGCTAAATATCACAGGCCGATGAGCGCGTCACCGAAGCGAGGAGTTACGTCCTGCGATCGCCAACCCACCTGCCCAGCGTCACAGATTAATAAATAGTTACTACCAGCGTGGCGATTACGGGTAAAGCCTCTAGTTGTTTGCCCAAAGTGGCGAACAACTGGAGAAGCCTATGTCCAGCAGTGAACTGCTATAGGCTGATGATGATGATGAACTGACTGCGCACTATATATATTTATATATATTCAGGGAATTATTACTAAAAAAATAGGTAAAATAAGTTAAAATACAATACTGCAATAAACAAGCAACCTACAAAAAGAAGTGAAATCCCCTCAAAAACATTTTCATGTAAAATGTAGCCAAGACGAGGAGGGCGAGACCACATTACGTGCACTGTCAAAAAGTTATCAAATGTCATGAAGAGCCAAGCTGATGACAACTCTACACGCCCCCAATTATTCTACAATCACAAATGTAACATTTTTGCAAAAATATGTGGCTTGGCCGTTGAGCTTTCCTAAGAACTATTGTGAAAATGAAAAAATATACCCTCATTATATGCGAAACGGCCATCCACATATTTTTGCAAAAATGTTACATTTGTGATTGTAGAATAATTGGGGGCGTGTAGAGTTGTCATCAGCTTGGCTCTTCATGACATTTGATAACTTTTTGACAGTGCACGTAATGTGGTCTCGCCCTCCTCGTCTTGGCTACATTTTACATGAAAATGTTTTTGGGGGGATCCAATAGTCTCGAGATCTAAATTGAAGGTATACAACGATCTTAAAGTAAATTTTTATCAGATTTTAAAGACATTAAAAAATGCAATCATGATAAAGTATTTTACTCTACAAGAGGAAAATTTACAAGGTTACAGTTTTACATTTATAACACCCAAACACTACTTCTAATGAAAGTGTATACTATTTCCATACCGTTTATGTAATTAGTTGTTACATGACTTACCTTGAACTCTTAACGACCCTGCTATCTAATTCATTAATTTGTGGTAGCTACCAGCGTTGCTATACAACGTGTTTTCACACAGTTCAAATAAAAAACCATAATAAAAAAAGTTCAATTACCTGATGATTCCATAAAAAGAGGTTTTATGGAGTAAAAAACTACTTTATCGCAACATACTGTTACGTCGTTATCGATTTGTCACGCATGTTTATCACGGAACGCCCTGAAGCCCAAAGCGTATTAAGGTGACGAACCACACGTGCATAAAGAGATGTCTGTTCTCTTACGAAATATTCCGTTGTGGAAATTGCGGGTTTGCTTGCCAGTTGTACAAATACGAGTATAAGGATTTTTAGAATAGAAAGAAGGGTTTAGGAAAATCATCTTGACGAATGCCGGCTATTTACAATGGCTATTTATGATCGGGTTCGAATTCGTCATTCAATTGACAAATTTGACATTACTTGTACTAGATCTGTCATTACTATTCCGTGTGAGGAAATAGGCATTCTGTTACACAATTAAAAGTTTAAGTTGTCCAAATTACGTGGAACCACCAGTACCAAGGAACCAAATCGCATTTCAAATAAAAAAAAACTCTTTTAGAATCAGTAGGTACATACCTAGTAGATCCATGTGGTGTCACAAACAGATACACAAACGTTAAACGTATAAACAACCCTCTAGCGTCAGGGGCTAAAAACAATTGAGCGTTTACGTCAATGTACAAAGTTACATCAAGCCGTCCCTTGACAATGCTTCATGTTTTACCCACAATCTATTTGCGCTTGGGTTATTATTTGAAGGCGGCTAATATGAAATGGGTACGTTAATATTGTTAAAAAAAACTGTAATTTGCTTACTGTTTTTTAAACTTTTATTGAAATATGACAAAATGTCTTGTAACCATAGAGCTGTTTTTCACATACCCAAATTTTTGAGTTATGTCGTTATTTTATTAAGAGTGCGAATATATTAAATATTCAAGTGGCTATGTTGTGGCACCTACAGTAGTAGGTCAGTACAGTAGTACTCTAGTAAGACTAAGTACTTCCCTCGTCTATATATGAATAAATCCTATGGTCTATCTTATTCTATACTGGTAGGCTTCAATCTACCTTAGGATCATTGCGACTTTCATCAACTAGTTATTATACTAGATGTTTTATTGTCGCCACCGACTAGCTCCAGCCTATGTTAGGATAGAAAAGGGCGATTTTCGTCTATAGAAAATATCCCTTTCCCTCTTATCTGTGAAAGAGCTATTTAAAATAACTAGCAAGCTTTTGGGATGATTTTGGCGTTTCACGTGTCCCCACTGACACGATAAGAGTTAAGCTCATAATCAGCAAATACCTGATGATGATAATATTAAGTAGATATCATACTCATGAATTCAACTCATTAATTTTGTAAACACTTGCAAGAACAAAAGCTATCGCAAATGCGTTACCGACTTTTAAAGAGAATATATCTTTCCCTCGTTGAAGGTTTAATATCGTAATACTTAGGTAAAACAACTGCAAACTACTTTAAAGTTTAACAGAGTAAGTAAGATCCCACTTTCTTAGTTGAACTTTAAAGTGCTAGGCCCGAAATTTCTCGCAGCTTAAGTCATAAATCCGATAGCAAAATGTAGGCTAGTAACCATAGAAAGTTCTTCGGCATGTAATTTTGTGAACGTTACGTTCAGCAGTGGAAGTTTGCAGGTTCATGATTAAGGGCGCTCTATCCTCCATACTAAAATTAGGCTTATTGTTGAAAAAAAAACTAAATTAGTCCATCTTTTAGATTGTTTAAAAATAGGTTGATAATGAATGATTTTTTGTATAATCCAAACGGACTCAATATATTGTAAGTATTTTTAACCTGGAAATAACAATTTTCTGTGCATGTACGAGTAATCGTTACGCAGTGATATGTCGGAGAACGTCAGTGTGTAGTTTACCTGTCGTTATTTAGACGGTCTCACCACACAACTTTTCGAACAATGTGTGCCACATAACTGTAACTGTCGTGGACAACCTGTTACTAGAGACACGATTTTGATGTTTTTTGTGTGGGCTGTTAATTTAAACATGCGAATGCCTGTTTTTTAGTACTCGTAGACTTTCGCTACATGATGCGTGCACGTTTTTGCATATTGTGCCCGTATCTGTTTTACGAAGTATTGTCAAGTTGTAAGATCGCTGTCGACAGAAAGATTTTTATGGAATTGCGGACTCATCATGAAAGTTGATTTCTTTATTCTCATGATCTTTGTTTACGTAATACATTGCCAATTTTACAAGCAAATTGAATTATAAAATGCCATTTTTTACATATTTATTTACATTGCCGTAATTGTTTTTAAAAATCAATTTGTATTGCTGAATTACCAATGGACCTATTACAATTTGTTTACCTATATTTAAAACAGATATTTCCGATAGTCACACGCATATCTACAAAATTCATGATTGCTTTCGTATTGCCAGTGTATGCATAATAACTCGTGTGTATAGCCTAGCGTTAGACCAACCGTGTTTACCTTTCCTCTATACTCGTAGCAACATAAAATATTTAATCAAGGCCAGGGTGAGTGAATAGGCCTTTCATAAGCAACTATGCTCCTACATCTACCAATATTATGTGTAATTATTGCCTATTAGAAGAAAACGTATCATGATCCTAGTCAGTTACTTCGTTTTTTAGCGTAACATAGTACGAGGGTCTTTTTTGTGCACATTATATGAGTTCATAGTTAAGTTATTGTGAAAAGTTTGCACCATAAATGACCTAAATAAAAGAAGTTGCAAACCTGAAACAAAAAGCTTTAGTTTGACAGGATTTGAGAAATTAAAAAAGTAAATAGGTATTCAGTGTTGGAGTGTTTATTAAATTTACTACAATAAGTTTTAAAGGGGTTTATACGTGATCGCTGGATGTCACATTAGGTCCGTAGAATTAGCTTTCCTACCACTGTTTCGTACACTTCTTCGTTTACCAATTTTCTAATGTTGAAAACAAAAACGAAGTATAATTTTACGACCTTGCCTCACTTGCTCCATCAGACAAGATAAAGACGACAACTTGCCTCATTCGAATTTGGAACCAACGTTTTTCTATTGTTCCAAAAATCATACTTAGGGCTCATTCCCATGGCGTGACATTACAAAGCGTGACGCAAGCATGCTCTATTCACGCTCGTGTTGAGCAACGAACGCGCCCAATAACCAGTAAGTGACATTATGAATAATCGATTATTGTTGCTCGCTATTATAATCGGTATTGTTCTATCGATAATGACCTTTGGGTGTGCGCCGAACGAAAATTGAGCTTAGCCGTGGGCGTAATAACTACTAAATAGACGTGTTGTTTTGTTTACAAATTAGCGGCGGTGTCTTTGGGGATGTTTGGTGTCGTAGGATGTAATAATTCATCGTCGTAAGTAAGTACTTTAGAGTTACACAACATCTCAGTCAAAGCACACGTGCTTGCATTGTTTTATGATTTGATTAGACAAATTGACATAGATCGATTTTTCAATACAAAGATTGTAACACATTACTTTTTAAAGTTGGTACTAAATTGCCACAGTATAATATGCAGAGAATATTAAATTTCTATTTGCTATCATGAAATGAGGTTATGTATGTGTACAGTTTTAGATTATGCACAAATGTCTTCAGTAGTCGACTACAATCGATTTCAATTGCAAAATCTTTAGACCTTTGGGAAATCAGTCTGCTCTTTGTAACGACTTTCCTATCTTAACAACAAAATGTTGATATAATAATATACATGTATATCTATTACAACTCATCCCGCCTCGGAAAGATGGAAGTGAACTTCTCGTTCCGTGGTCTAACGGAACTTTTTTTTTTTTAATAAATTCGTTCCTAATGGAACCGGCTAAGGTCTGAGACCATGCTGCCAAGTCTTAAGTAAAAGATTACATTCATTTCCAGTGTATGTTATTAACTTCATTAGTATGGTCTAACGGAACTGCCGTTATAACCGGAACCCGATATAACATTGAAATGGAAACAAAACTGAAACTCTAAAGTGCATTTAAAAAAAAAAAGAAAATCACCTGTCGTTTCAGCATACGATGAGTGACGTCAAAGAGTCACATAATGAACCACTTCTCCGTAATGTGCTCGTGCCTCGAATCTGGCTTCATTCACAATGTTCACAATCGTGTATTTGCCTCACAAAGGAGGACCCGGGATTGCATCATTGTGCTTAACAAAAATGGTGCAGTGCTAATTTTGCATGCGCCGCGCCCCCTGTGAATGCCATTATGGGCTCCAATGCGGACTTGGGCCTACGGTAATGAACGCCTTTGCGAAGCGAGCCTGCAATCTATTTCGGGACAGTAAGGTGACTTATGTCTTTTTCTTTAGATGGCGTTATGTAGCCCGCGGTTCGTCTATCACGCAATTGCTCAAGTGCTACGTAAACGTCACAGGCGTGTCAAAATGAAACAATCACGGAACAGTTGGAGCTGAAGCGTGGTTCCATTATACTGCTCAAGAAGAAAAAAGTTTAAGACCAAAAATAATATGTGATTTAAATATGTAATCACATATTATTTTTTATTATGATGCAAAGAAACTCATAAATATTTTTTTCAAAATAATTAAACAATAAATTTGTCAAGCTAGCATTAAATTTTAAACTTTGAAAATGGAATGAGGCGCGTTCGAAATTCGAAATCGCCAGATAGAAATAGAATCCGGCGAACTGCTTCTGGGAATTAGTTCTTGTAGCGCGAAAGTTGGTTGAATTAGACGCGAGCGCGATTCGAAAACGGATTGAATACAATCCGCCATGGATAAGTTAATTGAACTTACTGGATGCGCCTTTGAATTAGGTTCGGTACTCGGACTAACTCATGCGTTCTCTTTAGAATTGAGTTCTAAATTATGTTACTTACCACGATTTATGTTGTTCGATTTTACAACTCAAAATAACATTAATAAAATCTAGGAAAAAATCAATAGCTTGCGTGAAAAGTATATTGGCCAGACATATACATACAAGTAATGCTTATAATAATACGTTATATATATTAAACACTACAAAATCATTCGATATTCATATTAAAATAGTGTATTAAAAACAAAATAACGTAGAATTTAATTGTAGCTTTACTTTTGACTGATCCTATGTCATTTTGATACTATATTTATGTAGATTAGAATATAAAAACATTTATACATCAACCACTCGAATCAAGCAAATACGTCGTTACAAATTATTATATTTATTCTAACATCCAGCCGCTCTATTAATACAAATATGACATAAGATAGCAAATAATTTTCAAAATGATTCTCGATAAAAAAAACAATAACAAATATCATTATCCAAACCCAAGGTAGCGAATCTAAGTGTTAGATTAATAACATCTTAAACGTTGTCCATTCAAACGGCTCACCTACTTCCATCGAGAAAGAATGGAACATATTTCTTCCGAACGAAACAATAGTCAGTTCTATAACGGCCCATTATTAGCTCGGTTTGTAAACAATAAGTTTTGTTAATAACAGCGGCGAATGCGAAACTATTATACGGCGATGAGGCGTTTTGAAATCTCTCACGGCGATTTGGCTAATGTAATGACGAGGTGAAACTTAATGGTGCCGGTTAATGGAGGTTAAGAACGGTTAAATTCACGCGTTTATGCAAACGCATCTTCTGAACACGCTCATCATAGTATCATTTACTTAGTAGTAAGTCATAATACTCATAATGGTAACATTGGTAACTAACCTTTAAAATCTTGTAAGTTAAGTATTAAAAGAAACAGTTTATCTGTTATATAACCCAAAACATGCCACAAGGCGCCATCTAGTCCAAAAATGAAAATAAAAAATATCAGACAACATCACATACATTGCTCCGATACCAAAGTAAAAGTAAGTAAGTACATGTGTTATGGGTATCAGAAAAAATACGAACACAGTTTATCATACGAAAGATTGTACCGAGTGGGGATCAAACCCACGACCCTTGTTTCAGAAGGCAGGGTCTCTACCAATTCAGTCGTTTGAGAGTGAAGGTAAAATTTCACATCAAAAGAAATTCCTATTTTGAAATTGTTAAATTGTTCTTTTAGTTTCTCAATTATTACTACAATATTCTAATATTTAATAACTCAAAAATAATAATATAATTTTCATCCTTCAAAAGTTTAACTCAATAAACACATCACTTACTTATCTTCAACAACGCCATCAACTAAAGCTAAAACTTAAACCATTTTTCCAACTCCTTTATTCCGTTAAAATCGATAACTTAGTATAAACTCTTTGTTAATCTTTCAGAGAGAGGTTTTGTTCTCTCGTTAAAACTTCTACCGCACGTTGATTCGACAAAGACAGGCACCTGATAAACAAACAAGCCGCGGAGTGAATTAAAAAAAAAAGACGAAACTGATTAAAGATTGCAACGCTCATTTACCGCTCCGATAAACGCAATTTACTCGCTGCTAGGGATGACCATACATTGAAAATCTGCGTGGGTATGTCGATGATTTGGATGCAATTTAATGTTTTCTTCATAATCAGCCTTTCGCAGTCTACTCCTAGACATATGTCTTAAAAAAATTGGAGATGCTTAATATTAACCATCTCCAAGTTTTTGCAGCCACTTTGATAGATCTTGGGATTCTCGCATTCAGCACCTGCTAGCCATCTTGCGGAAATCGCCGCTTCATCTGGCCTAAGGTCTTACACTATTATCAATTAACTCTAGAACTCGTTTAACCCAACAGTTATAGGTTCTTTTACAGCTATTTTTTTTATATTAATTATTGATAATTATTGTTTTTTTGGTGGCGAACATTAGGAGAGGCCTATGTCCAGCAGTGGACTGACACGGGCTGATGATGATGATAATGATGATTGTTTTTTTTTAGTCCTTGTTGTCAGTAAAATATGAGAGTCGCCTTCTTTAGATATACTTCAGTGGAATACAATGCAGTTTACTCTAACTCGTTACGTTAACTCTTAAGCGTGTACATATAGTATCGTGTGAAAGATTTGATACCGAATAGTTTCCTATTTATCGATAGATTCCAAACGTTTACATTACAACCCTACAACTTGTCAAGCACTAGGAAGCTCTCTTTTCGCTCTCGTTCCCGATTTTAATGCGACCCCGGTCTCGCGTTTTAAATCTGATTCGTTCTAGAAATTATCTCGTTTTATTATACCCTTATGCGAGGTGACCTGACCTGGGATTTGTGTTAACTACTACTTTGATTTACTTTTCGTGTCAAGACATTTTTTCTTTTACACATCTTTTAATGTTATCCTCCCTGTTTTTGCTATGAAATTATGTTCGCATTTGAAACGTGTGAGCTCCACTCGTACGAAGTTTAATTTTCTTTTTTTAAATCAAATACGTTTTGGATATCTCCAGTACCTCCTTTTTTTTTTTTTTTTTTTTTTATGCCGGGGAAAATGCTTTTAGGCATACCCGCCGCTCGGGGGAGGGGCGGGTTATGTGGGACTCGCCCTGCCTCAAGATGGTAGGGAGGCAGGGAATACCCACTAAAAACCCCGGCCCTTTCGTCATGCGCCTATGGGGACGGTGCCAAGGGTCCTGAGGTGAACTCATACAACCTTGACACCGCCAGCGCTGTCTGCCTCTAGACGGCAGACCCCAACGAGCTCACCCCTCTAGGGGGGAGCGACGGGAGGGGTCCGAAAGGACAACCCACTCCCGTCCGACGGAGACGGGGACCCGTGCAATGCAGGTGGAGGTGCCCCCACACCAACCACCCGCTGGGCCCCGTCAGGCGGCATCAAACGGCGGAATGTTCGCCGCGCGCGCCCACCTCTTCGTCGGCGGAGCGGAGGAGCGTCGGGATCGTTTTCCCGCTCCCGCTCCGCGGCCTCCTTTTGGGACATTGTCGTCTCACAAAAGGAGGCCATCGCCAACCAAGCTGTTCGGCTCTCCAGCATCGATCGCAGGACTGCTGGGAGCGACAGATCAGTCCCCACCGAGCCGACCAGAACGGCCCGGGGACCACTAAAAGCCGGGCAGACGGCCAGGGTGTGCTCTGCCGTGTCACACCCGGCCCCACACTCGTGGCACACAGTAGTTTCCTCCCGTCCGATCCGATGCAGATATCGCCCGAAGCACCCGTGCCCAGACAATACCTGCACCAGACGAAACGTGAGGAACCCATGTTGCCTCTCCAACCACTCTTTCAAGACTGGACCAACCGCGTCCAAAACTCGACGTCCGAATTGGGCGGAGGCGAGGTCCTCGGCCCACAGACGAACCATCTCGTCGTGGGCCTCGCTCCACACTGCACCCCTTTCCGCCGGAGCAGGGCGCTCCCCGCGCGCCCTCTCCGCAGCCATCCACAAGTACGTAGTGGCCAGCACCTGAGCATCAAGCTCCCAGGGAGGGGTGCCGGCCAGAGCGCACGCCGCGTCAAAACCCACGGTCCGATAGGACCGTGAGACGCGCTGGGCTATCGCCCTTTGGGGGCGCCGAAGATGCGTCACGTTCTCACGACGCGAGACAGCATCTGCCCAGATCGGCGCCCCGTACATCGCCATGCTGCGAAGAATACCCGCGTATAATTTGCGGCAATGTGCCTTTGGCCCCCCCAGATTCGGGAGGAGCCAGGAAAAGGCGTCCGCAGCCTTAAGGAGGCGCGATGACAGCCCGCTAAAGTGCGGGCCGAACTGCCATCGCGCATCCAAGAGAAGACCCAAATATTTTAAAAGGTCTCCGACCGTTATTGTGACGCCCTCTACGGTGATACGGGCGTCACGAGGGCGGCGCATCCGAGGCCCATGGAAAAAGATGGCCTCGGTCTTGTCAAGCGCCACCCTCAGTCCCAGCAGACCTATCCGCCGAACCAGCAATGTACCGCCCGCAGCGGCCCGACGTGCGGCCTCTTCGTAGCTCCTCCCCCGGGCAGTGAAGAGGGTATCGTCTGCATAACAGATTATACCCGTGCCCGGGAGGAGAGCTCCCCGCAACACCCAGTCAAAGCCGATGTTCCACAGAAGGGGCCCAAGGACGGACCCCTGTGGAACACCAGCCTCAACCGTATAACTGCACAGAGTGCCACTCCTATTGACATACGCGATTTCGCGGTCAGCCAAATAGTCCGCGAGGACGTTCTGCAAGTAGGTGGGGAGGCCAAAGTAACGGAGGGCCTCCAAGATTGTAGAGTGCGGGATTGTGTTAAAAGCGTTGGCTATATCAAAAGATATAGCCAACACACCCTGCCCACTCTGTTCAGCCTCCCCAACCAAGGTCTTAAGCTCCGTCAGAGCGTCAATGGTGGAGCGCCCAGCCCTAAACCCGAACTGGCGGTCGGACAGGTTCGGGCCGACTCCCGTCAGGTGTTCGACGATCCGCTGAGAGATGATCTTCTCGAATACCTTCCCCACCTCATCAAGGAGGACTATGGGGCGGTATGCGGACGGGGAGTCGATTGGGCGCCCCTCCTTTCGTAGGAGGCACAGCTGTCCGACTTTCCATGATTTCGGGAACCTCCCGACCGCAAGACAGCGATCGAAGAGGTCCCGAAACCGCTCCTCCATTTGTGTCGCCGCAAGAGCGACGACACGAGCCGGCACGCCGTCCGGGCCTGGCGCAGTCTTCTTGGCGCGGAGGCGCAACACCACCTCGCCGAATTCCTCCGCGGAGACCGGGGGAATTTCCTCATTAGTGGGCCCTGCCCCGTAAGGGGATGTGAGGATTGGGGGAGAAAAAGATGGAGATTGGGCCGGGAACAGAACCCGGACCACCTCCCCCAATAAGCCTGGCTCGAGGGTTTCGGTCAGTGGGGGACCAATGGGGCGCAGCTGGTTGCGCGCCGCCCGGTACGGTCTCCCCCACGGATCGTTGTTAAGACCCTCGAGCATTTCGGCTCGCCCCCGGTCTTTCGCCTCCCCAATTGCCGCTTTGAGGACCCGCCTAGCCTCAACATAGGAGGCATATAGGCGGGCCTCATTTTCGGCATTCCTGGTGCTGCGGCGACGGCTGCGCTGGTAGGCTCGTCGAGCAGCGACGCAATTCGCCCGGAGTCCGGCGATTTCGTCACTCCACCAAAACACCGCCCTTCGAGCGGTGGGGCGCTTAGACCGAGGCATGGATGAATCACACACCTCGGTCAAAGCGTCCCGCAGGACAGCGGCAGACGCATCGACGTCAATGTCCGGACCGGAGAAGGGGGGCGCGAACCAATCCTGTAGGAACGCGGCCTCCCTTGCAACCCCCCGGTCCAGACGAGAAATGGCCCAGCGCGGAAAAACGGGCCTGACTTGGCCACGTGAGACGCCGGACGCATTCTGAGCGGAGACCGACCACCGGATATATCGGTGGTCCGACAGGGTCTCCACTCTCTCAACACGCCAACCTTCCACCCGTGCGGCGAGAGCAGGGGTGGCGAACGCAATGTCCACCACTGACCCCCCCTGTTGTCGCACGCACGTGTGGGTGTTGCCCCTGTTCAGGAGCACAATTCCCGCCGAAATCGCCCAGGCCTCGGTCATTTGGCCGCGCCTGTTACAAGCGGTGGCCGGGTTGCCCCAGGCCACCGACTTGGCATTGAAATCGCCAGCGACCAAGACCTGGCAAGAAGAAAGGCCAGACAAGACGACGGAGAGTCGGGCCAGAAAAGCGCTGAACTCCTGGAGGGGACGATTCGGGGAGAAGTAAACCCCCAGGATGACAACATCCCCCCATTCAGCCACAACGTAGTTGGTCCCCCTCTCACGAAGCGTGATTGGGGGAGAGGTCGAAGAGACCCTCCGAACGATTGCCACCGAGTCCTCACGGTCCCCGACCCAGTGGTCGGGAACAAAATAGGGCTCGGCGACGATAGCGACATCCACTGCCCACTCGGCCATGGACTGGGAAAAGAGGTCCTGGGCCGAGCGGCAGTGGTTTAAATTGCCCTGGAGAAATGTGCAATGTCCGACCTGACCCATCATTCGGACATTGCACCCTCACCATCACCATCAGCCGCCGGTTGGTTGGCGGCTGCCGAAGTTCGGGGCTGGGTCGGGGCCCCGAGTCTTCCCCTCTTCATGGGGGGAGCACAATTTCTCCCCCTCATGATATGCCCGCATGGCTTCCGACTCGCTGCGCACACCGCACACCGAGGTTTAGCGGTGCACGCAGCGGATTTGTGGCCCGACTCGCCGCACCTGAAACAAAGGTCCGTCCTGTCAACCGGGGACGGACAAAGTGCGCGAGTGTGCCCAATACCGTAACATCGGTAGCAGCGGAGGGGCTGGGCCTCCAGCGCTCGGACAGAAATCGAGCTGAAGCCCAGCAGCAGACGCCCCCCGTCAATAATCCGTTTCGCGGCTGTGACTGGGCATTGCACGCGAATCGCACCAACGCCGCCGCGACCAGTCCGAATATTTCCGGCCCTGATGCACTCCGAGCTGCATCCTCCGACCTCCGAGATCTTGGCGACGACTTCTTCTTTGGTAATTGAGTCGTCGAGGTCGGAGAGGGCCAGGTCCACCATTTTTTGTGGCCGAGTGACTTTCGCCACATCCGCGACCACCTCCCTCAGCTTCTCCGCGAATTTGTCCGCCGCCTCCGCACTAGCAGCCCCGGGGAACTCGAACTTGCGAGCCCCGGTCTGCGTTTGGCGGCAGCGGACCGCTCCGATGCCCAGTTGAGCGACATCGACGTGAGTCCGCGCTTTCCTCAGCACGGACTCATATGTCTCCCCTTTTTCGGCGGCCTCCGCGGATAGGGTAACCACCACCGCGGAGGTTTGGGGAGGAGCTAGCTTCCTCTTCCTATTTCTCGGCTTCCGCTTGGGCTTGGCTTTGGCCGCAGGTGTTGCGGCCTTAGCGGTGGCCTTAGGGGCGGGATGTTTGCCCCTGCTCGACTGCTGCTGGGACTGTGGCGCCTTCTGCGCTGCAGGAGCATTAGCCGTGGAAGGCTTCTTGCCTTTCTTCCTGCGGACGACCATTGACCACCCCTCATTCGCAGGGGTTGTAGAGGGCAACAGCACGTCCTCAGGAAGGGGCTGAGACACCGTCAAAGAAACCGCCGGTGAAGATGGCGGGGGGGCCGACTTAGCGGCCTTGGTCGACAAAGGGCCAGCAGGTGCCCTAGAAGGCTTCGGGGCCCGCTGCGGCTTAGGTGGAGCTTGTGGGGCCCTAAAAGGCTCCGTCAAACGCTCCAAGACCACCACCGGCTCTTTCCGCTTCTTGTCCGCCGCAAGTGGTGGGCGAATCCGCTCGTCCGCATCGGGGTTGAGGAGTTGATTCTTCAACTTCTCGATCAGGGTTCTGGTGTAGACCTTTTGGTCATTCATCGCCCGATCGATGACCGTCTGTATAGAAGGGGGCGGAGGCGCCGGCGACTGAGCGTCGGCTACCTCCATCCGTTCCATTCTTTGAGAGAGGCCGCTGGTGAGAGCAGTTTTCAATTCGGCCCTAAGTTGGGCTATCTCGATCCTGAGGCGCTCTACCTCGGCCGTCTGTTCCGCCAATTGGTTGGTCTGAAGCGCGTTTTCGGCCGACAACCGAGTGACCGTCGCTTGAAGGCGTTTGGTCTCCTCGTCGGTCGTGCGCCTCGACCATTCCTCCATCGTGTCCTTTAGACGTTGGGACTTCTCATTTAGGCCCTTCCTATGAGTGCCCTTGAGATTCGACGATGTGGCGATGTAGCGGTCCATTCCCGCAAGGTCGCTCACCGCCATCGCCGACAGCTCAGCCGTGGACATCTTCCGATAGTCTACGGTGGTGTCAGATCCATACCCGGACTTCAGCATAGCAGCGCGGGCCTCCCGATCCGCAACCGCCAGCTGTTCGTCCATTTGTAGCTCCAGTGCGGCCTTTTTAGCCGCATTAAGCTCCCTCAGGGCAGCGGCACGGCCGACGTACTCTCCTGTAGTACTCGGCCTACCGCGCCCTCTTTTCGCCTTTCCGGCTGTCTTTTTCCCTTTCCCCTTAGGTAATTGGGAATCAGAGGCGGAGGCGGAATCCGCGCTAAGTTCGCCCCGCTTCCGCTTGAGAAAGCTCGCGCGGGAAGCGGTGCTCTCGTCCGAGTCCGATATTTCCGAGGATCTCCGGAAAAATGACCCTCTCAAGGAGGCCGCAGACGACGCGCGGCTTCTGGATGGAGAACCCATCTCCAGAGAGGGCACATTGCCCGAACACTCACCACTCGCCTCGCCCGAAGGCGGAATCACTACGCCCGAAGGCACCGACGCCTCGCCCGAGGGCGGCAAAACTCCGCCCGAGGGCACACTCGTCTCCCCTTCCCTAACAACTGCTGAGCGCGCAGAACGGCGCGTCACTCTTTTAGGCGTATCGCCTAACTCCTCCACATCTTCCATTCCCCCCCGTTTTTCCCCAGGGTTTTTATTTGACTTATCCAGAATATTCCCACGAGAGTGGTCGCAACTAAAACGTCAATCCGGGCAGAGGCGCCTTGCCCGGACAACCCTACTTACGGCCACGGGGGGCGGGCGTTCCCCGTGGGCTGAGCCGCTCCGCCGACCTTTACCCAGCCGACGACCCCCAAATGGGGGCCCCACCTGCCACGTGCCTCCACAGCGGTGGGATTGGGGTTTTTTAATGAGGTTTTCTCCTCTTGGGCCGGCCGGTCAAGGCAAGCCCCCTGGTCCCAGCAAAATCCCATGGAACTACTAGAGTCCCAAGGAACTCGGCCGGGGAAACAGGTTTGCCCGACGGTGACCGGAGTCTGTCCGCCGACTACGATATTCGCAATCAGCGGACCCGTCGCGCGGGGTGGTTTTTTACTGAGGTTGTCTCCTCTCGGGCCGGCCGGTTAAGGCAAGCCCCCTGGCCCCTGTCGAAAACACGACAGGGGTAACAGGCTGCCCGACGGTTGACCGGAGTCTGTCCGCCGACTGCGTGCTCGCAGCCGACGAACCCGCCGCGCTGGTGGTTTTTTACTGTGGTTGTCTCCACTCGGACCCGCCAATAAAGGCAGGCCCCCTGGCCCCCGCCGAGAAAACACGGCAGGGGTAACAGGTTGCCCGGCGGTTGATCAGAAGACCAACCACCGCGCCGCGGTGCTACACCGCCACACCACGAGCCGAAGCTCCGACAAGATAGGTCCAATAGGACGAAGAGCACGTCGCCTAATGAACCGACCAACACACCAACGGTGCATGAAGCACCCCACCAGTCTGCCACAGGAGAGCAGTCGCGGAAACTATCCGCCATCCGACGCCGCCAGACCGCGGCAACCCGAAGCGAAACGAGCGGGAGGACTCGTCCCCTTCGTAGGGGGTCTGCCGTCGAGTAGTAATCCCCTAAGAAATTACTACCCTCCGTTGCCCAGGATACCCCAGGACCGCCTGTTACCGTTCCCATAGAATCCGCGAGGATTCACAGGGACTGGCAAGTAGACAGTCAAGCCCACTGGCCCCCAGGAGGGGGGAACAGTGTGCACGGCGGCCGAACGCCGTGCTACCCCTCCACTACTACCCTTCTCAACAGGGAAGGGGAGGGAGGGGTGGAGTGCTGGAACGTCAGCCGCATCTGGCAACGACCGACAGAACGGTCCCCACCAGAATACGTTGCCCAGGGTAAACCGGCCAACCCAACTGCCGTTCCCCAGTAATTAAGAATTACCAGGGACTGGCATCTGAGTGGCACTCGAGGAGGTCTTCCAGCCTGATACCCCATCTCCAGTACCTCCTACTCGACACTGGCTAACATGCATGATGCAGCGCCAACCCATAATATAATGAATTTTAGACTTTTTATTTAAAATTAGAATAACGTCGAATTTCCAGCCAGTAAGTTTAAGAAGTCACAAAAATAATTCTAAAGATATTATCTTTTTATCGCCGCGCTAAGGAATAATTATTGTTAATAGAAGTGCTATTTGTTACCAAATAAACTTAAATAAGCGGCAAATCTTCAACAATCTCCTCTTTATGGCCTCAATTAATTTCAACTGGGTGATCCCAACGAGCCGCTCCAACCGTCATTCAGTGGTAATGTAATGCTAAAATAATGCCTCCATTAGAAACTGTATCCGCACCAAGCACCTTTATCTCAGCAACGAGCAAATGGCGCTGCAATATCGTTACTATCTGACTGAAAACAATGGGAACACGTAGACACCCCCTCTCTCTTTAATGAACACGAGAAAACCCCGTTACGGAATGTCTACTGGTTTATTTCCACGTTTGTGAACAATGTTTTTGTTTATAAAGCAGTATTAATTAATTCCTTTGCTAGTTTCGGATTATTTGCGTTCAGTCTGCTGTATAAATGTTTATGATAATGCGCGTTGAGGAAAAATAAAGTTCCATTCAAAATCTAATTCCGAACAGGGAAATATCCAGGACATCCAAGTTAAATTTTGAAGTAGGTCTATGTAATGACAAAAGAATTAAGTAAGTTACCTACCTATACACGTAATGTTATGAAATAACTGCCAGTGCTTCGTCAGAACAAATCGTTTAAAACTAAAAAAGTTTTTTTTAAACTGGCAAACAACACGGTCATTATCAAGGACGTTGTTTGCGTTTCAATTTCAAAATCAATGGCCATCAAAAACCTCGTTTCATAAGATGTTCGAAGTTCAAAATTTAAATAGGGTTCCCACTTTGACAGATGAATGTCGCATTGTTCCCAGTCATAGTACTTGAACTACAAATTTAATTTGCGTGACGTAGCTTTTAGGATCTGTTGAGTATTTTAGTTGTGCAGCTTAAGCTTATCTTTTATCATGTTTGAAGTAAGATAATACTGTTCAGCTTTAGTGCTGACACGTGTCCTCATGAACCATTACATGGTTTTGATATTACATCTACTTGTGAATATTTTTATCATAGTGTTTATACTGTTAGTCTTTGTTCTTTAGTTCATTTTAAAAGTAAAACATGTTTGAAAATATGATCGGTCGAGTGTCACCGAACCGATACATCATCGTGCATATTTCCAATTTTTCTTCCTAGTTAGACGTTGAACATTTTCTGCGTTCAAACTACGATACAAGTTAAAAGTATACTTGACGAATAAGGAAATAATAATGTTACCGTCCTACGTGTTTGACGATAATTGGATTAAGTGCCTACCTACTTGAGATTCCATGATTGTACAATTGAAATATTTTTTATATAACAACAAATTAAGTCGTGATTTTTGTTGATAAACTTACCGAATTAAAAATTATTATGATCAAAATCAAAATACAAGTACTATCTATACTTCTTAGATTAAGTTCCTGTTGTAAATAAATTTCAGATCCGTTACCGCTCATCAAACTTGAGAATTTAGAAGTACTTTTTTTAAGATAGTTGAGAATTGCATAAATTACGTTTTAAATATCATTTTACTGTTTCCTAATTTTGGTACTATCAAGTAGGTATAACTTAGAAAACACTTGTAGAAACATAGCCCAGTACATGCAAGGAAACAATCAATTTCACACGACCACAGACAGGCACTTACAAGCAACTACCTGAAAGCACGCGATACAAGCAAAATCAATAGCATACTTTGACAGGCTCAATAGGTACTAAGGGCGCGTTTTCAAGTTTGTTGCTCAGTGTGTACGGGGACCGCATCGAAGCAATTTACTTCCCATCACAAACCAATCATGGGCTGACGACGCCATTGCAACGTTGCACGTACCGCGGCAAAATTCGGTGTTTAAATTTTAGAACGTATCGTTCGATTTGAAGTTTTGTTTTTTTTTGCGGGCAAAGGAATCTAAAATAAAAATGTTCATTAAATCATTTTGTTTCGGCAATGCTGTGTGTTCCAGATTTGAAATTATTGATAAGACAATTTACAATGTACTACAGTATTTTCTTCCTTTTTTATCGTATACGTTTAATTAAACCTTTTTCTTACGGTCTGTGGCTAGGCACATTAGCCACCTGCCGTATAAAGGCAACAAATAAAAAAGTGTATTACATACATATTTTTAAATATAGAATTATTTAAACCAAAATTTAGAAGCGTACCTACAGCTTTTAAATACAACCTACATGGAATGAAAGTACATAAAGAAAGAAGTAAGATGTACCAAATTATCTTCGTAGCAATACATTGTTGGTAACCCACCTTAACATCAGGAAAACATTTCCTACTACCAGCTTTACGTATTTGTAGTATCGTACATTTTTAGACTAACAGACAAGCGGGGTCAGACCAAGCAATCAATTAGCTGGAACATTAGGCAAGAATGCTGGAGTGCGCCATTTTTTATCGGATTCTTTTAGGTAATTTTTTGGTACGTACTGTATTTTGTATAAGTAATGTTCTTTTTAAGAACATTTCTCGCTATTTTGTTAAAATTCTTACAAGGGCGTAAGATATAGATATTCTTTTGGACACCATTTTTGACTATATACCCACCTCTTCCTTACATTAAGTTCTTTCTTCCTTCTTAACTTAGTACCTACTAATGTCACATTCGTATAGTGAGTAGAATATTCTCTCATAAAATGCCTACTGAACAATTAGCAGGTGCCTACTTTTTTCATGGAATAAGTGCTATAGTAAACAAATTCATAGATTAAGCAGACATTAAAACTAATCCTTCGATAAAAGCCGAGCATGCGGATTATCTATCCTCCGAACCAGGTTTTAATGAGTCTACCACTGAAATTCCATATTATACTTGATTGCTAAATCGGCACTTCGTCTTTTAGTTTGGGAACTATTTGGAATTTCAACTTAGAGTATAATGTAATGAATGTACTCTCTAATAGAATTAATTGCTCTGATATTAATTTAGTATTTGAAGAATTTATAAAGAATTCTTTGGATAATTTTTAAGGCTGTCCTACAACCAAGACTTGACAACATACTTAGATTGACTAAGGCCTTAATTGTCGTAATTTAGGTTGAACTTATCGGTGGTGATATAAACATGAATTATAATAAAATGTAGGACCTGTTAATGATGACACAAGAAATAAATGAATGAAAGCCAAAATAGAGAATCAGTTTTGATTGAGTTTTCTTTAGAAAATGTTAAATGTTTGCTTGAATTAGGCATAATGTTGTGTAAAATTTTCAACTAATGAGAAACCCGACCTCAAAGATATTGTTTTACGATAACTGGTGACATCTATGCCATCAAACAAAATACATATAAGTAGATTTATGTTGTGTGACTAAGGAAAATAATTATTGGGTCATCGATACAACAACCTTCCTAACAACATTCCCAGCCCAAATCACCAATCCTCATACAATACAAATATCGGTAACAAATGTAATACGGATTAGTAACTACCTAATAAGACCCGTCAGAAGCCCCACATCACTACGACATTTGATATTATAGTCCAATAACATTCACAATTGTGAACCTTATCACAACAGAAATAAAATACACTACATTCATGGCGACTTTGCATAGTCCATACAATTACAGGTAGGTACATACGTGGCTGTGTAATAATTTACCTAATGATACTTTTTTTACACGATTTCAATATTTTGTTCCGTTTCAAAATGACTGACAGCATCAGCTCGTCAGTAATTTACATATTAAATCATGGATTACGAACGAAATTATTCATATGAATGCGATTATGGGTATTACAGTCTAGCGATTTACACGGCGGAAGATTCTTATTATTTTAATTTGAAGATACCTATACCAGAAATAAACATTGCCCACCTACTTTCATAAAATGAAGTAAAAAAAATATGCAAACGTTTTTGCCGTATTTAAAACTAACTCCTAAGTTAAAATAACTTTAGGATAAATTAATTTAGTTTCTAAAATAATTGTATTTTTAATGCAAGTGTACCGTCAGGTTAGTGATTTCGACTTTCTTTATCTGGTAGCATAAAGATCAATTAATGTTCGACATAATACGTGGTGCAATGCCCTTTGAACTACAAACTTTCCTAAGAAAATCAATTTAACCAGAAATTTAATAGCTATTTAAAATCAGTGGTTAATCGTATCGTATCAATTAACCGGTTTATTTTTCGTAGCGAAAATCCATGGTTGTGTTTACGATAGTTTTAAAATTAACGTCTACAATTTCAACGCGAGGAATAAACATGGAGTTAGTGACGTCACATTAATTTGATCAAAGCGAAAATGGCCGGGCGTTTTCCACGCTACTTGTTTCGAGTTGCTGTCAACGGTTCAGCTAATGCTTCCGCCGGCTTCCAATTTTAAACTTTTGATGGTGTTTACGGGGCGGGCGCCGATTTATGGGGCAGCACAATCCGGGATCGGTTCCGCTAAACGATTGCACAGCGCGACACCTGGAGGCGTTCCCTTGCTTAATCACCCAAGTTTCGTACTCGTAAACGAAGTTGATTTTTACTTTTTTGACAAAAGGCAGGTCGAGTTACGTTTTAACTGCCGACATCGGAATGACCTACAAACTTTGATTGTGCCAGTATCGATTAATCTAAATTCTACGAGTACTGGCCGCATGGAAGAAAAAGAAGAAAAATAAACGTTCGTAAATTTGTGAAACCATTTGTTCAAAGATTGTAAAGCGATATTCACACTGCGGTTACCTAATTCTTGTATTTATTTTGTTCACACCCGTGTATTTATTTTGTATTCAGTGGTGCAAGAAGATTTTTGTCTTACAACTGAACTGTGACCAAGTTACGGAGCAAACAGATAGTGCGGTGTGGCTTCACAGATCATGATTCTAAATTCAATTTGCTCGTGCAACGAAATTACCGCCTCCTACAATCGGAGCACGTTCTCAAAATGGTTTAGAGGCAAATGCGTCTGCCGCGAAACGATTTGTGCGGATCAGTACAGTTATTGTGAAAAGTACAATGATGGGATCCCACGGTGAGGTCATCGCACGATGCTACCGTCACGGTTTGTGCTTCGCTACTGTACATCAAGGTACCTCTTAGAGGAATGCCTTGTTACTTGTGTACCTTATATTTTATTAACCCTAGGAATGTTAAATGGATAATTAATTAGGTAACTTTTTAGTAAATGTGAAAACTTACTTGGGTTTGTAAATATGTATCAACTTCACGCAATTTGTATTCTAGACAATTAAAAACTATTGCTCGGTGGCCGAATTCTGCATGTCGCCCACATGTTAACAGGTTAAACGTTTTAAGTCAGTTATTTAATAGTCTAGACGATGAACAAGGGTAGGTTTAAAGGTGTCTACTCAGTTCAGCTACAGATAATATTTTAAAAGTCGATGTTGCATAACACAAACCTGGAAAACAATATTTTGTAAATAAATCCCACCATTATCCGCTTTTCGCAAACCCTATGATCGCTCCACTTACCATCCAAACAGCTTAATTCAATTGTTTCACCTTTGACCTTTGGCTCATTAAAAGGCCGTCCCATTAGGGGTTTTTGATGCTACATACCTACATCCAATTTTAAATGGCCAGGAATAACAAACGAGTCAATTAATGCGTTTGATCCACAGCTAATGTTTCGTTTGATTACTCTGCGGCCTATCGGGAATTCGGTGAAACCGCCAACTGCATATTGAATACATTTTGCGACTGAACTGAAACGGTATCCGATTTGCTGTTTGTTTTTGGCTCATAAATTGACACGTGGAATGCCAATGCAGTTTAGTTTGTCAATTTTGTTAGTGAGTGTCATAAAGTTGTCTAAATAGTGCGAATTTGCTAAGTCGAAGTTTTACTATTTTTGTACTATGTAGGCGCAGGAGAGATGGAATAGAACAGCTCAGGAATTTTCAAGAAACAAAAGATACACGAAAATATAAAAAAAAGTATATAAGCTAAAGAGGCAGGCCGTAACAATTATTATGACATTGTAAATAAACAGCTTTACAACTGCTTATTAGTGAAATTATTTTCACTATTTATTTATTAGTAGTAGTAGTAGCATTAGTGAATTTATGAATACTACACACAGAGACTTATTAGTATCATTATTTTTACTATTGAAATTAGACGTCCTATCGGCCGATATCTATATAATTATATAATTATGTAAATATAATTCAAAGCTGACTGACTGACATACTGATCTACCAACGCACAGCCCAAACCAGTGTACGGATCGAGCTGAAATTTTTCATGCAGGTAGATGTTATGCCGTAGGCATCCGGTAACAAATGATTTTGATCACTTCTACCCCCAAGGGAATAAAATAGGGGATGAAACTCTATACCACAAGGATGAAGTCGCGGGCACAGCTAGTTTATACCTAGATTTTCTGTTATATGGAATTCTCATTCCCTGGACCTCTCGTAAATCATATCATGTTAAAACCCATTCTCCTTGATTCCAGGTCCCCAGACGGGATGGCCGTTCGGTGTCAGTGGGCGCTACGGCGGGCGAGCGGCACTCGTACGCGGAGGGACGAGTGCCCGCGCCGCACGGGCCGCCCCCGTCGCCGGGCGCTGCGGCCGCGCAACGGAAGGTCGCTGCGGCTTGTCTAGCCAGCAGGAAGCTGTTGGAGGAGACGCTGGCTAAGCCGGGTGAGTATCGTCATCATCGTCAGTCTATTGCAGTCCACTGCTGGACAGGTCAGGCAGTCATTTTGACGTGCTATTATAAATAAAAAGAGCTAGCTTAGCAGAGCTATCCTACTTCGGATACTTAATAAGTAAACCTTTCTTTTACACACTCTTTATAAATAGCACACCAAGGGAGATATTGCCCTTTGATTACAATATAACAAATAAAGCCCGTAATATATAGAACATGATAGTTAAAAAATATATTAAAGAGAAATTTGTTTACTGTATCTAAAAAGCATCGGATGCTTTTAGAATAATGAATAAAGGTACTCGTATTACAAATGATAGCAATTATTACAACATTTTCGAGTTATAAAATATGTATTTAATATGTATTTATGTTAGCCTAGAAGCCCTCTCAAGCTAAACTGCAGTAGGTACTCACTGCAGAACCATTATCTTGATTATCCAAGTAATTTGGAAAGCAGCCAAAGATGTAATCTGAGAGCTCGATTTGAGCTCGGTATTTTCAAGATTTAGCTAAGAATGATGCATCAGTCTACTAAACCTTCGTCGCGACGACCACAGCTTACTTAGCTTCTTACAGTGCAGAAATACAAGAATATGCAATAATAAGTGACCTTATAGATTCACTATATCTAGTTAAAATTTTAGGACCATAAATGATGTACGGACAAGACAGAATATTATAATAATTTTATCATACCTATCTAACTTTCGTTCACAATCCAATTTCCACAGACGCTTAGGCACCATAACTTATTTTCAACTTTAATTTCGCTCTTAGCCGCGCCATAAACATTTTTAGTACAAAAATTAAAACTCATAAACGGTCTGTTGACCCGGCCGAAAGATAATTAGAGCCACTCGACTTGAATGCTTTATTTTACCTTTGCTTTTCAAAATGTGGCTTAACGACCGTGATGGTCTTCGCCTTAGTTTTATCCGTCAAAATTAAAAATAAAATACAGTACATCTTACAAAGTAAAGTTTAGTACTGAAAAACATTATTCGAATAGGAGCAGCTTCAAATTAATTGCACCACATATCGTCAGCCTATTACCTACGTATAAGTCGTTTCAATAACGTTTGTGTTATGAATTCTATGACGTTATGACTGTCGTGGAATAAAATTTTACTGGAAGAATCCATACAAGAGCATTCATATATGTAGAACATGTAATCTCTGATAAAACTAGGCTAAAGAGGATAATGTTACACAATAGGATAATGTTTACTTTCTGTATGACACCTTAGTACCCATGACTATTTTTAAAAAATCTTATCTGTAAGTTAAATCTAACTTTAATCATAGATGCTAGAAATCAGATTTAATGGTTGTCGTTTTAGGAAGCTGGCAATTCAAACAGGCCGTTTGCACGAATATCCAATTGGTTTTTTTTTAAATTCGTAGGCGTATTAGCTTCCATACAGCTGATGGAAAGCGATATAGATAGTAGCCCTGTGACAACGGGCAGGTAACCTGACCAGCTACCTGTCGGTGCCACCATCATTACGACAGGTGTAGATGCTTTGCCACACCCCGTTTTAAGGGTTTCATATCAAATGAAGTAGGAAACATGTTCATGTACCACCAATTAGTAAAATAAAAGATACATACACTTTATTGTATACAATAAAAAATTATATAGAACTAGAATTTAAGCTGTACTTTTAAGGTTTCAGAAAGTTTGAAATGCACTGGCTCACTAAAAATATTCTCGTCATAAGTTGTGTTGCGCTAATTCAAAGCAATTTTCGCAGTCCGCTCCATTTATTCAGGCATTGAAATGAGCTTGTGGGTATTGCAAAACTCTGAAATGTCGTAATGAAGAGTCGAGACTCAATGTCTAATTAGTTAATGGTGCTGTTATCAGATGACCACGCTGCAATGTACGAGTATATAGAATTTCATAATTAATTAGATTTTAGTATCTTATTTTATATTACACTAGTTCTGTTTCTCTTATCATAGATAGAGAACGCTGACTTTTATTAAAGCGACATGGGACGCACACGGTATTATGCTAGGGATTGTCTTTGGTCATTAAAAAACGGAAGAAATCTGTAAGTTAACACCTAATCTTTCTATCAAAAATTCCTCTAACAATTTACAACTATAGGATTTAGGTTAAAAAATGTGTAGTCGTTTATACTTGTTTATTGTAGTTTACGAAAGCCTACTGGTAGGACGTATAGATAGGACTGAAACATTCACAATGAAATATCGCTTCAAAGTATTATTGTAATTTTCAATTTCTTACTATTCATAGTAAGAATTTGAAAATTACAATAATCAAAGTGACAGCACTGGGTCTTTCATTATATTCCATGGAACTTTCGTCATTGTCAGTAGCCATTCGGAGGAGAAAGTGAAAATGTTGAGAACAGAAGTGTGAAAGTCCGCTTCAGATTATGTAGTTTGAATCGATCGTAACTTTGCATCAGCTCGTTCAAGACATTATTTAAGTTGTTTTCACGTTGTTCAATGGTATATTCCCGTTTCATGGATAATAGTAGGGCTTACACAATCAAGATAGCAATTGGGTCATCAGATAGTATAATACGAGGGTTATCATTTTGTGGAATTGGTCTATTACGGAGTAATTATGAGCGGGTAATACTGAAGCTATTCTGTCTAATTGAGCCTCGATTGGTATTATTCTTTGAATTACTTTGTGAAAGTTTGTCCCTTTGTATTATATTATGACTGATAGTAGTGTAGTAGTTATTTATAGGTACCTAAAGACTAGGAAAACATTAAAGTGTTATTATAGCACCTATTTTGAAAGTACGGTTATGGGAAAAGCTAACATAGAGCCAACCTTTTTCAGCCATATTTTTATTAATAGTTTCTCAATTATTACTTATTGAAATCAACTGCGCAGCTTCAGCCTAATAATTGCTTATCGATATATTCGTTGCGTCACGAAAAGGTTCGTAATAACGAAGTCCAAAGGTCGATTTTGAACTTGAAAGATTAAGTATGAATGTTGAGGTTACTCGAAATGTATGTTATGTTTATTTTATTGTAGATATCATAGTGCGTGGTCTGGCTGTTGTTGTGTTTTATATGTGAGGGTAATTGTAATAAATCGCAATTTTATCACTCGAAATCAACTGCACCTTCCCTGCCCGATGACAGGCAATAAAGAGATATGGTAGGCATGTATATGAATTTGAAATGTCTACTATTTTTATTCATATTAACCACGTCGGCAAGAAAGAAAAACCTTAAAAGCCAGTACCAGACTACTTCAATGATATATCACGATTCCAGCGATTGGGTCAACTTAAAACGTATTGCCGTTCGCTCACAGCCCGGTGAAGTTAATCCCTTACGCTTGCACAAATGGTAGTTTATAGAAATGACGTCATCACAATACTCCCACAATAAATCATTGTCGTGCTGGTCCTTTCACCTCCAAGGGCTCGGTACTTCGCCTACGCTTTGCTGAACGTATTGTTATCCAGCTGACGCGTGTCGAATTAAGCCTGTCGTGAATTGATTGTTTCTGTTAAGTCTCAATCCAAATAGTTAGTAGCCTATGACTGTCTTAAAGGAGTACCTACTGCGGTCCGACAAAAGCGAGGTTGCGCGAAGCTAACCTGAGTTTATTATTAATGCAATGCTAAGCGTTTACTTTTGTAAAGGTAAAACCTACTCCGGTCCAATCAGGCGTGGTGACTATGCCAATTCCCCCCCCCCCCCCCCCCCTAAATGATAAATTATGTCATTGGGGAGGCTATCAGAAGGTCTTCAAGCTGATGATAAACAAAAATTTACTACTGATATTGCTGAAATGTACGTGTTATCTCTACTTAAAGTGTAGAACAAGTGGAACAAACACGTGGAACAATATCATTGGTAATTTTTTGTCAGCTTCACGCGTCTCCATTCTGTAAATATGCACCCTTGTATCCAGTTTTAGAAAGCAGCCGGTTAAGCTAAAAGACTGTTAAGATCCTTCGTCATTTGTGAAAAAAAAATGTTATAGCGTCTCGTCAAGGGCTGCCTAGGTCTCATATTAGGTGGCTGTTAGTGGAATTGAGCAAGTATTAAACAGTTTTCGTCGCGTTGAGGGCTTAGTTAAGAATTTCGCCTAAGTTTGTACTTGAATGGGGGAACAGGCCCAAATAATATTTCGAAGATAGAACTAAATCATACAGCTAAACATAACATACACTCGTTCTTTACATAAGAGATTTTACGACAAGTGAGGGTAAGTATGTACTCGCTGGCTCCGATTTTAAAATACGGCTATCGAAACTGGGTCTGTTTTAAAGGGAAGCATTATTTTTGGACCCAAATTCGTTATCAGTTACTTTTTGTCACTCTTCTTCGGAGATGCTTTTAAGGATTGTGTAGACAATTTTACGGAATGGAGTGGCTATTTAATATGGCGCCGTGGTTATCTGTTAGAAACGATTCTTTTGTTAACGAAGATGCATAAATGTTTATTGGTAGTTCTGACGCCTTTACAACGACTAATAATAATAAAGTTAAACCGTAATGTCTATGATTTACACGTAGCATGCTAGGAAGATGCACAATTAAGAAAAACAAATCCGTTAATATCCTGATTAAGTTAAATTAATATTAAAATAAGTTAAGGTTTTGAGAGTTTTGGTTTCCATCCTGGAGTCGTTGATTACGGGGTTCAAAGGGATCCATATTAACTAAGACCTGCCGTATTCTAATAATGTCTTCGTGATCTGAAATGATAAATATGATGCAAACGTGACGATTTTTTCTGAATTATTATTTTTTCTATCACCTACCTCACCTTTTAACTAATTAAATATTATCTAAGATCTCTTTCAGAACCATAAACCAGACAGTAACAGAGCAAAGGCATTTTCGAAGAAAAGTTTCTCGCTAGTTAACTGATTAAAACGTTAATTAAATTAGATAGCACGCTGGCTATATCTTGGGAAATCAAGCCGTTTGCGGTGTCTCTCAGAATGGGGAATGCGCGCATCCAACAGGAACCTTCTAGGGATCTAATATTTTAACTAGATTTAAAAAAACGTCCAGTCAGTTAAAGAATACTTCTATAAAATTATTATTTCATCTAATAAGTAACATTATAATACGAGCATTGAAATGAAAAATTAGTACAATATATTCGGTAAATCCCATGAAAGTTCGATATCAATAAATTAATTAATTAACGTAAGTACAAATTAATTAATTAAATAATAATAATTAACTGATTATATATCTGGAACGCATATTATGTAAATTTATGTGGACAATAGTGCGTATAATGCAAATGCAAGAAAAGTAATATTAAATGTACCAAAACCTTAATAATTCCTTTAATTTCGAGTACAAAAAACTAAAATAGACTACCTGTATTCAAAAAGCAAAAGGCTACGTTCATGAAGGTAAACTAGGTACCTGAAGATGAACTTTGACAATCGAATTTTCGAGATAACATCCAAAGCAGGTTAATGCTTAAAACCACTTTAAACTTTAGAAATTTGTTAAAATGTACCTACTTATACTGAGAACGGTTCTCTTTGTAAAAATAAGGAGGTTATAATATGTAAAAACGTTATTTTGTGCAATACTCAATGCAAGTATCTTCGGTGCCGTCATTGTGAAAAAATCCAATACATTTTTGTCGCTATCACCACTTTTTCAACTAGTGTTAACGATAAAATCGTCTCTTCAGAGAATTTTTTATCATTATAATCAGCACTTCAGCGGTGTACTGAACATAATGTTATAGATAGATAGTTTTATCATGTACTCTCAGACAGTGAATATGTTACCTTCGAATTAGCTACTGTAAAATTTTGGTGCCGAAATATTTTTTAGCATTTAATCCGTCTTCTCGCTAAAATGCTATCCTAACCTTTGTTTAAACAAAATTGTCTCACTTTTATTCGACTGGTCATAATGGTTTTTCAACTGATAATTACCAAAAAAAACCTTGTACCATATAGAGACGTAATACCAAACACACATAATTATCTAGTAAGTGCTACTTCGCCCTAAAAAGTGTTACAATTGTGAATCTTATTACACACGCTTAAGACGTATATTCCTTTTGTGTGTTGCGAATGTTTACATCGAGGTTTGTAATAACCTAGTTACTACACTTCGTATAAGTCGTGAACCCAACTTGGTCTGTGCCGAAGCAAAGCTTGTACCGCTATAGACTCAATTGTGTGATCCTAAAATACACATCCGTAGTTTAAGTTGGGGAGACGTCTAGCAATGAAGTTTGGTTTTAGTTGTCTCGTCTGATAACAGAAATGCATAAGGCTGTCCATTAAATACAGATCATATATTTGGCTTTTATTCGTTCAGTTTTGATTCTCTTATAAATCTGGCATGCAACTTTAAATTCCAATATTATTTTTTTTAATCATAACTTTTGTATTTTTGGGAAAAGATTTGGTTAGTATACGTTATTGTTGAAGTAAATTAAGCCTCGACAGATTTACACTGGTAGAACGGAACGTTTCCTTAGATTAGTTTTTTTAGGATAGTTTATTTAGACGTTCCTAAAAGTAGCCAAATTAACCTGTCGATTTATGCATGAATATAATTTATACGACTGACTATTAAAGACGTCAATCATTTCGTTTGAGTAATGCAGGTAGTGCTATGCCGAATTATATTTTGTACTTTTGAGGAATGGTGCTCTGGTTGGTAGAAAACTAAGGCTAAAACTAGACCTATACTAAAAACCATGCTTACAACAAACTTTGTCATAATATTATCTGCAATGCATATTAAAAGCAACCACAGTACCTTGTCCCCGTTTGTAATAAAGAGCGACTGCTGTCCTACAAAAAGTACGTCCACTGTGCATACGAGCTAGGAGCTTTACAGAACCGCAGGACGAACAAAGCCGTCCCACAGGACGTTGGGATTGC
The DNA here is from genome assembly GCA_031163375.1 of Conogethes punctiferalis. Lineage (NCBI taxonomy): Eukaryota > Metazoa > Arthropoda > Insecta > Lepidoptera > Crambidae > Conogethes > Conogethes punctiferalis. Next base: position 9,075,618 of record CM062090.1, on the reverse strand, counting down.
CACCCCACAGTTACTGGACGTTCGTTCCTTAGAGACGCTAGGGCGAGTTTTCGTAGCCAAGTTGTCATATTATTAATGTTGTTAGAAGTGATGTATGATCATGTCACGTAGAATCGCAAAAACTTATTTGATATCGCAAAAGCTACTCGTATATCAATAAATTGGCCGAATTCATCCACTGCTGATGGCTGACATCAGTGCAGGTTTCGCTTGACCGGGATGGTTGGCGTAAATCTGGGGGAGGCGTTCAGCAAGTGGATTGCAAAAGCTCGCAACCGGCCACAAGATATGTTAATGTTTTTTTTTTTCGTTAAAAAGACCTTAAACGTCTACTTTCCATTTTTTAATTTAGGAATCACAATTTATTGAATTGGGTCTTACTGTTTAGATCGGATAGAAGTGACAACGATCTTTGCATAGTTGAATTTCAGGATGGATTGGTTTTAACCCTTAACTGGTATCGTAAAGTCAACAAACATAACTGGTATCGTGGGGGCCGCGCGGCCCCCGTAGTATATTTGCTCATAGCATTGAAGATTTATCTATGTGGTTGATTAAAAGCTTATAAATGAGAAAAGATTGACTCTATTTAAGTAATCAATTAGTTTTTATTCATATAAATACTTTTCCTTAGCTACTACAGGTAATCACAAAATAGGAACAAATTTTTAGCAATAATTTTCTTTACCTTACAAAAATGTATGAAACTTTCAAATCATGAAAGTTATAACAAAAACAAAACAAAATCCTAAATCTATTATAAATGAACTTATAAAAAAATATTACTTTTAGTATTTTACTCATATATCAAAAAAATTGACATGCATTGAAATCAGCCCTAATCCTAGGACTCGTCAATACAGTCACGAAACTTTGTACAGTCTTGACATTTATCACATAGTGTTTTTGTGTTAGTATGGATTTTGCAAATAAACATTGAGCAATTATTGCACTTTGCAGCAAATTTCCCATCTGTTTTTCTTATCTATCTTTTATTTTTTTAAATTATTGCTATGCCAAAATACTAACGTAACTGGTATCGTGGGGGCCGGTCAGCCCCCATGATGTGTGTAGCTGCTTACTGGTAAGTGCTACAGCACCAAGCGTCCGCCACCCGCCGCGAGTAGCGACGTAATTAGAATACCTAAAATGGCAGCCGCGTATGATGTTTAGTTTCTTAGGAAATTAAGAAAATGTGACGTGTGGGGGCCGCGCGGCCCCCACGATACCAGTTAGGGGTTAAGTATGGTTACAAGAACCTAAACAATAAAAGTTTTGATATTAACTTTGACTGGCTCGATGGCTCAATTAGTAGTGACCCTTCTGATCTGAACCAAGGATCGTGGGTTCGATTCCCACCCAGGACAAACATTCGTGTTATAAACACTAGTGTTTGTTCCGTGTCTGGGTGTTTTTATATTTGTATTTAAGTATTTATTTGTGGTATCTTGATTGCTCTGGTACCCATAACACAAGTGCTTAAGCTACTTACTTTGGGATGGGAGCAATGCATGTGATGTTGTGTAAAAAAAATTGTAACAAGAATCCATACACACATATTATTTTCAAACAGTGTCTAATCAATTGAAAAAAAATTTATTAATAACATACTACGAAACAACTTTATGCTGGCAACCCTCAAACTCTGAGGGTAATATTGAAAGCCTTTTAAAAGTACTCCGGACAAAAGGCTTTCTAGACAAGGATACCGGTTGAAATTAGATGCCAGGCTATGGCTATGGGGAACGTTTTCTGATTAGAATGACCAGTGTGATTGGACGGCCACTTAGCTTTGTGTATCGCTAGAACATTGTAGCGTAGTGTGGAAAAGAATTAATTGTTTTATTAGAACTTTCAATGAAAAGAAGCATTGATTGACATCTTGTTTTCTTAACTAATATTATAAAGCTGAAGAGTTTATTTGTTTGTTTGAACGCGCTAATCTCAGGAACTACTGGTTCGAATTGAAAAATTCTTTTTGTGTTGAATAGACCATTTATCGAGGAAAGTTCATTTATCGAGCTTAAGGCTATATAACATCACGCTGCAACTATTAGGAGCGAAGAAATAATGGAAAATGTAAAAAAAAACGGGGAAAAAATAACTATTCCACGCGGACGAAGTGGCGAGCACAGCTAGTTAATGATAAATAATAATTCTATAAAATACTAATAGCTTAAAACTCAAATTATAAATTGAATAAGAAACAAAAGTTTAAGTCTTTAAAAACAATTGCAAAATACAAAAAGGGATCTTGCCAGCCATCTTGTTCAAATCGTTACTTCACCGAAATGGTTCCAAAATATGTACCTCCGGAGCTATGCTGTAGATACTTCTTAAAAACCCAGTAAAATTATTTTTAACTCGCCTATTAATAAACCTATAACCCATTAATAAACGCGTACCGAATTTGATCAAAACTAAACGTGTCCGATCTGCATTTAATTATGTTCTTCCTAGTGCATACAAAGGCGTTACCAAATGAATATTCAGATAGTATTAATACTGACATAGACATACATACATATATTAATTGAAGCAATTCGTCTCAGTGTCTCTTCGGCCTTGTACAGATTGCTCATTCTAGTACCGAAGGCCTTTCGGTATTTTCTCAACTTAAAGCTTGTTTTATAAAAAAAATAATTGCAGTCGTGACTTCCTCACTTTTGTATTTTTGGCAGGTACTATATAAAGTACAAGTTGTGTTATGACTTTGCGTAAGATGACGACTCTTAAATTGGGGATCTGTCAGTCACGTTCGTAACGGCTGGACTACTTTTAGGGAATGAAATGTCGAGCAGATTACATTGGATAGTCCAAAAATCATAGTAGGTAGGCATGGTTCAAAGCTATTTATACATTAGAAACTTTTTTTACATCAGCAAGACTGTTGTTAAGTAGGTACATAATTCAGAATAGATTATCTCTATTTATAAGTAAGCTTAGAACTATTGAGCTCATATTAAATCTATGTACATAACGTCAATCCTATTGATATAAGTAAACAATGAATAGATCAGTATCTAAATATTATTATGAATGAATGAGATTGGTTTTCTCTTACTTTTTTTGAGCTGTATTGTTTTCTTTTAATTCCATGTTGCTCGTTAATACACTCTAATAGGTGAAGTACGTAATCTAATGTGTGTAAATAAATACCCATTTAATTTGCCTGCTAATCTGGTCAGTATAGCATGGTATGGTATACAAGTACACTGTACCTTATGGCAAATTCGGCAATAATGTCCCCTGTTTCTTAACAAGGGGGTATCGGGATTCGGTTACCAAAACAATTCTTTGCAAACAGTAAAAGTTAAGCATATGCTACCTCAAGTATTCTACACGTTCATACCTTACCACATAAGGTATGGCCGTTTCATCTATGTCAGCTCAAGGACGAGTTTTGTCATCACCTACTTTTCTCTAAGTACTTACAAAGAGTATGTTACTAATAGAATTCTTTATCTTCAGGTACCCCACCCATGATCTAAGTACTTACAACTAGTTACTTATTTAGTTCTTTTTCTTCACAGGTACCCCACCCATGATAGTCCAGCCACCAAGCGGCGGGTATTGGATGGACGGAGTGGACGACGCTCAGGAGGGCGAGGAGACGGAGCCGAGAGCGCAGCCCGGCACTCCGCGGCAGGCGTCCCGACGACACAACATCGACACAGATGACACCGCCAAGTACTATAGGCGGTTCTTTTTAGGAAAGGTGAGTGACGTCATGGGACATCCTTTCATGTTTTTTATATACCACTAGGAACCAAAGTAGCCGATATTGCGCGCCGAGTTTGCACATTGAAGTGAAAATGGGCCGGCTATGTCTCCAGGCGCTCCGATGGACGATGGAATAGGAAGGTGTTGGGATGGACACCTTATTCTGGCAAATAACGTGTGGGACGCCCTCCAACGCGGGGGGACGATGACTTGGTCAAGATGGCTGGCCGAGAGTGGATGTAGGTTGCCTTCTCTGGGGGAGGCCTGCGTTCAGCAGTGGACGGCAATGGGCTGATTGATTTATACCACTAGGGTGACATAACCACTGCCTTATATCATCCTAGCCACCCTGGTACACTCACGAATTCTCTATATCTTCTACTTCTCTAGCTTGTTTATGTTTTGTTTACATTGCTTATGACCTTTAACTTGACACAAATCTCTATTCCGACAGATTGATTTGCCAATACCCCATAGCGAACCCTAATTGCGTACACGACAAACTCTTTTTGATGACGTAAATCCTTACTGGTCAATATCGATGACGTCATTCGCGTTCGACAACAAAACAAAAAGAAATCACACAATTGTATTTGAGAATAGACTTAAACGGTTTGTGATAAGACTTGATTTTGGATGTATAAGGAACAAAGCGTGTGAAAAAGCCGATTTACTTAAGTGTTCTTGAAGAAATAACCTATTGATTGTGGAGTGCGCTTTAGGTTTTCTTGTCTCTGATTTGGGTTAAGTGTGATTGTCGAGAAAACCTCAATGTAAAATATAATCGTATTTTTCCTCACCAAACGACGTAGATATAAACTTCATACCTATTTAAAAAAACTAAAACATAGAAAATGCCTTTAAAAAAATTCAAACACAACACAATTTACCAACCCGCCTACCAAACGTGGTGACTAAGGCACATTTCTTCTTGTTACACGAAAGCACGTGTATCTTTTATAGTCTAGTCTGATCTCTTTTTGATCGTGCCGAATGATATCACATCTGCTTACAAGTGAATGAACAGAGAACCTATGTTTTACATGTACTACACTACTTCTTAGAAATGGGCCACACTGTGGTCAAAATTCAGTCAGGAAGTAGAGTATTATCCGTTACCATATCAATAAGCGTCAGTAGATCTGTACTCGTGATCGACTGTATTTTATTTATTGAATGTATGTATTGTCTAGCGTATTGAACACGAAAATAAATCGACGTAATATCAAATTCGTGAACGTTACAATGTTTAGTAGCCAACAAATGGTAAATAAAAAAAGATAGCACGATCAAATTGCTTTCGTGACTTGCGCGCACTTTCATCCGATCGGTGAACAATATTTTCGTTATGAACTTGCACTTACAAAATTATCGGACATCTAAATCAAATAGTCTCGCTTGTTATGTAATGGTCTCCGTCAAGAATAATTGTCAGCTTTAAAATTGTCAACACGTATTTTGGTAAAAGTTTTTGTAAACTTTGAATATTGGAATTTTTTTGGCGTCTCAATAAAATAATTTCCAATTTTGAGCTGGTAGCTCACACGAGATACATTACACGAGAAACACGAGTTGGTGACAAAAAATGGCAGTTTTTCTTTGTTTTTTGTTTCACGTTTCGGGATCAGTCAATGAGTCTTTTCTTCTAACAGGCTGGCATAGTGGTCCATTGCTGTGGCAACTTAGGCTTCTCTTTCGCTTTCCATCAGGTGAGGAGAAGGTACTACGAGTATATGCCACTATAAAAAAAGGATGACCTTTAAGATTTGTACATTTTGTTTATAGAAACTAGACTTCTATATTTACGATCCTATGATACGTAGGTATCACCAATCCCTAATCGTTATTCACCGCCTATGTTAGAATCTGTTTATGGAAATTGGTCCATAATTATATTATGACAATTAGTCACACTTTAACAATATCATTAGCACCCAAGCCTGACATTTTGCGCTTCATTGAATCTGTAGGAGAATGTAGGCGATAGTCCACAAATTATTCTATTGCTGATTTTTAATTATCACAACTTATAAATGCATGATAAGACATACTTTTATAAGTTACGTTTACGTTAGTATGTAACGCAAGCCCCCACGTTTATTTTCAGATTTTTATTCTAAGTAAATCTCCCAATGGACATACTTACGTTGAAGCAACTGATAAGAATGGATTTTTGAAAAAATCATATATTCTTAAGACTGCCATATACTGCGAGGGAGCCGAGAGGACCCGGGTTCGGATCCCGATTCGGACAAAAAATTATTACTGAGTTTTTCGCTCCGTCAGATTATGAGAGTAAAGAAAGAGAGAGTGAACCTGTGTTTACGCCCAAACTTGTGCACTTTAATGGCTGGTTTCCTAGGACATTAGCAACTATAGAAATTCGAAATTCTATCAGCCGAGTTTTATAATATAGTGCATAAATGATACCTACATTGTGTTTGTTACCTGCAAATGATAACCTACTGAAACATATTTTATATAGCTACATTTTATCGGTGACATAAGGAATAAGGTCGCCCCCAATTGACTAGCCATATGCAAACGTCATAATGCATACTTAACCCAATCTATCATCTAATCAGCATATTCACCCACTGAGCGAAGCCCTATTTTGTTTTTATAGCGAGCTGTAAATTGGTATTGCTATTGGGAGCTTATTTTTAACCACTCTTTCGGAGGCAGCACTGAACTAAACTGGTCGTCAAAAATGTTCTGCAAAAAAACCCATTTATATACGCATCACACAAATCATCATAATGGATCTAAATATGCAGAAATATAAATTAGAATGAGTCCGAAAATATAAAAAAGTAAAACCGAGACTCAGCTGTTTCATCGACAGCTTCATATAGACGGTATATTATCCGGCAGCATTACAGGATTTATCCAATGTTACGAAACAGGCATCTGCCTTGACATTTGCGCGCCAGTCGGTCTGAGTCCGCTAAATATGCCGATCCGTTGCCAGCCAGCCCGGTGCCAACGAATACGTAACGTTTTAACTGATTACAGAGAATGTGGGGTAATGTTGCTTGTACGCCGCGCTAATATGTCCTTGTTAAGTTGGATATATTTTGGCTTGGTTCTCGCTTTTATCTTTGTGTTTGCGAAGGAGTTTGGATAGCGGCGTTTATAAGTTTTGTGTCGACTTTACAAGTACGGTTTTTGTTTCGATGAGTCATTCAGTAGCAAACTACGAGTATTATATCTATTTTGTGCCAAGATTGATATTTTATGATTGATAGTACATAAAAGTAATATTAAATGAATAACAGTGACTAGGGACAACTTTTAATAAAAGGCCTTTGACCTTTCAAGGGTAGAGCACAAACAATGATAAAATTATCTGCAAAAAACACACATATCGTATTTGTGGTAGGTATGTTGTCCTCCGTATTATGATAATTTCGATTGATTTTACAATTTTCAGGATCCACAGATACTTATTATTGGAACTTTACTTATTTTGATTCAGTATTTTTATTATGAAAAAGACAAATATTATCCCTCATGGAAGAAACGGGATTTTTTACAGCAGTGTTACACCATTGTGCATCCTGTTGCCTAGCAACATACGGGTAAACTAAACCTAACTTGTTAGTTGCCACCACTATGTTAGTCTGTAGGATTATTTTTGATGTCTGATCAAATGTGTATAGATAGATACACCTTATTGCTCCCAGCTATTACAGGACAACTTAGATTAGTAGAATTTTGACAGTCTTATTGCTAAACGTAACCCATCTGCTGCCCTATCACTAAAAAGCCGTTAACCCACATGAAATCAATTGGGCTTAACGACTTTTTACTAATAGGACGGCAGCCATTCTCATTGCACTAATTTTACGTAATGCAAACTGCTACACCACACAGGAAGCAATCATTGTAACATGCTTATATTTTAAAAGCTGTATCTTTAATTAAAATTCCCGCCACAGCCACTCATCATTTTTACCATACAATTTCCCCGTCAGCATATACGACCATCCACTCGGTCACGCTCCCCTTGACATCATAAAGTGCTCGTCACATCAATGCCGATGCCCTTTTATACCTTGACCTTCTGCTACAACCTGATCCTCACAAATTAATGCATTGGATTACCAGAAAGTTCAATTAAGCGTTGGATTTGACATTTAACTGATAAGTTTAATGCACTTATCCTGCAAGAGCCATTTTACTCTTCATTCATTTCGTTGTGGGCAGACTGTATCTATTTTATTTAATATGAAAAGTGTTCAATATTATATTATTATCTGGACTTATTTCATTGCAATGAAATTATCACGAAATCACGAAAAAACTCACAAGAAAAGTAACCTAAAAATAATTGTTTATTTAGTTACTACTATATTTCCAACTGTTTGGAATACTCGCATCAGTTTCTAAAATACAATATTTATAAAAACCGTTATCGATCAATCCGTCATTAGGCTTTTGAATCCGGATCGATTTTACTAATGACGGTTTACAAATAATGCTTCTACATTTGACGATATATAACGCTATAAGTTTTACTTTGTTAGTAGATACTCGTACCTATAATAAGTTCATCGATAAGTTTGCACTCCAACTACAATTTGCTAGACTGCACCGTGTCAATCTCAAGGCATCCTCGGGTGAATCTTGTTACTCGGTTCATGATCTATGACTTCGAAGCGCCTCTATTCAATGCCACAAACGAGAGTGAGCGATATACAGTAAGCTTTAATATTTAAATGAAAATATACATTCTAACGTTTAATACGTTTTGAATAGGTTTCTTACCCATTTCTATTTCGTCTAAATAAAAACAAAATCCCCTAAAGAAATACCTAGTTAGGTACCTTCCATTTTTTTTCTACCGTTGAAAATGCTTTATTTTTAAAATTACTTTCAAATTTCAAAATCAATTTAATGACATAATTAAAATGATCTCCCTTCTGGGGCAGAATCTCTTAATGTTGGAGGTATATATCACTTACGTTCCACATTATAAAGAAAATTATCAAGAAGAAAGTTCTTCCGCTTTCCGCCTAAGCTTATCACCAAACGTCTCCCTTATCAAACCATTGGTACAGTTACAAACACGTGTGAATATTCCCATACCCACGCCTCTATACTTTTTCTACTTTTTTCGTCTCATTTCGGATCACCATAATTGCCAACTCAAATGTGCCGCACATTTATTTACGGTTTCACATCGTATTTGATTCTTTTATGCCTTCATTAAAAGTTCGAAACTCATTGTTATGACCTCTCGGCATTTAATAGATCGCAGATAAAATTTTAATCGTAGTAGTTGAAAATATTATCTCATGAAAGTTCAGCACTGAAAATGACAGGTTATCTTAAAAGCAATTTGAAATATAATCCACATGTCATTTTTCTCTTTGAGATTTATCGCAATGTATTTAATGTTGAGTTCTATCTCCGAAACTAAATTAGTTCATAATAGCGTTAGAAGGGAAATTAGCGACCTAAAGTTTACCCTGAATTGTATAGGTGAGGCCTCATCAAGGCTAAAGTTATTAGGCTCTGAGGAAACGTATACCATATACGAGTATGCCACATGCTCACTTAACTTAAGTGAGATTATACCCAAAATGATGCTCGCTCTAAAATTCACAACAAACGTTTTCGCTGAAAGTTACATGAACCGAATAATGAAAACTTGTAACGATCTTTTTGCCTCCAAGTATGTACTTAATTTGGGTAAAAGTTTTATAAAAAATGGTATGTGTAATTTTATATACCTATTCTAATAACGTCATATGCAGTGATCTGATGTCAAAGTCAGTGGTATAAGACTTTTTGTTATAGAACTTGAATTCAATAAGTATACCTGTTTAAATACAATATAAACGCCCAGACATAAAATATACATCCTTGATTAACCTGTCTTTACGAGCCTTAGTTCAGAAGGTAGAGTTACTGCCAAAAGAGCCGAAGGGCCAGTCTACATACATATATTATATTCCATGATTGCTCACAAGTAGGTAACTTTATCCTCTATCTAAAAATGACCTCGATCCCGCCAAACTAATATATCAGCCTTCACGCGAAGCATTCTAATGAATAGCGTTTGCATAAAATATTAGATCCGTTACCGGTGAGCCTCGGGTCATTTTGACACCGCACGGATACACGTCACGGGTACAAGTTGAGGGTTAGGCCAGATGAATGGGCAGCTTGATCGCTAATCCGATACGCGGGGTTGACGCGTTGATACGTCACCCAAATCGCGAGTGTTAAGTACAGGAAGTTTCCATTAGTTAAAGTCATCGCGGCCACAGTTTAACTATGGGTAACGGCAAGGCGGCATCGTATATGATATATTATTTATGTAGGAATGACCGGACAGGTATATGACGTGCGTTGAGGGAAAGACGTTAATGAATAACTGAATGGATAGAGTGCAAGGTATATGAGACGAATTAATGCTTCGATCTTTCTGTTGTACGTATGCAAAGACGTTGGTTTGATGTGTGTCTGTGTGCCTATGGGTATCGTATAGAACTTAACCAAAGAAAATTAATGAAAAATTGCATTAAAAACGGAGTTGCGGTAAACGGAGGATTCCAAATCAGTGTATTTTAACACATTTAGATAAAACATAATCTAAATGTAATCTAGACTACTGTATTCCGGAGATAACATAATACTCGGAGATCACTCATAATATTATGATCAACGTATTCGCTACGAAGCATTCAGTATAGGATGGAGTCGGTTCACTGTTTGTTATTCCACTGTTCCATGACATAGGCTGTGTTGTGATTCAATTAAATTGATTACAGTTTCTGAAGCTAGTTAATTGTTTACTAAAACTAATGATTGCAATATGAAACTAAACTCGGTTAGATAACAAATTGAGCTTACTACGAGTTACTTGAAGAACTTGAGGACGATTTTTAATTGGTTTGGATAAACGCCGTGCAAATTATTACGTTTACGTAATTCTGATCATATTACGTAAGCTTTTCTTAGTGAAGCTTTCATTACTATTTTTATCAAGCAATTTTACAGGAGTACCTTACCCTTATATAAATTACACAATCTCGCTCTTATAGGTACTACCCTACCCATTAGTACTTAGTCGATCATTGGTCTTCTCAAGTGTCAATACCTACACTTTTGTCACTGCTTAGATTTATTTTATTTCAACACATTTAACCTAAATCTCGCCACATTGATTAACCGACTTCAAAATGGAGGAGGTTCTCAATTAAACTAATATTTTTTCTTAAAATCGAATCATCTTTGCACGCATCTACGCACACGTTGTTTCCTTATTATAATACTTTATTTGTAAAGTAACAAAACTTTTCTTTGAAAATTAACTTGTTAAATAAGTAATAAGTGTTGTAATGTACGCCGATCGGCTTCGCGTCGTGAACTAGTTCAAGCTATCGATGTTGGTGCAACCGCATCTGCGAACTTGCCCCCTACACGGTGCACTTCAGCCGAACTACTGATCGGTACTAATGTAACACTTTAGCGTGTTATCTACACTTGTGCCTAACGAGGCGATGCAAGTTCGCTGGATCCTTCAGTCGCTCGGTAAATTTTGCATACTATTTAAGATAATGTCTATTAACCTTTAAAGGCTAAGCGTTGTATCTTTAAAAAATATATAAGTGCACTTTTAAATGAGCAGAATAGTAATGGAACTCTGCCAGAGTCGGTGTTCCCTGATAGATATAATCTTCAGATTTTCAAGACAAGAGTGAATCGGTTTTATTAGGTGAGGAATCTTCACCGCAGGCTCTAACTTCGCCCAACAGGCGAGTTGGGGCCAAGAGCTACTTACTACTATTTACTTATAAAAAAGTTATTAAACAAAAACAGCACGTTCTAGAACGTGCAGTACTTTTTTTTTACTTTTTACACGCAGTTCGGAATGTTGTTTTCATATCTATTATTTCAAAAGATGTTATTGACATTAGCCAGCCCCCGAAAACAAAAACCTTGTGTCGTTAGGGCTTAGTATTTTCAAAGCTTATCAGTTCGTTTTTTATTTAGCTCTTACAGGTAATGTATCATAAGTAGACACAACCTTTGAAGAATATAAGCAACTTAGCGTGTAAAATGCACTATAAAGTTTATAACGTCCTCTTTAACAATAATAACTCGTTTCGATTACACCCTCCCAGTTTCTCACGTCAAATACTTAACCTAATCTCAAATCTTAATTGAGTACAAAGTAGGAACCTTGCTCAAAAGCCCTTGTAATACGGGACACAGTATAAGCTCGGCTATTTTAACGTGTGGGAAATTCAAGATAATCTAATCTACAACTATAAAGTAATTTGCATATTACGTTATCTCTACTATTACGAAATAACGTTTAAATGTACTATACAAAACAGTTGGCAAGTTACTCAAGGAAATAAAAGTAGGATTGGCAAAAAAGTAGTTAAATATTTATATTATGTTTAGTTGAAAATATGAATTCTTTAAAAACTATAGGTAACTTACACGTCCTCATACTAACTTTTAATACTTAGTTACACATTTAAAATATTAAGAGAGGCTAATGGTTTAATTAATGAACAAATCCAATAATCGTTTTTAACAGACTTCAAAAAAGGAGGAAGGTTTCTCAATTCGACTGTATGTTTTACTGTAGTAGGTACACCATAGGTCTTCCAATCATCATCATCGTCAGCCAATTGCTGTCACTGCTGGACATAGGCCTCTCCGGTTGTTCGCCACTTAGGGCAAACGTCTGGAGGATATAACCCATAATCGCCTCGCTGGGCAGGTGGGTTGGCGATCGCAGGGTGTAGCTTCTCGCTCCAGTGCCGCTGCTGCCATCATCGGTCAACTACGCCTTCAAATGGTTATACCGCCACCAGTCGGTTGCCAGAGCCTCGTTTGGCAACCGACTGGTGGCGGGCAATGCGATGAAGATATTGCACAAGAACTCTTTACTTCTAGTACGTACTGTGCTTTAAAGAATACTTATTTACTATCCATTAGCTACACCTATATTACCTGAACATATTATACATACGAGATATTAATCAAAATTTTGTTGATTTTATAAATTATGCATACTGGTATATCATAACTAAACAGAGCCTACAAAATTGCTAACAAATTAACTAACGCTGACAACCGCACGTAATACGAAACTTATCATGTTAAATTACGCATAAAAATGAGACTGGAATTAATTCGAGTTTTATTTTCGAAGAAATTCCGTAATAAGTTTAGATATGTACGCGCGATAGGTGCATTCAGCGAAGCCCTAGTGAAGTGCCGGTAGTCGAATCGTGTAACACTATTCGATGAGAGACAATTATACATTAAGCCAAAAAATATAATATATAGAATAAAACGTGAAAAGAAGTTATTATGAAGTTATTTAAACTCAAACAAACAAAAAACGCGAATTAGGTAGGTACTAAATAAACAATAAAGTCTCTTCGACCTGGCAATGGGCAGAATAGTTTTATGTAACAATTTGGTGTATTTAATGCCATGATCTTAATGAAATTTTATTTTATTATTTTAATATCAATGAATGTAGGTTAAAAGTTATTCCATATTTCGCTAAATGCTTACCTCGATATTCAATAAGTAGGACATCACTAGCTTCAAATTGGCCTACGACTGTGTAATCGGTCCGATCTAGAGGCGGCTGAGAACCAGGCTCACTGGGCGTGAAGCCAGCCGTTCCGCGTACTGAACCCACAACATTTTTCCCACTATCATTTGCGGGTTTTTTTTTATATAAGAGTAGGGCTTAGCCCTTATCTGCATGGCTGCCTATTTTAATTGGTCTGCGGGCATTTTTTTCCACCATATTTTATATTAACATCGTTAATTCGGCGCGATTTAATTACTTTTGCGGTAACACCTTAATGAGTCGTTCATTACCTGGGACATGAATATTGGGAAGGGTTAATTGATGCAATTTATTTTGATAACACATGGTCTGCTTTTTTGACGAAAAAATTTCACCTTTTGCTATTTGAGACTCTATTAAAGTTTTATTGCAATGATCGTTCGCAGGACGGATTGTCATAGTACGGCACCAGTTTGCGATCAAAATTGTCGTTAAGTAAGTAAATATAAGAAATATAACAATGCCTATTTAAATTTATAATGAACCCTTTTTCATGATAGAAGAAATATCTCAAAACCTAGTTATTCAGGTTAACATTTACATTTCAACGCTATTCCATAACATGTATTATGTACGAATTACAATTACAAATGATTTTAATTAGAATTGAAAAGCTGAAGCCGATTTCGTAACAAAAAAGTGCCCTAATGTTTAATAAACTTATTACGCGCGAAGAGTCGACGAAGCACAACATCAATCAGATTTTAATAAAACATCATCAAATAACAATTTATTTTCCAATCCATTGGCGCTGACGAAGACAGATGCCCGTCTGACAAAAGAAAAGTGGGGAGCAATAAGCAAATGCCTTTTTTCATAACGAAAAATTGTTCCGAGGACAATTTACTTTTGTCGATGATGGGCCGGACCCAAAGTGATTGCCCAAAATGCTTGAATAAAGCCAACATGGCGTAGACGTAGCCTTAGAAATCCGTTCGATTTTACCGAATATTCGGACTGTCAATTCGAAATAAATAACCCAAGACATGCCACGCTGGTCCACACAGCGCCACCTAGCCCCAAACTAAGCCGAAGCTTGTACTATGGGTACTAGACAACTGATAAACTTACTTAGATACATTTTTTTTTTGTAAATAAATACATATTATACATAGAAAACACCCAGACCAATACAAACAGACATGTTCATGAACACAAATGTTTGTACTGTGCGGGAATCGAACCCACGACCCTTGGCTCAGAGGGCAGAGGTCACTACCAAATGAGCCACCGAGCCCGTCAAAAATAAAAATTTTTCATACTTCGAGAAAATTTTAAAAATACACGTGGGTGCGGTCGCCTGTTCTCTTTGTTTGGTCTTGGCTGACACGCTCCTGCATCTCTAGAAAAAAAACCATTCAAAAGATTTTCGAATCCATGTCGGATTCATCATTCGAAAATTATTTCACCTAAAATACCGATATGTTTTATATTTCAAGACAATCGTAAAAATGACATCAAAAGCTGTCCACGCTTCTAAAAAAATATGGGCCTTAAAAATTCACAATAAACGAGATATGGATGACACTTTATTCGTTTGACGCAGTGATAAGGAAGAAATATTTCCATATTTGCGTTTCTTACAACGATAAAAATATTTTTGTTTCAGCACATGTCTCGTGCGCGAGTAAGCGCCACATCAAGTTACTTATAAGTTAAAATTTAAAATGCATATTTACGCCGTGTTACTTTTTTCTTTGTGCAAAATAACAGATTTTTTTATTTATTTTACTGGTTACTCAGTGAACCCTAGTTTAGAAAAGGGAGCAAGGAACAATAGATGAGAAATGATCGAAATCGATAATTCTTTAATCCATAAAACAACATTTATTTCTACCAAATCCTTTATACGATACCTTTATGTACACAGGAGGGATAATGCGTGACTAATCCGAGATAACTCAGTTACAATTATTTGCCTTACACATTAGTTCAAATCCCTAATGGTCCAAATTACGAGCATTAGGAAACTTTGCCACTAATCCAATACGGAAGGTCCCGTTAATGTAAGCCGTAGAGGTTCTTTATAGATACCCTTATCACGCAAGTACGGATCTAAATGTTCTGACAAACACCAATATTATACTTATCTAAGCTTGACCTACTTACGCGTCTATCAATGTGCCTAATAGTCGCTTTTGAGTAAAGAATTTTCACTTGAGGGTGTCGAAAAAAATCTCGGAGAATCCGCCTTTTGAAATAAACCTAGGGTGACCATGTGAATTTTGTATAAATTCTTAAAACTGTTTTCAAAGTTATTGAATTTGAATTTGTTCTATGTCAAATTTTGTAAATAAGGGAAGATGACCTCATTAGAATTTCGGGTTGTATACTGTATAGCCAGAATAATCTTACAAGCCAGAATGGCTGTGATTTAAATCAATTTATTTACATTACGACTTGTAAAAAAATATTATGACTCTCATAATACAAGTGTTTATTTAGATAAAGTACATATATCTTTTGTATACTTTTTCTGAGATCAATAGGTATAAATTATCATACAAATAAACATTTTAACGACATTATGACACTTGATTAATAAAATAAATATGTTTTTTAATATTTTTGTAAGCTTTGTTTCGTATGATGATAGTTTGGCTAAAAATAATAGAATAATAATCCATCAATCAACAACCCTGATCCGTCCACTGATGAACGTAGACCTCCTTTAATTCATGCCACATTTCTCGATATCGAGAATACAAATACGGTTAAATTACGACAGTTCTGAAACCAGAATGTCCCTTAAATAACCGAATATCTGGCAACACTAGCTCTGATGATGCCATCAATCAGGGTGCGAAGGGGCATTGACCCGTCCTCCAATTACCATCTTTAGCTTTCAATTTGGCGCTTTGTGGCCAAGATGAAAAAGGACGGCTATAAAATTGGCGATATTCAAAGGGGCTAGAAGGTTGACGATCTCTGAATGTTAGGGTGATGCTTGTAATTGCGTAAGTGTCACTTTGTTGCATGCTCTCTTGTAACTTTATGTACGTAGTGATAAAATGTAAGGGAGCCCTATCATCCTTTCGCTCCAAGCAACCCTAATCTGCCTGTGGTGTATCCTGCTGACTAATAAACAAGGCTCTGACAACGGACTGAAGGCGGTATAACCATCGCGATTGAAGGCATAGCTAAATACCACAGGCCTATAACGGGCATTAGCGTCACTGGAGCGTGGAACTACGCCTTGCGATCGCCAACCCAGCCGCTGAGCGTGGCGGTTATGGGTAAAGCCTCCAGGTGTTTGCCCAAAGTGGAAACAACTAAGGAACGACCTATGTTCAGCAGTGGACTGCGATTTTTTTTATGAAATAGGGGGCAGACGAGCTTATGGCTCACCTGATGGCAAGTGATAACCGCCCATGTACAATTGTACATCTGCAACATCAGGAGTTACAGCTGCGCTGCCGGCCTTTAAGAAAGAGAGGTCTTTTCTTGAAGATTTGAAGGCTATGATGCTCATAATGTAATTTGTGGTGATAATGGACTTCGACTAGCGTCAAAATAGCGAAACAAACTTAGTGCATTTTCTATATATACAGACATCATTTTGTAATAACAAATTTTCATGGCGAAAGCGTGTTGAACAAAATAATAACCAAAACTCAATTGATTTGCTAAGCATAATATTTTATATGTATTTTATTCGACACACAATTCATAACGTTTGGCGATACGTGATGAATACTTCACACTAGACAAATCTATTTGAATTTAATTGGCAAAGCGCAGTAATGACTTCCTGGCATCGAACCGAAGTTCATTTTCTGCATTGACAATGCGAATTTCAACTCTAGTTACGTGGTGATAAGATCGAAATGTATCAACAGGAAGGTTTCGTATGCAATAGGATGTTCTCAGCACTTTAACACTGGGACACGTAGTAGAACAATAATGATTTGCCCGTGTTAAGTACGGCTGTGTCGAATGGAAGATGGATCCTGTACGAATAAACTTAATGGTTCTTTGTTTTTATAGACAATTTTATTAAGCTAGTTGTATACAGTTTACAAATCATACAATTGAATCGTGTTATGATTTCAATCTGGGATAACACAATAAATATAGTGCTGCTAACTTTATGTGATCATTGAAAAGTTCCTTTTAATTTCTTTACTTTCTATTCTTTATTATTCTACACCAGTTTCTTGCGGTTTATTCTCAGTAGATAATTGTTTTGCAGTGTTAATTGTTGATTTGTAAATGTTTTTTCAAAAACCTATACGAATAAACATTATTTCGAATTAGAATTACTTCTTTTTGAAGACGGATTGCCTTATTTATTTAATTCACCGCAAAAACATGTCTTTTGAATTGTTATTTTTATGTTTATGACGTCTTGGAATTGCTAATTATGCGATAATTATTCCAATTTTAAGATCAGTGTCCGATAGAGCAGTAAACGCAATAACTCCCAGTTTAGTACAATACGGTTCCACTTAATTAACCAAACAAATTACACTTTCCATTACCATTGTTTTGAAAGATACAGATACAATGTTTATCCTTCGGTAAGGTCTTGCATGGGAACGAAAAACCGACAAGGTTGGCGTAACAATGTATGTGTCTAATTAACATCTTCATTTTGTTTCCAATACAAAAGACTCGCTTGACCCTCGATGCGAACTGAATAAAAAGGGTCGTAAAAGGTTTATGTAAAGTTGAAATTTGAATAAAGATGATGATGTCCCAGTAAATATTTAACTTAAATGTTAAGAAGTAGTGATGTTACTATAAATGGTGATGATAGTCGGCGCATACAATATACAGTAATGTAAACAAACTATATAGCATCCAATGAGTCAGTGTTTGCAAGAACCGTCTATTACCTACTTGGATCTATTAAGTTGCAGATGTACCTGCACATAGTAAATCTATTAACGGGTTTCTTCTATTAGAAACTTTATGCTTTGATACATAAATATACGAGTAGACTGATCATAATCAGTAAGATCATTACAGATTATGTCAACAAGTTAATATTAAGTTGATCGTCATTTCTTCCGCGTATACGCAAAATCAGAGTTTCTTTATTTCTTTCTCTCAAAATGAACTCCCAGCCACGGTGTTTAATGAACGCTACGAATTGTCTTTTTAGTTAAACGTGGTCTTAAGAGACTTCTCCGGGACCGCGGTAGGCAGCTTAGAAGGGCCTCCAGCATTGAATAGTCTATGAGCGACGATATAATAAAAAAAGATGAATATCACTTTGTATTCACATATTATTATTCTTTTATATATATGCAATAAAACCACTTGCTTCAAACGCGTATACCGAGATCCTTTCAAGACATTATCTCACAGGGTGAAGTCATCCGTAAATGCTCTGATTCATACATTAATTTGAGTGGCGTCATAGCTTGCATGATTGGCGAAGTCTTTTTAGTAGTATAATAGATACTAAATTGCTTCTGATTTCATTAGAAGTTATATAGAAATTAATGAAGTTATAGTTTGTAATAAATTACAATTAAATATGAAAGCATGATATATGGGTATGAAAGGTTCGACAAGCCACCTTCAGAGGGAAGTCGCAACAGGGGCGGCTCCCTACAAGATGGAATGGCGACCTGATTGAGACAGATCAGTCCTGAGAGGTCTGAATCCAAAGGAACCTCCGTGTAGAGGTCATTAAGGGATGCCAATATCCAGAAATGGAAGTCTGTAGGCTGATGATGACGATGAAGTACTAAATAGAAGAATCTCGATCGTTCTCGAAGACGTGCATAAACTAAACTTACACTGAGGTACTCACACATAGAGATAGCGGACTATTGATTAATATTGACACGATAAGTCAAAGCATACGATGTTGTTTACACAATAAATGTCGCAATATCGCAGCTATGTAATCGTAACGTAAAATAATCATTAATAAGAAAATGATATACCCTCTGACAATGAGTCTAGAAGATAATAAACAGCGTGTTAGGTATAATACACATAGAACTTTATTAGTAGACTATACCTTTTTGTGAACATAGACTTATCTTTACTTTATCTGCGATGTGATCTGACATTGTAAATAGTTCAATTCACAATGATTTCTGCTCGGATTAGGAAAATTTGAATGAAAATCATTCAAATTTGACTTTAGTTATACTGGATTTTTAATCCGAATGTCGAATGCACGTGCAAAAACTGCTATTTAAATTCATCTTCTTTATAATATAATGTTAGCTCTTAAGTGTTAACCTAATGGCCATCCTTGCTGCATTAAGTAAATAAAGTTAGGGCAAACCTTTATATTTTGTGCGAAATAAATAACCAAAAAAATTTTATCATGACGTACGAGTATCAAACTCGTTGCGTAAATTATAAATAAAAAAACGTATTCTGGAACCTTCTTTTTTTCTACCGCTTTCGTAAAATAAATAAAGCTAGCACATCCTATACCGTGTTCGCTAGTCCTATAAAGTAATCATTACGTCTAACTATACGTGTAGTGCTATAAAATACCGTCTCCTTATCTGCGAAAGCTCTACTCATGCGATTTTATAGTCACGGGCGTGACTGATTGATATTATACGCCTGTTGCCTCAGAATATCGTATAGTCTGAGGTTTATTTCATACTAGTTTACGTCTGCGACTTTGCACAATTTATCTTTGGAGTTCAGTAAATATGATGATGATTTCTAACAGTAAAGAGGTAGAGGTGGCAAACGATTTGAGAGGCCTATGTCCCTCAGTGAACTGGTATAGGCTATTGATAACGAGTGAGGTGGCATTTCTCAGCAATAATAGAAAATACATTACGGTGTGTTACGTTATATGTATGTAGGACGATCTGAACAATTTTGGATATTGTGACCACTTCGACTACTTAGCCATTGTGTCCATGTTCATGTTACAGAAGAATGGAACCTGAAGGAAAATTCCTAAAGGAAAATTTCCCTCAATGACTTATCTTTAGTATAAGTATTAAGGTTTGTGAAAACCACGAACTTTCATTTTTGGTGTAGTTTTGCGCAGCGTGGTGTTGGACCGAACCATCTAAAATACTCGTATCTATACATTTAAGGAATTAGGAAACAATGATATTGGATTCTATCGATCTCTCATATTATTTTCATCAATATTATGTTACATAGCACAACTTCCTCGTATCCTGTTGTTTGCTACGTCTTTGATAAAATAATATCAGGAAAAGATGTGGGAACTCCCTCATATATTCACGTATTTCTCCTTAAACAGTACCAATTAGATAAATGAGGACATTTATTTGAATAACACAATGATAGTACAAAGTCCTAAGAGGACCAATAAAATTCCCTCTATATATGGTACTCTATTAAAGGTCTAACGAAATATCGTGTACTGTTCTGATTACAAAAATGTTTTTATTTTTTATTCTTAAATAAAATATGTAGCTTCTTAAATCGCACTAGGCCAGTATTGTTACTCAGATGAATCATTTGTTGCATTTTTTGTTACTGATACTACCTACATGGGCTTCTTGGTCGTAAGGTTGAATCTAAACGCTAACAATAGCTTTTCATAACTTTATTAACAGTTGGCTTTCCTTTTGCGCAGGAGCACATCAACTTGGTCGGATTCGACGAGAACCTGGGCCCCGTGGTGATGTCACTGAAGAGTGAACACGTGGCTGGCCAGGATCACACCAGGATACTGCTGAGGCTCCGTACGGAGACCATGCATGGACTTATACCCACCACAAGTAAGTTGAACTGATTACTATACCACCCTTTATATTGGCCACTTTTGCCTGGTAAAAAGCTGAAGACGCTAAGAAAATGGACATGTAACTTTGGTTTCCTGTCCAAGTTTCGCATAGGTACATCAAAATGGACGGTATCACGGTTTTTTGTTAATGTTTGTTATTTATAGATTGTGTATTTCTAATGAAGCTATTAGAATTTAGTAATTTTGTCATTATCCACAAATAACTAAACAAGATTTACGCTCGAGACTATGTAATCAATTTAATTTATAAAAATGTTTGCTTTTTGATCAAAATGTTATGTTTCACTCATATCGTATTAACACGAAGTTAATAACAAATTAATGCGCATATTGAGAGTAGTCAATGATTCATCTACGATGAGTAGGCAGCCGGTATATTTTCTTTCATCTATTTTAACCGACTCGTAGAGAAGGAAGAAATAGCGGAAACTTGGAAATTCCTGTGTGTAACGAAGGTTATTTTCAGAGTATTAAGAGTTTGATCATCGTCATAGTAGATGATTTCTGGTTGAATCCATTAAAATTCAAGGTCCATTCGCTAGTGTCAAGGGCGACCTTAGTGTAATCGAAACTTGATTAACGGGACTCAGGCGCTACATTTATTATGTAGGTAGTACATTATGTACTTACAATCTGCTGTTGAGTCACCCACAGCCAGAAAGCAAAAGCCAGCCGAAAAATTAATGAATGAATGAATTTTCATCTTTTTTTCTGGATCCTGGACCTCTCGCATCCAACTCTTGTCAGCCATCTTGCGCAAATTGTCGCACTACCGGACCTGAAGGCAACCTACACTACGTTTGTCGCGCTTGACTCCCGTGAATTTGTTTTTAATTGTAATGACGCGACGCGAATGCTTAAGATTTCAGTTTAGACCATGTGGTGGGACGTGTGTTTTATTTATTTCTTTTATTACTCTGCAGGGTCAAGCATAATGCCGTCACCGCTCAAAATGGCGAAGATGCTGAACGAACAAGTGAACGTCGACAATTTCATGGCGGTGATGTGTCTGAACGCGTCGCACCTGATAGCCACATACGACGAGCATGTTCTGGTGAACAACTTCAAGTTCGGAGTGCTGTATCAGAAGTACGGGCAGACGACAGAGGAGGAGGTGTTCTCGAACAACGAGACGTCGCCGGTGTTCGACGAGTTCTTGGATATGTTGGGGCAGAGGATCAAGCTGAAGGACCATAAAGGTTAGTGTACTCAACTGTTAATGCATTTTTGTTATACTAAATGGTTTGCGCTTGACTGCGATTCACCTGATGGTAAGCAATATCAGAAAGCAGCAGCAGCAGAAACCGGTTCGTCGTCTTAGACATAGGTAGATTACAACTCTCGGGGAACAAGGAGCCCTGCAAAGATTTCCAATGGTGTTGTAAAAGTGTGTTCTATAGGAGATGTAAAAGGTTACGTTACGCGCTCCAACTACTCCAAGCGCGTCCGACTTGGTCACATTTATACCCATGAGTCAGTATGAAGTCGATGGGCAGGTGGTCTTCCCACATGAGTTTTAGTGTCTAGGCGTGGAGGTTAGGTTATTATCTTCATTTAATAATTTATGTAGCTTAATACGCATTTTATGTACTTAATGAGTACTTACTAAGATCTTAAGATAGGTACAGACCTACTCGTTATTCCCAAATGGGTTAGAAAATAGGTATTGCAAAATACTGAACCTAATTTTCTTATACCTCAAAATGCGAAATTAGTTAGTGTCTTGCCCCCTGCCCTTTACAAGTAATACGTAAATAACACTGAAACTTTT
Organism: Conogethes punctiferalis; assembly: GCA_031163375.1. Lineage (NCBI taxonomy): Eukaryota > Metazoa > Arthropoda > Insecta > Lepidoptera > Crambidae > Conogethes > Conogethes punctiferalis. The sequence goes on along the minus strand of CM062090.1, from coordinate 9,052,791 downwards.
GTATGAAAATTGTATTCCAATTTTGTCTCAAAATAATAATTAAGATCTTTTACTGAAATCTAGGAATAATTAAGTATCTCGAGGATTTTACGAAGAAATTTTCAGATGTTTTTAATTTCTTTCATTAAAACATTCTCTCTAAAATCGGATATTTAAATTTCAAACCTTACAAAGTATAAAAAAAATGTGTAATACCTACATAACGTTTCTCTGCAAACCTAGTGTATTATGCCAACTGGCCTACATCTACAGGTGTACAGCTGTCTACAGGTGTAGTGATGATCTGCGCAAGATGACTGGCAATAGTTGGAAGATCAAATGGTCGTATCAAAACCCACCCTAACTGTTGCAAACTTTAAGCACCCAAGAAAGTTACACCTAGGCCAAATCCCATGGCCTACATCAGCGCCTCCATCATCATTTTGTTATACAACAATGGCCTGAGATCAAACATTATGACAACTTAATTTAACATTTATTTTTCACTCTCTCCCCAGGTTATCGAGGAGGTCTGGACATCATGAACGGCCACACGGGCACAGAAGCAGTATATGAACAGCACCACAACAGAGAGATCATGTTCCACGTGGCCCCACTGCTTCCGCACACAGCTGGCGATGCGCAGCAGTTGCAGAGGAAACGACATGTCGGGAACGACATCGTGGCTATTGTCTTTCAGGTGAGTTGGATCCACATTCCGGTTCTTGTATTTACTTGGTGCTAAGTAATAGTTATTAAACGATACTTACACGTACATAGGATTGTGATACGAACAAAAATTCTGATACGGGTTACCAATCTAAATTAAAACTATAAAGTGTAAGTTCTACAAAGATTTACAACTAAATCAGTTAGAATCTAGTTTTCTGCAAATTGCCATTTAATTTTTAATTAATTCTGTAGAAAATTTCAATTTTTTTTGACGGCATTGGACTGTAGTTTTTTTTTATATTAAGAGAGCGGTTCATTTGCTACAAGATTATAAAAACATGAAGTACTAACTAAATAAAATTGAATATTTTACCTACCACTAGATTGAAACCATTTGGTCTTACTTGTACAGAAGAAACTACACATTTTAGAATTTGCACCGTTTTAAAGTAATACAGAATAAGGACTCTTTCCATTTGTAAAGTATCTGATATGGTATTTACTGTACATATAAACTAGTATTCTTGTTTACGATGTTCATATCAAACAATAGTAAAACCGCAGTGGAGTTCGCAGACAGTGGCTAAACTTTGTTCAACTCATTCGTCTAGGACAATTACGGGGATATTGCATAGATGAAATTTAGCATATTTGGTTTTATTATTAAAAAGTGGTATACATATTTAAGCTTAAGTAGCTACTCAAATTTCAAATTACTTTACATAGTTACCTACTTCGTAATTTTCTTGCATTGTTTTACTATGTTTCGTTCTGTTAATAATGTTCTTATGTATGTATTCTTATTAAAATAAGTGTCAGTACGTAATATGAATGCATTATGTAAAAACACGTAACTTTTAAAGCTGAGCATCTGAATCATTAATGTATGTAGTTAAGTGCAATCTATTTTACCTGGGTAACATCTGGTCTGCTGTCCGTAAAAAGGGTCTAGGAAGGTCTATTATTTAAACATGTAAAATGTTATGAGAGGTTCATGGTTGATAATGAATGATTGATGAACACGCATGATAGAAGTCATTCTGTATATAATGACTGACAACCGACTGGTGGTGGTATAACCAATGAAGGTGCCTAAATACTACGATTTGGGCGAATGTGGGTATAACTTTCAGGTGTTTGCAGTGGACTGCGATAGGCTGATGATGATGAAATATAGACTACAGGCCCGTGTTAAAAAAATGATGGGTCATTTGAACCACCAGATGACCTATGTAGAACGATATAAGAGCATAAAATAATAAGATTCAGCATTATGCCGTCACTTGTAAGCTGTCCAACTGAGTGCAGGTGAGAATTCAAAAGTACAGGTAGAGTGAGTGTATTTTGGTCATATATTTTTGTACGGCATTCTTACTATCGATAGATCCATGAAAAATAATAGGACAACGCGTAGTGCCGTAAAAAAATGGTGCGCCAAAAAGTCGGATTTTTTTTTTGATTTTCCGACAATTTCCAGGGTGAATTTGGTCATTTAATTTTGTACGGCATCAGTTTCATGCTATTTCAGTACTGCTTCTAATACATTATTCCGCAACGCCGTACAAAAATCATGCGACAAGGGGAATAAACCGAGGGTTGCAACCCCCTCTCTTTCTGTGGTCCAAGGGGTGATTTGACACAACATCAAAGTAATTTATTTCGAAAGTATTTTATGCATAGATAATATTTTTTCATATGCCGTACATTTTCGTTGGTTCAAAGGGGAAAAAAATGAAAAAGAAAAAATGAAAAAGAAAAAATTCATATAACGAAAAGTACGGCATTTAGATAGTTTATTCGTACTAATTTTTATAGCCTTTTCGTGATTCTACGTTTCTAGTTAGAAACTATGTTAAATATGGGTTTGTTTACTATCGATTTATACCAAAATATAGACATGTTGCCACTTATAATTCCAAAATACAACATATTATTGAGAAGTAGGTACTCGCACATTTTCGGTTGACGCAACTTAAACTGTTCAATTATATATATGTATCAATAATGTTCGAAGTATATAGTAAACCAAAAAGTATACAAAACTGTTGATACTGTGATTGACAGTTTCAATTTTTGGATATAATATACACACCGTTTCACTTCAGTTAGACGTCATAGTGATTTAATCATATTATCAATTGTTCTCTTCAAAAATATGTTAATGCCGTACTGTATCAGATGGCCATAAAGTACCCTTTAGATAGTAGCGTCATTTTCATCAGCCTAAAAGATACGGTCTGCATTAAAATGTACGGCATCATTTTTTCCTAATTTATTTATGTTAATACTATTTAAAACATGGGATACAATGTAGAAAACTGCTATATTTCATTAATGTATGATATTTAAATTTCTTCAATAATTTGAAAAACTACAGTTTTTGTGTTTCTCTATAATTTTTTTCAGAACAGTTTCTTTTGAACGGCAATACTATATAACAATTGTATATTACAATATCATGTTAAAAAAAAAGTTCCCGTACAGGATCAAATGATTTTACACCTTTATAAATCAAGAATACGATAAAATTAAGATAATTATTGATAAACATTCAAATGAACAATCATTTTTTGACGGCATTATTTTTAATAGTACTTTTAAGTGTCAGATAATGTTTTGGAACCAATGCCGTACTTTTTCAAATCACCCCTTGGACCACAGAAAGAGAGGGGGTTGCAACCCTCGGTTTATTCCCCTTGTCGCATGATTTTTGTACGGCGTTGCGGAATAATGTATTAGAAGCAGTACTGAAATAGCATGAAACTGATGCCGTACAAAATTAAATGACCAAATTCACCCTGGAAATTGTCGGAAAATCAAAAAAAAAATCCGACTTTTTGGCGCACCATTTTTTTACGGCACTACGCGTTGTCCTATTATTTTTCATGGATCTATCGATAGTAAGAATGCCGTACAAAAATATATGACCAAAATACACTCACTCTACCTGTACTTTTGAATTCTCACCTGCACTCAGTTGGACAGCTTACAAGTGACGGCATAATGCTGAATCTTATTATTTTATGCTCTTATATCGTTCTACATAGGTCATCTGGTGGTTCAAATGACCCATCATTTTTTTAACACGGGCCTGTAGTCTAATAGTTTTGTATTGAAATATTTATTTGCTACCTCTAGGTATACTCGGGATTTCAAATGAAAAGCTGGGTGTATTGGATATTTCATCCGATTATGAAACCTTTTAATTGATTACAGGAGAAGGCAACTCCGTTCACACCTGACATGATAGCGTCACATTTTCTTCACGCCTTCATCGTGGTCACGCCTGTGGAATCGACCGGCGGGGAGACCAGGTAATTATATATTTTTTTATTATGTTTAGAAAACTATCAAATTAGGACGAGTCAGACCTGGTTTGCGTTTGAGGTTTCTTCCTTCAAACCACGGCCTTACGTCCTTTCCTGCATGCCCTTTCTCCTGTAAACGAGATGAAGTAATGATGGTCGCAAGGGATGCGGTTCGTTTGGCTAAACACTGGTCAGAATGTATAATATAGATAGCGTATTGATCGCTAAGAAGAAGGAGCGAAGACCCATGTGAGTTAGCGATTGTTAATGAATATTTCGAACACAATATAAAATCTTTTATTTTGCGTCCCTATTCGGCAGTCACGTAAAAGAATTTTTGGTCCTTCTATGATTCTGATTTCCATAAGACATGTGATTCGCTCCCAAAGTAAATTTACTTTATCGGGTCATGGATTCGGATTGGTAACATAGTGCATATGTCGCTTACTTAAAATGCATCAGTGGGTATTCTATATTCATTGCAACGATGACCATCCCCTACCTACTACATCCTGTCAAGTACTTGTTTAACATAAAGTTTGTAACTTTTCAACAACGCAAGGCGTTATTTGCATGAAGAAGTAGAGAAAATGACTCGGAAAGTGGAATGGAAATTCTCCTAGTAATTTATATGCAAACGAATCGCGTCTTTGTAATTATAATGGTTTTTAACTAGTCTAAACAAAATGGTTGTCGCAATAAGGCGGTAGACTGGTTCAATTAATAGGAGTCTAGAGATTCTGAAAGTTAATTAACCGTAACTTTGTAATATAAATAAATATAAAAATGTTGGCGTAAGTAGGGTAAACTTCTGGTATAGACGTTGCTTACAAAGATCCGTTTATATTTATTTTTTCGTGCACTCAGTTTTACCGCACTCTTTGAGTACTTAATGGGTTGAGTTTCTTAATTAAATATTATGATTTAGGCTTCTTTACTTAGCGCCGTGTTGTACGGTGTGAAACTTGATTTAGTGCATGAAATTAAAAGGAACACGCCTTATTAAGGAGTTCCTTTTTAAATATGGTTGGTTTATACATAAAATCTGACTCATATAGGTATGGGTGTTTGTGTTTGCTATCTAAATTAATATTATAAAGAGGAAAGATTTGATTGTTTGTTTGTTTGTTTGTTTGTTTGTTTGTTTGTTTGTTTGTTTGATACGAATAGGCTCCGAAACTACTGGACCGATTTGAATAATTCTTTCACCGTCGGATAGCTACAGTATCTGCGCTGAACATAGGCTATATTATATTTTAAAAAAAGTTAGGGATCCGTGCTAAAACTCCAATAATGTAACCCAAATTTACCAAAAAGATTTTAATCTACAAAAAAAGAAAAGATCTTACATACTGACGTCTCATGACAACGTTCCCATAGCAACCGAAACTGTTATGACATCTAAATAATTAAATACTAATATGAAATCGTACTTTCACGTAAAAACTACTGAAAGGATTTTGATGAAACTTTACAGGAATGTTATTTATGCATCAGATTTACACACAGGCTATAGATTACAAGGGTATCATACATTTTAGAATTTACAATTTCGGCAAAATATGTTACATACTTTTTGAAATGACCATAGATACTGTCATTTCTTGAATTTGTCAAAGAAATTGTCACATGACAGGTACTGACATCGGAGTCAATACGTAATTATCGGAAATTCATAACAAACAGTGATATAAATATTTGTGAACCGTCGGCTTACTTTCAGGATAAAATTCTTCGGAAAATACTATAAGCAAATTGCTATAGCTAAAAATACGACCAACTTGAAAACACACCACTGGTGTTTCTTGCATCAATGCTGCTATCAGCTTGGAGGCTCCTCATTTAGCAACAAATCGGAACAACATTTAGGAATAGTGCAAAGTCGAACAGATCTAGCATAATCCGTGAACAAGGCATCCTGAATCATAGTGTCATGAAGCTCTAAGAACCCAAAAAATATGAATGCATTCTTTTAAGGTTTAGAAAGGCTCACATAATGAAAACTGCGATCTGTGCATGCATATTAAATATTTTTCTTTTCTAATCCGATGTTATAATTTCTGTACCCTATACTATGTAATAGTATGTATGTATTTTAGCCTAATAAAATAGTTTTAATTACGCATGGGGTAGGGGGTGTGAATTTGTGTTCGACCCACGATTCGATGTGAGGGATCGGCCTTTCATTATTCTTCGATTATAGAGATCTATGTCCAGTAGTGGACTATAATAGGCTGATGATGATGAATTACGCATGTCGGAAGAAAATAGCGCTATGAAAGTAGGTATTGCTTTTTGGTCGGCATCATTATCGCTAAATCATTTTCAAGGTAATTTCATGTAGGTACTAAGATGAAAAATGCCCTAGGTTTTGAGTTTACGGCAAGTAACTGGTCAGTTACCTGTCTGTTGCCACTGTCATGCTTTTTTTTTTACCTGGGGAATCCCTTCGGACCTTCGGTGTCTGCAACGGGGATGCAGACACCGGTGTGCAGTGCCAAGTTATCCCGCTAAACCGCCCACGGTGACCCACCATCGCCGCCAAGCACAGGGGAGTCTGGATCCTCAGTAAGCGACTCTACCGCGGCTCCCCCGGTAAGGCGGTGTGCCGTACAACGGCTCGCCCTCTGTGCGCGTGAGCGCGCACCGGGAGCATGCTCGGTCACGAAGCACGCCCCCTCCCAGCGGAACCCGTGTCAGGCGCCGGACGACCCCGTGCCCGATGCCCAGGTCCCAGCGGCGGAAAAAGATGTTCATTCCGCCGCTGCCTTCTACGGCCACGGGCCGTTCTCGCACTTTGCCCTCTACTGCCTGCCCTAAGTTAGAGGTACACGCGGAGCCCGGCGCGGCCACCTACCTACCTGGCCCCACGGCCACCACTACACAGGGCCACAGCCCTACATTCACACACGGCCCTAAGGCCGTTGGGTCGCAACCGGCAGAAACACGAACCGGAGATCATTTGGCTGCGGTATTCTATAGGGTGGAGGTCCTTCCCCGGACGGGCACTCAATTTGTGCGAAGATTTGCTATGCCCTACCTCTCTTAAAGTCATCAGTGTTTAAAAGACGTCGCTAGATATTATATTATTCATCTGAACCAACAGTTAAGTGAACCTTAGCTAAGAGCCACCTGTTCCTGAACAAAGGGCATGGCTTCAAATCCAACCAGAGGCCAACATGATGTACATCTACATGACCCAAGGGTTAACGGGTAGAGAATGCTCCTAGCATTGAATTTCGTACCATTTTGTGCAATATAATCAAACGTATTGCGTTTACGTTAACTGCATCACGTATTGCGTTTGTTATTTGTGTCAAACCATGTTCAGATTTCTCAGCCTTCGAATCGAGTATATCTTCATTTTGTTTCTAGCATCCATTAATTTTAGCATTGTAAGCGTGTGTATAGGTTATATTAGTTGATAGAAAATATGAGAGGTCCTTCCTAAAACACCAACAATGTATGAAATGTTTAGCTGAAATAATTGATTTATCCGAAGCGAAGCGAGGAGCGGGCTGCTAGTGTTTAATATGTCGGTATTCCGTAATTCATCGTAAGACATCCAAAAATAAAAGTTATTATTTCCTCATTCTATTTAAGATGTTTTTGATAGTACTATTAAGATTCCTACCGAATGAGATATTTATTTCCATAATATGGGTTGTTTATAGAAATTAAATTACCTAAGTCTCATTTTGAATCAACCTCATCTGAGTAGGCCAGAGATTTAGTAAACTTCCATCACTCATCTGTACCTACCTAAAAAAGTTATTCATCTTTATCCTCAGGTACAAAGTGGCCGTCACCGCTCGTGGGGACGTACCATTTTTCGGGCCGACTCTCCCCCAGCCGCCCATCTTCAGAAAAGGGCAAGAATTCAAAGAGTTCCTCCTGACAAAGCTTATAAACGCCGAGAACGCATGTTACAAGGCACAGAAGTTTGCGCAACTGGAACTGAGGACTAGAGCATCACTTCTGATGAACTTGGCTGAGGATCTCAAGTCGAAGACTGTGGAGTTCCTCGGGGTTGGCGCGAGGATAGAGCCGGGAGCCGTGTCGCCGCAGCCTGAAGGCACTCCGAGGCAGGAGGGCGCCGGCGCTAGGTTCATTGATACGGTGAAGAAAGCGTTAATCTCTAAAGTGAGGTGAGTTGATTAGACTTACGTTTTGTCACTTTCCATTCTGAAGGTCATCCCATCTCATCCCGTGGGTGTCATAGAAGATGACTATGAAAATATCAAGAAACGGACAACGGTGATTACCTGGGCACAAATAAAACCTACTGCGGTTCCTAACTCTTTTCTAAATGACTATGATGATAGCCAAGGCGGATTTGTCATCTTCGCTCTAAGCGCCAAGCGTGGTAACTAAGGCAAATCCTGCAAATGATATTTGTAAGCAGTGGATTGCAAGCTGATGATGATGATAATTCAGAAGGCGATAGCCATTCTATTTAATCAAGTTAATTCTATTTGTATTTAATGTTATTTCTGTCAATTTTCAGATCACCAAGTGTTGACACGAATCTCTCTGGCGACAGCAACAAGAATTCTCTGAAAAAAAATAATATTGCACCACATGAAACTCATACTCCTAATGTAAGTCCTTCATATATTATCTTAGTATCTTTATAAATTTGTTTTATCAGTAGGTACCTATTGATTGGGATGTAAGGGAGCGACCCATCACCTTTTCGCTCCAAGCCACCCTCACCTGCCCGTGGTCCATCCCGCCGAATAGCAAACGAGGCTCTGGCAACCAACTGGTCACGGTATGACTGTGTTTTACCCTAGTTTAATATTAGTAGTGCTGCCACCTATAGTTTGTGCGCGGTCCCTATACAACCGAGCTAGAGCTCATGTAATGTCAGCGAATATTTGCCGATCGCTTCCGATCAGATCAACAACACACACTTTGGGAAGCACTGCCCTTAACAATTTTAAACTAAACAACAACCACGCCACCTAGTCCCAAACCAAGTTGAAGCTTGGTTTGGGACTAGGTGGCGCTGTGTTACCCAGCGTGGCATGTCTTGAGCATAAAAAGAGAGGTAAGGCATAGCGAATCTTCGCTCGTATTGAGCTGCCCGTCCGGGGAAGGACCTCCACCCTATAGAATACCGCAGCCAAAAGACCTCCGGCTTTCCATAGGTAGTAGGGAAGCCATTATGTCGAGCTGATAATTATTATAATTTATGAACGTAACCTTCTTCCAGAGCGGCCGATCCAAGTCGTCTATCCCCTCATCATCAGCAAGCGCCGTGTCGGTGCGGTCAGCCGGCGGCTCGGGCGAGTCCAGCCCGGACGTGACGTCACGGGTGGTGCCCCCCCGCCCGCAGCTGCACGACCACAGCGACGACTCCAGCTTGAACTCAGTAGACTTGGACCCTTTAGGTTGGTACCATTCTCAGTGGAACGGCCTGGGCGATCGCTATATAGGGATGTCGCGAAGGATCGGAAACAGGCGCCCTAGCGTCATGTTACTTCTTCTGTAGACTGCGAGGGAGTGAAAAGTCCAATTGTTCCACCTTAGGCACCTGAGCTAATCACCTAGGTGATTTAACCCCCGCAAAAATTTGATAAAAGCGTACTTAAGGCGCCTGGCCAGGGGATTCAAGTCGACTGCAAATAAAATGAGTTTTCTAGTTCACTTAAGTCACCTGCAATTGTTTGAGATTTTTTATGTGGAAATAGTACCAGGAGTACATAAGCACATGGGAAGTTAATAAAAACGGCTACTCTGATCACCTGCGATCAATTGCGACTGTCGGACGTTATTTAGATGGAAAAAGTACCAGTACATAATCGCGAGGGAAGTTATATAAAAGTGTATGTGTGGTTTTTTTTATTAATAATTAATGATCGATGCGATTGAATAGCACCAGGAGCGCATAACCACATGGGCAGTTTAAAGAAGGATAGTGTTGAATTTAATTTAATTCCGGTCGTATCGAGATCTGAGACCCTTTATAAGAGCTAAGCAAAAGTGAAGCATGAAGCCCAAGACCGTTCGGGATGGCGACGCCCTCTGCCCCATCTAGGGGACATAGGACATTAAGTCAACAGATATAATAATGTGCTTATTCAGCAACTTATGTGCTATATAATATTCCTATAGTGAGTCGCCTATGTATCTGTGTATGGCTCGGCCAAAATTTGGTCAGAAAAATAATAATCAATCAATCATCAGCCCTACGCAGTCCATTGCTGGACATAGGCCTCTCCAATCGTTTACCACATTTTTCTGTCGTAGGCTTCTCGCAACCAGCACTTGCCAGCCATCTTACGCAAATCGTCGCTCCACCTGGCCTAAGAAAAATAAGCCACTTTTCATTAAGCTTAGATATCGTTCGTTAATAAAAGTGTTCTATTTGTGATCAACCGATAATTTTGTGTCTAACCTTTGCAAATAGGGACTTATTTGTATTCCTACTTTTACCTGAAGTAGAAGTTTTAATTATTTTTTTCGTAAATACATATCTTTTTTTGGCATATTAGCAAATTAGTTTTTTTTTGTGATTGAATTGGATTTTCTCTTTTCAATTAGATGACAAGGACTGGTTGAGTTGTGGTAAAAGTGTCACAGGTTAGTCCTGTAGTCAGTGTATAGAATTGTAGAACTGTAGTATTGAAATTGTGTAGTTGTTGGTATTTTTCAAGAAGCGTTTAAATGAAGTAGCATGAACTTCAAACGAAATATAAGCCTCGATTTATGTAGATTTTCGTTATTAAAAAAATATACTATTGAGTTTTGTGTTATAGTTTGCATGAATGAAATATGAAATGTAATTCTCGACTTGTACAAAATATATCTAGATATAATATCAATTACCTGCGTTTCTATAATATCTCGTATGCGAGATGTACTGATTAAGGGCAAAACACTTTTTTATGATGTTATATGATATCAAAACAGATTTTAAATATCGTTATTTAAAACCCTTTTGTTACCCTCGTGGGTACAATGATCCAGTGTTCGACAATAAAAACTATTACAATAAAAAACATAAAAAGAACTTAATTAGTAGTTATCTAAATTTATTTAAGCGTTCAATCCGGGTTCCATTCCCGGTAAGGTCAATTTAGTAAATGAACAGTCCTACTTAGTATTCATAGAATAGATAAATTCAGTCTAAGAGCAGTCGGTTGATGTGTGTATTTGATATCTATGCTTTTTCTATTTCTAACCTTAACCTTTTGAAAGCGATTAAGTACCTATAGGTATCGACATCGACTGTTTCAGCAATAACCTAGATAGGGGGCTAGTCATTGATACAATATAAAATATAGTACTTACTTTTATGACGAAAACAGCCACACATCAGCTTACTCGTTTTTCACCAAAAATGTTGACTTAAGAATCCAAAACATAAAGTCTGTCATCTATTTAGATATTTGACAGATTTACATGACATTACATGCGTCCATTTGCGCACTTGCATTCTGTGCATTAAATACCTTCTATTCTAATGCTAACTTATACCTTGTTATACTTATAGGTGCAGTCTACGTAGACAGTGACACGGGACTCGAATCCATGTCCTCTGCGGAGGCGGGGGCGAACACGCGCGGTGAGCCCATCGCAGTACAGAGGGCGGACGCCGATCAGCTAAGGCAGGAGGTGTGCCGGCTCAAGAATGATAAGCTTGACTTGCTGAAGCAAAACATCGTAAGTATATTCGTTATAACGTCATGAACTTACATCATCTATCATCATCAGCCTATTCTAGTCCACTGCTGGACATACGCCTCCCCAGTTATTCCCCACTTAGGGCAAACGTTTGGAGCATTTTTTTTTTATAGTGTCTCGACATAATGGCTTCCCTACGCCTGATGGAAAGCGAAAGAGAAGCCCAAGTCGCTGTGACAACTGGCAAGTAACTGGTCAGTTACCTGTCAGTTGCCACCGCCATGCCGGCCCAACCCTAACCCCCCACGAGCTCCGGAAACCCTACTCACCGGCAGAAACACGATATACCCATAATCAACACGCTGGGTGGGTTGGCGATCGCAGGGCGTAGCTTCTCGCTTCGATAACGCTTGAACATCAACTTAATTGACGATATTTGGCAATCCATCGGGGATGCAAGGGAGCGCCCAATCAGCTTTCCGCTCTAAGGCACCGTCACCTGCCCGTAGTGCATCCTCTCCAATATCAAAGGCAACGGGTGGCAGCGATGTAAAATTACACGTATAATTTTGTTGGATTATGTGTGACCTCTTCACCTCTTTAGAGGTTTTCTTTCTTTTTAGGTAGTAGGTAATATCACATTCACAATCTTAACTTGAACTTTTCTTTTTCCACAGACATGGCAAAACGAGATAAAAAGTTTGCGGGAAAGAGAGATGCAACTACAGGCTGAACTTGCGGCCGCTGCCCGAGAAATGAGGAGACTTCGTGAACAGCAACCGGTCACCACCATACCTAACCCATCCACTCACGACTCCACGGCCTAGAGTCCAAAATAGACTTTATTGAGACGGAACAAAGGTCATTATGTAAATGCGAACTACATTTATGCTGCTTAGGACACAGATAGGCCTTTATTAGAACGCCATAGAGTTCAATTCAGGCGCTAAATTGAGTAATTTCCTAGCAACAGCCAAGCATTAAACAAAATTAGGTTCAGCAATAGAGTTCCATTGTACTTCATCATCTCCAATGTAAGTGGTTTAATATAGCATCTATTACCATGCATTAGAGCTCTGGTGTACGTGGGAGCATGAGAATAGCTTCTATTGTAATGTTTTAGAGTTGAAAATCCTACTCCATTACCACCTGACTGTTAAAGTCAAGTTGTACAGAAACTTTTGTTGCGCAAAGAACAACATGTAAGTCAAAGTATGTAAGCATGAAAATAACCCTTTTTTTGACGGTAGAAATGCGCCAGAGTATTTGAAAATGACCTCTATAGACTTAGTAACAAGAGTGCTTGGGAAAAAGCGTTACATCAACGCATTTTTCATTAAAATTAATATTGATTGGCTAGATCTGATGAGTTGATTACGATTGGGATATTGCGAGGCTGGATTGTTTGCAATTTTTGTTAATGATTACTGAGTAAGTTTATGAAAGATTTCGCAAGCACATTTTTATAGGGCGTACGTAGTAATTGATGTTGAACTTGTACCTAATTTTAAGACGCTCTCTAAACTACCTAAAAATTTTTCTTCATATTTTCCTTTTTTTAATGCAAAATGTTTGCATTTACTGGGACATCTTGAGTGATACTCAAGTCAGAAGTTGTGCAATATCAAGATGAGAATATTTTTCTTTATAATATTATTATTATCATGTTTATCAAGTTAAACTTAGGTAGGTAGGTATGACATATAGCATGAATACCTTCAGTATTTTGCATGAGACTTCGAACATGCCTGCCAAGCCTGAACATACACCATATAATTTTGCGATTTTTAAAAAGAAGTGACTTTATAATATTGTAATCAGCAAGGTTAATCACAGTGCCTTTTCCTCTTTGAAAACTTTTAAAGAACGTCATTCAAAATTGACATTATTTGTACTAGACTAATTTCAATTTTGAATGAACGTGTATGCGTTTCCGAGAGAGACCGAACGCATTTTGTGAATAGCATCGCTGATTATTTCCGTACGAGTTTATTCAAGAAAAGCAGAATTTTGTAGTCTTTTGAAACCCAGTACACGCTTCCAAGTCAACCTTGACTGACGTAAATAAGATGCTAACTTTCTATTTAGATAAATAATATACGAATTTCAGTAGCTAATTAAAGAGAATATAATTCGAATCTTTTTATATGTCGTTATACCAAAACTGATTTGTAATTATGTCTACTATGAGCTAATCGCTTTGTAAATGTTGTGATAATGTAGACGTAATTCTTTATAAATCGATATATTTATAGTGGAAATAGGAATTATTTATACATATTATTATTGTATGTGCACTTACGTAATGTATGAGGTATAATACCCTCTTTTTTTAGGAAAATTTATTCCGCGCAAATATAATAGGTACCTACCTACTGTAATACATTTTCCACTGTAGGGAATTTAGAAAAATATAGATTACATACCCACAATTTTGCAACCGTTCGTAAAAAATATGTAGTAGATATAAGTACCTACTACGTATTTTTATACCTTCCTATACCGTTATATTTCTTATGTATTTAAATAGATATTAGACCTAGGCTGTACAACATTTAGTTCCCAATTTCTTGACACCTTTTTATAAGTTTGATCCTGAAATTGTATCTATAGACACGAATAAGTCTTATACTATCAACATACATTCATTATTAAATAAAAAACCGCATTAGAGTATAAATTAAAACGGTACCTACTAAATTAGGCCTTGATTAATTAGGAAGCCTATATACACATTTGTATGGTGCATTATAGAAAGGAAATAATTATGATCTTATACTATGTTACATAGTTCGATATATATTGTATAAAGATGCCCAGTCAAGTTGATATACTGTCTCTCAAGTATTTTCTTTTCCTTTATCCGCACAGTGCAATTTCTAAGTCTACAGTGTTAATCACAATATTTATAATGACATTCGACAATGTTGTTTAAAGTTTCCTTTAAGTATACAAATTTAAGTTCACCAGTTGATGTAAATATATTTAAACTGGTTCTAGGCTATTGATTAAACAGTATTTTTCTTAATTTATACTTGATTTAAGTCTCGTTCGTCGATTGTCTTTGAGTTTGAAATATGTTATGTTGTTTATAATTAATATTTTATACCAAAGTTAACATTCCCCACTAAATAGCATAGTTTTTAATTATTACCGTAAAGATGAAGCAGTATTTGATTTCTTTCCAATTTCGGAATTGTACGTACATTTATTTTGATCTATGGTTACGTTCATGTATGATCCTTTGTGTTCTAACTGTGGTTTTGACTAACCATTAGGTTAATTGTTGACAGGTGCGTATTTAGGCTAACACCAAGCTTTCTAGCCCATTACGACTTTTTTGACATTGCGATTCTGTCGCGCGATTCGTAAAAGCGCGACAGTATCGCTACTAACGCTCTTTGGTCGTATTTGCAAGGCTCTACAGCATCAAGACGATAATATTATTTAACAGAGCTTTCATTTCTTAATGGATAATACAGGTCAGTTAACTAACGCTAGCACGTTCATCACATTTACACTAGTATATCTGTGAATGAACGTACTGCACAAGCATCATGAAAAGTCTGCCTGTCTCTCTTGCGCGCGCTCTAGTTTAAGAGTGTGAAGGGGACAGTTATAGTTTTACTTTTACTACTGTTTATTGAATTTGCATAAGTGTGAGTACTGTGAACGTGCCACCTTTAGTAATAACTGGTTCTGTCCACATCGACCAAATAACTCTTACCCTAAATACGCATCTGTAACACCTATAACATTGTTCGTAGTTGACAGAATTAGCATTATATCTAAGTTTACATTTAGTCTCAATATTAAATGTATTCCATTGGATTTATGTTCGACTGTTGATTATGAGTAAGTTAACTGTAATTTGTCAATAACTGTTGATTCGTCTTCACTTAGACTTAAACCAAATATTGCGAGCGCGGAGCGTTAGAAGAAATAGTTTATAATTTAAGAGATACTATTGAAATATATAAATAGTTAATACTAAATAAATTATTGTGGTTTTATTAGCCAAATATCGTTAATAGCCTTACCTTATTCTAATTCGCACGTTATCATAATAATAATCGTCCTACATTAAAGCAACCTCCTGCAATATTTCAGTACTTTCTACTAAAATGTCCAGCAGTGGACTACGATAGGTTGATGATGATAAAACAAAACGTAAATATTTAACTTGAAAAGAATTTTTCAATATTTCATTAGACATAATATCATTTTGATATACTAAGGTCTTTCTACTATTACTAAGATATAAGGATACACTATTTTATTACTACAGTGCCATCTGTTGATGTACATTTCAAACAAATAAGTAGTTGTGGACACAGCAAACAAGGTACCTACAAAATATCCTTCAGCTAGTTTGGCTAACTTACAGGAAGTTAAGATTGATACCGATAGGTAGCGCTATTTAATTCCAATATTCGTCAAATGATGGCGTTAGTAGGTACACAATATTATAGACGACAGACTTTTTGAGCGATAGAGTCTGCGTCTGAAACATTTAAAAAGAGCATCTGGGTCCCTACAGCTCTGCCGACAGAATGATCGAAGATGTGAGTTGAGTCTGTGAAATATCCGCGACAGGGGCCCTACTACAGAAAACGAAAACGATCATTCGTTGAACGGATCACGTATTTTTGCCCCATAAATTCCTCTAGGATAATCTTGTCCGTTACATCACTTACCTATGCATTATCGAATTAGGTACCTAATTTCGGTCATTTTTTTCATTTTGCCAAAGAAGACATTTTCCATTTTAAATAAAATAGTTTCACACCGACACTTTTCTAGTAAAATTTTCACATTCATTTCTTGAAAATAGTTTCTTATTCAAAGAAAAGTGATGTTTTATTTCATTATGTAAATTGAGTCGATCAGGGCGTGCAAACCATTCCGGTGGAAAATAGAAATCGAACAACATAAAGGTGGGAGCGTTAAATAAATTGAATGTTACGATTGTTTGATGTAGTCGTGAATTGTCGAGAAAAAACTTCGTACCTACTTTTTTATGAAAGTTAGATAATTGTGCCTCCGCCGAGTAAGTTATTTACTCTGCTTACTTACTCGACTATTTACTCATCACTCATCATCATCAGCCTATTACAGTCCACTGCTGGACATAGGCCTCTCCAGTTGTTCGCCACTTAGAGCAAACATCTGGAGGACATACCCATAATCGCCACGCTGGGCAGGCGGGTTGGCGATCGCAGGGCATAGCTTCTTGCTCCGGTGACGCTGCTGCCCGTCACCGGTCTTTAGTATTTAGCTACGCCTTCAATTGTGATGGTTATACCGCCACCAGTCGGTTGCCAGCGCCTCGTTTGTTATTCGGCAGGATGCACCACGGGCAGGTGAGGTTGGCTTGGAGCGAAAAGATGATAGGCCACTCCCTTACATCCCTCATTTTTTAAGTCCTCAAGTTTACTGATAAGTTTAGTGATAACTAAAGAGTATAAAACAAAGTCGCTTTTGTCTGCTTGTCCTATATGCTTAAATTTTTTAAACTACGCAATGGATTTTGATGCGGTTATAGAATAGATAAATAAGGTTATTTTTTGAGTCAATGGTAATCTACTTCAAACAAAACCATTCCGAAACCTGGCGATAGATAAGGTTTATAGGTATGTATGTTTCTAATGTGTTTTCTAAATACCCGAAGCGAAGCGAGGGCGGGTAGCTATTACCTACTAAACAAATGAAAGATAGATAGATAGCTATCTTCTACTCGTATACCTATATCTATTAAAAAAGTAGGCTCTTTACTGTGTTACCAAAAAGTTTATTTATTTACTTAGGTATTCTCAAATTGCACAAGTGAAATACATTTAGGCTTCAAAAGTAAATTACTTACATGACCCGATTTTGAATTTACATAGGACTAGACAAAGTAAAACAATTGCTGTATAATTTAGGCGGTATTTTCACTATAAGTGATCTCCTCCAGACTACCTTTCAGTAGAAAATAGCATTATAGATACATACTACTCGTATAGAATAATAAATACAATAGGTACGTAGAGTAGGTAGTACCTATTTAAATCAAATATTCAAAAATAATAAAAAAAAACAACGGTGAATAGAGTTTATGCTATAGGTAGGACAGAGTGCTAAGGTAGGCAAAATAAAAAGAATTCGATGTTAAAAGGAATTCTGAATTAGCTATTCTATTTAACTTTTTTAATTTAGTTGATACCTATATACCGCAGAATCGCTTATCAGTAACGCAGACACGTCCGCAATTATGTCCATTGTTTCATTTGAGGGATGTAAGGGAGCAACCTATCATCTTCTCGTTTATCATCAACCGACCTCACCTGCCCGTACATCCTGCAGAATAACGAACGAGGCCCTGGCAACCGACTGGTGGCGGTGTAACCATCACGAATGAAGGCGTAGCTAAATACCACAGGCCGATGCTGGCCACGCTACGCCCTGCAATCGCCAACCCGCCTGCCCAGTGTGGCGTTTATGGGTACATAACCTTCACGTGTTTGTCCAAAGTGGCGACACCTGGAGAAGCCTATGTCCAGCCGTGGACTCCAGGTACTTTGTGGTTGGCCCCTTATGAGGTCCGGTGGTCCAATTGGTAGTGACCCTGCCTTCTGAATGAAATGTCCTGGGTTCGATTCTCACGCGGCATAAATTAATAATTGTCTAACTAAAATGTTAAAGGGCTTCAAACAAAATTGTTCACGCTAAAATGTTTCACAAAAAAAAATTAAATAAAAAAAATGTATTAATTAGTTAACTTTAATAAAACCACTTATTTACGTAGCTTCGGCAAACTTCGTCTACGCAGAATATAGAAAATGAAACTAAAGCCGATTAAGTTCGAACTAGCACAGAGATTTATAGACTTTATTGCGCTTAGGTTAATTTTTAAAGTCAATAAAAATTTGAGCCTTTAGCAATCTCGATCATTGTAGGTCTCGCTCACACACAGAGCGGTGTACACTGCAAGACAAAAAAACAAAACGTTTTATTCAGAAATATTTTATTACAAAATTTAAATAACGCTTGAAAAATTTATAATAATGTGGTCTTAGGAACATTATATAACAGTTTTAATGTCATAATAACCTATAGCGAATGAAGTTCATTAGGGTAACTGTGCTTAATAACTAGAAATACATGCTGCCAAAAAGTTAATGCAATCAAAGATCTAAAATAATTATTTAAAGAAAAAACAGATGTTTTCTACCTTTTTTGTACTTTTTTAAAGTATTTATTCATAATATAATGG
Organism: Conogethes punctiferalis; assembly: GCA_031163375.1. Classification (NCBI taxonomy): domain Eukaryota; kingdom Metazoa; phylum Arthropoda; class Insecta; order Lepidoptera; family Crambidae; genus Conogethes; species Conogethes punctiferalis. Next base: position 9,033,945 of record CM062090.1, on the reverse strand, counting down.
AATTTATATGAGAAATATATGTTTGTCAATGAAAACGATAAATAATTAATAATGAACATATGGACAATTTAAGCTAATGGATCTACTTCTTCAATCCCATCATCATCGTTATCATCATCACTAGCATTTGAATATGAATCGTCATCTTCGGATGATGACGAATCATCAGCGTTAAAGACGAATTGGTCCTGACGATCGTCAATTGCTTTTTCTAGCGTGAGAAACATGTCTTCACACATAATAGCATGGTCAACTACACGGCGCCACTTTTCGACATCAATAGAAGAAATCGTTTTATCTAAAAGCTGCGTTATTTCAGTAAGGTTCATTTCGATGTTCTGGTTGCTTACGCAGGTTTTAACTTGAGCCCACATGTTCTCTAAAGGGTTGAAATCAGGATGGTAAGGTGGCAACCTCAAAACATTGTGGCCATGTTCCTCCATTATAGCATCGATTGAGTACTGTACGTAGTCATTTTTGCGTCTTTTTATGATTTCGTAAAGTTCAGGTTTTAGAGCGCTAGAATTAAATTGAATATTTTGACTTATAAGCCATTCTTGCATTTCACCTTTTTTGGAACTAGAGCTCGGGATATTTTCTCTTAAAGCATTATGATAGGTTGCGTTGTCTATCACGAAGATCGAATTTGGCGGGAGATTCGGTATCAACTGATTTTTAACCCACTTTTCATAATTCTCGGTATTCATATCAATATCTTCACCCGTAGATTGATTTGATTTAAAAAGCGCCTGGGATAAAGCCATTTGAACCACCAGCATGAACTATTATTAGCCTTTGCCTTTCTGAAATAGATTTTATAAATCCCTTTTCACTTTTATCTCCTTTACACCATATTTCTTTCGTATGTGTCGTATGAACACAAGTTTCATCTCCGTACACTATATTTCTCCCTTCATTTCTATATTGTTTAACTTGCCTTAAATATTTTATCCTTGCTAGTCGGACCTCCTCCTTTTCTGCTAAAACTTTCTTGTTTGATTCGGTTTTTTTAAATTTAAATCCTAGTTCCCGTAATATTTTTCTTAGTGTCTCTTGCCCACTATTAAAATTAATGTCCCGTTTCAAAACATTTAACAAACATTTTACTGTTGGAACTTTATTTTCAACAGTAAAAAAATCGTAAACTTTTCTGTGTATAACTTGATAATCAAAATCATTTAGCTTTGCCCGATGAACAACTTTACGCCTTCCTTTTTTAGGTGTTTTGAAAGTTGGTCCAGCACTTGTTGATGGTTCCGATGAGAACGAATCTTTTTCTTTGATTATTATTGCAACCGTCTTTCTTGACACTCCGGTAGCCCGAGCTGTACGTTCCATGACTTGTTGAAAATGGTCCTTACTGAACACTTGATTCTTTGATTGTTGGGCTTCATTTTGCATGAATTGATGAACGTTGTATATTATTTCTCTACTTTGACCTATTATGGGCCTGCCTCTTTTAAGTAAAGACATGATTGTAATTACAGTTCCCTTTTCACAAAAATAATGTTCACTTTCTTTGCCTTGATGTGTACGGCGCGGTGATATGACGTCTAATCCAACCACGGTACGTTTCGCGACTGGCGAGACGCCACGGTGTCACGTGCATCCAACATGGCGCGCACGCATGGACCAATAGGAAACGAGCACGTGTCGCGTGCGCGGGGCATTACGATTGGTTTAAAGCTTGCTCCTTCCAAGAATTTGACATCTGCGCAGCTGCGTAGGTAACTTATTAAAGTGGTAGGTATAAAGCCCTGTTCAAATATTGTTTTAGTTAATACTCCTAACCATATCGACGTATTATACTCGTATAAGACTAATGTTTATTAGTCTCATATAATACGTCGATATGCTTACGAGACAATTGGTTCTTCATAAAAAAAATAATGCTTTTCTCTCGTAATTTTTTCTGATATAAATTCTATTGTCAGTAAGATTGTATCTCTCGTAAATGAATAATGTACCTGTATGCTATCAAAGTTTGAAGGTTGATGTATTTTATTGCTTTCCTTTAATCACATACTCATAGTAGGTTCTATTGTCTTGAACTAAACAACTTTACGCCTTCCTTTTTTAACCGACTTCGAAAAAAGGAGGAGGTTCTCAATTCGTCTGTATGTATAATATTTTTTTTTTTTTATTTTTTTTTATGTTTGTTCACCGATATTACCGTCAATTATGGATGGATTTCAAAATTTTTTCTTTTGTTCGACAGAGGACACTTCCGAGGTGGTCCCATTATCACCAAGTCAGGATCTGATGATGGGATCCTGGAGAAATTGAGGGCAACAACCGAAAATTGTATGCTCATATGGTGTTTTTGTTACGTAATCATATTTTACTCAGGTATATGTTTCCGGGCGTCAACATCTGGTGCTGGTGATGAAGCCATAGAACTCCTTAACGGTTAGGAGTTAGGGAACAGTACTGCCATTGGTCGATAGAACCTAGGTAGTAGTATATACTTATGCAGGGCTAATAGGGCAGATGATTTGGTAAGTGATTTGCTTGATTCTAGATCGCAAAGTCTTCACTTGACTTAAATCAAATTTTTCATTCCTAAGAAAAATCTTAATTACATTAATTAGCCTTTATTCAAGTTCTCAACACATATTAACGCAACTAAAAATCGAGAAATAAAATTATTTTTAATAAAAAAATTAAACCGACTTCAAAAAAAAACACAAACGACCAAAACTAAAAAGCGATAAATAACGTAAGTAATTCTATCCTTAATACATATTATATGTATAACTATAATTATTTCAATATTACAATTATCACTTATTTTTGAAGTCGGTGCCAGCCAAACAAATAAATGTATATTGTCGTGTGGATTTGCCAGTTTACGTTAGGTACCTAGAGGCTGGCACCGACTCCAAAAATAAGTGATAATTGTAATATTGAAATAATTATAGTTATACATATAATATGTATTAAGGATAGAATTACTTACGTTATTTATCGCTTTTTAGTTTTGGTCGTTTGTGTTTTTTTTGAAGTCGGTTTTTAAAACACAGCTCCCAGAGCGGTAAAAATTAGGTATTACAACCAACAAAACAAATCTCTTAATTAACATTACGAAGACATTTTACGTGAGATAGGTAATAGGTACGTCAATCTCTAACAGTTGAAAAAAAACGACAAGTTATGTTGAAAGATCTAAGATTATTGTCTGATATTTCTTTTGTTAAATTCAAAAGCCAACTAACTTTTTGTGAACTAAAAGCCTATGAAGGATTTGTTTCACAATTTTAATAATGTTCCTAATGTCTCGTACATGAGTGAAAATCTAAATTGACCGGACTAACGCGACATATGTAAAGTAGGTACCAACCGAGCACTAACTCAGGTTGTTAATTAAACCTTATTACGGTTCAGAGCGTATGAAAGCACTAAGTTGGTTGTGTAACATGCAAAGTACACGAGCAGCAAGAAATGTTTTCATAACAGCAAAGCTGGTGTATCACACATTATGTGGGTCGCACATGTAATAAATCTGCATAAAACAACAGTACCATTAAGAAACTCGCACTTTGTATGGTTTACCCACTTCATAAATCAGTCAGGTGCGATTCACGCATTGGGAATAAAAATGGAATTTTATAAAATACACTTTTTACTATAAGATTTTAAGTAAAATAAATAATGTACTTAATGTAATTATAATACGTAATTACGTATTATAATTGCATTACATTATTTAATGTTAACTAATATTATAAAGCTGAAGAGTTTGTTTGTTTGTTTGTTTGAAGGCGCTAATCTCAGAAACTACTGGTCCGAATTGAAAAATTCTTTTTGTGTTGAATAGACCATTTATCGAGGAAGGCTTTAGGCTATATAACATCACGTTGCAACTTTTAGGAGCGAAGAAATAATGGAAAATGTAAAAAAAAAAACGGGGAAAAAATAACTATTCCACGCGGACGAAGTCGCGAGCACAGCTAGTATTTTATAATTTTATAAAAAAAGTATTATTTTTTTATAAAATTAAACTAAGTAGACTTAAATATATAAACGTGCACGTTTGAATACTGTTTAAGTCCATTTTATGGGTCACGTTCAGTGTTAAATTGTTTAGGTACCAATAAAGTTTTAATGGTGTACCAAAGCACCTTGTTTCAAACAATAGCAATGAATAAGGATAATGAGCATCTGATTCTGCCATAAACCCAAATACGCATCGGCTTTGGTTGTAAAAGAAATAACTTTACTTGTACGCATTACGCGTAGCGATTTCGTTATTAATGTTTTGGGATACTGGGTGGGACGAAGTTACTAATGGGATAACAAAACTAACGATATTGCAGTCACATATTTTTGGTTGTAGGTAGATACCGTGGACTTATTGTATCATTGCTCGCATCATGATATGATAGATAGACATTCATTATTGCGGAATAAATAAAACATTTATAGAAAAAAATATTACTGAATACAGGTAGGATCTAAATATGAAAAAACATTCTTGGGTTCCAGATCCAGACTGAAAACTAGTGCTTCGTTTTTTACGTTAACCGTAAAATGATTTATAGAAAAAACGATTATTTATCACTTGCGCAACAAATATACCATCAGGGTCTGAAACCTTAGAATGAGTATTCAGAAAATATGGGAATTGAAATAGTTCCAGAGATTTAGTTATAATTATAGTAACCTCATTATTCATCATCATCATCATCATCAGCCTATATCAGTCCACTGCTGGACACAAGCCTCTCCCAATGTTCGCCACTTTGGTCGATCCTGGGCTTCTCGCATGCAGCACTTGCCAGCCGTCGTGCGCAAATCGTCACTCGTCTGAGGGCGTCCTACATACACTACGTTTGCTGAGACGTAGTCTCCATTCCAGAACATTATTCATACATTTTATCAATATACATTGAAATAATGATCCATTCATTGAAAGCTACTATTTCCATTGACTGATTACCAAACGCATTAAGTACAAAGCAAGTTATCCATGCGAATAGTCACTCGACTTAAGAACACAAAACAGGTATAGATCTACAATGGATAAATAAAACTTGCCAGTCGAACTTGAATACATATTCCTCATCGGGATTCCAAACAAATTATTTTCATAGACCTATTGGATACATAAGGCTTAAATGGCTCTAGATCTTACGTACAAAACCTAGGCCGGGCTATGATATCTTGGGTCAATTAGCTTTCTAGTCACGCAAAGTCTGTTGTATTCCCTCGGGCACACATGTATAATTAAGCCTAGCTCCGATATATTGGGCACTTAAGTACAATCCCGTAGCTACATAAAATTATAGCGCTCGTAAATTACTCGGTTGGACCTACGCATTCATTAATAGACCTTTACAAATGGAACCATAAATTACTCAATTTAAAAAACCTATACCTACCTACGTTTTAAGATTTCAGAAACTAAAAATCTCCCTTTGACAAATAAATTGTTTAAACTATTGATCATGTCTAGAATCACAGGCAATCACTTTTTCTGGCGTTTGAAAATTTTAATCCATATCGCATCGCAATTACAACTATATCTTTCATCCTTCTCCTTGAAACGAGTGTTAGAATGGTGAGAAAATACTTTTTAGTACGTATTGGATGTGGATAAGTACTATTGACTTGTGCTCTAACCGTACTGACGTTTTCAAAACATTAAGATAAGTTGTTAGCGCCCACAAGGCTATAGGCTGCTCTATCTTATAAATTTTTGTTGTTTTAGCTTTTTACTATAGCCTAAATCTGTTTTCTGCGCCATTTCCACTTGGAACTTTTTACTACAACCTTAATCTGGTTGTTTTCTGCGCCATTTCCACTTGGAACTTGCCTACTAATTTCTTAATAATCATTCCATCTGAAATGCCTTTGAAGGAGACGTTTTGATGCTGGAAGTTGAAATGTTTCCCTCAGGAAGAGTTATCGTTAAGGTTACAAGATAAGTGGTGCCTTGGGGGCCCTCAAACGTAAAAGAATTGACCGAGTCATCGGGTGTCTAATTTAGGATTTCATTAGTAGCTTCTTCTTCTTTTGGTTTTGATTTTGAATCTAAATGAGTGTGCCGCCCAGTGTTCAGCGTCACCGGAGCAATAAGCTGCGCCCTGCGATCACCAACCCACCTGCCCAGCGTGGAGATTATGGGTTAACCCTCCAGATGTTTGACCAAAGTGGCGAACAACTGGACGGGCCATGTCCAGCAGTGGACTGCGATAGGCTGGTGGTGATGATGATGATGTTTTGGGTGAGTGTGAGAACAATGGGTGAGATAAAGTTATGTAAATTATATTTCATTTAGTGATTATTAGAGTCGCCTACGATACCCAAAGACATACGAAGCCTAGTCGTAATCAATTCAAATTGCCTTAAGGCTAGGTCGAACTCCATACCATTATTCGGATGGGATGTCGAGCTAAGCCACTTTAGGAATAGGCTTCGTTTTTAGTCGTGAAAGCAAATATTAAACTGGTTTTGTTGGTTTAAAACACAAAGGACCCGATGAATCTGGAATTACCTGCGTAAAATAAGTTTTGCTGGCATCAATTGAGTTTTAAAGTTGTAGACTTTCAGGCACAATAGATAAAACAATGGTACTTAGATCGTATAAAGACTTTGGGTTTTACGAAATTAAAGACAGTAATAATTCATTAAGTAGGTATTTGTCGGTTAAATCTTGTAAGTAGTTTAAGTATTTCAAATTTATCCGCTTGATAAACATTGCGTTTAAACAACGACATATTTTATCAGATAACTCTCATCACTGATTTCTTTATTTATAATTCATTTATACAAATTGTCATTAACAGCTGAATCTATTATGCATGTTTTGCAGATCACCTATGTCTGAACTAAATTATAAAAGTAGGTACTAGTAACCCGCGCTCGCTTTGCTTCGGTAGATATTATACTATTATACTATATCTATATATAAACTACTAGGTAACTGATAAATTTACTTAGAGACATGTTTTATGTAAATAATAAATACGTATCATACATAGCAAACACCTACATAAACAGACATGTTTATACACACACACAAATGTGTGGGGATAGAACCCACCACTCTTGGTTCAGAAGCAGAGGTCACCAAATGAGCCATCGGGCAGTTTAGTTTTATTACGCAACGCAAGTACATACGTTTACAATTTTATAGGTAATTGAGTAAATGTCATACTTTGTGTTACTGCCCTACTTATAATCTAAAGAACTCTTTGTCAACAAGGGGCTGTGAATGGAATAGCTACAACTCTAATAAATTAATACTTTTCCCAAAAATACAACACAAAAAGACTTTTTCAGCATGTTCTCAGAATCTGTTTGTCCTTAGCAAAGCCTATATCAAGAATTCTTTGCAAGTTCGCTACAAGACGCCTACAAAAGGACTTGGCAAACAGCGTTTTTGTTACAAAACTCTCAAAATTGTTTGGCTAACGTTTGAACTGCCTACAGAAATCATCGGCAGATTGTCAATATCTTCGTCCAAGTTTCATTGTGTTGAGTTTTATGATGAACTTATTTTCTTCTAGTCCCGTATCCAATTGCTGTTAGTCTGGGTCAAAAGTTTACTATAATAGGTCGTACAAACATCGTACGAACTGATTTAATATTATTATGATATTTTGATTTATTGGTGTAGCGTTTTCTGCGTTTAAAAGGATTCCGTTTCTTGTGAATCTTTAATTTACAGAACATTCATCATTAATCTTAAAATATCATTTTTTTCCTAATCCTTCTCTACTACTTCTACTTCTTAATTTTTTATTTATATTATTTTGTACCGAATTTTCATCCTTTAATCATTACGGTATACCCAGTTTGACTGAAGCCGCATTTTCATAGAATACAGTTAAGTACATGTCCCCATAAAAGTTTTATGTTGCAAGCAGACGTGATGTGTGCGTCAGGAATATGGGATCCCAAATGGATTGGAGCGTCGACATTTTGTAAGGGTATTCTCCGACATATTACGATACATGAAAAATCTATTAAGTATTTTAAGAATCTGAATAGTGCTTAATATTTTACTGCGTTCGTATTATGCTGGGTTTCCATTAAAAACTATTTCCATTAAAAATTTCGGCTCCAACAAGCATTCATAAGTTGTAACGTTTTCTTTATGTAATTTACAACCAGCCCGGTAGCTCAATTGGTAGTGAGCCCTGCCTTCTGTGCCATCGTGTCGTGGGTTCGATCCCCACCCGGGTAAACATTCGTGTGACGAACATTTGTGTTAGTTCCGTGTCTGGGTATTTACCTAATATATGTGTCCTATCTAAGTATATTTTTGCGGTACACAAGTGCTTAAGCTACTCACTTTGCGATTCGGATTTTTTTTATATTATGTAGCACAGCATAGTCTTCTTCTTCTTTTCGAGTCAATGGCACTCTGTCTCAAATTGAACCAGCCCAGAACCTCGGAACCTGGATGCCGCTGTCGGTTCCCTTGCAAAGGTCACCCACCGGCCACTTAGTGGGACACAGCTGGCAAGTGAGCATGTGTCATGGTCAATAATGGAACACCACAGTCGCAGCTAGCATGCAAATTCCCACCCGGCCCCCACTTAACTCGGCGTAGCGTGGGTGTCGGCCGCCCGGGGCGGAAGACAATTTTGCCGCCCGGGGCGGAAGACAATTTTGCCGCCCTTTTATTTTAAATCGTCAGTAATTCTCGCTGTTGTTTTGTTAGTCATAAACAAAATATCATTCAAAGAAAAGGGATTCCCCGAATCCGTTACAGATAGTGTTGCCCAAATGCAAGAACAAGACGAGACTTAGCCAGTCTTGGTCTTGGTCTTGCGCCAGTACACCTGGTCTTGGTCTTGGTCTTGGTCTTGCGCTCCCAGTCTTGGTCTTGGTCTTGGTCTTGCAGCAAGAGTCTTGCAAGTCTTGCAATTACCTATTAGTCTATTACTATTTATTAAAGTTTACTTTAAATCTTAGAAAAACGTATTAGAATTGGAACATTGTGAGCTTGAATTAACAAAGCCATAGTAAAGATCAAGCAGATTAATAAATAACTGAAGATTTGATAAGAAATTCGAAAAATCAACTGAATTAATATGACCTCGTACCTATCCTTACCATTTTATCCTAATCATAATACTACTTGCGTGATCAGTATAATGTATTCATTTTCATTCTAAGCACTCTGAAACTTATTTATTCTTTGGAACACCTGTAGGTACTCTTAAAATTTGAAATTATTTTGCATGAGTATACCTACGCCCTATGGCGGCAATCAAATAGTGTCAAATGTTATGATTTCGGCGTGGCGGCAACGATTGTTTTAGATTTCAAAAGAAGCCGCCGGCGCGTGTATCATAACCATGTACCTACTTCCGAAAAACGGCAAAATTCTTTGAGAAGTAAGTACAAAACCTTTGATGCCGCATTATCAAAGTGCCGATGGTTAAAACATAACTATGCATGCACTCAGTTTGATTTTAATAGATATTTTTTTATTCGCTATGTTTATGGTATTAGTCGTAATGCACGTAGGTCCAGTTTTTCATATTCTTTGATACAGTTTTTTGCGTCTCATAGAATTCCTAGTCGTACCTACATACCCTACCTACACCGAACTGTTACACACATAACTACTCAGTGAAATAGCGCTAAGTCCTAGTAGTGCAGTCAATGAAGCATTATAGGTCCGAATTTTTTTACTGTGAACCGAATTGCATACAATTTTGGGATTAGGTTCATCTTACCATTAACTTCAAAAGTGAAAATGATTTGAACTCCGCCACCACCATGGGGGTGGTCGCCACCCCTTCTCGGGGGTCAATGGTTGTTTTTTCAAAATAACCTCGGATATCGATTGAAGATCTAATTTTAAGCAAAAAAGTTTCCATAAAGTTTCTCGAAAAATCTAATACTTTTCAAGTTATTGGCAATTGAAAATTCGCAAATTTTTCACGATTTTCATCAGTTTTTTTCAAATATCTCCAAAAATATACGTTTTATCGAAAATTTTATAAGGAACAAAACTGTAGCAGGTAAAAAAATGAACAATTTGGTTTTTTACAAAGTATTCTAAGTGCAATATTAAGCTAGATATTAAAGATCAAAGACGTTTTTTATTTTATCTGAAATTTCATCGATGTAGTCAATGCCATCTAGGAGCGAGCAAATGCATTTTATGCTTTCTAATCGAAAAGGGTTTTGTAGTGCTTGAAATAAGCTTTAAAATGAGCTTTATCAAAAGTCTTTTGCACGTAAAATAAGTGAGCTATATTGCAAATAAGCGGAGCATCGAATGTTTTTTCTTTTCAATCAATGGGTTTAAATAAGTGCCATTTCCACCAAAACTAAAATTAATCATATTCCGCCTAGAATTAACTTTATTATGAAGAGTTTTATAGATTGTATTAGTTTGGCTGCTTTAGGACACATAGTTTTCAAAAAAGTTACGATTAAGGGAGGCTGTGATTGCGCTGCCACGCGCTCTTTAAACAATAATATCTCCGTCAATTTTTATTTGATAGAAAAAACAAAAAAACCAAATTGTTTGTCAGAAAAATACCTAAATTTTTTATCCCTACACTTTTATACGTATCTGTCGTCATTTTTGAGATATTATGAAAAAGGGGTGGGATTTTTAAAAATTTGAAATTCTCGATTTTTTTTCAATCGTGACTTTTTTGAAAACTATGTGTCCTAAAGCAGCCAAACTAATACAATCTATAAAACTCTTCATAATAAAGTTAATTCTAGGCGGAATATGATTAATTTTAGTTTTGGTGGAAATGGCACTTATTTAAACCCATTGATTGAAAAGAAGAAACATTCGATGCTCCGCTTATTTGCAATATAGCTCACTTATTTTACGTGCAAAAGACTTTTGATAAAGCTCATTTTAAAGCTTATTTCAAGCACTACAAAACCCTTTTCGATTAGAAAGCATAAAATGCATTTGCTCGCTCCTAGATGGCATTGACTACATCGATGAAATTTCAGATAAAATAAAAAACGTCTTTGATCTTTAATATCTAGCTTAATATTGCACTTAGAATACTTTGTAAAAAACCAAATTGTTCATTTTTTTACCTGCTACAGTTTCGTTCCTTATAAAATTTTCGATAAAACGTATATTTTTGGAGATATTTGAAAAAAACTGATGAAAATCGTGAAAAATTTGCGAATTTTCAATTGCCAATAACTTGAAAAGTATTAGATTTTTCGAGAAACTTTATAGAAACTTTTTTGCTTAAAATTAGATCTTCAATCGATATCCGAGGTTATTTTGAAAAAACAACCATTGACCCCCGAGAAGGGGTGGCAACCACCCCCATGGTGGTGGCGGAGTTCAAATCATTTTCACTTTTGAAGTTAATGGTAAGATGAGCCTAATTCCAAAATTTCATGCAAATCGGATCACAGTAAAAAAATTCGGAGGTTAGCCCGTATTTTTCGCTTCATTGACTGCACTATAGCTGCAAGACGCAAGAGTCTTGCAGACTATGTCTTGTTCTTGCGCAAGTCTTGCACGGTCAGTCTTGGTCTTGGTCTTGCTCAAAATACGCGGTCTTGTTCTTGGTCTTGGTCTTGCAAAAACGCAAGAACAAGACCAAGACTGCAAGACCAAGACTGAATTTGGGCAACACTAGTTACAGAATAAGTAATGAAAAATTCCATGCTCTTTTCAATCGGTCCGAATTTGTAGTTCCAATAAAAATATGAAATGGTTCAAATATTTTTATTACTTAAATTAGTATGGATAGATTATAAATTGTGAAATTTTGCCGCCCCCTAAAATGTGCCGCCCGGGGCGGGCCGCCCCCCCCGCCCCCACTACGCTACGCCGCTGGACTCCACTTAACTAAATTGGACCTTAAGCGACCAAGTCCAGAGTGAAGTCGGTTATGGGCTTTCCACACTGTCTAGGACTTCTCTCGCCCAGATGGCAAACATTCCCCTGGTGGTACTTAATGGGGAGGGGGGAGAACAGCATAGTGTAGTTAATATACTGCACTGTCTGATGATAGTCATTACTAATGTTTATACAAGTCACGTTTTTGTCTCAGTGCTATGCTTTCAGTAGTTTTCATTATATTTGTGCCCAGGAACGTGACGTAGAATGCATTGGACAGAGTTCGTCAAAATTATTCCACACATCATCTAAAGTCCCTTACGTGGTCTGTGTATTAAGCCACTAACGAGTATTTGTGATTAAAGGAAGACAAACTTGTTGTTTTCAACTTTGAACATTATGAAAGCAGCTCATGAACTAGTATACCTACTCGTATGTCGTTTTTTTGGAGTTTTTTTTTACATAATGGCTTCCCTACGCCTGATGGAAAGCGAAAGAGAGGCCCAAGTCGCTGTGACAACTGGCAAGTAACTGGTCAGTTACCTGTCAGTTGCCACTGCCATGCCGGCCCAACCCAAACCCCCCACGAGCTCCGGACACCCTACTCACCAGCAGAAACACGACGAAGGTCATTTCGCTGCGGTATTTTATAGGGTGGAGGTCCTTCCCCTGACGGGCAGCTCAATTCGAGCGAAGATTCGCTATGCCCTACCTCTCTTAAAGAGAGTTACCGATGCCAGAAACTTTTAAGCTTATTTATACCTTTGTACTTTGCTTGAAATAAGTTAAGAACTCAAACCATAAATAAGATAAGTTTGAACCAATAATAAGTTTTTTTTTATAGTAGCTCGACATAATGGCTTCCCTACGCCTGATAAAAAGCCTAAGAGAAACCCAAGTCGCTGTGACAACTGGCAAGTAACTGGTTAGTTACCTGTCAGTTGCCCCTGCCATGCCGGCCCAACCCTAATCCCCCACGAGCTCCGGAGACCCTACTCACCAGCAGAAACTCGACTCGGAGGTCATTTGGCTGCGGTATACTATAGGGTGGAGGTCCTTCCCCGGACGGGCAGCTCAATACGAGCGAAGATTCGCTACGCCCTACCTCTCTTTTTCAAACCCATTACACGAATAGTGTTTTCAAAAATACTTGATTCTCATTTTACTATAAGCTCGAATAAAATGAAAAAGTACAAATACCTACCTATTATAACGATATTAAAAAGAGCAATTACTTCATAGAAGCCTGAGATGGTTTTATTTGGTCTGTAATAGTTTTCATTTCGGAGAAGAAATCATAAACATTAAATTTATAGGTATTTTTATCTCTTTAGAATATTAACATAGATCAAAAATAGATCGACCAATTATTTTCCGGCGAGGTGAAGTGAGTGATTTGCAAAAGATGCCTGGGAAGAGCTGAATGCAGATAAGATCTGCATACATATTGGTCTATGGCTGGATGTAAGAGGTCCTATAGAGCCCTTGGGAAGCCTGTTTATGATCCTGATTCAAGACTTAATAATTCAAATTTGACATCGTCAACATTATCAGTACTTCGCAGTCCACTGCTGGACATAGGACTCTCCAATTTATTGTTCGCCACTTTGATTGACCTTGGGCATCCCCCAACCTGCACTTGCCAGCCATCCTGCGCAAATTGTTACACCATCTGGTTTGAGGGTGTCCTACACTACATCTGGCGAGAAACAGTAGAACACAGTCGTTTTCAAAGAAATTTGACACACCTTAATCATTTAAACTCATACAGTTAAGTGTTAAGTAAGTATATGACCTAATAGCGTTTCAGGCCGTACAAACTAAAGTACAGCTGTAACAAAAAGCTTTTCTCTAAACTGGTAGATATGGGCTGTTCCAAATGCAATATATCAATGATTATATTGGGCCCCAGAACCCTCATTGGGCGGGACGCTGATTTACTGGTCGTTCTTTTTTATCAAACGACAAAAGCCAAGGGTGCTTTGTTTTTGCCAAGTTTTAAGAAGATTTAGGGCGTTGCGATCACCGCAGATAACGGAGCCTAGAGGATGGATCTGTTACTTGTCAGTGGGAAATAAAAAGAGGATTTTCTTCAAATACTGTGTCGTGACAATGTATTGTAGGTACACTGCGTAAGTACTATGCCCAATTTACTTAGATTCATAATGCATAAAAATGTTAATACAAGATTTCATCTCGAATATTTTCAACTTTAATACAAATTGTTTATTTAGTAAGTTACTATGTTTCTTAAATTTGAAAAATAAGAGAAATCACAAAATTAATGATTAAAAGAAAAATATTGAATGGTAATCATGCCTAAAAAGTAGGTTCAATTAAAAGTATGAGGTTTATATACGACAAACGATTAAAATACGACATAATGTAAAAGCAAAAAGATAAATTAATACACTTGAAAATACTCTACTAATCTTAAAAGTTCAAAGTATCTACTGAATATCTTTTGATATATTATCTGATACTTCAGATACATTTTCTCGGAACTAAATAAAGAGGTAGGTACGTTCATAAATTCGATTAAGGCAAAAGCTTTTGTTTCATCTTAACATTTGAGTCATAATTCGTTTCTCTTTCATTCTGCGAACCTTTTTTTCTTATAATTATCTGAAGAAAAAATGATTGCACTCAGTCAACCTAAGTGTGTCTTCTCAAGACTGTCATAATAATATTTCTAGTGTTATTTCTGCTTGGTGGTAAGAAAATGTTTTCTTCGTAATGAGAGAATAGGATTTAGCGCAACTGTTGTTTCTCAGTCCTCAGTTACTAAAGTAGCTACTGAGAGTATTTATTTTATGTAAACTTCAACTTTCTATTTTCACAAAAGACCTCATTTCAATTTTAAGGTACTTGGTAGAGCTTAGATGCACCCAATCGTACTCGTACATACTGCCTTTCAAAACAAAACAAAGACCCGTTTATATTTTGAATTCATTGTGATTATCTCCATTTATTTAATTAAGTTATGAATAGGTACGTTAATAATGAACTTTTGCCATGCATAAGGCCTTAGATTCCTCACGCTTAAAACTAATTACCTGTATCTTTTTCTAATAATTACAGTGTTCTAGGTCTGTCAAAACAAACAAATTTTTTAAGTTCTAATTTACAATATTTAACTAGCGACTATTTCAGATAAACATTTCATTGGGTTACAATTGGCGTTTTAGTAAAGATCCTTCATCTTTTTGATGTAGGTAACTTGTTTAATTTTTGAGTTTCTTCATTACAAAACATACACTCACACAAATACATCTCTCGTCTTTATAATATTAGTGTACAGATACTTCACTTTGAAGAATGTGATTCTTTTTAGACAAAACGATTCACAATACGATTGCTCGTATTATATTACCTACTGTAAAATAATAAATGTCCCATATCTTCACAAAACAAAATCCATTGTGGATAATATTGAATCGCACCAATGAGTTTTAAGTCTTTTGTTCAGAGAATTGAATCGCGTGGTTGCAGTGAGCTTTTGATTTTCGCATGGAAATGAGCGCGGAAGACTTTTTTAGTACAAGAGGTGATGCTAAAAATAGCAATAGTAGAGATTATTTACATTTTCCTGGACAATAAATGTTCAATAAGGACACATTACAACGTATAATGTTAATTATTCTTTGTGGGTCGTACTCGACATTAATAATACCTTTAATGATAGATAGAGAGACCTGGAGTCCTGAAATACAGGGTCGCCCTAGCTTAGGCTTTCAGTGCACACAGTAGAGAGGGATTTTATGTTTTATTTGATGTAAATCAATTATTTTGTGTGAATAATAAACTATTTTATAATTTATTTATATTATTTATAGATCGGTTTGCTCAGCTTCGCCTAAGTAGACTACACGCTGGTATTAACTGTATAAAGTACTAGCTGTGCTTGTGACTTCGTCCGCGTGGAATAGTTATTTTTTTCCCCGTTTTTGTTTTACATTTTCTATTATTTCTTCGCTTCTAATAGTTGCAGCGCGTGATGTTGCATAGCCTAAAGCCTTTCTCGATAAATGGTCTATTTAACACAATTTTTTTTTTAATTCGGACCAGTAGTTTCAGAGATTAGCGCGTTAAAACAAACAAACAAACAAACTCTTCAGCTTTATAATATTAGTTTAGATACTACAATGTTGAGACTTTCTCAATAGCTGTTAAGTGAAATAAGTAGATAGTTATTCCTCTTCCTCTTCTTGAAATGTCTTCGCACAAATGACTTGCATAATTGTGACATAATTTCTCTTTTAAGTACGTTTACTTAGTCACCAATATTGCTATTCATACTTTTTTAAATATAATCAATAAGTACATAAATCACATGCTCGGTTGATGTTTGATAACGAAAGAGGATGATCTTGCTCGAACAACCTGGGTGGCCCAATAGCTAATCGTTCTCTTCAATACAACAGCAACAAACCAACTAACAAATAACAAACGAGGTTACCGACTTTTGACGTAAAGTCCCCAGATGTTTGCCCAAAGTGGCAAACGACTGGAGAAGTCCCATGTCTAGCAGTGGACTGCGATAGGTTGATGTATGTATGAGTAAATATAACACTGTAAAAAAATCAGTTGGAGGATAATTTAATTTTTTTAGCTCCTGTACTATAGTGTCGAAAACACGCCCCGTGGGTCCCTATTGTATTCTGACCAAGTTCACTTGTTCTGTTTTAAGCTCGATACAATATTTTAACGGAATTACTTTGCTAATTAATATTTATCGATGTAGATTTAATCTGTGTCGCTAGTTTGAGTTTAATACGCAAACCAATAACCCTTAAGTTTAGGTTTTAGTTTGTAATCTTCTTGTAACGTGTTTATGTATTTTATAGGATGGTTATTTAACCTACCAACCAAAGCCAAACTAGAAAATGTTTTTTTTTTATTGTAGCCGGGATTCAAACCATACATGTCAGCGAGCAACTTACACATCATCATTGAAGTAGTAAAATATTGACTACAGATGTATGGTTTATCTTATAACATATCTACTTACACATTATTATATAAAGGTACGGATTTACGAAGTTTGGCGTAATCTCACAAATTGATTATTATAATGTAGTATTCAGATCAAGTTATATGCATCTTAGGTTTCTTACTGCGATTTTCTATCCCTTTTACTTTCAGGAAAGGATAGACTATTCTTTTACTTTAACCTATTATCGTATGCCCTGGAGTGGATCTCTCAAAGCTGAATATGATGATAGATGATAATCGTTTGTTACCTACGTTTTGGTAGTGCGTTATAAAATTCCATTCACAGGGTATGGAAATAGCTAAGGTATAAATTTTAACGCCATCTCTTGATTTTTGAAGGAACTAATGTAATTGTCTTGTGACGTCAAGTTCGATGTCGTCACTAATTTCCATTTAGGTGGGAGTCTGGGATTTGCCTGAATATTATTTGTGTTCACAACACAACAATGGAACAGTTCCGTTATCTTGTTAAGTATTCCATTACCCGATCCAGACCAAATTACAATTTGTAATACGAGATTTTTATTAAACCGTTCCAAAATAAATTGAAGTCTACAAACAGACAATAACATTCTATTCAATACTGAACAATCAACATTTGAATGGAGCTAAATGAGGGAACTTCAATAATGAAACAAGTTATAAAGCCTTATTATGAACATTGTAGGTAAGCTAATTGAATTCTAATCTGGAACCTATTTTAGGCACTCTTTGGTCGGTACATATCTGACAGAAAATACGGTGCGTATTATCAGTTACGGAACGCCAGAACATGCAAATGTACAGTTCGCATATACGAACTAAAATTTGTTAAAGTCAATTTTAATTAATTTAATTCATATATTAGAACACGGGACAAATGGGAGAGAATTATTTTGCAAAATTACGCGATCCGTTCAACGAATGATCGTTTTCGATTTTGGTGGTAGGGGACCTGATATCACTCGATCGTCACGTCACACTCCATCGATGATACGTTAGCGCGTCGAGCGTTCTGCAGCTTCTATTCTGTTTCCGTCAACGCAATATAGGTCATTACAATAGGCAACACAGCCGCTCTGTAAATTCTAACTAGACGCGTAATGGCGTAATGTGGCAGGTCCCTTTTGACCGAATAGACGCGACAGATGGATACGCTCGATATATTTTCCGTCAGATATGAACCGCCCCTTAAAATTACTCGTTTTATTTCAATATTCAATAAATATTAGGTCAACCTTGTATTGACATTTAAAAGTGACATTTCAGTTGTACAATTTAGGCGGTCTTATCACTTCGAGCGATCTCAATTCTCTTTACCAAGCGCGACATGGTCTATTAGGCCCTTTTAGTCGCCACTTACGACAAACGGCGATACCTGGTTAGATTCTTAGCCCCACACCGCCTAAGTCAGAGTAAAAGATCCAGAGTAGAAAAACTTATGGAACTTATTATAAAAAGACATTCGTTTTATATGCCGTAAGCTACTACGAAAACCTCTGTTATTGTAATTGACCGTCTCGAATTACCTTCTAACCGCAAATTGGACCCAAAACTTTATTAGCAAGTTATTTATGTTTCCTCTGATATTTGAAACGTGAATTTGTTTATTTAAGATTGCCTGCAAAATAGCTTTGATGAACTTTTAGACACAGAGTATTTGTGGTTAGTATTCAGCGCTTAATAGGTTTTTTAAATAATGCCGGTAAGATGTCTCTTTGTAGACTTACAGTTTACTAAGTATGAGTGTTAGGTGCCCTTCCGGCACGATCAATGGATGATGACTTAAATAAGGTGCTGGCATCGGATAGGTGATGATGAAAATCATTTCTCTCGTGTGTTGTAGAATTTTATTCGTAATGTATGGAAATAGCTAAATTTTTAATATTAACGCCATCTCTTGATAATGTCTTGAGACGCCGACTTCACTATGTAATTTCGTCGCTGCGCGTGCAATACCGCGGAAGAGCACTTTGTTAATACCGCGTAACAGCAAAAGGGACAAAATTGAAATATCGCGCAAAATGTAGGTAAATGACAGATAATATTATGTTTTTTCTGTCTCCTGTAAATTCGCGAAAACGCAGATACGCGGTTTTTACAAACTGCTCTTCCGCGATATTGCACGCGCAGCGACGATTTGTATTAAGGTTTGGGTTTGTATTTGGTCTTTAACTTAATATTATTTGTGTTCACAACTATTGATCTCTGAAGGCGGATAACGTACTAGTACTAGTCTTACTTACCCTAGCTTTACCCTAGCCTTACCCTAACTTACCCTACTTACCCTAGGGTAAGTACCTAATTGATGTTTTATAGTACCTAGCACAGCATAAGCACCCCGTCGTTTTATGGAAGGCGACGCCTTGATGTACTAAGTGTATACGTACAGCAAAAGAGAATATAGACAGAATACTTCTACTTCCTCACTTACTTCGGACGATCGCTTCTTTCTAATAACTAATGTTTGCTGCTATGTGAGTTTTCTACAGAAAAACCCATTTACAAATTCCCATTCCGAACTTGAAAAGTAAACGAAAACACTAAAAGGTTATACAAAAGTCACACCCGCCGTTGTTATGGGCTAGCTTCAATATTACACAATTACAAAGACTTTTCCGAAGTCTGCGAAGTGCGAAGTCTTTTTATTCAGTATTCCAAAGTCTGATTAAGGTCGTAGTAATACCGTCATTCGAAGCGAACGCTTGTCAGACGATACCTACTAAGAATGAATTATTTTTACAATAATAACGTGAAAATTTATTTGTAGTAATTTATCAAATGAGATCTAGACAGATTGGTGGAAAATAATATTTTTATTAGATTTTGTCTAATTAAAGAATGTTATTTTTCTGTTATGTTATTAAATACGATGGTTATTTGGTTACAAGACTTAGATATTGAAAATTATGATCATAGCTGCAACCTTTATTAAAATATTCATGCAAATTACAGCCTATGTGCTAATTTGGTGTATGAGCTATATCTAGTCCGTAGTTTTAGCGAAAAAGAGTAACAAACATTCATTGCAAAGAATTCGCAATTATAATAGGTATTAGTAAGACATGAATTAATTATCTAGAACTATTAGCAACTTTTTAGCAGATAAAGAACATCATAATCGTAACTGACCTCGTTAAAACGCAACAACATAAAAATACAATCATTTTAATGTCAAAAGAGAAATACTTATCACGATCTTCACAATCACAGATGTATCTGTAAAGTAACGGTTAAAGGAACCTATTGTATCTCAGGTGTCGTTACTACTTCAGGCTTTTATTGCTCAAGGGGAAACTCCTAACAAAATTGTACCGAACGATTATGACGCCTTTTCTCTAAATAATAAGGTTCTCAAGACTCTACGACCCACTATCGAAAACTTCGCTATGTGTCGAAGATAAGTTTTAATTAAATAACTCTTATGTGACGTTCACTTTCCTTCTTATAGTAAAGTTAGCACACGTGTAGATTGGCTCGTTTAGATGACATCGGACCAGTGACGTAGCTACCCAGAGGCTAAGCGAGGCAGTGCTCCGGGGCCCTCAAGCTCAGTGGGCCCACGAATCCTTACCAGAAATCTAGATCAAACTGAAATCTTGGAAATTTCTCCCATTTGCAAAAGAGATATGGGATTGTATCCAACTTTTATCATGACATCGCTTACCTGCCATATCATAGGAAATTCAACTAAGTTCTTTCTGTGGGTTGGCAGCATTGTCAATTTGACGGATAGTGATATTTGTCCTATTTAAATAAATGAATAACCCAAGACATGCTGGGTCACACATCGCCATCTAGCCCCAAACAAGCCGAAGCTTGTTCTATGGGTACAAGATAACTGATAAACCTACTCAAGATACTTTTTTTTTGTATATAAATACATAGATATACATATTTATATGTAATGTTTTTGCTTCATAAAAGCTTACATAGCTTAGTAGGGCCCGAGTGATTTGTCCCAGGGCCCTTCGGTTACCTAGCTATTGAGCACACCTCTGCATTGGACATTAAGTTGAAAGTTACGTTTTGCGAAGTTACTCTTTTATTATCACTCCTGGTCGTAGCTGTGTTATTACGAACAGTAAGCGTCATATCAATTTAGACACTTGGGATTTTCTGCTGCTCTTAAGTTTTGAGGCATAAGGACTTTTATTCCACTTGCTATGCATTTGACGCATGCTTTATTTTCACTCCACATTCCCTTTTATCTAAATATAAAATAGGATTCGTTTGGGAACATGGAAATGTAAGTAGGTACTTCTAAGCTAAGTTAGGTGTAGGAAATGAAAATAAAACGTCAGAATTAGATAACTATAATGTTTTGTGCAATTTAATTGTGATGCGATATTTTTAAAGAGTATGTGCGATATCTATATTATATTTTGTTATAAATTTAAGTTATTTTAGAACGCCCTTTGATTGTATCAAATCAGACACAATAGAAATAGCATTACTTTATCGGTCACCGGTCACTCCTAGTGTCCAGTCAACGAGCTGAAATGCTGTTTTAGAAAGGAGAATTGACTTTTGGTCGGCTTGGTATATTAGGTTGTTAATCATTAATGATTAACCTAAATACCTACTACCTGAAAGTAGATAAAAAAAAGCTTTTTTCTTATTCAACAATATTAAAATCGGTACCAGGTAAACGCTTGAAATGTAGTCAGGGTACGGAACCCTTTATATGCGAGTCCGCATTTGGCTGTTTTTTCTTTGAACTAGATTTACTTCAGCATTTTCTAAGAATCAATAATTGGCATCAAGTTTTGCAAATAGTGAGCAACATTGAACTTAACGTCTCTGTTTTACTTTACAACGTGGACTTTTCTTATTGACTGTACCTACGTATCGTATGAGGTGCTACCTAGATCCAGTTAGCTTAACGTCCTCCGCGATATCGCCGTAAAGGTTAACCGACCAGAATTTAGGTCGCCTGTAACCTCCACTAGCGATCTAGAATAGGTTAAGTCATCTCTGCTCAAGTTGTTTCCGCGAAGTTTACTAGTAGGACTTACATTTGAATCCCGAGTAGGACCAAAAATTGTTACTGGATTTTTTTTTGTAAGGATTCTTATTAATTGGGAGTGAAGGAACAAAGAAATAGGTATATAGATAAAAAAATGCGATTGCGACATATACAAAGCGGCCAATTGCGAGTCAGATTTGCTCATGATGGGTTCCGTAGCAGCACGTAACTTAATATAAAAGTTTTTGTAGTTTGTTGTAACTTTGATCAATGTTATAAGTACAATACAAATAAAAGTTAAATCTTTTTACAAAAAAAAACTACTTAGATCTCGTTCAAACCAATTTTCGTTGGTGGTTTGCATAATAAAATGTACATCATAATATGACAACATATTATATATAATTTTAGTTGTATCAGTCTTTTTCTTTAGAAGTTACGGGGGACAACTGATTTTGCCACTTTGGAAGTTTCTAGCGCAAACTATTCAATTTTTAAAAATGGCCTTAGAAACCTCAATATCATTTTTGAAGACCTATCCATAGATACTCTCTATCGCTTTTCATCAGTTGAGAGGAATCAACTATGCTTCACTAATATAAAAAATAAATGCTCAATACGCCACGAGTTCCTCGAAATTGGAGCTTATAAAGGCTTACAATTTTCTTAGGGGCTTCAAACGCAGCTGCGTTCCCCAACATATTAAAGGGGTTATTAAATGAGGGCGACATTGAACTTGCTATTTGAAAAAAAGGACTTAAGTTTGTTTAGATGAAAACATGCGAGCAAAATGTTACAAACTTTTCTAAGTATTTTATTTTTCATTATTTATAATTCACAATCTTTTTGAGAATTTGCATTTATTCAATAACTACATAGTTAATCTATTTGAGCTTTGATGGAATCCTTAAAAACTGTTATTTTGACAGAATAAGACCTTACTTTAATAATAAAATTACTTAGGTATATAATTGCTTTCTATAACGTCGTAATTAACTACTACGCAAAATAAAATACCTAAATGAACTCGGGTTTCAGACATTTTAATCAAATAGAAAAGTTGGAGGCTGTAAATCAGTACTTAATCGTTTGAGTCTTGGCTGCAATATTATTATGTTTCATGTTAAGTTGTCAAGATATAAAATAGGAAACATTCTCAACATTCAAAGTGCGAACGGCTAAGCAATGGAAGTCTGCCAGAGTCCGTTTTCCCCGATATATAAATTTTAATTATAATATAATCTTCAAATTTTCAAAGCAAATCGGTTTTGCCTATCTAACGGCGCTTAACATTAATTAAGGTCAACCTATTTACTTATTAAAAAAAATAATATTATCTGCCTTGTCGGCTTCTTCAAAATTTAGTTCCAAGTAAGCCCAGATCTCAACATTATAAAACTTGCACCGTTTATGAATCTCGGGGTGCTCATAAAATAAAAATATTTAAATTTGACGCGTCTCATGCTTGTTAGATGTAAGTAGCACTAACGTGAAACTGTGAATAAGTGCCATAAATAGTTACATTTTCTCATGTTTTAGAGTTAATGAGATTATTATTTCGTCTCTGTAGTAGTAAGAATCATAAACGAAAATGAACAAACTGCATATTTGATGGCTTGATATTTTTCGTTGGGAAAAATAGGATATGACAGGAATAAGGTATTATGTTATGTAAGGGATGTAAGGGAGCGGCCTTTCACCTTTTCGGTCCAAGCCATCCTCACCTGCCCGTGGTGCATCCTGCCGAACAACAAACGAGGCTCTGGCAAACCGACTGGTGGCGGTAAAACCATCACGATAGAAAGCGTAGCTAAATACCACAGGCCGATGACGGGCAGCAGCGTCACCGGAACAAGAAGCTATGCCCTGCGATCGCCAACCCGCCTGCCCAGCGTGGCGATTATGGGTATATCCTCCAGAGGTTTGCCCTAGGTGGCGAGAAGCTGGAGAGGCCTATGTCCAGCAGTGGACTGCAATAGGCTGATGATGATGATGATGATGAAGGTATTATGTTAGAACTTGTCCTTGAGTATTTATTATGATACAATGGTCTATGAAAGTCCTACATTTAAACATTATAATAAGATCTTTTCGTTAATCTTCTGTATACAATATACATTTATCCTTTTAATCAGGAAAACGCGAAAATATTGAGATACGATTTACAACTTTTAATAACATTTCTGTTATCAAGCTCCTTTCAAATAACACGTTTTTTTAGTACTAGATAAGATAAGAAAAGTATATTGGCAACACAATAAGCCGCAGATTACAACACAATATGATAGACCATACCGTTACAAGATAAAAAAACCATAGAAGTCACACAAAATTACGCTCAAATACGCACAAATTACGCTATTTTAAGCGTAAATAAAAAAATTGAAGCCACTAGATTCCATCTAAATATCCACGCAACCAGACCGCTTCTTCGTTATCATCATTTATAAAAAATTTGAAATAGGTATTGGTGAATTGGACTGTCTCGGTGTCTCAATTGGTAGTGGTGACCTCTGCCTTCTGAGCCAAGGGTTCGATCCCCGCACATTACAAACATTTGTTTGCATGAACATATCTGTTTGTATTGGTCTGGGTGTTTTCAATGTGTAATATGTAAGTACTTACAAAAAATGTATCCAAGTAAGTTTATCAGTTGTCTAGTACCCATAGTACAAGCTTCGGCTTAGTTTGGGGCTAGATGGCGCTGTGTGGCTCAGCGTGGCGTGTCTTGGGTTATAAAAAAATACGACATAAGCCGAGGCTGGAACCTATTTGCGCTTTTTTTCTGCTGAGGCTATCGCTTTGTAGTAATTATGTAGATACGGCGTAAACCTGCCCTTGACTCTCGAAATTTATGATTTGCTTAGATAAGATAGTTAGATGTGTTGGGATAT
The DNA here is from genome assembly GCA_031163375.1 of Conogethes punctiferalis. Lineage (NCBI taxonomy): Eukaryota > Metazoa > Arthropoda > Insecta > Lepidoptera > Crambidae > Conogethes > Conogethes punctiferalis. The sequence goes on along the minus strand of CM062090.1, from coordinate 9,009,311 downwards.
TTCAACGTACATTTCTTCACGGTATCGCCTTGTTAAAAGAGGGTTTAAAATATTGAAACTAATATACAATCTGCGATCTAATTCCACACTGTCACCTTCGAGAAGCGTAGATTTAAAAGCGTTTCCACATGACGGCACTATTCATGAGACAGAAGTGGAACAGGCTTGAAATAACCGAGCAACTTATTTCGTTCTATTGTGTTAGCCTATTATAGATTTTCTATTAGCTGAGATTATTTCTCTTACCTCGCCTAGTGCACTGTAAATTCTATTAATTCCTTTCACTATGCTAGCTATTGCTCTACGGGCTTCATATCAGCTTTGAAAGGGCTTTAATATTACTAGCGAGCGATAATTCAGTTCCATAAAAAGCGAAACAGGACTTTGATTTTAGAATAAACGGTATCAAAGTTAATTGGAACGATGTCGACTTTTAATAGGAAAAGGAGACAATAAATCGAATTGTCTGCATAGCTCAGGATCTAAGAAATACAGGCTCTTAATTTGGTACCTGCATCATAATTATTTTAGTTTAAAAGTATTTGAATTTTGAAGCTGTTGTGTGCTTCTGCAAAAAATTAACTTGTAACCTAAATGAAGGGGTAAAAAGTGCCTCTAAATGGTTCGTGTAAAATACATATGGGTGCGATCTCGTCCCCGCATTTGGCTGTCACACTCTCGCGTGTCTAGATTTGTATTTAAACGAAAGGTTGACGACTCGGTTTTCAGATTATAACAAAATTTAAAAAAATGGAACAAAAACAAATAAAACTTTCAAGACAATTAGGTACCTAATTGGTACTTTCCGAAAGCAACAATTACTCGGAACAACTTTTTCGTCAAATTGGTTCCCTTCATTCGCGTTTTCTCATTATCGTTGACCTCCTTTTTGCTTCCTTTTAAGAGTTCCAAATGTTATCCTAAAAGTCTTACCTTGTTTTCTTCGCTCCTCAAGGAATACTTCTTGGGTTAATTAGGATTTAATTTGATAAGGTAGTATTTAAGACATAAAATAGAAATTACTAAGGTTATAACAAATTCATTTGCGTAATCTTCATTTGTAATTAAGTCTAATGAGATAAAGTAGTACATTATTACTATAAAGTACTGCATAAGTGTGAGTGTTGTTAAAGTATCAGCTTTAGTTAACTGATCCTGTAGTTGCTTTAATAGTGTATTAGTTTTACTTACAAAATAAAGGTCAATCATAATCCTCCGAGCAACCATTACCGATATTACTTATACTCGTTCTTCTTTCCATCGCACTAATTAATTAATCACCAGTATTTCCCGTACAGTTAATCCCAATAATCTCCAATTGAATATTGATGGACTTTATCGGATTTATACAAAACGCTTCGCCGGCTGATAAGTAATTACACTGAGCGCTTCAATTTTCCATTGTTATACTGGTACAATGGCGAATGTGAGCAACAATTAAATTATATTGAGATTAATTTACTAAATATCTCGGTGTTCATTACAGCCTAGCCGAAGCTTCGAAATCGGTTTTTAGGTCATCATTAACATCAACAAAATAATTTCTGTGGCAGTCAATCTAGTTCCACATTTTAATGATGCGCCAAAAATAAGAATTCCCGAACTTTTTTTAAAGGTAAAGGAATTTTATCATCAGTGAAACTTTGACAATGGAGGCTATGATTCCGTGATGATAAGATGCAGGCGGGCGGCGAGATATGTTTAGCTATGCCTATATGACTGGATCGATTGCTCATTAGGTAGTGAGCCCTTCCTCCCGAACCAAGAGTCGTGGATTCGATACCCACCCAGGACAAACATTCCTGTGATGAATATTTGTTCTTCATGCTCAAGCTAGTTACTTTGCGATCAGAGCAATGTATGTGATGTTATCTGATATTTATTTATGTAAGGTTTCATATTGAACCGAATAAGTACGCTGTCCAATATTTGTATTTATACCCGGTCCAATATTCGACCGATAGGTATTTCTGCATGAAAATGTTAACTAGTTTTGTTACGTAGTTATTTCTTTTTCGTTTGACATGCTTTTGTAAGTTTCTCTCGCAATTTCGGTTTGTAATTAGACCGCGTTTTGTTTTGGAATTTTGTAAGGGCGAAACACCCACGTGGCCCTTGGGTCATTAGTTACTTTACGATGCAAAGTTAATTAATTAAAGTTTTAGATGTTATAATTTACCAGTCTACCATCTTTGAAAAATATATTTCGTTTATTTTGATGAATATGTACTATGTATAACTAGCTGTGCCTGCCGCTCTTATTTAAGTTGGTCACAGAAGTGTTTATTGTAACTTTATTGTGTACTAGCTGCTGCCCGCGGCTCTGCCCGAGTGAATATTCGTATAAAACATAGCCTATGTGTTAATCTGATGTACAAACTATATTCCTGTAAAGTTTCATTATAATCCGTTCAGTAGTTTTTGCGTGAAAGAGGAACAAACATCCATCCATCTATCCAAACAAATTTTCGCGTTTATAATATTAGTAGGAAGTAGGATAGACAGACCTAGTCACAATAATGTCAACATTACGAAACGAAGCAGGAAAAATTTACAAGTTCTAAAGTGCATGCATATTATTGCTTCAGATCAGATTCCATTAAATAATGATAGGTAGTGATAGCTTTTTCGCTCTGTTGGCATCATCGCCAAAAAGATTTTTTGCGATTGTTCGGCAATGTCAAAGCCATCACCATGAATGTTTCTGACATGCCGTAGGGTTGCCTTTGGTAATATTGACCAATAAAATATGTTTTTATCGGAAAGTAAATATGACAAACATTATCTGACGGCATCATATGCCTACATCATATGATACAGACTTGTTCACGGAGGATGCTCCGAGAAACTATTTCATGTTTGAACATCATGCCATGTCACCTTTCTACCGTCATACTACTCGACGCAGCGGGAGGGTCAACCGTACCACCTGGAAAAGATTTCGTCCAATACTGTTCTCTTTCAACGTTCATTTCTTCTATGGAATCTTCTATGGACTTGCAAGTTCTGGAACGACCTCCCAGCCGCGGTGTTTTCTGATCGTGAGAAAGGGCTCTCTCTAAAGAAGGACATGTCTAGATGTCCTTCTTTAAAGAGAGCCCTTTCTCACGGTAGGCAGCGGCATGGCTGTGCCCTGATATAATTTTCCATAGTCGGCAGTAACTGTTTAACATACATAGACAGGCCCTTTGCTCGTCTATCCCCAACAGCATACAAAAAAAATAACCCAACCCAAGACATGCCACGCTGGGCCATCTAGCCCCAAACTAAGCCGAAGCTTGTACTATGGGTACTAGACAACTGAAAAACTTACTTAGATACTTTTTTTTTTTGTAAATAAATACATATTATACATAGAAAACACCCAGACCAATACAAACAGACATGTTCATGCACACAAATGTTTGTAATGTGCGGGGATCGAACCCACGACCCTTGGCTCAGAAGGCAGAGGTCACTACCAATTGAGCCACCGAGCCTGTCAATATCAATGTTAAGCACTTCCGACAAAACAATTAGAAATTTCTATCACAGAAATGTTTATTACGGGTGGGAATCGAACAGAAGCAATACAAATTGAGTTTTAAAGATACATTTGACTAGCTCGGTGGCTCAATTGGTAGTGACCCCTGCCTTCTGAACCAAGGGTCGTGGGTTCGATTCCCACCCGGGACAAACATTCGTGTGATGAATACTTGTGTTTGTTCCGTGTCTGGGTGTTTATATTTGTATTTAAGTATTTATTTTTGTGGTATCTTCGTTGTTCTGATACCCATAACACAAGTGCTTAAGCTACTTACTTTGGGATTAGAGCATGTATGTGATGGTGTCTGATATTTATATTTATTTATTTATTATTTTATAGCTACATACGTAGAGGCATCTCATACCTTTGAGATGCCTCTACATACCTATGTATACCTACTATACAAAGGCATGTAAGCATTGGATTTAAGTACCACTTTAGTTTGTGAAGATAGCACGAGAATAGTATGTCCAGTTATCTCGAGATACCTACTAAAGCAAAACTACCCTATTATAACGCTTCGAACGCAACACTTTCAAGAAAGTTATTAATGGTAGAACATTTCCCGGTACCGAAATCTCTTTTATTCGATTTTCTTGTACGTACTCCATATTAATTTTTCGCGAACGTTCACGAAATATTTTGAAATCGACAGATGTTCTCTCTTCTCGTTATTATTACATCCCATTATGTACTGTTCACGTGACGAGAATGTACGTGATGGATTTGGTATTGCAGAAATAGAATATGAATGTGTGGCCCATGTGGGATTTGTGGTACTTTATGAATGTTTCAGCAATTCAAATACTGTTTAATCAAACAATGTTTGGTAAGACTATCGCAGTTATTAATACAATATCCCTACTTCTAATCTAGTAGGGATAGTGTGTCAAAAGTGTAGGCTTTTTTATTATTATTTATGTAGATAAATAGTCTAATGTCCCATGTACTTAACTTAGGGTCAATTTTTTAATCAACGGATAAAGTTTAAGAGACTGAAAAAAAACCGTGGTAAGTTTAAAATGATTTTGATATTCATAATGCTTATGAAAGTTAGCACTCATACAATGTGTAGTTTCGTTCCTCTTAACCTTGAATTCCCTTAATGTAACAGGTAATTAAATTTTCCTTTCTTCATATGAGACTTCCATTCTCGAGAAAATAGAGGGTTTAAATTTTATATAAAACAGCTACCCTCTGAAACGATTTAATTCCCCTAAATTGTCTAAATCGCAGCTTGTTAATCCATTCCACTTTGAACTAACACAATTTTACTATTTTATTGAAGCTATAAAGTAAGTTAACTTGTAGAAGAGATTTCGACCAGTAATATTGCCTTGGCCAGGATCAAAATGGATTTAGATCTTAAGCCAGAAAAAGCTTATTACATCAAAGGTGCACTTCGTAAAATAAGATTCTTTTTCATTTTAAAACTTTAATTTTGGCAGGACCACAAAATATAAAGGTCAGCAAATTAAGTGGATACTTATAAAATTTTCACAAAGAAACATTTTTATTACCTAGTAACCAACCTAGGCTTTCATAACTAAAAAATTATGGAATACAATTTCTCCAAGACAAAGTTTATTAAATGTTACTAAGCGATTCAATGTCATGAAATTGAAATATTTGTTTTTGTTAAAAATTGTTAGGGCATTTTAAAAACGACCAAAAACATGCCACGCCTGGCTACACAGCGCCATCTAGTCTTAAATTAAGGCGAAGCTTGAACTATGGGTACTAGACAACTGATAAACTTACTTATTAGATACTTATCCTTTGTCAATTAATAGATATACCTACATAATAAACACCCAGACCAATACAATTAAACATTTTCATGCACACAAATGTTAGTACTGTGCGGGGATTGAAACCGCAGTATCTACCATTTTATCTGAATGTACGTTAAATATTCTAACATCCCCCAACCATCCGCAGTCGTTTTACTAATAAAAACAAACTACTAGAACATACGGGTAAGTTACGAATAGCAAAAACATTGAGCTTTCCAACGATGAGAGGGAATTAAAACCTCCTCAAATTAGTGAAAGTCGATGTTCCGGAGTTTAAAGTTCCTTTTAACAGTGACGTCATGTTTTCTAACGTTACTGCACATAAGACTAAATGTAACATTACGGCTTGTTTAACTCCATTCTCGTGAAGCCGATTTATTAAAAGCAGGTGTTAACTTATTGATGGGTCTAAACCTCTTTTCTCTTTTGCATCTGTCTTTACTGATTCTTTGAACTAACATTGTACTTATTAGATGTCAGATACTTATGTAATAGTACCAGGAGAGTAAGGAAGATACTATTGAGTGAAGTTCGTTCAATTGATTCTTCTAGCGCACGATGTCATCGTTTGGACGATCAATTGGTTGGTCTGCTAACACCCTTATATTTTTTGGAAGTGACTTTGTCAAGGCTTTTATGGTGAATCCCATCATAAGATCCACTAATAGACCCATAATACGTTCGTTTTATTCACTGACCCTCCCTAGCTGCATTATTATGATTACATGATGCGGTTGTTTTCTTTGTAGGACGTAGGCCAGGAGTTTGTAAAAAACATAACAAAGATTCAACAAATAGACTTAATGTTGACTGGACGTAGCTTAAATCTCTTACATATTGTGTGAATGTAAATATTTACTTTATGATTTCAGAAAAAATATATTAGGTGCGTTTTATAAGTATTTAAGTTGCTTTATTATAGTCCTAAATAAATAAAAGAAATTACTAATCCACGATTCATAAATGAACTACGGACCCATACGTGTCTGGATAAAAGCAAAATAGGTAGTGCAAATAGTACCTATTCATCGCAATCTTTGTAGAATAAATTATGCATAGAATGAGTACGGTTGGGATGAACCACGCCAATTATAAAATCTGTACTTTAGTATTCAAAAGATAATTAAGCTTCAACATTGTTATGAAAAGCGGTAACTATAAAAGTATGACTATTAATTTAAAGAGAGACTTTAAAATAAGACATAGTTCCATAATATATGTCCAATTTCTTTTAGGATTTCAGTATTTGATGGTAACTTTATTCAGCATCATCGTCATCAGCCTATCGCAGTCCACTGCAGGACATAGGCCTCTCCAGGTGTCCGCCACTTTGAGCAAACACCTGGAGGTTATACACATAATCGCTACTCTGGGCAGACGGGTCGGGCGCAGGGCGTAGCTCCTCGATCCGGTGCTGCCCGTCAGCGACCTGTAGTATTTACCTGCGCCTTCAATCGTGATGGTTACCGCCACCAGTCGGTTGGCAGACTTCATTATTCAGCAGGATGCAACATGGGCACGTGAGGGTGGCTTGGAGCAAGAAGACGATAAGGCGCTCCCTTACATCCCTTTACCTTATTACTTAACTAACTTTATTGAGGCTATTAAATACATTTCAGATAAGTAGCATTGGAGATTCCTAATTTTACGAAGACAAAGTGCCTTTATTCAGCTTTCTGATGATGGTAGTACCTACTAACCTCAAGACATATGCACTACTCACGAGAGAAGTCACAGGTGCATTGGCTCTTGAGAAGTTTGTAAACTTTCTTCTTGATAGTCATCTAGCAAAAATAATGTTGCATGAAGTTTTTTTTATAACTTACGTAGGTGGCTTGAGCTTGTGTTATAAGCACCGGAAGAATGAACATTTTTTTTGTTAAAAGTCACAGTAATACTTAAATACAACCTACACACATATAAAATAAACACAAATGTTCATCACACGTAACCTATGTTTCTCCCTGGTCCCATCGAACAATTGAACTACAAAGGTTCAGAAGCTCTACTACCAAATGAGCAACTCGTAGTAGGTACATGACAAAAAGATGGATCTTATATTAACTAAACTAAATGTGACCGAAATAACGAGCGATTAATAATAATGTGACCATGAGAAATTACCTTGTATAAAGAAATCATTTCTAGTAAAGTAAGAAAGTATTTCCCGCTCCTCTCGATAAAAAAAATTTCGTAGCAAAATAACTTTTTTGTTTCTCTCCGACCAGCCCTGGATTGCAAAAGTGTTCCAACGAACTGTCACCCGCAGTCGACCACCGGACAGGTAATGGAATCCTGATAAGCCTCGACACGTCGTCCTTGGATCATGGCGGTCGCACCATTGATTTTCATAAGCCTTTTGTAGGTACCTGTTATATCTCCATCACATCTACTCTACAATGTTGAATACTGAAATATATCCTCGTATTTCAGTGTTCATATTTAAGTAGGATACGTGTAATTCGTAAGTAATCTTCTGTATAGTGTTTTGTTTTAACTCGTATACCTACCTATTGAAATACATCTACGACATTATACCAATCCTACTAATTTTATAAATGCAAAAGTAAGTTCGGATGTAAGATGTACGCATGGATGTTGCTTGAATTTCATTAAAATTACTCAGTAATAAATGCGCACGACAATTCACGCCAATCGTCTGTTCGTACACTAAGGATTTCTCTTAGACCAAATGACTGCTAAGCTCTCAAAATCAGAGCACACAAAACACATAGAAAAGTTTATTATAGAAAAAAAAATGCTAGTATTTTATTTTCCTGGTTCGTGCTTTTTTCATTTCCTATTTGTTTTTAAGTTTTCTTTAAAGGAACAGTCTTCATTCCATATATACTACTAGACTAGACTCGTATGAAAATAAGAAATGAATAACGTTGGGCAGACCATCCAGATTAATGATGAAAAAAAAAGCAGTTAGGATCTCAGATGCCTGTCATTACGTTGTCGTCGTTATATTAACGATCTTTGAAACACTATACCGCCAGCGTTCAATCGCTTGTTTTTACTCGTACCTAGTTACTAACAGAATAAAATGGCATTCAATGCGTGAATGATCATTTTAAATTTAATTCTTCGTTCGTTGATGTTTGGTACAGACTGGTAGTGAACGCTGCTTTCTCACACAACACAGTGGTCGCGAGTTCAAGCCTTACAATACAAATTTTTGTGTTGGTTTGGGCAGGGATTTTCTATGTAAAACTGACTTACTGACTGGTGACTGGCTCGGTGGCTCATTTGGGAGTGACCTCTGCCTTCTAAACCAAGGGCCGTGGCTTCGATTTCCGCAAAGTACAAACATTTGTGTTCATGAATATGTCTGTTTGTATTGGTCTGGGTGTTTAATATCTATTTATTTAAAAAAAAAGTATCTAGGTAAGTTTATCAATGGTCTAGTACCCATAGCTAGCTGGCGATGTGTGGCCTAGCGTAGCACATCTTGGGTTATATATAAAAAAGTATCTAAGTAAAATATAGTCTTAAAGGGAAGCCACTATGCTTATACTCGTATTTACAGACGTTACTAGGCCACGCGCTGACGGACAGGCACCTAAAAACAACACTTGTGTCAGAATTGTAAATGCCTTATTTCGCATAGTGTTGTTAATTTTTTTTAGGTAGGTATTGTTTGTGAATACAGGGTTACATTTTTTTTTGCCAGACAGTAATAATAGCCAAAGAACCGTGAAATATTTGGAGTGTTAGGTACATTTGTTTAGCCAGATAGAACTGGAATCTTTCACTTGATTAAATCCGTGATTCTAATATTTACAGAGTAACGATAATCGTAATTTCTCATGTGAAAAGTGACACGGTTTATCCCCGCCCAGATGAACTTGGACTTCAATACGACAGCCCAGTGAGCAAAGATATCGTTTGCGCAAGTACTGAGTACCTAGTATTTTTATTATACTACAGACAACATTAGTGACTCGCCTTTTCAGATAAACATTTCATTGGGTTACATTGACGTTATTTTAGTATCCCAAATCTTTTCTGGCAATAAATATAACCTATGTTACTCAGGCTGAACGCAACTTGAACCAAAGTGTACTTTTTTTACCACTAAGGTGGTAAACAAGCCTACGGCTTGCCTGATTTTAAGGGATTACCTCAGCCTATGAACGGCTGCAACACTAGGGGTATCACACGTGCGTTGCCGATCCTTTAAAAACCTCTTCACAACCTTTTTGAAGGACCCCATACTGAAGTCTCGACGAAATGCCTCGGCGGGAAATTCGTTCCATAGCCAGAGTTTGCGCAGCAAGAAGTTTCTACTGTACGCGACCAACCACGGTCTGTAGGGTATGAGGCCTTTGTCGAAATTTGAAGCGATCGATCGTAACGATGAGTATATAGAGTCCTATGGGAACTCTTTTTTTGGGATTGTTCACGCTCATTTAAAAAAGGTCTCGAATACATTTTCCGGGAAAAAATATTAGTTTATATTGTGTCGTTAGGTATTGAATTTCCCAATTCTGTTTTCATCTCATCTAAAGTTTTTTAGTACAAAAAAACATTACGTTCTACAGCTGTGTAAATTCACAGCTAATCTTAAAACGAAATATGAAAATCCATTTCCCAACACCAAGGGTAGATAACGTTATTTCCATTTTCTTAGGCTCAAATTCCTGTAGGCTAAAATTAGATCAATGAACATTAGAAGGGTAGTAATTATACATCCGAAATTAATTCAACTCTGTCCTCTGTAGGTTAACTGAATTATTAAGGGGAATTACATTCTAGCTCCGTAAATGTCGTGCTGAGGTTCCATCACAGGTGAATACCACAGAGTACCTACATTTGAATGAAAGGAGATACGAAAGGGAACTATATTAGTTGTATCTCGTGCATTTTGCAACCAATTTCGAATTTAAGAGAAGTTAAGTGAGGTAGGGCATAGCGAATCTTCGCTCGAATTGAGTTGCCCGTCCGGGGAAGGACCTCCACCCTATAGAATACCGCAGCTAAATGACCTCCGGGTCGTGTTTCTGCTGGTGAGTAGAGTTTCCGGAACTCCTGGGAGGGTTAGAGTTGGGCTGACATGGCAGTGGTAACCGACAGGTAACTGACAGGTAACTGACAGGTAACTGACAGGTAACTGACAGGTAACTGACAGGTAACTGACAGGTAACTGACAGGTAACTGACAGGTAACTGACAGGTAACTGACAGGTAACTGACAGGTAACTGACAGGTAACTGACAGGTAACTGACAGGTAACTGACAGGTAACTGACAGGTAACTGACAGGTAACTGACAGGTAACTGACAGGTAACTGACAGGTAACTGACAGGTAACTGACAGGTAACTGACCAGTTTTTCGCTTTCCATCAGGCGTAAGGAAGCCATTATGTCAAGCTACTATAAAAAAAAATATTTTTACTGCTCGAAGTAAATTTTGTAGTAATAGTCTTTTTTGATATAAATTAGTAGTTTGAATTTTCAAGATCTTGATGTACATGAAATTACGTACGTAACTTCGAAAGTACACGCTAGCGCAGTAGGAAAATTATAAATTATGCATTAGCTTAAAATAAAGCTGTAACTATTCAGTCTCGAATTTTTCTCGTATCCGCTAGAGGCGCTGTACATTTTGGCATACATATTTTTTACGTTCACCGTAGCGAGTCCGACTACCGAATAGTCATGGTAATGACTGTCGATGATCGAAACTATGAAGTTTATTCTCTGTGAACGTCGACGGATCTCGGATGCTATAAAATAAATAGGAGAAAAAGGCACTGATAATTAATTTATTGAAGTCAAAAATAGGCTGTACAAATAATCGAACACGTAAATCAATTAAAAAGCATAATGGTTTGTATCTACCATTGCCAAACCAATAAGTCTTTTTTATAATAACCTGAAACAAAAAGAACAAAAGAGGATAAGCTACACATGTAACTGATTCCATTTCAAACAGGCTTTTTAAAAAATGTCTTTTTAGTTCTTTCCATTTTTTTTTGTGAAAGGTCTCCGACAACGCAAGCACCATGATTTATTGTCTAGAGATAGCTGTAAGTCCGGAGAGATAGATCCTTCTTTAACAAAAAAACATTTTGCTTCTGGGAGACTTGGAATGAGACATGCCCTTATTAAATGGTCGTCGTGTTCAGAAAATAAATTTAATAATTTATTGATTTCGAAAAGAAAAACAAATACTAATATATAGGTTCAAATAAAAAAAAATTTTTGAACATTTTTCAACCCTAATTGGAACTAAATACACAATGACATACCTATCTGTAAGCCGTATTAATAATATTGTGCTATAAATGTTTGTTAAGTTAATAACTATCTATCGCAGTTGTTTATAAGCATTCATTATTAGGATGACAATAAACAGGACAATATTCGCAATTATTAATATAAATACGTAATTATAATAGCTGATGTTTCATGATAAAATGTGAGTAGGTACAAATAACTCGGTAAACAATATGCTGATTAAAATTTTATGACAATACAGTTCGTGTGGCGTATAGTTCAATATTTACAGTAAAATTAAAATTTCTGATGAAAAATTTCATTAAATTTTAATTTAGTGTAACAAATGTACCTAAACTAAACATTTAATAAAATAGCTTGTTATTCGGCTTTTCACATTCTGTAAGCGATGATTCATATAGTTTAATTATTTATTCATTTAACAAAGACCAAAGCTCGTGATATATTATTATTATACATATAATTTACATCTGGCAATGGGAGGCCACTATAAAAAAAAATGATCTGCGGTGAAGTCATGATCTTTCACCAATGGTACTCGTAGTTTGCGTACAATACTAGTCATAGCTTTATTAAAATTTTAGAGAGGTAATTTTTGACCTAAATTTATCTTTCTATTCATGATATTCAGTTCGACGTTATTTGTCAGCCATGATGAGCCCGAAATTACGAGCCATACAACATCGATGGGTAGGCATATCCAATGTCGCTCGGTGATCGCATTACTTCATAAAATTCACATGAAATATTCAATCGTCGTTTTTTTTATGAATGCGAGTGAGTGTATTATCAACACATTGTATATTTCTTGCTGCAGTATTTTCCCTGTTCAATTCCACTTAAGAGTAAAATTTATATTACCTAGGTAAATCTAACGGGGATATTTTTAAAATGAAATGCTGTTATGTTGTGTTGTTTCAGACATTTAATACTTAGTGGTTGTTACTAGTGCAGTGTAGAGGCCTTATGGTTTCCGGAATTTGAATAGGATCATCCTATCTTAAAGGACCATCATACCCCATGGGTGTCTTAGAAAACGACTAAGGGAATACCAGGAAACGGGCACGTTTACCTGGGTACAAATAAAACCGACTGCGGTCACGAACCCGCCTGGCAGGAGCGGTGATTACGGCAAGTCCACACCTCCAAAAGACAAGTGTCATTGGGAGAGACCTATGTCCAGCAGTGGACATTTACAGGCTGATGATGATGATGAGGCGTCTAAAGCGCGAAAGATAAGTAACAGAGCTATCAAAATTATTCTCAAAATGGAGGGTCACATTTACAGCCTAACAGATTCAAATTACGCAGCTTTCAAGGTGCGTTTGCTCACCAGCTTGAAGGGAATGGCAGACGGTCCATAAAGTAAATGGTCTCTGCTACTCGCCGCTTTTACGACCCACCACTAACGACTTGAAAACAGATTCAGGCTTTATATCTGTTAGAATTTCTTAAGTTACCTGTTGAGTCGTTATAGTGATGGATATATTTAATGGATTACAGAAAGGTACCTACGAGTTTACTGGTTTAAGCATTACCTTTACTAGGTAAATGTGTCTTTTGTTAATGCTCACAGAATATTCCAAGTACTCGTACTAACGCTCCGGACTAAAACTTTTTTGCCAAAATTACTTCATTACGTTTGAGATCAATCGATTAGTATTAGGACATCCTTGCTCTTGAGCTTGAGTTTTTCTCTTACTTAGTAAAGGCTTGCTAAAAGCATTGCCTACACCTACAGTCCTACACCTTATAAAGTAGGTACCTACATACAAAATATCTGGTGACCCATCAAATAAATCTTAACCACTCAAGATGGACGAACAGACTTTACAACTCCATTACCATCTCCTTGAAAACAGACACCAAAGCCTCCAGTTTACACAATGTCCTCTGTTTTACTTTCATGGGCTTCATCAAGAACAACCAGTTAATTTTTAATGTTCTGGGATAATTTTCTATAGACAGTCGTGATTTCGACTCAAATACACTGCGGTGTAAAATAACCGACAAGTTCAGTACATCTTAATAAGTTGCTATTCAAATTAGATTTTATTGTTCAATAGTTTTGTCTACAATAAAATTCTATTAGCTTGTCTTGTTTATATGGTTTATTGACTCGTGTTTTCGTCATATTGGTTTGTTTTTGTTTGCTCAACGCATTGGAAAGAGATACAAGATCATCCAGACCCGAGTGTTTAGATTTTTGTTTTGTAAACTCTTTATGTCATTCGCGCGAAGATCATTCCGTATTAAGTTTATTTTTTTTGGGTACTTGCTACATAATATACATTCCATATTTGCGTCTTCAATAATCACCAATATCACAATCGGGTCACGACTTTAATCTCATAATGGAGAAAAACATTAATCAGTAATTATTTTCACATATAAGTTTGCTGTAGTTAATTACCTACTCATACTCGTAGTTTATTAAATCGTTTCTATTTCTACTTACTACGTGCCGATAGTATATTAGTATTATGTATGTAAGTAGATATAAATATATTGCCTTTCCCGGGACGTTGATTGTATCAAAATGCAATTTGCCCTGAACATATTACGCAATGAACTCAATCTGTGCGTAACTTTAGACGCGATTTTGATATTACACGGAAAGCAATTTTTTGTAGAAGGTATAAGCTTTTTAAATGTATTTTTGTGTTAAATAAAATACACATGGGCGAGGTCGTCAGTTCCTTGGCTGACACGCTCCCGCATATAGGTAGTATCTGCCAATGGATTTACTCGTAATACTTTTTAATGTTTACGAGAGGAAGGCCGCAACTATACAATAAGCCTTTTTTAAAAAAATCATCGCCATCTAACCCCAAACTAAGCCGAAACTGGTACAAACTATGGGTGCTAGACTACGATAAACTTACTTAGATACTTTTTATTTTGTAAATAAATAAATACACTCAGATTACCTAATTCAAACATGCATGATTGTTCATGCATACAAATGTTTGTACTGTGTGGGAATCTAACCCACAATATAGTATCTCTCTTGCAGCACTCACGGAAAGAAATGAGGCGTTAATTGTACTCTTTTCCATCACCGCACGGATCAATTATTTTCTACCTTAAAATTTGAAGTTGCATCTCATCGAGAATTTGAAATCTAAGTAAAATATTGAGATTATTTGTCTTACTTCTTTCTGAACCCGTATCAAAGTTGTTAATTTTAAAGCAGAATCAAAGAAAAAGTATCTAATCATAAAACACATAAAGTAAACTTCGCGATCAGCTTTTTGAGACTGCATTTACCTACTTTGAGTTACAGTTTGAGTTATTTTATATTAAAATAGAATAGAATACCGCTGAATTAACTTTTGAAACTGGTTTAACTTTCAAAACATTGTTTAATTAATATGATCATCTTGTTATTAAGGATATCAGTTCAAAAATGTTAGTAGATGTATATTAAAATTAAATATTTTGTAGGCATGATTTTTACTTTTAATTTAGGAGCTTTTTATCTTTTTAATAAGAATATGATCGTAAGCAAATTAATTTATCTATGTAATTTTAAGTACTTATTATATTTTGGCGTAGGTTTTCATTGCCGATTACAATTTGTAGAGTACTTTACGGAGTACGGAGCCTTTAGTGGGCATTCTCTGTCGTCCCACTTCTGAGGTGTGGGCTACCGCCTACGGCGTCGCGGTGCAAAAAGTATAAAAAATCAAAAACTACACGCCACTAGAAACAGAAATTTAGGTTTTCTTTATAGTATCTCGACTCGACATAATGGCTTCCCTACGCCTGATATAAAGCGAAATAAATTCCCAAGTCGCTGTGACAACGGTCAAGTCACTGGTCAGTTACCTGTCAGGTGCCACCGCCATGCCGGTCCAACCCTAACCCCCCAAGAGCTTCGGAAACCCTACTCACCGGCAGAAACACGACCCAGAGGTCATTTGGCTGCGGTATTCTATGTGGAGGCTTTCCCCGGACGGACGTCTCGATTTGAGCGAAGATTTGCTATGTCCTACCTCTCTTGTTTTGTTTCTTTGATTTTTATATTCCTTTCTTCTATCAACATCTGAGGGCCTCGGATAATGTTCCTTGCTCACGGTAAATTCAGGTGATAGACCTGAATCAATGGCTGAATAATAGCTCTTAACCACCCAAGAGATTCGGATTTCTAAAGAGCTATCACCGTAGTCAAGTTAAATGGCACGTATTTATTTATTTACTTTGTATCAGTTTTATTGGTCACCATTGCGTATTTTGTTGTTCCCATAAAGTAGAAAAGCAGTTCACCCCATCATTAAGAGTGTTATCGCATTTCCTGTACATTTTACTTTTATGGAATTTAAACTGACCATAACATGATTATTGCCGTTTTCATTGCTGCATAAACCACTTTGTAACTGAAAAGATACTTTGACTGTTATATATATATATATATATATATAGGTACAAGGAAACAATTTTGCGAAAGGACTTTTGAGCAATCAATGCAAGACAAAAATAATTATATAAGTCTTATATTTAATTATTTTATCCGTGTGTGTGGTTTTTACATTTGGGATAGAATCACCTCATTTCATCCCGAAGGTGTCGTAAAAGACGACTAAGGGAATAAATGAAGATATAAAACACGGTTTTGCAATGTAAGCATTATGGTTTATTATTTATACATGCAACTCAGTTTCAGTTCATGCATTGTCATTTTGTGTAAAAACTATAAAACTGAGCTTTTGCCCACAAACCCGACCTTTGCTTGCAAATTGATCTACATTTTTCTGTATTCCTTTCAGGATGAACTAGTAATTTAACTCATATGTATTACTTATAAACTATGCGAACTTACGAACTCTAAAACGGTCAGCAGCGTTTACCTGGGTACAAATAAAAACTACTGCGGTCACCAACCCGCACGTCAGTCTCAATGACTAACCCAGTGGTAATTGTATTTGGGGGAAACCTATGTCCAGCAGTGGAAGTTAGCTCGTAATTAGGACTTAATTCAGGTGGTACATTAATATTTTACAGCAAAGAAACGCATAAATGCGAATAGCCCGTGAATTATTTTACTGAGAAATTAACCTAATTTTGATCCTTTGCTTCATCAAAGATATTTCATTGAGCTTATTATATTCCATCGAGGCACGTAATGTGACATCCTACACTAACATCGTATGATTAAGTAGGTAGAAAAGTAAGCAATGGATATTTCTGATCCTCATAAGCTCTTATTTGATACACAAGAATATACTTTATTCATTACGTTAAGAGATTAATATAAATAGCTTACAGATTTGATACTACCCGTACTACTCTACTAGATCAATAAATATACGGCAACTGCGATTCTTTGGCTTCAATTTCGATAATAAATTACAATCGTAGAAACTTTTTTCGATCGTGCATTGACGGATAATCTTTTCAATATTAAAGTAGGTACCTGTCTACTTCTAGAATTACTTCAATAAGAAAAAAATATGCTAGAAAATTCTGGTTTCAGAATGAAGTTTTCGCTTGTATTACGAGCACTAGCCAAAAGCATTTCCGAGCGAAATTCTGAAAATATGGAAGGCATTTTGTTCACCGGAAATTGAATGCACACACATATTCAACAGGTATTGGAGGGAAATTGTAACGTTTGGCTAGCTCCGTGAATTTCTAACCGACTCTTTCGGTTTTCTCGTAATGCACCGTGAAATTTAACGTCACATTTGCTGTATGTTACAATTTGATATTAGCTATCTACAACATTTGATATTTGCTTGAATAGTTTTTAAAAAAATCGTTTAAATAAAAATAAGATTAAATATAAATTAATTTTATGAAAAGAGAACCAAAATCGAATCCAAGGTACAAACCTTTTGGCTCTCGTTTTGATTCTTTTTGATTTTGAAAGTTCATATGGAGCTAAAAATACCATAAGTTCAACGCCATATGAACTTTCAATAACAATAATACCGCTATATAAAGAGTGAAGAGGGTTTATTACGCTACTCCTGAAAACTATATGTAATATTACTCTATTTAATGTCAAAACTACTTAAAGCGTCCATATTAATTGACTTTGATTGGTTTTGCTGGTATTTAACGCCATAAAATGCACGGTCCATTCAGTGTCGCTTAATATTATAAGTTTTCTCAATAATAGGTCAAAATCTCTCTGTTTCGGACCTTTACAGGCTTACATTTATCTCGGAGAGATCTTATTCTTAGGTTTAGATCCCGGGAGCTGTCATAATTTGGATCGCCCGTCAGACGCACACATTTTATATGCACATGACCCATGTAATTTTAATAGTAAATTTTAGACATGAGGGCATTATAAAGCATTTGCTTGTTCTTCAAAATAAGAAATAAGAACAAATTCAGCAATAGTCTGCATTCGTAACTGAATATCTATTAAAGGTACACTTAGAATCCTGAAAGATAATAGTTTTCACTCTATACATACCTGTATACTTAGATTATTCAAAACTTTATGATAGTAGGTACTTACTTATCTTAGGGGCTATTCACAAATGCATTAAGTCTGAAACGGTTCGCCAACAGTCCATTGCTCCATGAACGTTTAATCAACAGAATCTTTCACCCATTAAAGGTCTCTCTTGGGAACGGGAAATCCAAGACAAAACAATCTCGATAGCTTATTCAAATTTGACACTTCTCATCGAAAACTTTTCCTAGAGCTATTAAGACTAGCGAAAACTTATCGAATATAAACGATAGATAGAGAAACGTTTCCGAGAGAGATTTTTCCAAATAATTTTGTGAATAGCCCAGCAAAATTGAGTGCAAGATTACGAGTGTTATGTACAACTGTTACTGTGATAACTGGAACTTATTAAAATTTTAAATAAGAACAATTCTCATAATCAATTCAGTTTAACAAAACGGACGAATTTGTTACACGAAATTGTTGCATAATGTCATATTTAGCACCAACTATGACATTCAAAGTTCATTCTGTGTTTCGACACAAGGAAATAATTAAGCTTTGCGGTGGGTGGAATATTAAACCTGTCCCTTCTGAATTCACTGTTTCACAGGTATCCACATTGTTATTCTATTTAGGTGTTAAAGTTGAATACGAATGAATAGCTAACTCATCGCTATTGTTTGAACTTAATGAATGAATGAATCATTATTGTTAAACGTTGTTAACGCTCCGGATTTAATGAACTTTGAAAAACTTCGAATACCTATAACGTGGTACGCCTGTGGAAATAGGTTTTTATTGCACAAGTGAGTACAATTAGAGGACCTAACGCCGTATCACGTTTCTCTACAATCAATGGGCGAGCCAGAAAACTTGGAACAGTTTTATTATGATTCGGTAATAAGGAGACAGGCAGGTAAGGGTGTCTTAGAGTGAAAAGATCGCTCTCGCATCCCTTACGCCCTGCGATTGCCAACCCGCCTGCCTAGGGTGGCGATTATGGGTAAAGCCTCCAGATGTTTACTCCAAGTGGCGAACAACTGGAGATGTTTGTCCAGCAGTGGACATTATATAGGAGTAATATGATAGGCTAATGATGAAGACGAAAATCTATTAAACTTTGTAATTTTTGGGTATAAAAACTATACAAGTATAAGTAACCTTACCGCCGTCTTTTGAGACGCTGAAATCTCAAAGTTCCTTAGTTCATTGTTACGACACTCGTGGAAAAAAATGGTTCGGTTATATCTATTCTTTTCGGTCACCGTATAGAGATAAGCGTTTGGTGTTTCCAAGCATATATGTAGGTAGCATAGCGTAGGTATGTATGCATAACACAAGCTTATGCAACAGCTTAAAAACTCTGTATTAAGTAAATTTTGGCCTTTGCGTTTTAACGGCTGATATAACTCATTACGTATGGAATGCTGAATGCTAATTATGTAGGTATTTCCTTACACAATGTCGAGCGTAGGAACCTTTGACATTCCGAACACTGCACCGACTTCCAATTCACTATTCATTTCAGCTAATGGTCACGTTAATGTAGTGATTGCAAGCGTTGATTGAAGAGCAAGAGAACTATCTTAACAGCGCTATTAAGTTGAGGGGGCTTTTAAGTAAAATCGTTTAAAAAAACACTTCTATGTTAGCAAAAGCGGTCTTATAATTATCACTAGATTGTGCGCCAAATTTCTGATTTATGAAACTTTATTGACAAGGAATCTCTGTAACGAATTTGATCTGTTCCATCGAACTCGAGACCTATCTTGTTAATTAGGTTTGATCTATATCAATCCATTGCTAAACATAGGCCTCTCCCAATGTTCCCCTCTTTGATCGATCCTGGTCTTCTCGCAGTGCTTGCCAGACATCCTGCGTAAATCGTCACTCCACCTGGTCTAAAAGGGCGTCCTACACTACGTTTGATGAGACGCGGTCTCCATTCAAGAACTCGTTTACCCCAACGGTTATCGGTTCTGCGGCTAATATGACCAGCCCATTGCCACTTCAGCTTAATAATCCGGTGAGATACGTCGGTGACTTGGGTTCTATACCGGATCACCTCAATTCGGATCCGATCTCGCAGAAAGACGCCGAGCGTAGCCCTTTCTACAGCTCGCTTAGCGGCTCCTATCGTCTTTAGATTTTATGGTTACTTGTAACCACTGAACCAACGAAGCAGCCATACCGCATATTATAATTAAACGCTTCAAATAAAATGACCTTAATTAACAAAACCACGAACTTAATTAAATTAAGAGACGATAAAATGAGGTGTTTCAATAAAACAATGCATTTTCCCCACCAATTTGGTGTCGTGGTTTATTGGTTTGTCTCCAGTTGCACAATGTTGAAATTATATCTAATACATATACGTGTATATAGTTATTTTAATATTGGCAATATTCTCTATCAATAAACATTTATAAATATCATTATATTTATGTATAATATCTTGCAAATGGTTATTATAAAAATTACATGTATTATTTAAGAGTATTTTAGATGTAAACAGATTTGAAATAGTTAGTGTCGGTGCGATAGAATGTTTTTAAATTAAACATGATAATTATAAAGTTTTAGGTTTTAGGAAGATTAAAATGTTTTATTAGACCGCTAGACTTAAAATACTGCATATAGTTTCATAAGGTCAATTGAAGGCTCTATACAAATTTATGCGTTTTCCTTTCATTTTCCTATTAATTTGTGAGGTTAAATTTATCCCATACGCGGGGGCATGTTAGCCAAGTTTAAAAAGGGAGGAGAATTTAATATTTTGGAACTTGCATCAATTTGGATAGGACCTAAGTAAGATACTTCATTACAAGTTCTTTTAAAGTGTGTAAATTTGAATTACAAAAATATTAGTGACTTCATTTCAAATAGAATTTTCTAAGCTTACAATTATCATAGTAGGTAAATAGATATGTTATACATAAACATGTTGTGACTGTATTTTATTTAAAGTATAACGAACTGAGCAATATTTAATTACATTTTAAAAATCAATTACTTTCACGAAAATAAAATCGAGTAAGAATTGAAGAATAATAGGTATTTTGTTTCTTAACATCTTAATAATATGTTCTGTCATAAAAATATTTATCTTGTGAATCTACTAGCGTGCATTGGTTAGACTTTTCTTTTGTTAAATTAACTTAATTCTGAATAAATAATATCAAAGTGAGTATGTAGAATAGTTCGAGTATCTTATAATTGTACGATATATCAATTTCACATTGGCCAGGTTCTGATCAGGGCCGTAACTAGGTCTTTTCATTTGAGTACCATTGTTACTTCACAAGCCTATTTTATTAGTTTATCAGTTCTCAGATAGCAGTCGTTACATCATATCAGAGATAATGATAACTCTGACGCCTAAACTGGGAATGGGTATAGCTTACCCTAAGTGTTGCGGAGGTCTGATGGCAGTCGCTCTGTGTAAAAGCTTAGCCCTCGCCAAATCTCTCAGTTTGGGAAGCCGACCCTGAGACAATCGGAAAAAAGGCTAGGACGATGATCAGTCCAAGGAGTATTTTTTCTTTTTATTTTTGGGTAATTTTGTTAAAGAAACTTTGTCATTTATTGTTCATTACGAAACGATAATTATTTACGAGTGAATGAATGATACGAGTGTGCGTAAGTTGAGTTAACGTTTTAAGGCAGAGAAAACATTGGTTTTACTTACCATCAATTTGATCTTGATGTACATAATATGCAAGAACTCTTTTAAATAGCAATTTATCAATTCTTACCTCAACATTCATAAATTGATTTACAAATTGGGCTCACAAAGCAGTCGGTCTCAAATTGAGATTGACTTATACAATAAGTACCAGCTGACCTGAGTTCCTGAGTCTATCAAAACATGAATAGGTTATACACAAAATGCGTAGATATTCCATACATGTATATAAATCAGTAAGATGTATATCATAGTTTCACTTCTCTTATGATCAATAAATAATCCGTTAAACGTTTGAGTATCTCTAAATATATAACAACGGGAGGCGATTTTATCCCTCTTTAACTCTGCTTAGCAACTTCGAAGTATCACCTGGTATGGGTCACACGCCACAACCAAAAACCAGCACTGGAATATGTCCTATGGAATGTGTTTTATGTGGACTTGCCGCACATTGTTGACGGTTGCGGCCGCCACACGTTACAAACACTCGCTGTTTGCTTCTATGGCCCGCACCGCACCACTAGGTGCAAACACAATTTGCCTCAATACGGATCACGCATGATTTCTCACCTTAAATCGACTTCATCAAAGCCCATTATCACACTACGCGCTTAGGTTATTAAAAGTAGTACTATATACTACTAGCTTTTGCCCGCGACTTCGTCCGCGTGTTTAAATTTATACATACAAAAGTTTTTTCCCGCTAACTCCCGTTCCCGTGGGAATTTCTCAAAATACAGCCATAACTAAACTTTATATTTACTAAGGTACCTGCATGCCAAATTTCAAGCGTCTAACTTAAGCGGTTTAGATTTTTCATACAAAAGGATTTTCCCGCTAATTCCCGTTCCCGTGGGAATTTCGGGAATTCCTTTCTTAGTGCACCCCTACGGTACCTAAGCTACGTCCCTTCCAAATTTCAAGTGCCTACGTTTAGCCGTTTGGGCTGTGCGTTGATATGTCAGTCAGTCAGTCAGTCAGTCAGTCAGTCAGTTTCTCCTTTTATATATATAGATTCTTCTACCGATTTTAAGAGGATGTTGCGCGCTTCTGCTATCTTTGTAGCCGCTTATAGGTTCTCATGGCGGCGGTTGTGGTTGTAGCGTGTGCTCCGTGCTTGGTGACCTTAATCTTCGTTGACTATGTCAATCGCATAAAAAATTTACTTTATATGATAACTTGATAGGGCAGCAGCGTCACCGGAGCGAGAGGCTATGCCCAGCGATCGCGAACCCGCCTGCCCAGTATGGCGAGTATGGGTAAATCCTCCAGGTGTTTGATAAATTGGCAAACAACTGGAGAGGCTTAAGCCCAGCAGTGGACTGCGATAGACCGATGATGATAAGGCAACCCAAACAAGTGTTTTAACTAAAGATATATTTTTTTGATTTCACAGGTCTCAAATTTCTAATTTTAAGCAGCGCCGCAGAGCGTGTGCGGAGCTCCTTATTGTGTTTGCATCAACATGACAGCCCTAGTTCCGGCCCAGATGTCTAGTTATTTAATTAGTGAGCGGATGCCATTGTTTGACTTGTTCCATGGGGGGTGGCGAGAGCCGAGTTCCAGTGCTGGAGGGCGCGACCTCTCGCGAACATGTACGAGCCGAGAACGAACTTGCCGAGCAGTCGATCTGAAACAATGAGAGGTAATTAGCGTAATTGGAAGGCGTTAAGCTGTTGACTTGAACTGGATATGCTACAGTGGTGTTGAATACGATAGTTGACTGTACAGTAACTTGAGATAAATATTGTACTTTTATGTAGCTATCAAAAGTAAACGCTGCCTTAATAGGGAGCTTTATAAGATTTGTGCAAATCTTTCTGACTAAAATTTTAACATTAATCGGATTGAATCGCCCTTAACGCAAGTGCTCAAGCAACTCTCTTTGAAATTGGAGCAATGTATGAGATGTTGTCTAATATTTATTTTTTTACTGGTGACCCGCCCCGGCTTCGCACGGGTGCATATTATTATATACATAAACCTTCTTCTTTAATCCGTCTATCTACTTATATCTTAAAAAACCTCACCAAATTTCGTTGCATTGTTTGAAGGATATAAGCATATATAATTTATAGGGACAGACAGAAAACACAAGCGACTTTGTTCTATACTATGTACTGATGCATTGAATCAAACTGAAAATGTGAGGTGTTATAACACAAAACAAGAAAACCAAAATATATTTTCCGTTCGTGTTGTGTTAAGGAAAGTATTATTAATGGAAACACAATTCTATTGTCTGTCAGTAAATGACCTTATCGGTGCGTAGTTAATGTTCAGGGTCTATTTAATCGGATAATTAGTGGTTTGTGTTGATTAGCGTCGGTCGGCATATTGGCTTTGCGTTGTCGAGCGGCTAAACTGTGTGCAGATAGCGAAATTGTGCTTAATAATTGTTATATGGAACTTCCGAAGCGATTAACTGTTTCTGAAGCTCTGAAGTTTTGTTTTATGAAAAGGCCGCCTGTCAACGTAGAAAAACCTTGTTGTGGACATAATTATTATAAATAACCCAAGACATGCCACACTGGGCCACTGCCTGGACCAAGCTTGTACTATGGGTACTAGATAGCTGATTAACTTACTTAGATATTTTTTTTGTAAATAAATACACATTAAACACCCAGAGATGTTTATGAACAGAACACAAATGTTTGTACTGTGCGGGAATCGAACCCACGACCCTCGGCTCAGAAGGCAGAGGTTACTACCAAATGAGCCACCGAGCCCCAGTAATTGTAAAATCCTACCTTAAAATGTGTATCTTTGTCAATACAAAAGGTAAGACGACTGGATGCAAAAATTTTATTGTTTGTGCCTAATATCTTTCTAGTTGTGTTAAACTGTCGTTGCATCGGGTTAATGAGCAAGTAGGATCATCTGTGTTTGGCTCATACCTAAATATCTACACTGTTGTGTATCCTGCTTACTTTAGCTGGTCGCCGTAAAAGGTTTCTTTTGTGGCCGAAAGCTGGCCAGTATAAATACACATTTGGAGCCCCAAATATTAAATAACACCTACACAGTTGTACAAACTTTGGGTGAAGTTCGAATAACGACTTTGCGTGCGAACATTTATTACGCAAGCAGATTTTGTTAACTGAAAATGTTTTCTCAAGGACAATAAAATTCCAAACATTTATCTGCAAACCTTCGTTATTGTTGCGAACTTTTTACTTATCGTGACGTTGCGATGACTCTACCCAATTACCCACGTATTTTAAATTAGCCTTTCGTGTTCCGTGTACCTTTACCCAAAAACAGAAGTTAGACATTCTAAACTTAACTGTCGCGTATTTTCAAAGAACCGCAGATTTAGTTTGTACTAGATACATATTACAGGTTTTTCTAACAGCATCACATGAAGAATTAGATGTAACATGGATTCCTCTCAATGGAAGCGCTTGGCAGCATAGCGGCAAGTGTCTCACTCACGCATAAATTTTATATGCCTCTTGCGAGTTTGTTTGATAGTAATGTTAAATATTGCATTAATGTAATTGATTTCGTAAATATGTTATAAATAATTGACTTTTCTGATAAATTATGCTGGCCTCTTGATGTCTCAATTTTTCAAACAAATTTTAGTCGTAATTTTCCAAATAGCGCTTCTTATGCGTAACATCAGACGAACATCAGCAGCTTAGTAACCTAAGAACTAGTTATCTAAGGAAACCTTCCTTCGTAGCGCGACCAGCCAAGAAAGCCTCTCTCCGTAGTGCGACCTATTTCTCTTTTTTATAGTAAAAACTTAACTGGATTACAAGAGAATACAATTATCTACGGATTTTGCCTATTATGCTCAGAATCCTTACTTATATCTAAAAAAAAATAGTGACTGGAACGACCTCTGTGACTGGAATTCCAAATAAATATTTATATTTTCTAAAACAAAGAGTTGAAGTCGCGTCGAGACTTCTTGACATCCAATCTACCTCGCGAATACTTCGAAGTATCTTTGAACAATGTGCTCGTCAATATTAAACGTGTGAGTGTTACTGATGTGAACTCTAAGAAAGCTTTTCTTATCGCAAAACCTTTTCTGGGGATGTAATTTTTCTGCTACACTACACAGGTACCACATACGTATTCCTTCGAACACTGTCTGACAATCATTAAAGTGTCATGCAAGCGCGCTAGGTAGGTATAATTAAAAAAAAAAATTTTTCTTTTTCAAAACTAACTTTAACTTACGATGTTGCTAGTGGTACATACCTACTTAGTTCTAGGTCTAAATTATCTAGAGATAGCCATTTATCGATCTCTGATTATAGCCGTATGCCAATGCTGATGTAAAACTTTTTTAAATATTTTTACAGAAAAGCTCATTTGTGAAAACCCTGTACGGGTTTGGTGTGGAATATATTTATACAGATCAGAAGATATTATCAGTATCATAGTCATCATCAGCTTATCACAGTCCACTGCTGGATAATAGGCCTCTCTTTACTCATAATCATAAACAAACATATACCAGTATTTACTTAAATATAGTATTATCACCTGGACCGAGATCAATAACTATAACAAAGGATCAGAAAAATATTTGTATTAATTTATACAAAATGTTGGCCAATATTCTCATTTCGGATTATGACCCCACTTTAATATTTCTGCACGCTTGCTTATTTGGGATTTCTACATGGCTTGTTACGATCAAATTTTCAGGGATTGCCGAAAAAGGGGAAAATGTAGCAGTGTTTTTATTATTAATGCGAGTAAATTGGCTTTTATGTAGCTTTTGCTAACTAAGCACGGCCGCAGTTAATTTACAAGTTCAACAAAATTAATAATGCTTTGATTGTTGGTATAAAGTTTCGTAGGTGCTCGGTACAGCTTTACACATTGTGCAAGCAGAGACTGATATTTCAACGATAATATAGGATTAGGTTTAATATTGACCTGTATCGATGAAAGTGTTGTAAGTAGGTAGGTACTTCAAAAAATTATAATAAATTTATAAATAAAAATAAACTTTATAAGTTTATTATAAAAAAAAAATATTAAAAAAAAATATTATTATTAAAAATATGTGTTTTTGCTAAGTATGTGTATATAAAACATACTAGAACAAGCTAAATTCGGCTGCAAGGCCTATAAGGGCCTTTTACTAGTGTGGAGCTTCTTCCTTCAGCTTATCTTCCCTCAGACTGAAGTGGAAGCACTCTGAGACGAGGGCGCTGCCGTCATCTACGACGTCTTTAACAGTCCTCACCTTTAGCATAAGCCGAGTGCGGCTGCAAGGCTTGCACCGTCACACTGGTGGTGTGTAGCTCGTCTGCCCTCAGCCTGAAGTGGAAGCACTCTTAGACGAGGGCGCTGCCGTAGCTTGTGAGGTGTTTCACATTCCTCACCTTTGGCATAATCCAAATGCGGCTGCGAGGTTTGCAAGATTTCTCTGCTAGTGCGCAGCTTATTTTCCTTCAGGCTGATGTGGAAACAATCTGAGAAGTCTTTGACAGTTCTCACCTTTGGCATAGTCCAAATGCGGCTGCGAGGTTTGCAAGATTTCTCTGCTAGTGTGCAGCTTATTTTCCTTCAGGCTGATGTGGAAACAATCTGAGAAGTCTTTGACAGTTCTCACCTTTGGCATAATCCAAATGCGGCTGCGAGGTTTGCAAGATTTCTCTGCTAGTGTGCAGCTTATTTTCCTTCAGGCTGATGTGGAAACAATCTGAGAAGTCTTTGACAGTTCTCACCTTTGGCATAATCCAAATGCGGCTGCGAGGTTTGGAAGATTTCTCTGCTAGTGTGCAGCTTATTTTCCTTCAGGCTGATGTGGAAACAATCTGAGAAGTCTTTGACAGTTCTCACCTTTAGCATAAGCAGAGTGCGGCTGCAAAGCTTGAACGGTCACACTGGTGGTGTGTAGCTCGTCTGCCCTCAGTCTGAAGTGGAAGCACTCTGAGACGAGGGCGCTGCCGTCGTCGGCGACCTCGACGGCGGCGGTGCGGCGCGCGCGCACGCCGCGGCACGCCCGCTCCTGCGTCACTCGAGCCACCAGCTCGCGTTTGCTTGATGATGGATCCAGCTGTCATAAATAATAGGTGTTTTATAGTGACAATAGGCTTGCTACCTATAAAAAGGTAATTAGCCCATCTTTTAAAGCAACATTTTTTTATAAATCAATAAAAATAATAATGAGGGAGCAACATCTACATGGCAAAAACCACATAAAACAACTTAAATATTATAAAATCGATACACAGAACCAGCTTATTGACATATTTTGACCAACTATTCTTAAATGGTATGTAGTTTACTGCTAAATACGAGCATGTTATATGTATATGAATTTACCATATTTACCAGGTTTACACACAAACAAAAATTTAAACTTACGCTTATTGATAAAATGGCCTTTCTTGTAATCTCGAATATTTTTCAAAGAATCTTTCGTTTTTATTAATAGGTACCTACTTTTGTACTGACATCGACGTAAGGGGTTTAATACATTATTCGAAGAATGCGTAACCCTTAGTTAGACCACAAAATTATTTTCCGGTTTGATTATTACAACCAATAAATCTGGTCTTATCATGCAAATCAGTTTGGATCTGGAATCCGAAAATGTTAGGGAAACTTATAGGAAAGGGTGAACATTTTTCATTGATTGCGCCTTCATACTTTCCCACATAAAGTCTTCGTTATGATGTTCTAATATTGATAAAGTAAATACTGATGGTGTTAAAAAAGTTATGAAATATCCTAACTTTCATGTTCCAATGTTAAGCATTAATTTAAAAACCGGAAAGGTATCCGAACAGAAGGCTCCTAGTTTTATGTTTCAGACCCTTGCCCTTTTTGTTACAAATTTTGCTTATAGCCAGACAAAGTGTTATGTTTCCACCGTTATAGCCTCGTGCTAATGAAGGCTATTCTTTTTTCCGTGCTCTACAGACAGCTAGATTTTACACAAAAAAGGGATTTTCATGATAAAAATACAATCTCCTATCTATATAAAGAAAAATAGATCTTCGAAAAGTTTGTGCGCCCATAATTAGCGAACGACTGCACCAAATTGGATGATACATGGTTTTATGTATTTTTAGGACAAGGTTTATCTATATTATTATATATATAAAAGGAGAAACTGACTGACTGACTGACTGACTGACATATCAACGCATGAAATTTGGCATGCAGGTACCTTAGTAAATATAAAGTTTAGTTATGGCTGTATTTTGAGAAATTCCCACGGGAACGGGAGTTAGCGGGAAAAAACTTTTGTATGAAAAAATCTAAACCGCGTAAGTTAGAACGCCACGCGGACGAAGTCGCGGGCAAAAGCTAGTCTAATATAAAAATCACAAATAATAAGTTAGGTAATTAAAACATGGCGATAATATTAAGTACGAGTACAGGTCAGCTAGTAAATTATACAAACTTTTAATCCCCGAGCTTCTATAACCGTTACAGTTAGCCGATGAAGATTTTCATTATAGAGGAGCGACACCAAAACTTCTCCCAAATCAGACGTCGGCTCTTGCAATTCCTATGAGAAATAAATTTAGATTAGTACAAATAGATCGATGATAAAACATTTCTGAAAACAATTAATCGCTTTTATTGTATCTAGTCTATCTACATAATTAAGGACATTGCATTACAAAACAATGACATGGTAGAGCGTGAGTTTTAAGTCAACTTCGCGGTTGTGGAATAAAAAATATCTATCTATACATGCATCACGTTAAGTTAGTAAATAAAAGGTTTTCACTACAACTCCTAACTAATATCCGAAATATTCCTAAATATTTTCAATTTAGCTCGATTTATAGAAGAAAACGAAACAAACGTAAGTTGTACAACCACAAGATGTCTGTATTATCATCGTCATCATCAGCCTATGGCAGTATATACCCATAATCGCCACTGAGTAGGCGGGTTGACGACCATGGGTATATCCATTTTTGTAATATCTACCTAAAACGTATAAGAATTACCTTCTCGATGTCCAGTTTGTACAGCTGTGGTTCCTCGTCGGGTGCCACCCCCTCCAGTTCGCTGAGAGGTAGTATAATGTGTCCAATCAACTGTTTGCCCTTGCCCACCCTTCCTACGTCCAGAATAGATAGCTTCAACGTCAACCCTTCCACTTTTCCTGGTGGTATCTGAAACAAATGGTCGATTTAATATACATATATTTTTTAGATTGGCCTGCTGGCTCATTGGTAGTGACCACTGCCTTCTGAACCAAGGATCGTGG
Organism: Conogethes punctiferalis; assembly: GCA_031163375.1. Taxonomy (NCBI): domain Eukaryota; kingdom Metazoa; phylum Arthropoda; class Insecta; order Lepidoptera; family Crambidae; genus Conogethes; species Conogethes punctiferalis. Next base: position 8,979,429 of record CM062090.1, on the reverse strand, counting down.
GTTAGATTCCCACCCGGAACAAATATTCGTGTGACGAATGATGATGTTTGTGTATTCGTATTTATATTTATGGTACCTTCTTTGTTTACCACAAGTGCGTTGTGTATTTTACGATAAATTAATAAATGCATGAAAATATGTTTCATGCATACTCGCTTATGGATATATCTATACTTATAATAAATCTGTAGAGAGGTCATTCTGTACATTAAATATATGTGTTTTCAAAATAACTACCAGGGGGTGATTAGTGATCGATACTGATGCCAAAAATGCAATAAGTAAAATTTTTGTCTGTCTGCCTGTATGTTCGATATAGAAACAAAAACTTCTCGACGGATTTTAACGAAACTGGATACGATTACATATTCTTCATACTTCTGGGCTGGTTATAGTATACTTTTCATCACGCTACGATTAGTAGGACAGTAAAGGGAAGTGTTGGGAAAACGGGAGAATTTTTTATCTGTATGTTTGATCGCGCATCACGCGAAAACTACTGCATGAAATTGAATGCAGTTTTCACCAATGTATTGCTAAAGGCTTAACTTAAAACTTAGACACTAAGTAGGTATAGATATGTATTTTATAGAAGTCCGTTATTTTTGAAACCCGATATCCACGCGTACGACGCCGCTGGCACAGCTAGTAGGTATTAAAACTCTGAAACCACTTTAATTTTGCTAAAGGCAATGTATTCAATTTTGTTTAACCAGTGCGTGTTCATGAAAACTGATTAATTCAAGGCTTGCGAAAATTATATTAAATCGAAGCTCAAAAATTCATGTTTGCCGGTCCCACGCACCCTGGATTTCTGAACGTAATTTTAATTATGTAGCGTTATTTAAACAAAAACCTATATTATATTTTCGTAAGATTAATTACATATATCGATTAAGCTATTGATATAAATACACATTAATCAGTCTGTCCAAACTTGTCCAATAATTTGAAAAAATAGACCCTATGCATTGGATACTAAGGTAAAAATTGCATAGGTAATTTGACAGATTAACTAAGTTATTGGGTACTAATAGGTAATCTGTCATATAAGTTTAAATCATAGATGGGAGAATATACGCTTGAGAGCTTACATATTTAGTAATCTTTGAGGTGAATTTTTGATTTGCTATTATTGTTTGTCACAGTTTACCTGAAGTCTTATATTTTAATACTTCTTCCTAATAAATTCTAGGCTACTTTTAGTCCGCAGTCAATGTTGTTACACAAATGTACCTAGGTCTTTCTTTGCGAATAATTTTACCGATGTCACCTTACTATTACATGCGTATAGGCCTATACAATTAAATAAAAGCCTTTAACTTATAAAAAATATATGACAATAGAATTTGACTAATCTGAATAATGTTTTTATAAGAACGAGTTAAATTCTAATTACTAATTATACATACCTTTTCTAACGCAAGGGATATTATTTCTACTCAGATATTAAATTTAGGCTTGGACGCGTCGGGTTTCAAACCTTTGCTCTTCTAATCAGATTACAAAAACTTTATTATGTTAAAAAGCGAGCTAAGAATTAGAGTTACTACAAAATGTATTTAATTTCACTTAGAAATAAAGTCATTTGACGTCTGAAGAAAACATTCTTAACTAAACTTCGGAGACGCATACAACTGTGTCATGTGTTGTAGTACAAGATAGGTTTAAGCATATATAAGACAAATAGATCTAATTTTGGTAATGGTTACTTTGTAACAAAGATAAAGAATAAAATATATTAAAGAAGATTGTCAGAAGTCTCAGCACACCTAGATAAGCATATTCATGACAAGATGGTTCATTTTCAAATTTAATTAAGTTCCTTTCATATTGCATTGTACCTACCACCATAATATGTGAGTGATTTCGGAAATCTGAATGAGTTCGCTGACTTTTGGTAAGGATCCCATATCAATTTTGTCTCTATAAAATACAAACAAAAAATTCTGTATCAATAGCTGCTGATATTAGTAATTGATATACAAAATTAAACCTATTATATCTAACTGTTGTCGTTTATACGAGAGGTGCCATCAGGTGCAAAATATGGTCTCATAACATAAAAAATATAGAATGTGTAGGCGAAAATTAATGATTCCACGAGCAATTTTCAGATGGATGAAGCACTTTTTATCACTTGTTGCAATTTATATTCTGAAGTGGACACAGCCGATAGCTCAGGAGAGCCCAATTAATGTGATGGAGGATAGAGAGGAACGAAAAAAAGGTAATTTATTAAATTGTTTTAATATTATAAAGGCATTCGATCTTAGGTAGATATTATCTACACATTATTCGATCACTGTGATGGCGGAATCGTGAGAGCGTAAAGCATCTAAAATGTGGACGATCTGAATGTTCGAGTTAGGTTATAAGTATCGATTGATTTTTATCGGTTTGAAACTAAGTGTTTGATGTGAATTTTCAGCAAATTTTATTATTTTTATTTTAGATTAAAGCACGTTTATTATGGGGATGAACACGCCGTCACTGCCGTCTAACAAATGAGACTGGCAACAGACGGCGATATAGCCATCATGTTTGAATGCGTAGCTAAATACCACAGACCAAAGACGGGCAGCAGCAGCGCCACCGGAGCGAAACGCTACGGCCTGCGATCGCCGACCCGCCTGCCCATGGTGGAGATAACGGGTAAACCCTCCTGATGTTTGCCCAAAGTGGCGAAACACTGGAGGCCTACGTCGAGCAGTGGACTACAATAGGCTGATGATGATGATTATAATGACGTTTAGTATTTTCATGCTTGCTTGTTAAAATTGGTATCAAAAAGTAGATAATTTAAGCTGCAAAATTAGTTCCTGTTTTCTGTTATACTTATATATGGACGATTTGAATAATAAACATCTCGTTAGTATCACAAAAGAAAACATGATTCACGTCTACACAAATCCTTAATGACAGACACATTTCAAGCTTAATAATGTCTGTAACATAATTGTAGGCTATAATAGTACTCATACGAGTCTTAATGAAAATTTGATTACCAAACCAACATAGTTGAATTATTTATTCAAATTGGTTATATTATAGTTGATTACGTACAAGTAAGAGCAAATAAAAGCATATAGCTTTTTTGAAAAAGAAGTCGCATTATGTATAATCGTACTGATTTATATATTTATGATAGGGTGAAAACTAGGCACGTTGTAGCCATAGGCTTGTACCATTATCCTGAAATATTTTCTTTCCCAAAATTCCCTAAATAAAAGATTCTTCCATAATATTACATAGAGTTTGTGTTTGAAAACGATGACTAATAGCATCATTATCAAAATATTGCAAAATTCAGCCAGACATTATTCAGGCCAAGCACTTCAGTGAGACTATTTATTCACAATGCCCTTTTCCGCTCGGATTCGGAAACTTTGTATGAATATGACATTGTACTAGACTAATTAATGTCAAATTTAAATGACATAAGTTGCACTAGACTAAAAATGTCCTAGAAAATCGAATGAATATGCGAGAAAGTTTCCAAATTGGAGCAAAAGTACCGACCGAGACCGAAGATGTTTTAGCACGTAACCGAAATTGGAATTAACGCCCGTCCTCGTACAAAATGTAACTTCATACTTTTGTTTATTGCAATGTGACAAACGATAAGCGTTTTTGAATTAAATAAATAAATAAATAACCCAAGACATGCCACGCTGGGCCACACAGCGCCACCTAGCCCCAAACTAAGCCGAAGCTTGTACTATGGGTACTAGACAACTGATAAACTTACTTAGATATTTTTTTTTTGTAAATAAATACATACTTATTATACATAGAAAACATCCAGACCAATACAAACAGACATGTTCATGAGCACAAATGTTTGTACTGTGCGGGAATCAAACCCACGACCCTTGGCTCAGAGGGCAGAGGTCACTACCAAATGAGCCACCGAGCCTGTCAAAATTAAGGATGTCACTTTTAATGTCCATTTCTCTGTTCGACATTTTTGTTTCACGCTAACGCCCTTTTTTTCACTCCCCCATTTCAAAGTTACCCACGTGCCATAACGTCCCAGGTAGGCATTGTGAAGCCCCCTTAAAGAGACAAGAGTTCCAACCTTTCCATTACGTAAAAATACCTATTACAAAAAAGCTCTTTTATCAAGCTTCGTTTTCGAATTTATATTTAACCCTTAATCTCCATTCCATTCAAGCCGGCAACATATTTTTAGCCTCATTTTACGCTGAAATAGCTTAAATAAATACAGTTTGTAAAAGGTTTGTGCAAACAAGATGGTGAATAAATACGTTAGCGTTGAGGTATAGGAATGTGTACTTGGCTGTTGAATTTGATTAGGGGCTTGAATACGAGATGGATTTAAATAGATGTTTTGTATTGTAACACAATATGTATGGCTTTTACCTGATAGCAATCGGATAATGGAGCCCAAGTTGTCATGGTAACGGACAATGTCAGTTTCTTATTAGTTACATCTTACAGTATGGTTCGAAAGGATACTATAGAAGTATTCCTGTCTAAGCCCATATTAGGCTTTGGATCCGTGGGGCATATGGAAGGGGATTCTCTTGGGGCACATTCTTGGTTTGGAGTGTGCCCCAAGAGATTTTTCTAAAGGGCACCTTCATGCCGCCCCCGGGGGGAGGCGACATGGTGTACGGGCCTCACACCTCCTGAAACAGGAGGGCATGCCCTCTTATACCTCCCTGTGTCGTCAGTGGATAGCCATTTGCAGGGACACGGGTAGCGCCAAAGCATATAGGTGTCCCGTACCTGCCACTTGAAGATAGCTAGCTATCTTCAAGTGGTAACTGGTTCTCCAAGTACATAATAGGTAAGTTACTATTTCTACTTATGCTATGCTAACACTAAGTTCTAATCTTTGATGAGGTAGTTTCTATATCTATACATATAATGCTTTCTTATGCGATGGATTGTATGCACATGAAACTTTCATAACTTAAACTAGGACGCCTCGTTCTTAAGCTAATGAGGAAGGGAGGACTTACCTAGTGTTTGTTTAGTTCTTAGAGTTCTGATCAAATATTAACTTAAATTAACTTATTTTATTATACATAGATATATTATTCAATTTGATTTGTGTACGTCTTTTATCAAAACAGGAGTCTAAGATGGAATGTAATAAAACAATATAAACCTGAATCAGATGTCTGAAAGTCTTGCGATTTTAAGAATTTGTATATACTTTATTTTAGTTCAAAATCGTATGAAATACTTGGTAGTTATAGCCTTCGTAAATATTCATAATACTCTTGAAAGTTGTAAGTTTTTAACATTAACCATGAGATTTTTGGATATACCTTAATTTCATAAATTAATATAACTTAGCGATTCCGTATAGTGAATTAGTTATCAGATAGTTACTTAAAAGCAACTACTACGAGATCATCACCCTCTGAATTACATTTTTAAGTATTCATAGACGGAAAACACTCCACTGATGAGATTAGAAAGGATTCGTTTATTTAAATAATATCTCTGAAATTCGAGATCCGAATCCGAGATCTTTGAACTTCGTACTAAAACATAACCTTATATTTACGTCGGAATTTTCGTGTTTTGTTTATTTATTCTTCCGTCCCTCAGTTTTAAGAATTAAGTATGTGTGTAACTATCCTTTTTTATGTTCAGGAAAGTGTACCATTTAAGGATTTAAGGGTTGTGTCGTGAAGGCAAAGTACGTAAAATTTACAAAAATCTAAGGTTTCTTTCGTTTATGCGATTTATTTTCGCTAGTTATTCAACAATATTAAAAACTAGCGACTTCCCCTTGCTTTGCTTCGAGTATTTATAGAAACACATTAGAGAGCTTCAAAGTTACCTCTTAGAGTTTCTCCATCATAATTATGTGTGTAAACCATATAAACCTTCTTCATCTTCTTAATACTAATGAATACTATTTAGTGATAGATAAAGCTTACTACTGTAGACATCAGTAGGTATTTTTGTAGCATTATCATTGAATTTCTGTAGCGCTTCGTAGCACAATCCATTTGCTACGATAAAACACTACGCAATTTTCCCCTCAGCAAGAACCTTCCCATCTTTTTTCATTAGAAACTTCTAATAGTTTATCTAACGTTAAATGACGTTATAATCTTAACAAATACCTTAAATAGAAAACGTAGCTACATCTCCGCTATCAGGTCAAGGCGTTCTGTTGCTACAATCCCGTAGGTCGCAATAAATTTCACTTAAGGTTCGCGAAAGCTTTGTGCGATAACGTATAACGGTTGGTAGTATTATTTAATTGTGCTATTGGTATTACCTACCTGCCTTTTCTTTTAATATTGAACTCTTTGGTAACCTGTTTTTTATTTATAAATTACAGATATAACCGCCATTGCTTTTAGGTAGACGTAGTGTATGAATAGAGCACCCTGCAACCTCTGAGTTGATACCTTTAGAAAAACTTCTGATATTATCTGAATAAAGGTAGCCCGATAGATAAAAACGTGGCCGAAGTAAAGGAGGCCAAGGTTCAGTAGACCTCTGGAGGAATCTCGTTGAGAAGTATATGGTCGAGTTACTGGACAGGTCTGTCTGTGCAACTGTTCAAGAGACTGCACAATTATTAGAACAGTGGCGCCATCTCGTGGCCTAGATCCAATTCTTATCTCCTCTTTATCTGAGCCAGCGGAGTAAGTTAGTATAAATGAAAAAGAGGCGCAAAGTTACAGCTACAATAGCTAAAGTAGGACATACCTGATAAACAAATGTTTCATCGAAGAATGGATTGCAAGTTTTCTTCTTCTGTTTCGTCTGCAGGACCCTCCTTTCATCGGGCATCAGCTGGATCCTGTACAAAAATACATTGTTTTAAAAATCATTTATATTTTTACATTGTTTATCTTTTCTCAATGCCTATTTTTCCATCACATGATGTGCCACTGCAAAAATAACCATGGTGCAACGTGGCTCGTTAAAGAAAACAACAGTTCAAGAGTACAAATCGCTATTACATTAAAAGCACACAACACGGGTGTGAAAATTGTCACCAGCATAATAATAATTAATAGCGGAACATAATCACCGCTCTAATAACACTCATCCAGACGATTGCCCGATGGCCTCCCAAGATACTCACTTTATGTAGGGATCGCATGCGTTCGCCAGCGCGGGGGTGCGGGAAGGCAAATGCTTGGCCTTTATAATGTGGACCTGTAGCCTTTCCGTCCCAGACTCGTATTTCAGCGTGAACCATACTCTTCCCTAGGGAAATTAAAATGGAAGGTTAATTAAGGTAGCACGTCATTTCGATGTCCTACGATTTGCTACGGTTCGCTTGACACACTGTTGTGAGGGATAGGTAGCTTTACTTCACTGGAGGATAAATGTCTAGCGATATGTAGATGATTAAACCGCAGTTGAGAGATGTTTACCAATATGTTCTACAACCGAATTTAGAATAGAACCACCCCGTCTCATCCCATTGTCGTAGAAGACGACTAAGGGAATATCAGAAAACGGGCAGCAATGTTTACCTTTTTTTTATAGTATCTAGACATAATGGCTTCCCTACGCCTGATGGAAATCGAAAGAGAAGCCCAAGTCGCTGTGACAACTGGCAAGTAACTGGTCAGTCACCTGTCAGTTGCCACTGCCATGCCTAACCCCCTACGAGCTCCGGAGACCCTATTCACCAGCAGAGAAGTATTCTATAGGGTTGAGGTCCTTCCCCGGACGGGCACTCACTCGGACTCGAATCGAGCGAAGATTCGCTATGCCCTACCGCTCTTATAATAAAACCTCCTCCACGCGGTCACCAACCCCAAACCCAAGCGTGGTGACTTTGGCAAATCCTCCCAAATAATAATTGTAATACGGCAGGCATATTTCTAGTAGTGGACTTTTTTAGGCCAATAATGATGATGACTATGTACATTACGCCGACGTTCAACAATTTCGGAAAAAAAGAGTCGTTACTTCCTTTTTAACCGATTTCAAAAGGAGGAGGTGTACAATTCGTCGGGATCTTTGTTAAAATACAGCTTAAAATGTTAATTAACTCGTGACGTGACCTAATCAATCGTTCTGTACACATCAAATACAGTCAAACTCGCCATGAATATGCATTCATGTTCGTAGTAGCGTGAATTCGAATGAATCTAACGTTGATTATAGCTTCAATTACGGGACGGTAACGCTTCTCTATTGGCGTCGAGGGAAATCAGCGGTGATGAGTTAACTTCTGAATTAGATGACAGCTAATCATTATCAATTATCTCTGTGTTATCTCGGATGGTTTCTAGGCTTTGTCTTTTAAATGAGACCCATACAGAACCATAGTGACCGTGCCATATTTTATCTATTTAAATAGTATTAAAAACTGTCTCATAATCTGAAAAGTATTTATTTACTTAATTCAATTACAAACACAAATTCAACCAGAGACTCCCATAGAAAGAAACGTACAGCTTATATTGTACTAAATAAATTACACTCGACAAAAGTTCACTCGATTTCTTACTTTTTGCTCGAGACCCGAGTGGAAAGCAGTTTTATTTTATTACTTTAGTACGTAGCAATCGAGTTACAAATTCGAAGCTCCTAACGTTTTAAGCATTGTTATTATTTAATCTACAAAGAGCTTACCTCTTTGATATATTAAAACAGTTTGTTCGCCTTCCATTAGAGCCGTATATATGCAGCTATAATTTCCGCCCCTTGCTATTACAAATACAGCCCATCATAAAAACGGTATCAATTCGTTACAAACACATATTTCAACCGTGGCAGGGTCGTAACTGTTTTTACGAACTGTATCGCTTAATAGGCAAACTGTAAATCATTTACAGTGTCGTAATAAGATAAACTTGGCTTTAGGCGATCGACTTTGCCTCTAAATCGTTTGTGTTATTTGAGATTTGCTTCAAAGGTCAGAATAAATGAAAATTTACGAAATTTGGTGCATGTTTTTGTTTATTATATTGCTTGTCTCGTCAAATTAAGGTATCTTTTCTATCTTTAGATATCTATCTTTAGGTATATCTTAAAACTTCTATTAAAGGACGACCGACCATAAGAATGGACCAATCTGGCTAAGTTTGGAAATAAGGTAAATACGCAATATTTGTTTTAAGAAACTCATTTTGATCATCCAATACACACACAAAATAGTTATACACTACTGACGATAAAAGAGTTATTTTACGATAGTCAACAGGTCTGCCATGGCGTCTGACGTAACACGAAACTTTAACAAATATTTAATTCTAAGCCGGTACGAAATTCAGCTCGTCAACTTATATGGAAATAAATTTGTGCCATGAATAAAGTTGTATGTGAAATGTACAAACCACGTGTCCCTCAGGCCACATAAGATCTTCATCCAAGCAGTCAGGTTTGTAAAGCGACGGATCCAAAACTCCGAGGTCGGCCGTATTTGCTATAACAAAACAAAACAAACAGTTATCATTCGAGAAAAATATTATTCACTATGCCTGTATAGAGGTCGCAATCTGAGGGAATAAATTAAAGTAACGGTTTCTTTTCTCGGAAAAAGGCTGTCTTGAAAAAGTCATTTGTTTCCTTTTTAATTGTGTTTCTTTGTCATTCATCCGATAAAATTGAGACATCCTTTTGTGCATTTAATGTAGGTACCTTTTCTTATTAGTACTTATACAGCGTTTTTTTATTAAATGCGTTGGTAAATCTATAAAAAATAATAACAATTTTTAATTATAAGCATATTTTGCCAGGCAAAGTTAGGTTAAGTCGTATTTTTTTAAATGACTGATGACGATGATTGCCAGGGCGGGCTTGTCATCATCACCGGACTGTTGGGGGAGCGGAAGGCTCTCACTCCTAGAGTTGGTTAAGTCGTACCGTGGTAATTCATCTAGCTATCTAGCACATTCGTAGGTATACCTACTTGTTTCCCCAAACCATATCCTTTCAATTACTATTTTATTATTAGAAATCTGTTCAATATAGTTCATTCATTCAATATTCCACTGTTTCCAATGTTTAATTGAAAGCTATTTGACCTTTATCGGCTTTTAAGCAAATTAATTGAAAATTTTGCTACAAATTCATGATCTGACAAACACAGGACCACATCAAAGTTTTAACTAGTTCATTGTACTGAACATCAGTTGTGCTATGAATGGAACTAGTTGTAGCCCTCGGGTGTGTAATTTAACTTAATAAAACAGTTTGTTTCCACTGTGATTGCATGGATCTCGGCAATTATGAAGATAGCTTGCATGTTACTTCATGGGACAGTAAGAATAGATATTATTATAATTATGACTAGCTGTGCCAGCGGCGTCGCACGCGTGGATATCGGGTTTAGTTTTAATTTCTATAACGATCATACAGACAAACAGACGGTCAGACAGACAGAGAAAAATTTTACTGATTGCATTTTCGATCAATCACTAAATCACCCCCTGATAGTTATTTTGAAAATAATATAGTCAATGTACAGAATTGACCTCTTTACAGATTTATTATAAGTATAGATAGATAGAAGAAGATAGATAGAAGAAAAAGATAATCGATTGTGATCAGTAGCCCAAGCACGAACTTTTCGTTAATGCGTAACGTAAAGTAACGTAGCTAGAGTTTATTATTATTATTTTTTTATTATTATTGTGGTTCTTTTATTATTTTTAGTTATAGTGTTACATTGTGTAATTGTGGCCAAATAAAGCTTTTCTTATTCTTATTCTTATTCTAAACGTAAAAATACGCAGAAAGAAAGTCATAACAATCGCCGACTCGATACGAATACGTCGGGGATGTCATCCTTAACTAAACGTTCAGAATCCATATCAAAGAGATTTGAGATATAAACCCGAATAATTATTTATTAAATTAACGGGTGAGTTAAATCAAATTTAATAACTAAATAATGTTTATAATAGTTTGAATTTGAAAAAAATATTATCGTAAATTTTTAAAATTCTAACATTATTTTCAAGTTTAATAGAAATGCTGTTTTTGAACGTCTCTCGTTACGTTTGACACTTTGACAGAACGTCAAACAAAATTTTGTTGGCATATTTATTGTGAAACTATTTCATAATATTGAAAATAAATAAAATCAAGGAAAGTTACTTTATTTTGAAAATCAAAAGTCGTATCCATTTGGAAAAGAATCAGATGGAAGCTGATTCTAAAGAAGTGCACTTGGCACGAGGCGAAAATTGCGTGTGGATGACTTTCAACTATCAAGATGATATGGATGAAATCTTGTTATTGCAACCAATAAACTTTACCTAAATTAAAGGAGGCGTACATTCAGCAGAGGATGGAGCGAGGTCAATAGATTGATATAAGAAATAGTTTGGAATTATTTTTGTATTATCTTTTGAATACATAAAAAATATTAAATATACTTATAAACATTTGTCTTTAATTTACAAAGCTAATAGCCACGAATGCCTACTACCGTTCCCATAGAATCCGTGAGGATTCACAGGGACTGGTAGTAGATAGTCACTCGAGGAGACATCCCCACGTTGTACCCCATCACCAACCTGCCTGCCCAGCGTGGTTAGTTATATTAGGTAAAGCCTATAAGGCAAATGTCCAACAGTGGACTGCGTAAGTTTATCAATTTCAGCGTATTATGTGAACATCTTGGAGAGCTTTGCATTAGTTTTATGTTTAAAATTACTAAGCTCACTTCGAAACATAGTCAATAAGTAGAAAAATCTAAATTATCAAGCAAAATATCTTTTCTCACTTAAAAATTTTAAGTGACGAAGTATTCGTAAGGTCTCGATAGCCAGCCTTTGACATTTACTTTACCATACGTCAAAACAAGTTCGCGCATGCGCTTTAATACAAATTGGTTTACGTTACGATATGAAGGCTATGATTTTCACTACGTTAACGTACGTAAACGTAGTACCTCTTACGCACGATAGGGGCGCTGTACCAAGTTTCATACAAATGTTTACGGTAACGTTACGCATACTTTTTCGAAAATGTTCGTGCTAGGCACACTGATGACTGTAAACTATATAGTTTCTATATGACTAGTAGTAAATTAGACAGTTTGTTTCAGTGATAATGAACCTGACGCTGTGGTAGGTAGCGGATGGTTAGATTCCCGCGCAGTACAAACATGATGGGTATATGAACATATCTGCATGTACTGGTGGGAGTGTTTTTAAAGATATGTATTTATTTACAAAAAGAAGTATTAAGGTTTTATCAGTAAAGTTATCTAGTAGCCTTCGGTTAGTTTGAGACTAGATGGCACTGTGTGGCCCAGTGTGGCATGTTATGGGTTATTTAATTATTTAAATCTCGCCCTCGCTTCGATTCGGTTCGGTTTCAGATAAACATTTTTAAACTAAATATAGCCTATTATTAAAATCGGTCCAGTAGTTTTTGAGTTTATTCGTTACAAACAAAAATATAAATCATTCCTCTTTGGGTACAATATTAGTGTATATTGATCGTGGGTATTATAAACGTTTCCATGTTAAATTTAGAACTCTATGTACTCTACGGACTGAACTTTAGAACTGAACAAGAGAGATGAATTCAGAAGTTTCTTACCTCACAATAGAACGAAACAGGGCGAAGATCTTAAATATATTCAGCATGTTAAATATATTCGAACCTACACAAGTTACGTTGTTAACGACAGTTCTCTTTCAACATTTTCCAAACTCCTAAGTTCCACAAGTAAAATAAGTCAAATAGTACTCAAAGATCGCTCATACTACCTACGTAGTATTAGTAAGAGGCATGATATACCTTTTTTTTTTTTTTTTTTTTTTTTCCCGGTGAAAATGCGTTTATGCATGCCTGCCGCTCGGGGGAGCGGCAGGGTATGTGGGACTCATCCCGCCTCGGGAAGATGGAAGTGAGACGGGAAATACCCACTAAAAACACCGGACCCTTCGTCGTGCGCCTATGGGGGCGGTGTCAAGGGGCCTGAGATAACCCATACGACCATGACACCGCCAGCGCTGTCTACCCTGAACGGCAGACCCAACAGGCTCACCCCCTAGGGGGGAGCGACGGGAGAGGCCCGGAGGGCCAGCCCACTCCCGTCCGACGGTGACGGGGACCCGTGCAAGGCGGGCGGAGGTGCCCCCGCACCAACCACCCGCTGGGCCCCGTCAGGCGGCATCAGGCGGCGGAACTGCCGCCGGGTATGACCGCCTCTGCGTCGACGGAGCGGAGGAGCGTTCGGGTCGACCTCCCGCTCCCGCTCCGCGGCCTCCTTTTGGGACATGACCGTCTCACAAAAGGAGGCCATCGCCGTCCATGACGCGCGGCTCCCCAGCATCGACAGAACGATGGCTGGGAGCGATAAATTCGACCCTACCGAGCCGATCAAAATCGCTCGTGGTTCGTTAAAGGCCGGACAAACGGCTAGAGTGTGATCAGCCGTATCACATTCCGCCCCACACTCGTGGCACGCAGTGGATTCCTCACGCCCGATTCGATGCAAATACTTCCCGAAACAGCCATGTTCGGTCAATATCTGCACCAAACGGAATGTGAGGAATCCATGCGGCCGAGGCATGATATACCTAGCAAAGTTTTTCTTCTAAGACCTTCACCTGGATCACCATGTTTCATTAGAACAAACAGTGACTTCGTACCTAATATAGGAGGATTAGTTCGTAGCATTTTGAGCTCACGTAATTATAATAAACGTCAGCACAGCCTTTCCGAGGAGGCTTTGCGGCGCGCCGTACTAAATCTCCTTTCTACGAACTAAGCATGAACTTTGACTTAGAGGTAATTGTTTGTACTAGTTATTATATGATTCAGATAACATATTTGCATATCTGGAATAACATGGAATTCTGGCAAAGAGCTCAATTAACAGTAATACTCGTAATTAATATTAATATACATAATTATTATTTTTACTGCGTTTAATTGATGCAGTTCCGATCGAGGTCAATGAAAATGAAATTGAATACTCTCAAGACTGACTTTGCGTAAAACAGGCGCAATCTGTTCCTTTACTGTCATGGTCCGTTTGAAGGCTTACTACAGGAGCGGAGCGTACAGGCAAAGAAGTACTCCCACACTCTCACCTAGAATCAAACACGGAGGAACCTTTGGATCATCCGCGCTGAATGCTTTAACCATTCCGTAATAGAGATCCATTTACTCGTGCACAAAGAAGTAGAGTAGGCGAACGAGGTTCAGAGGCCCTACTACAGAAAACGAAAACGATCATTCGTTGAACGGATCGCGTATTTTTGCCCCATAAATCTCTCTCATTTGTCCCTCCCGTGTTCTATTATATTATAGAACCTAATCGCACGAATCAAATTATGCTTACATGATCTGCTAGAAAGGTATCGAATCTCAAATCAAAGTTCACATGATTTCAAATCCATGATAGTGAAGAAATGGCAAAATTTTGCGTTTCTCGTATCAAGGTTTAATAATGAGTGAAACTTTATTTCGGAGAGCGACAATTACCCGACAAATTTAACTATTAGCTGGTATTAGACTAATATTTAATTATCTCGAAAACCAAAATCTAATACATAATATTATTAACAAAATAGTAGTCTGAATCGAACTGGTGATTTCCACGAGCAGTCCTAGTTAGTAGTACATAGTTACTTTGCATCATAAATTATATCATCATCCCAGTTGTCACATTGTGTCTTAACTTCAGGGCCCAGGTTCCAAAGTTTAAGGTTTGTTATAATAATTTCTCTCGTGTTTTCCCTTCCTTAACTACTTACTAAAGCTATGCGAACTAGTCATAAGCGTCAGACGCGTATCTAGAATGTCTGAAATAAATTAGACAGCCCTGTGCTATTATGTTATAACCACACAGCGCCATATAGTCCTGAACCAAGCCGAAGATTGTACTATGGCTTTACAAGTTTTGTAAATAAATTTGACCAATACACACAGACATTGTTTAAACTTACAAATGTTTATACTGTAAAGGCAGCGTTCACATCCACTGAACTAAATTTCAAAGATTCTATGAACTCCATGCGCTCATAAAAACAATTCAAGTGACAGGGAAAAATACATTAAAAAACCTAAGCCTTACGAACCAAGTACTTCAATGCGTGAAGTCATCCATTATGTAGTGATGGGAGTGCCACCTAAAGGGTGTTCCGGTCATTGCCTTCAAGTAGAAGAATTGTCGCCTCACCTACCCTGTTTACGAATCCGGACTGTTTCGTATGTAAATAACTTTAATGGGTTAAACAAATGGTGGACCGCTTCCAATTTCTTAGCGAAAGACCTTTCTGGGGGAAGTTAGTAAGATAAATGTTTGATTCACCTGTTGCTTGGTGCTCAATAGGCTGCGGTAGTTTGTTTCCGAAGTTTAACGACATCATCGTACCTAAAGATCGCAATAAAAAGAATACTAAAGTAAATGCAGAAACGGACTGTCATCTCGGGGCTTGTGAAGTGTATAAGTTTAACCATTGTAGTGTGCTTTTATACTATTAGATTGTATTCTGTTGTGGCGGCTTCTGTCTTTACCTCTAGTATGCTTTAAGCTGTAGAAAATGTACTCGTCACGACACAGTTATGTTTCTGCCATCACTGATCGATTAGCTTCTCAAGCACAACTCATTACTTTAGGAATAAATATTGCTTAAATTAACTAATTAAGTCTAATCTAGAATAAGCGCTATCAATTCTACTGACCTGTAATACTATAAAAATTGTATAACTAGAAATGCAAAGAAATTATATACCTGACAACACATAATTTACTAAGAACACTAAGCATTTAATTCACAAAATACGCACCAAGAGTCTAGAATCCTTAGTAATATGTATATATTTTCTTTAATGTATTTGGTACATTAAAGAAAATAGATTGTAATAAAAATATCTCTATAGTCTACGTGTCTAACACAAGAAATAATATTCCTACGTACTTACAAAATTAAGTGCTTACTCTGTCAAAGCAATTTCGTAATTAACTTCGTAATAACAAACTAACTAATCTAATTTTAAAGTTGTTGCTTTATTTTCGTGTACAAGTTATACACAGCTTGTCTCAATCATAATACCTATTAAAGTCTTGTTTATATCGACTTATATAATATTCGTAGTTTGGACTCGTATTAGCAGGCATAAATTAGACTTGCAAAGTGCTTCATCTATACTTATAATAAATCTGTAGAGAGGTCAATTCTGTACATGAAATATATTTTCAAAATAACTATCAGGGGGTGATTAGTGATCGATACTGATGCCAAAAATGCAATCAGTAAAATTTTTGTCTGTCTGTCTGTCTGTCTGTCTGTCTGTCTGTCTGTCTGTCTGTCTGTATGTTCCTTATAGAAACAAAAACTACTGGACGGATTTTAACGAAACTTGGTACAATTATTCTTCATACTCCTGGGCAGGTTATAGGGTACTTTTCATCACGCTACTATCAATAGGAGCAGAGTAGTGAAGGGAAATGTTGGGAAAACGGGAGAAGTTACTCCATTTTTTAAGCTTCCGTCGCGTGTGCAGCCTTAATGGTTAAAGTTACATAGAAATTATGTATGACAGAAATATTTTACATAAAATTGACTAAAAAATATCCCGCAACAACATATGTCTATCTTTTATGGTTGACTCACAATAACACGTGTAACTCCTGATAGCTTAGCAGTTCGGAGCATTCTGATTATATTTGTTTACTCTTACGTTTATAATACTCTCATTCATCCCTAATTTAAATAAGTTATCATTATTACCTATTCAATAAAAAAAGAATCATAGAAATCGGTATAGAAACACCAAACTTATACATGAAATAAGCCATCGCGCCGTCGCACGTGAATACTGAATCATGCTATAAGGGTTATTTTTGTGTAACGGTTGCCGCGCTCGACACGGGTCGCGGCGGCGGTAGGGTATAAAATGGCGGGAGGTCCGACCCCACCCGATAAGGGCTGGCGTCCCCCAAGGATCCGTGCTCTCCCCCATACTTTTCACCCTGTATACGAGCGACTTTCCGAAGTTTGAACCGGCTCCCCTCACGGCACAGACGGCCCTTTTTGCAGATGACACAGCCATCTACTGTTCATCGCACAAACTGGCCCAAATCACAAAGACCCTCCAAAACGCCGCAAACCGCCTAGGCGAGTGGTTTAGGAAATGGAGGATCGAAGTCAACCCTGAAAAGAGCGCTGCCATCCTCTTCCGTAGGAGTGCAGCCCTCCCTTCAGCGCCACCCATAACAATGTACGGGCGTCCAATCCCTTGGGAACGGAAGGTCCGGTACTTGGGTGTACACCTTGATAATAGACTCCGATTCCAAGAACACATTAAAGTCGTACGCGACCGAGCCGCTTTCGCGCTAGGCCGCCTACACTACCTCATCAACAAGCGTAGTAAACTGTCCCTTAGAAATAAGGTCAGACTTTACACGACATGCATTCGACCGATAATGTCCTACGCTAGCGTCGCATTCGCGCACGCGGCCCCTCGACAAATCCATAGGCTACAAGTGATCCAAAACCGATTCATGCGCAAGGCCACCGGCGCTCCATGGTTCCTCCGTAACGAAAACCTACACATTGATTTAAAGCTGCCTACCATCGCGCAGTATTTTAAACAATGCTCAAAACGTTTCTTTGACTCTGCCCTTCATCACCCCAACCCCTTAGTGGTCCACGCCTCCAACTACCACGCTTTTGAGGAGCTCCGCGGCGCACGCCGCCGCCCCCGCCACGTCCTCTTGGAGGCCGACGACCCCATCACCCTAGCCATGACCGCCGCCGAACAACTCGCGACAAACCACACTTCAAGACAACCGTCGTTCCGTCCCCGCCGGCGAGGACTCCCGTCGCGTCGCCCCCCAGCTTTCGCGCCCTTTTCTAGATACCGGCCCGCGCCTGGTCGCTTTTCTCCCCAAACATACGTCCGTAGGGCATCTCCCAGCAACGCCCTGAGCCGAGGCTCGAGCCCCACAGGGGGCGCCCTCAGCGCCGTTGCTTAAACTTTTAGGGGTGAGAGCCTTCCGCTCCCCCAACAGTCCGGTGATGATGACAAGGCCGCCCTGGCCATCATCGTAGTCATTTAGAAAAAAAAAAAAAAAAAAGCGGGAGGTCCGAGAGCTAGCTTCATTCAATATTTGGCTGTTGATGCGTTCAGAGCGATCGACCTTATTGACAGACAATAATTGATATTGAGAAACCGTGCCAGCGCGACTTTTAGTTTTTAAATAGTTTATTTGAATTTCTTTTGTTGTTATATTGTAAAATATTCGTTCAAATTAAAAATTATTAAGCGTAGGTACTTTTATTAATTAAAGTAGTTATAAGTATTTATTTTTAAGTGAAGTAGGTATAGGTAGATAGTTTTGCACAGGCGTTTCAGCTTCAAAAATATATTTACAAAAAAAGTATCAGGGGGTGATTAGTGATCGATACTGATGCCAAAAATGCAATCAGTAAAATTTTTATCTGACTGTCTGTCTGTCCGTCTGTCTTTCTGTCTGTATGTATGTTCGTTATAGAAACAAAAATTACCTACTCAACGGGTTTTAACGAAACTTGGTACAATTATTCATCATACTCCTGTGCAGGTTATATGATACGTTTCATCACGCTACAATCAATAGGAGCAGAGCAGTGAAGGGAAGTGTTGGGAAAACGGGAGAATTTTTTATCTGAATGTTTGATTGAGCATCACGCAAAAAGTACTGCATGGAATTGAATGTGGTTTTCACCAATGTATTGCTAGAGGTCTAACTTAAGATTTGGGCATCATTTTATGGAAGTCCGTTAGTTTTGAAACCCGATATCCACGCGTGCGACGCCGCTGGCACAGCTAGTAAGTCATATTTATGTAGCGGCTAAGAAGGTATTCTCTGCTTATTTCCATAGCTCATTTAATAGACTTAGCTGAAAGTTAATCTTTCTTAGTAGGAATTTAAACTCGTAAACCTAAAATATAATTACCTATTATATTACCTACAACAAAAGTGATGTGCGTAAGCTTATTTAATTATACCTTAGATAAACAAAACAGCACTGAACAAATTCTTATATGGTTTTGCTAATTATATCTATGTAGAAGTAACATTACCTTAGCTCGATGGGCGCCGCGGTCTTGTTCGTTTAACAATGATCGCAAATGTTGTGCAATCATTGGCGCGGTCAATCCGATGATGGGTGACCAAAAAATTTGACACCGATTTCCTCCGTGCTTCGGAAGGCACGTTAAGCTGTTGATCCCGGGTGCTATCTTTACCAACTCATATAGCAGTCGTTACATCATATCAGAGATGATGATAACTCTGACGCCTAAACTGGGAATGGGTATAGCTTACCCTAAGTGTTGCGGATGTCTGATGGCAGTCGCTCTGTGTAAAAGCTTAGCCCTCGCCAAATCTCTCAGTTTGGGAAGCCAACCCTGAGACAATTGGGAAAAAGGCTAGGATGATGATGATGAGAAGTAACATTACCTTACCTATTCCATATCCTGCCTTTTTAATGAGTTATTTCTCGGATGGAAAATGTTGTCTCGATGTTAAAGTCGATTAGAAATTGTTTCTTTGATTATAGTACAAAAAACGGCTTATTTATTTAGATATTGTTGTATTTCAGCCCGCGCCCGGTACGAAAGGTCTTTGTCCCGCCATCATCTGATATCTACTTATTTATTTATGGAAAAGAAATCACCCTTTTTATGAAATAGAGGACAGACGAGCAAACTGTTGGTAAGTGATAACCGCCGTCCATGTACATTTGCAACATTAGCAGTTAGGTATAACCGGGCTGGTGGCATTTGAAAAAGAGGTAAGTGCGCTCTTTTCTAGAACATAAAAGTAATTCATACTTTTTCTATACTATTATTTGAATATGATTTGGAAATTTTCTATTTCGGAATTGACATAATTAATATTAATTCTAAGCATAGATAGAGCTTTAACGTTGGCCAATCGTTTTAGTGTGAAAATAAAATCAATAAAAATAACTATGTATAATTTATGTTGCATAAATGTTATAGATAGTTTAGTGGTAGCATTACTGATATTTGTATAAAGTGTTATAAGGTGTATAAAGGTACATTTTAGTGCCAGTGACTGAAATAATTACCATAAGTTAGGTACAGTCTCGTAATAACGAGCAGTCGTATTTTGTTACCGAGTCTCCTGAAATAGTGTTTAATGATTATCGAAATTATTATATGCTGATTGTTATTACTCTAAGTAATACGAACCGTTCACAGCTCTTGGGGCGTTCCGCAAAATTAACATTTTGCATACGTAACTCTAATGAATATTAATATTCTGTTAATTTAAAGCACGAAAAAGCTAATACTAGAACATGTTGCTGTATAAGTGTATATTTTAATTATGTATGTCCATGCGCTTATTTCGTTCTAGCTTATAAAAACAAGGGTTAACATTTGGTAGCTGATTCGTTTATACAAAGAAAACATTGCGTATAAAAAATCAACAGTATTTTTCGTCTCATTATATTCTTCCAGTTGTAAAAAATCAACGAACATAGGATGGGAGGGGAATGTTATAATTTCCAAAGCTAAGTGTCTTATAATTATGGATTACGTAATTTATAGTTTGCTCAATAGCGTAGTTTTCACAAATACCTATATTTAATTAGGTGAAATTAAAAATAAAATAGATAGTAATTTTAATTACTTAGTTTTTTGTGAAACGTTTGTGCTTATGGTCTTCTGGCTTCTGGTTCATTTAGATAGTGCGATTGTTTGTATTGTCTGTCCAATAGTAGGTGGTTACTACGGTAACTATTTTAAGGCTGTAGCCTAGGGCTGCTTAAAATACTCCTAATAGGCGAATTGTGCAAGCGTTACTAACCCTTCAAAAAACTTTTGTCGTGCAAGCGTTACTGACCCTTCAAAACCTTTTAACTTCCTTCTTGAAGAACCTCATGTTGAAGTCCCATGGGAAAACCTCGGTAGGAAGTTCATTCCACAATCTTATAGTACGTGGGTGGAAATTCCTGCGTGAGGTACGTGCTCGTTTAGGTTCCAAGGTCTGGGAATGAATTCCCTGCCGACGGCAAACGGTGCAATGATAGAAAGTGGCCGTGGGCATCATATAAAAATTTACTATCTTTTTATTCCTGTGCTATCCTTATTAAACGTGGGTTTGTTCAGACTTGTAGGCGTACTCCATGTAAATACCAAGATACACTAAAGTCTAATTATACATCTACTCTATAAAATTTCGGTTTTAACCGGTTATAAATACTCTTAAAAGCGGCCTGCGGTAATTAGTGCGTCCATTTGATTGAGTGCTGATAACAGCGTGTGGGTGCATTGTTCAAATTAAATTTTAATTCTCGTGTCAAATCTGGCTTGCTAGTCTGAGCAGCCCATGTAAAGCAATACATTTACCCTAATATGTATTATAAAGAGGATTGATCTGATTGATTGTTTGCATTGAATAGTTTCCGAAACTACTAGACCGATTTGAATAGTTATTTCACTGTTGGAAAGCTACACTATATCCGGTGAACAGAGGCTTTTTTATATTTTTAAAAAAGTTAGGGATCCTTTTAGCAGGCTTGACGTCGAAGCGATGGTAGGAAAAGTTTGACGCGCGAAAGTATTGCTGGTTAAACTGTTTGCAAAAATAAATGAGTATAATCCATGGAAGTATCAAGTACTACGTTATAATCTTATTTATTTAAATTTACTGAAGGAACCTCAGAAGCATGTCACTGTCAAACATTGGACACTGACATTTGCTTTCAATTAAAGACGAAAGCGTGTCCAATATAAAATATTTCAAATTAATTGATCGGATTCCCAAATAAACTAAAGCGAAATTGTTCATCATATATTTTTTATGGTTTTTACTCTCCCTGTAATTTGGCTTTGCGGGACAGGTGAGACAGATTGTCTGAGAAGTTTTCCCATTTGTTACCGGCCGTAGATTACCTATTCATTATTTAACAGATGCGAATTGTGAACGGTTGGTTTTGGCCTTCAGAAGTTAATGGATGAAGTACTTACAATAATGATTATGAGTACCTATGATGAAATTTTGAACTTTTTTCATAGAAGTAAGAAATAAAATTTGTCTTTATGATGTCACTTTATGTTATTAAGTAATTTGTAACGCATTAATTAATATTATGATCACCGAATCAACTACGTATTTATATGAGTATTATGGGGTGATGAATCGGTATATGGCCAGAATTATCCTGCAGGCCAGCATGGCAATGGCAACCAACAAGTAACTAATTGAGTAACTTGGTCATTTTGCTTTCCAATAGCGACCTGAGGCCACTATGCTGTGCCACTATAAAAAATGTGATTAGTATTAACAAAAATAATCAGGGGACCTCATACATTTCCTCATTCAATGCAAACACTATCGTTGGTCAAATTGTCCTGTCACTGTCCAATGACGAAGGTATTGGCTTTATCGTTCGTTAAGGAATTTTGGTATTATAATATTGTTTGATAGATACCGGGTAAGGGATGTAAGGGAGCGGCCTATCACCTTTTCGCACCTACCCGTGATGCATCCTGCTAAACAACAAACGAGGTGCTGGCAACCGACTGGTGGCGGTATAACCATCACAATTAAAGGCGTAGTTAAATACCACAGACCGAAGACGGGCAGCAGCGTCACCAGAGCGAGTAGCTACGCCCTGCGATCGCCAACTCGCCCAGCGTGGCGATTATGGGTATATCCTCCAGATATTTTCTCTAAGTGGCGAACAACTGGAGTGGCCTATGTCCAGCAGTGGACTGCGATAGGCTGATGATGACGATGATAATAATGGGTACCGAAATGGTGGTAAAATGGCGACCGCTCCGCAAAATGGTAAGTGGTTATCACAGCAGATGGACGCTTGCAAAACCGCACGAAACACGCGCTAGACTATGTTAGCGGTGAGGTAGCATAGTGTATAGTAATCTATAACACTTCAGATTCAAATAACGTATTGCTTTCATGAATATATAAGGTTTTACAATAAATAAAGTTTATAAGTCTGATCGCCCTTAAATTGTGTCAAATTATCGCTCTATCAAATAAATCGAACAAGAGTTGTTGTCGCCAAAATCCAATTAGTAGGTTCATTAATATTAAACATGAAATATAAATTGTTCGTTACTTTCAGACTTGTCTGTAATATATTTCAATGATTATGCATTATGTAAGAAAGTTCTTACGTAGGGAGGAATAAAGAATTACTGACAAACATTACTTATCATTTTAGCCATAATTGCTTATCAATCACGCGTTTTACCTAGCAATAAACTTAATTCTGATATATAAGTATCTAATAGAAAATAATGTAATGACCTATGCGGTGATGGATAAAGAATACAATTCACCGTCCCATTTCTTCGAGTGGGTGTCAAAAGAGTCTGCTAAATAATCAGATAACAAATAAAACCAAAGGTAGGTTTTTTCTTCTCGTGGACGGTATAATGAATACCAATGGCATTTAACATTCAGTATAAGTATTGTATTTTATTTCATTTCTATAAATAGTGACCTTAACTTCTGGCTATATGCGATATTGGATTTTATTTTGGTATTAAAATCCGGTATAACTAAAGTGTCATTTTTATAGATTTTGTGCTACTTTCTGTTCTCTGTTATCTGTATTTTCCAATGTAGATACGTTTTTAATATAACGTACCAACCAATTGAAATATTTTTTCTTCTATACTATTCTCATTAAAATATCAGTAGTAGTTACTAGAATGAGACGATGAAGTTATACACTTACTGTGCTATTATTAAATTTAAAATATGAACGTCAATGGAAACCGCGATTTCCCTACCATAATCACTAGGGCTCCCTTATTAGCCTTCTATGACTAATATTAGACGAAAGAAAGCTGTGCCAATATAAAAAAAACCTACTCTTTAAACTTTTCATTATGAATAGTAACGAACAATTTACACGTGTTATTTTATGCAAAGCATGAAACGCCGGCTAGATAGATCGATAGATTATCCCAAGTCGGAAGAGCAAACAGTGAGGAAGCGATTTCACGGGTATATGGCTGTTTGTGTAATCTGTGGTAGTTTCAAAACGGTTTTCATGTCTGCATATTGGAAACTGTATTATGGAAGTATGCTTTGTTCGCAATGCATATACTTGTTCCATTAGCTGGCCCTATTATCCGTGCTCTGTGCTTAGGAAAAAAAAGGTATTGATGATGTTGTGATGACTGAGTGCAATTAAACTTTCCTTATGTAAGTTTTAACTAGGCATTGGCGAGTCATGTGTATTAATGATAATGAAGCTAACATGTGAAAAGTTTCTCGTTATTTCGCGAATCATCGCGAAATGACGAGGACATGGATTACGATGGGACATTGATATGTCCACAGATTACCCCCAATAGATACCGCACGTTCGGCATTTTCTTTTGACTTCCGCGAGTCAACTTCAGGAGGTAAGAAGGGTATGCGGGGGACGTAACTCATTTCTCAAGTGATGTACATTTGTAATGTGCAATGTCGATAATTTTATCGAAAAATTATTAATCAGGTATATTAGGGACAATTGCGAATTTATTATAATAATGTCATTAAATTGAGAATTTATTTAATTATGTACGAATTATTGAAACAATCAAAAATACAAGTATTATTAGTACTTATGTAAATAAATGTATATATTAAAAACCTTACAATGGAAATCTTTAATCACTCATAGTTGTTACTTCTACAATTGTATAATCCTGACTATTGTATCTACTGTGGGATGGGTATTTTTAGACCAACTGAGTTTTTTTAGACCAACAGTGACCAACTGTATATGATGTAGGAATGAGGTTTGCCACGACGGCCAATGAGAAAGTACTATTATGATGACATTATAAGTATATTTTATGAATGTATGAGTGAAATAGGGTGCGAGACTAAGAAAGTGCTCCTACGTAATTTATTTTTAACCGACTTCAAAAAAGGAGGAGTTTCTCAATTCGACCCATTTTTGTTGTTTATAATAATGTTTGTTACCAAATATCTCCGAGAATTGTGAACCGATTTGAAGAATTTATTTTTTTGTTCGATAGCGTTACGTTTAAAAAACTTTTAACGTTTTTGAAATTATATTATTGGACAATAAAACGCAGTTATACAAAAAAATCATTAAAGTCAAAGTCAAAGTCAAAAATACCTTTATTCCCATAGACTTAAAATAAGCACTTATGAATCGTCAAGTAAAAAATAATGTAAAAATATAAAAAGTAATGTAAGAATGTGAATAAAAGCAATTTAAAAGAAGCTACCGCCGTGTTCGAAAAGTAGATTTCTACCGAGAAGAAACGGCAAGAAACTCGGTAGTTACTCTTTTTAAATCGCCAATTGTTACATGTTTTGGTATTACAACATTTTTTAATATTTTAAAGTAAAAATGCTAACACCTAGACACGGAACAAACACGCTTTTTTGATTAGGTACCAAATACCAAATTTGACAGGCTCGGTGGCTCATTTGGTAGTGACCTCTGCCCTCTGAGCCTAGGGTCGTGGGTTCGATCACCGCACAGTACAAACATTTGTGTTCATGAACATGTCTGTTTGTATTGGTCTGGGTGTTTTCTATGAATAATATGTATTTATTTACAAAAAAAAATGTATCTAAGTAAGTTTATCAGTTGTCTAGTACCCATAGTACAAACTTCGGCTTAGTTTGGGGCTAGGTGGCGCTGTGTGGCCCAGGGTGGCATGTCTTGGGAAAAAAAAATTCAAATGAGTATAGTTATAAATATGGTTATGTGAAGTAATCACAGCAGTTTTCATTTACTCGTCTTCTATCCTTCATACATTGAAAACTATCCTATGTAAATGTCTCTAACAGCAGGGTGCGGCATTTGTCCACTTTAATGTTCTCTCAGGACACTTTGGAAATCTAAAGTAGAAACACTAAAATTTTTCAAATCTTGCATTATCGATATACTTGAAAGTAATACATTGCAACACTATTGTCAAACGTGTCTATGCTAGAAAGGGATAAAAATAGTGAAATTGGTAATGAAAGAAAGGGATCATGAAAAAAGACATCAACGCGAGCTAACATCTGTCAATTATTTTCCATCGTAACTTGAGCTCCGGCGCCAAGGAGTTCAATACTAAGATTCATACATTTATGTTCTACAAACTATTAAAAGTGTCTCCGATACACACGGGTCTGACTTCTGGTCAGTACTGACCGTAGTACTGACGCACTTTAAGCGCATGCGTATTTCGCGCCTGCACAGCACTGATGTATTACCTCTCGCGCGATATCTTAAGTGCGGTATCTATTGGAGATATCTGTGATATGTCCCATCGTAATCCATGTATCGGGAACCACGTTAAGCAATTTGTTCTGCGTCTGATCTCCCCGCTCGCGTCGAACTATCGTCGAATAATGGGAATAAAGCAATAGAGTATAGAATATAGTATACACTTATGCATTTTAATATCTCCTGCGTACTTGGTTAGTCTCCTTGAAAATTGGCCGCCTAAAATATTGGTCAGGAGGATATTATTACATACAAGGGAAAATTTTAGTATGAGACCAGATGCTTAATGCCTATTACTTATTTAAGCAACGTAAAATTTCACCCGCTATTATTAGACATGACAAATATAGCACAATGCCTCAAAAATCATGACAGGCGCTGAAACTTAAACCGATTTATTATTCTGCCTTGGAATTGTAAAGCTCCTTACGACGAAAGATGACAACTGACAACTCGGCGAGGACGTCACATAAATAACTGGTGTAGTAATTGCTTAAATATCGATTTATCTCTTCAAACGCCCTCCCTTTTCCCTTGTTTATTCAAGACGTAACATTATGAACACGTCATCAAAATAAATATGTTTTATTGTTATAGGTGGCAGACGAGCGAGCGGCCTGTTTAGTGTTAAACAGTGAGCTCTGCCCATGAATTTCAGCAATGCCATGGGTACAGTCATGCCACACCCTACTAAAGGGGAAAGAGTTATCTTTAAACCACGTTTAAAAAATGAAATGTCGCAACAATTAGAAAACACCGCGTCTGGGAGGTCGTTTCAGAGTTCAGGTATTTCTAAACGATACCCAAATCTGTCAAAATTGGACGATGTATAATGGACTCTAATGTGGAGGTTTAGTAAAATTTGTTGAAGTACTTTGACACAAGGTGTTCGGTTGACGTTGTATAATGCACTGACAAGATGATGGACATAAACCCGCGGCCACACATTGGGGATATTTGCACCAACGTAACGTTATGCGCCCAATGCACCAATGTGTGTATTAGTGCAGTCAATGAAGCATTATAGGTCCGAATTTTTTTACTGTGAACCGAATTGCATACAATTTTGGGATTAGGTTCATCTTACCATTAACTTCAAAAGTGAAAATGATTTGAACTCCGCCACCACCATGGGGGTGGTTGCCACCCCTTCTCGGGGGTCAATGGTTGTTTTTTCAAAATAACCTCGGATATCGATTGAAGATCTAATTTTAAGCAAAAAAGTTTCTATAAAGTTTCTCGAAAAATCTAATACTTTTCAAGTTATTGGCAATTAAAAATTCGCAAATTTTTCACGATTTTCATCAGTTTTTTTCAAATATCTCCAAAAATATACGTTTTATCGAAAATTTTATAAGGAACGAAACTGTAGCAGGTAAAAAAATGAACAATTTGGTTTTTTACAAAGTATTCTAAGTGCAATATTAAGCTAGATATTAAAGATCAAAGCCGTTTTTTATTTTATCTGAAATTTCATCGATGTAGTCAATGCCATCTAGCAGCGAGCAAATGCATTTTATGTTTTCTAATCGAAAAGGGTTTTGTAGTGCTTGAAATAAGCTTTAAAATGAGCTTTATCAAAAGTCTTTTGCACGTAAAATAAGTGAGCTATATTGCAAATAAGCGGAGCATCGAATGTTTTTTCTTTTCAATCAATGGGTTTAAACAAGTGCCATTTCCACCAAAACTAAAATTAATCATATTCCGCCTAGAATTAACTTTATTATGAAGAGTTTTGTAGATTGTATTAGTTTGGCTGCTTTAGGACACATAGTTTTCAAAAAAGTCACGATTAAGGGAGGCTGTGATTGCGCTGCCACGCGCTCTTTAAACAATCATATCTCCGTCAATTTTTATTTGATAGAAAAAACAAAAAAACCAAATTGTTTGTCAGAAAAATAACTAAATTTTTTATCCCTACACTTTTATACGTATCTGTCGTCATTTTTGAGATGTTATGAAAAAGGGGTGGGATTTTTAAAAATTTGAAATTCTCGATTTTTTTTCAATCGTGACTTTTTTGAAAACTATGTGTCCTAAAGCAGCCAAACTAATACAATCTATAAAACACTTCATAATAAAGTTAATTCTAGGCGGAATATCATTAATTTTAGTTTTGGTGGAAATGGCACTTATTTAAACCCATTGATTGAAAAGAAAAAACATTCGATGCTCCGCTTATTTCCAATATAGCTCACTTATTTTACGTGCAAAAGACTTTTGATAAAGCTCATTTTAAAGCTTATTTCAAGCACTACAAAACCCTTTTCGATTAGAAAGCATAAAATGCATTTGCTCGCTGCTAGATGGCATTGACTACATCGATGAAATTTCAGATAAAATAAAAAACGGCTTTGATCTTTAATATCTAGCTTAATATTGCACTTAGAATACTTTGTAAAAAACCAAATTGTTCATTTTTTTACCTGCTACAGTTTCGTTCCTTATAAAATTTTCGATAAAACGTATATTTTTGGAGATATTTGAAAAAAACTGATGAAAATCGTGAAAAATTTGCGAATTTTCAATTGCCAATAACTTGAAAAGTATTAGATTTTTCGAGAAACTTTATAGAAACTTTTTTGCTTAAAATTAGATCTTCAATCGATATCCGAGGCTATTTTGAAAAAACAACCATTGACCCCCGAGAAGGGGTGGCAACCACCCCCATGGTGGTGGCGGAGTTCAAATCATTTTCACTTTTGAAGTTAATGGTAAGATGAGCCTAATTCCAAAATTTCATGCAAATCGGATCACAGTAAAAAAATTCGGAGGTTAGCCCGTATTTTTCGCTTCATTGACTGCACTATATCGGTACTTTGACACAATGAAGACATTTAGCGAGTTAGTATTGGCCATTGGACAGTGATTGGACGCAAAATTGAATCCAATGTGTGGCCGCGGCATTACTGGAAAAGTCTTTCACCTACCTAAGCTATTTTTTTTTCTAATTCTTTCCTGAAATTGACCCCAACGGGTATCTTTGTGTACCTTTAATAAATAAATAAATAAATATCGAAATCCTTGCATTGGCTAACCCAAATTCTTACAGAATACGCCACAGAATTCGTATTTTCATTCTAAATTGCAAATTAAAGTCAATAATTTGATGAACCTCTATTTACTTTATCCATCTCAAGGAATTTGATTCAAATATCGTATACACACAAATGTTTGCTTACAGGGCTTGCGTATGATGCCAGGCTTTCTGTGTCAACCGTACGTAATTGCAATTTCTCCCGTTGATATGTTGCGGTGTACCTACCTATCCTGGAAGGCGTGATAACGCGTAGGATCTCGGCTTTGGAACGAACAGCCAAGGTTTAATGGATATAAGTTACATTTATATAAAACAAATTTTATTTGGTTTATGCTGAAGGTCGTTTAAAATAGTAAATAATGTTCTAAGTATATTTAGAGGAAGGCCCATGTACAGTGAATTAGGGATCGGATTTTCGATAAATATTTTACCAACTTTATTGTAGGAATATTAGTGAATTTTATCAAAAACCATTACTCATTAACCCTCTAAGTAAAAACTATTTATAAGTTCATCATCATCCATATTTAAATGTTTGGTTTAAAATTAATACCTATCTTCTGCTTCCCTTCTCTCCCATGGAAGTTGATTGAAGGGTGATGCCATAAATTCGTTATGGTACTTATAAGTTTGGTCTCATCTTACAATTGCTATGTGTGATATATCACTGTATAGCTATTTTTGAATTGCATAAACGTTATATCTAGCGTGAAGTGATAACTATGCAAATTAATGTCATTTTAAAAATACGTTTGGTAATAATAAGTACGTAATCAAATTAATTGACTTAAGGCAAGTATCCATTTATTTATACCATGTAAGATGTGAGTCGCAGCTGCCAGAAAGTTGGTGTAATCCCGGATATTACAACGCAACACAACTCTGTACTCGGTCCAAAGATTTTAAAAATTCTAATTATTTGGCACAAACTTTTCCTCATCCAGCCGTTAGACCTTGAAGTTTGTCAAAGTGCAATCTTCTAAATTACTGGAAATGGTTCGTTTAAGGAAGTACTTTATGTTTTATATAAGGTGTCCAACAAAACTCTGTTTAATAATAAACGCACTCTGTCTATTCGGATATACAGGTCTGTATGATTTGAAATCTTCGCCGAGACGTTTGAAGAATATTGACGGGCGAGATTTCTGAACCGACGTTTTTCAAATCACCTCATCATCATCATCCTGCAAACGTCCACTGCTGGACATAGGCCTCGTCTAATGACAACTGTCATTTAGGGGATTTTCCTTAGTCACCACGCCTGACACGTAAGTGGTTGACTGCTTATGCTGCTACCGTTTACTGATCTTCGTATTTGGAAACTATACGGACAAATCATGTACCTACTAAAATGCAAAATTGAACCTTTAGCCATTCTACCTATATATATTACTGTGGTTGATATATTTTCCTCAACATCAATGATGCCATAATGTATTTATGTAGGTTCTTTGAACTCATTAGTTCAGACCCACGCTTTGAACCCACCGGGGATTCAAATTTGCACTTGTGACGTAGCCTTACCAATGACAAGCCCTTTATGACGTAAGTAACCAATAGGTTTACGTTGATAATGATTTATTCACATAGGTAGGTACTTTTTATCGATACTTGGAATTCCGGTAAAGACCTGTAATTGGGTCTTGAAATCGATAGAGAACCTTTGATTAGCATCACAAAGAGTATTTTAAGTACCTACGCAAAACGTTCTACTGAACGTTGGTAGAAATACGAGTATATTTTGCGTATTAACTTTAGGCCATGTGAGTGGGTGTGTATGACGATTTTAAAGTTAGTTAGGTGGTCGGTCATTGGTAGACCACAGTTATTGACCAATCGTTACAGACAGTCTTGACATGTCGTTAGAGCAACATTTAATTTGTTTTTTGAAAGGTCCTCTCTCCCACCTAATAAAGTCTCCCCCTCCGGACTCCACCTACTTTTTGACCATGTGTGTGTGACCATGTGATCATTATTTTAAATGTATCTCTTAATTTTAGGCCTAATTTTAAGCTATTGAATAAAGCGAATTGGTCTAAAAACAATGTCGAGATAATATGAGAGGAAACGAGCCGAGTTTACACAACTAAATTCAAAGTTATTTTGGCTTCACAAACATTTCCGTTCCGAATTTGTTTGTCAGTGACATTACGAAAAGTTTGCTTTTTCATAATTGGTCTTTTTGAAACTTGGTTTTACTGTATAGGCCTCCTGAGGACAATCTACTTTACGCAGCACGTTATAGAGAATTAAGGGCCTATAATCGAACATTTTCAAAATCTGTAGACGACTGCAGCAAAGGTCCATTGCCACGGCATATTTTAATTATGGTGTTTTATTATGAAGTTCGTAATGAAATATTTTAATAGCAAGTAAAATTTACAGTAAGCGCTACACACTTACAGCTTTTTTTATAAATAGACATACCTACCAGGTATACCAGGTGTACCTAGGTAGGCAGGCACTAGCCTGCCCTTGTATTAATATGCTTAGTAATAATTTCAGATTTTTTATATACATAAATCGGTATCGGATCTTATTGCAAATTGCACAAATTAACTAATGTTCTCACTAAGATGCCACCATCATAACTACAGATACGAATATTACATTTGCTTAAACACGCCTCTTTCATTTGGTTAAAAAACTCATCAATTTAGCTGTACCTACATACATTATAAATAGTCTAGAATCCAATAACTTAGAAGTTAACACGGGCTGTTGGATTCAAATTCCTAAATCCACTTACTTCTACGTTGATGAATTTGACCAAAAACCAATAATCCAATCTAGGAGCGTAATCGTTTTGCATAACAAATGTAATTGGTACTTCGTAGGGAGGAGGCTAATTAATCGTTTAATGAGTGACGTCACCGCAATACGAGCCTTGCCTGTTTAAATTACCGTTGTACGTAAACTCGCATCAAAATAATGCATGATAGCTAATGCATCGGATGTATGTAGTAGAATATTCCATTTTTCTGTTCCTTCAATATTCATTCAAATTTTACCGGAGGTTTTTTTATTTTTTTAAGGTTTTAATAAGTATAATATATATTTATTCACAACTAGCTGCGCCCCGCGGTGTTACCCGCGGCTTATTGTTACAACTTTTCGACTTTTTCTTACCGTAGGAACCATCCTTGAACTTGAAGAATTGGCCAAATTGGTCCAGGCGTTATTGAGTTATGCGCTTACCAACACATTTAGATTCACACGATTCATTTTTATATTATAGTTGTCTAGTACAAGCTTCGGCTTAGTGTGGGTCTAGATGGCGATGTGTGGCCCAGCGTGGCGTGTCTTGGGTTATTTATTTTAAAGTTCAATGTATGTACTTACTGAATGAGTTCGATCTGATCTGAGTGGGTACAGGTGGGCAGAGTACTTCGCTGCCCAGACTGCTCACACTGACTACATCACGGAGCTCGTTGAGAGATGTCGACCGTAGCGTGGGCAAAG
This sequence comes from Conogethes punctiferalis, assembly GCA_031163375.1. Lineage (NCBI taxonomy): Eukaryota > Metazoa > Arthropoda > Insecta > Lepidoptera > Crambidae > Conogethes > Conogethes punctiferalis. Next base: position 8,946,747 of record CM062090.1, on the reverse strand, counting down.
AGAAGTTCACCTCCTTTGTCCTGTTGGCAAGAAAGGTTTAGTAGGTAAGTATGTTTTACTAGCTGTGCTCGCGACTTCGTCCGCGTGGAATAGTTATGTTTTCCCCGTTTTTTTTACATTTTCCATTATTTCTTCGCTCCTAATAGTTGCAGCGTGATGTTATATAGCCTAAAGCCTTCCTCGATAAATGGTCTATTCAACACTCTTCAGCTTTATAATATTATATAGTTAAGATGTTAAGATTAAGATAAAAATCTAAAGCTACATAAATAAAAAGTTAAAGAAGGTTTTAGGGTCGGCAACACTCATATGGTACCCCTGGTGTTGCAGGCGCCTCAACGTCAGATCGGCCAACAAAGACTCTTCTATATACATATATACCTTAAGTGGTACATGGTATATAAAAATGGTAAACAATAAAACACAAGAGGAAAGAAAAATTGTTTTTGATTTGTTTTTCAGTTAACCATAATATCCTATTACTTTAATTGAAACTGCACCTAACGAACAGGACAGATAAAGTTTTCCCCTTTGAACAACAGTAGTAAAAATTGAAACAAAAAAAACTGTCTACAAAACTATTTGCTGTAAAAACTATTATAGATTTAATTATTAACAAACTCGTTAGCAGCTTATAAATATATGAATAGATAAACTCTCCCAATCTAAACTATGTAAATAGTTTTTCTCTAACTTTTAACGAGATGTTTATATTGTTTGTAGTGGGCGTCCTTTAAAGATTATTTTGCCAATTAAACTTAACATTAATCATAAGTATTATAACTATATATTTTTATTTGTAATATAATTTCAGCAACTTCACCTTAGGGTTTCAGTTCGGTATACTGCAAATAAGTTCCTACGTGCTAATGATTCAATTGGAACGTTTTCTGGAAAGGCGCGTAGAATTTGTTAGGCAGCAAAATTCGAGAAGTACCAACCTTAAATTTGGCCACTCATGTTGAACCGTTCATTAATCATAATAAGCCGTGATGAGACGTTATAAAGTATGAGTGTGCTAATATTTTATATCTTATACAAAATAAACTTTAGCAGTATCCAAACGCTGTAATATGAAAATGTAAAAACTGTTAATGCGTTTAATGAATGATTCTGGTCATTTTAAAGGTAAATATTAAGTTTATTAAACCAACTTAAGCTGAAAAAAAAACTACATAACATACTTCCCGAAAAGATTGAAATACTTTAATTGTTTATTCTGAAAAGATTTTCTTCATTTTATTATCAGGGTGGTTCAAAAAGAACTAATAAAAATAATTTTTTAAATATATTTTTTGGTACGAGTATCATATTGGTATCTGAAATAAATTAAGTCAAATCCTACATAAAAATCAGTAAAAGGTATGTTCTTTTTTAAAATGTTCAAATAGTTTTAATACTATGAAGCTTTCGACATATATCTTTATCTAATTTGTAGTGTATTATTTTGATAGTTATTTTGTACATTGAGTCATCGGACTAACGCAAACATTATTTCAATATAATTCTATAGTAACTTTCGTTGCACTATTTTTTTTTATTAAATTGGCACGTTAATTGAACCCCTAATACACCGCGTTACCAAGGCCATCAAAACATTTTGCTATAAAATTATTTGCTAATCTACCAAGTTGAGGTCACGAAATTTTCCTGTAAAATATTTTATCATGAAGAAGAGCGATGTAAGGTCATAAGTAAAGTATTCCGCTCACGCCACTTCGTACGTAACGGGCAGGAAGTTTGTTAATGTTGCCTAATTCTGAGGAGGATAATACCTTAATCTGTTTCCGATATCCCAGTAATAATAGCTACCCACTGTATTTTTATCATAAGCTTTCACGTCTTTGAATTAATTTCTGATGATAGACAGGATCATTTGTAGAAAATATGTCCGTGATGTGACTGTTTTTTTTTAAGAAGAACATCATGACCTCGATTGCGCATTACTTAGACCGAAAACGCTGAATGTAATGAAACCATTCTGAGTTCCAATCTCGTTTGGATACATTTTGAAAATAAACCTATCGGTATTGGAACAATTTAAAGTTAGAAATAGAAAACAATTAAAGAAGTTACTACTACTTATAATTATATAGATTATATTGAAGTACAAGACTCAATATTAGAGTGAATCGCTCACCGCCAGCTAAGTTTAGCTTAACTTGCTTATTTTAGCTTAACTAAGTTATTTTAGTTTTTTATACACGTGCATCTACTACAAACTTTGCCACATGTATATTTAAAATTTGGTTTAACTATGCAAACTATGAGTAGTTTCTACTTATAAAACAGCTTATCTTAGCTGGGGGTGAACAATGAACATCGGCTTTAGTACCCTGAAAGTTAGGTCACTTGCCAAGCTAACGTCGACAATCTTATATTCAGGGGCGGATCGTGACTTTGTGGGGCTCTGGGCTGAAACTACTAAGGGGCCTACCTAAGTACTCAACTAATAGCCATATTAAAAAACTGTTTCTTTGTTTTATATACAGTGTCTAAATAAATACGCCCTCTGCCCTCTGAGCCAAGGCTCGTGGGTTCGATTCCCGCACAGTACAAACATTTGTGTTCATGAACATGTCTGTTTGTATTGGTCTGGGTGTTTTCTATGTATGATGTGTATTTATTTACAAAAAAAATGTATCTAAGTAAGTTTATCAGTTGTCTAGTATCCATAGTACAAGCTTCGGCTTAGTTTGGGGCTAGGGGGCGCTGTGTGGCCCAGCGTGGCATGTCTTGGGTTATTTATCTTGGGTTATTTAAATAAATGTAATACGCAGAAATTTGTTGTACAAAAGGCTTCAGCGGCATCTGGTATCCCTTGTAACTCTGGGGCCCTGGGCTGCAACCCTAAAAGCTCTTAGGTGGATCCGCCCCTGGATAAGCTAGATCTTCGGGCAGAAAATACGTCCTAGTTTTCACATTACTCCTATACTTATAATAGTAGTACAAGCACGTGGATGTTTTACTCAAACAATCCATCTATACAATTTCTCGCTACAGTGTTCATAGTTACACTTGGCATGCTTTCAAGGACATGGTGTTAACGTCTCTTTTTTACTGTCTAAAATAGTTAATTTACCGAATACCTCTCACTTGTGTAAAGCGTAAAAGGTGAAATATGAGTTTCATAATGATAAAGTTAAACACAACACACACACACCACTGTTCTACTAGTTGTTCGCCACTTTTGGCAAACATCAGGAGGCTGTAAACATAATCTCCACGCTGGGCAGGCGGGTTTGGCAATCGCAGTGCATAGCTCCTCGCTCCGGTGACGCTGCTACGCCTTCAATTGTGATGGTTGTAATGCCATCAACAGGTTTCAGAACCTCGTTTATTAATCAGCAGGATGCCCCACGTGAAAGTGGCTTGGAGCGATTATGGAGCGCTCCATTACCATCCCGTACACAGTCACGTATGCTTGTGCGTTTGGCACGTATTCACACATACACCCACTCACGTCCCTTTGATGCCTTTAAATTTGTTGGTCAGCATTGTACTACAAATAATAATAATAGACTGACAAAATTATGCGGTGTAAAACGAGTGGTGCATACGAAAACACAGGTACGCACGATAGTACGTCAGCACGTATTTACACACACGTGTCGTTTTCGTGCATAAAATGTCGGTCATTCAAATTTCAGTGTGAAGCAATTTCAGCACCACATTGACATTTTATTTTTACGTAAAAATATTAAAACGTAGTCATAAGGGTTAGTTTAAAACACGCATAAACGTAAACATATGCACGCTATATTTATAGAAAGCACGAGATGTACTCAAATATACTAGTAAGTAGGTATACAAAAGTCTTGATGCGCAGAATATAAATATGGGTGTGTATAGTAATTTAACAACCGTTGGGGTAGACCACGGGGGTAAACGAATTCTAAAGAGGATACCGCTGCTAGGCAAACGTAGTACCTATGGACGCCCTCAGGCCAGTTGGAGTGACGATTTGCATAGGATAGTTGGCAAGTGCTCGATCCGAGAGAAGCCCAAGATCGATCAAAGTAGCGAATTGAACAAGCCTTTGTCCAGCAGTGGACTGCAAATCTGATAATTATGAACATGTGTTTTACTGTTGTCTTGAAGAGACGACAGATTAATTAACGAGACAACAATGAACCTCGCTGATTACACAATTATTGAACATCCATTGTTATCGGATTGAAACCCAATCGTAGCCGCGAGATCGATTAAGTCTGTCAACGTTATGGAGTACAGAAATTAATAAACGCTATAAATTGTGTTGAATACCCAACACATTATGTTGTCATGTTATGACGCGATCAATCTTAACTAATATTATAAAGCTGAAGAGTTTGTTTGTTTGTTTGAACGCGCTAATCTCAAGAACTACTGATCCGAATTGAAAAATTATTTTTGTGTTGAATAGACCATTTATCGAGGAAGGCTTTAGGCTATACAACATCACGCTGCAACTATAAAGAGCGAAGAAATAATGGAAAATGTAAAAAAAGGGGAAAAAATAATTATTCCACGCGGACGATGTCGCGAGCACAGCTAGTGTAACCATAACAAGTGTAAAATATTATATGGTTTTATAAGTACACTGTTTTGGTTTGGATTTATTTTTGGATTTAATTGGACATGAAACTGGTTAGCTAACTCATGAATTCGTAATAACAGTGACATTTTCTACTCTGATTTTGTCATGTGACGTCAAAGTGGCTCACATCAATCCATTTTAGAATATGTTCAAGCATGTTAATATTGCCAATAGGTTCTAATTCATCTAACGATTACTTACAGCGTACCCTTGAATAAAAAAGTTTTATTTCCGATAGCAGATCGATACTTAAACTGAAAATTCTTATAACATTACTATTTCTAAGTAACTGAAGACTTTATTATAGCGTAGGCTTTCTTTGAAACGTCCTGCATTGTTTGATCGGATATGACTGTGTTAGTCTGCATTAGTAAATGAAATGTGAGGTGTTCTTATAATTAAATGGACTACGATGTCGTATATTATCATGACGATGTGTAATTTAGCATTGATAATCTATAAGGTAAGAATATTTTTTACGCAGAAGGTGTGTTAGTCAAAACACGACATTATGACTATAATGAAGAGTTCTGGAGAGTTCCGTTTCTCGGTATAAGTAGAGTAATAATAATGTAGTAGAATAGTACCTTATGGTAGTTTGGAAAAGTAATATTTATGTTTTCCGGCAAGATAATGGGTAAGTGCTGGATGGGAAAAGTCCAGGAAAATGGCGAACAATTGGAAAGGCGTATGTCTATCAGTGAAAAAAAAATTAATGATGATGATGTAACTATGAATGCCGACTACACATAATATTATTAATGCGATTATGAGATTTGAATTATATTCATTTCTTACCTTTTCACACTCTCAGTAGAGATCCAATCTTCCATTCACATTCCTACCTATAGATTGAGAAAGATGTTAAGGAACTTTCAATTAGATAAAGTACTGAACTTTTGGAAATACTACGACTCTAACCCGCAGGTAAAAGTCAAAATTTCAATTGCCAAATCATGTACATGTGGTTTGAAAAATTTCGTAAAGGTTGAAAGTTTGTATATAATATTTTTCTTTCGAGAGAAAATTGTTATAATATATACCAAGTAAACTTGCTTTAGCAGAAGCCCTTCTATTAAAAGCTTATTAAATTCGCTACTTAAAGGATTAGGTACATTTTTGTCAAAGGTACGACGAACGTAGCTAATTTATTTCCCTTGACTGAAAAAGGTGAAATGAATATTAATTAAATGTAAATCTGCCTTAGATTAATGAGCAGACTCTGAGAGGCTAATTGTGAAATTTTAAAGGAAAAATATCTTGCTGAAAACTTATTCTGCACAAAACTAAATAGATACTAAAGAAGATGTTTCTAAGAATTGCGAAAGCCTGGGTCGTTAAAAAATGTTATGAGGTTTTGTTCGCAAAATGTACCAAATATTTTCTCTTTATAAACAAGTTTATTTAGAAATGAATGTTAATTTATTGCAAACGTTAAAATAGCACTGAATAGCGTGTATTTACACAGCTGTTGCCAATTTTCACATGTTTTTTTTTGAACTTTTAGTTAGAAATTTCATTTTAGTACCATTTTAAAAATGATTCTTTTAAACTTTTAATAAGGCGATATTATATGATAATAATTATATACTTAGTATTTCTTCGTATCGCGACTATCAAACGTAGGGAATAGTTTGTATACAGATTTATTTTTTGCGTGTAGTTCGATGAAAGTCACATTTACTTTTTATTGTGTCACGAAGCGTGTTGAGTTCACTTATTTTTAAATTCAACTACATTGCACGTGACAGTGCCATATAAAATAGTCCAGAAATATACTAACGTAATTTTAGAAGTTATTATAAAAAAATATAGAGAAGAAGGAGTTGGTTTACTTTTTACGATGTCGTTCCAAGTTTTGACTTGTATTGTTACTAAATGTACACTGTTATGTGACATGAACCACGCAAAATTTAACTTTTTTCGCCTCGATTTGGTCTTAACTATTACGAGAAATTTCTCCATTCGTTCTGATTACTATGTTCGATGCGGATGTCACGTACCAACGTCCATAGGGGTCTGCCGGCGAGGTCACATACCCCGGGATTCGCCGGGGACGGAGCGTCGGACATGTGGTGTGTCGCTACCGGCTCTGCTCAGTCGGCGTTGTGGCAAACGTGATAAATCATCATGATGATGATAGGTGATGATGGAGAAAGTTTTTAGTTCGAGGGCAACATTTCCTAAGAGCGGCTTCGCACTACGTCCGATCAGAATTAGTGAAAGTATAATCCGTAGTACAACTATTTCTATGGTAATTCACGCACTGGATGCTGTTAATTGCAGATTATTTATATTGGTACTCTTAGTAATTTGCGTATTTAGTGCATAAATTACCATAGAAATAATTTTACGGTCACTACGGATTATAATTGCATGGGTTCGGATCGGACGTGCGAAACCGTTCTAAAAGGAAACGATTATCTGATTAAGCGACCTAAGTATACTTAGGTAAGCCCCATGACAAGCATTTTGATAGCAGCCGGGTGCGTACGCTTAGCATTTGAACGGGTCTTACTCTTACTAATACTTACATGTAACATGGTGCAACGATATCGTGTGGTGGGTAGACGAGTATCGGCGGGGACGGCACGGGGGAGGGGCTGTTCTTGCGCCTGCGCGCCACAAACACTCCGGCCATCACGATCAGCAACACTATAGCTGCGCTCGCGCCGCCCAAAGCCACTAGCGCCACTTCTGGGGACAAACGAAGCTACTGTAGTTCATGTCATGTCAAGGATGTAAGGGAGCGACCCATCATCTTTTCGCTTCAAGCTTTCTTTTCCTGCCCGTTGTACATCTTGTTATTACAAACGAGGCTCTGGGAACCGACTGGTATCGGTACTTATAACCATCACGATTCAAGGAGTAGCTAAATACCACAGGCTGATGTCTGGCAGCAGCGTCACGTTTAGGGATTCGCCCTGCGATCGCCAGACGGCTGTCACGGAGATTATGGGTAAACCTTCCAGTTGTTTGCCCAAAATGGGGAGCCACTGGAGAGGCCTATGTCCAGCAAAGGACTGCAATACTAACTGCGGTCATGTTTTGGGATCAGTCGGGGTGTCAGATCATCAGAGTTACTTATTTTATTAGATTCCTTCTTGCCAAATGTATTGAAACTTGAGTCGTTATATGTATGGTTTTTTTAGTTATTGGCTAATGGTATGTGCAAATAAGACCAAAATGCTTATTCAAATACTACTAATTTCTATAAAGCTCATTGTTGAAAACACGCGGGAGTTTGTCAGCCAAATTCCAGCATAGAGAACTGGCGATTGTATTTTACAGAACTTGGTAAAATGTGTACGAAAGTATTTTCGAAGTCGTAAAACAGAATCATTGTTAGGAACGTGAGAATTGAAAAGTGTAAGTGGGAGGAGGCGCAGACGTCGTTCTGGCTTGGTGGAGGCGATCGTAAATTCCAAACAACTCCGAAACACCTTTTTACGCCCAAGTACGTAGTAGCGTTGACCTCTCCATATTAAATTAAGAAGTGAAAAAGTTAATAAAAGTTATCTCCGTCCGTAACTTTTTGGATTTGTTTTACTGTGTTTAGAAGGCAGAATTGTACGGACATGGCCCCAGATGACTCATCAGTCAAGACATATTCACTTAGTAGAGATTTTGTGTACCTGCCTATATTTAAGTATGTTATCAAAATCAATATGGAATTTGATCAAGTAGTCAACAAAACGACAGATCTATTTAAATAGAAGATTTTTTCTGAAGTGTCTACATGCCATTTGATTTTTTAATTATATGTATGGAAGTAGAAGGCAGGTTTCAACATGTAATTTACGATTATTACTGTATTATTTTTGGTAAATATTCCTATTACAAATTCAACTGTTTATACAAAACCTTTCTAAAAACCTTTATTGTTTTTATTATAATTACTTATGTAGTATTTCATTCATTGATTATGTTGCCTTAACAACCACTAAGTTAACATAAATATATGATCATCTTTATTAACTACCAAGTGAACCTATAAGGCTATTATAAGGGGTATTATAACAAAGAATACGAGAGCGGTCCCTTGTACGCGAGACGAAAGCGAGCGTGAAGAATCACCCTTTATGAAAGCGTTCAGGTGAAAAAAACAAGATAAATTTACGATGACGCGAAAACGGGTACACACTATTAATTTCCACGTCCACGTGACTTGGCTGGCTGTGAATCTAGTGGGGAGAGAATTTTCGATAAGTAATTAAAATTGCCACAATCAGCCACAATGTTTTAGGAAACCAACATTTTATTCAAAAACATTCCATGACATTTTGAGTCTACTAATAACCGACATTGAACATAGAATGAATAATGAATGAACTCGTAACGGTTTCTTGATATTCACACAACGTATAAAATGTTCCCCGAAATAGGTTTCCATTACTGAGGTTTCCCCGAGTAAATCTCGGTGCGAACCTTCCGGATATCGGCTCATACGGAGATCTGTCCGATTGTCTTTTGGATATAATTTTACTTTAGGAAAATGTATGAAAAAGGAGGTATTTTTCACGAAATCTCGGTAGGGTTTTCATATTTTATGCAGACTGTATTACTTGACTGATCCGACATAGCTCATCGGATTAGTAAGCTGAAGTGGCAGTGGAGTCACGTCAACGGCTGGCCGTATTAGCCGCAGAACCGAAATCGTAGAGCGAAGAGAAGAGACGGCTAGCAATAGCTATGTGTATTAGGATGTGAAAGGTCGGACCAGCCAGGATCAAGGAAAGTGGCGAACAAGTTGGAGAAGCATATGTCTATCAATAGACTGAAAGAGGGTGATAATGTGTTATTTTTCAATGGAAAAGCTTATATTCCCAAGGAATATTTTCAGGTTCAAACATAACATATTCATTGTTAGAAAGTTTTTTTATAGTAGCTCGACATAGTGGCTTACCTATGCCTGATGGAAAGCGAAAGAGAAGCCCAAGTCGCTATTACAACGGGCAAGTAACTGGTCAGTGACCTGTCAGTTACCACCGCCATGGCGACCCAACCCAAACCCCCCGAGCAAACGAGCTTCGGTTGACAATGTACAACAAGTACACTTTAAAGGTACTTTAAACTTGGCCCAAACCATTGAGTGATTTCAGGTAACCCTTCATCATATACGGTTCGCGAAATATTTCCTTGATTTTGGACTTTATTTCAAATTGATATAGTTCAAAATGTTGTGGCATCTACTTTTCCCTTGTCCGATAAAGGGTAACATATCAATACAAGGCTCATTGGTATATAAGCTATTATATTCATTTAAACCTGTGTTCTGCGTTACCAATTACACGACTACACGTAGTTTGTATATAGTACAAGATAAATCCTTAGTACGAGAAATTCTAGGTAGAAAGGTTGAATGGTTTGGTAAATATATTAATTAGGTACTAGCTGGTGCCAGTGACTTTGTTTGCGTGAACTTCATGCTAATGATTATTCTATTAAATAGGCACAAAATGTTCACTAGGCGGTACAATTTCTTGCTAAGGAACCATTTTCATGTCTAACATTTTAGATGCTTTGAGTTTCTATCGTGTGTTCCAGCCTATATGTTGCCCATACTTATTAGTCAAAAAACAAAAATATACATTCAAATCCGTTGACTAGTTTCGGAGACCAGCGTATACAAACAGTCTTTTTTGGATACTTGCTCTATACTGTTTCTTTACCCAATTTTTGAAAAAATATTCAATGTACACAAGTAATACACTTCTTTACTGTTTTATTTAATATTGACTTAAGATCGAAAGTAAATTATGTAATTCAACTACGGTAATTAATATAATGGTATACATAATAATATAATACATATTGCTCTAATAATGTAGGAAAAAGATGCTACATGCTAAAGATTATGACAAGCTTTAATGACGATGAAAATATGAAACGGCGCCCGGAACGTTTATGGAGCTCATTAAATCCTGGTTTATGTGTAACGTATGGCCTGCATAATTGTTATTATATTTTGTTGCGAACATAAAATATAATTATATTTATTAATGTTTTGAAATTGTTATGTAATTCATGGTAAAGAATCTTGGTAACTCGTTAGAAGATTAAAATTGTGAAAGGCCGCATAGACATGTGTCAAAACCTAAGGACCATATATTTTATCGATACCTTACTATTATCGTGAACTTAGTAAAGGCCTGGTTAAAATAAAAAATAAATAAAAAACCCAAGATATGCTATCCTAGGCCATACAGTTATTTAATTCCAAAATAATCAGAAGTTTGAGTAGACAAATGTATAAATATTGTGTAGCAAACACCCTGACCAATACAATCAGACATGTTCATTTGTTCATGCACATACATTTTTTCCCTATAAAGTCCTCGAAAAATGCCCAACAGGTCGTGTGACGCCACGTCCAATGGATTTCATAAGGAACTATTCAGGTTACGTATCACCATAATAACGTATAATTTGACTTAGCCAGTCCTTAGGCAAACTCGGATTTACAGGCTCATATAACAGGCTCAATACAGTTATTTCTGATGCAACATGTATGTACGTACATATTACATAATTCATTTCAGTTTCTGGGAATAACCGAATAGATTACCAGGTCATGTGTAGCACACGTCTTTGAACAGTCGGTCGCCTTTGAATTCCGTTTCAAAGTAGGTATTACTTTGAAAATCTAGAGAGCTTGCAATCGTACTCCGAATCTCTGGAGAAAAGGGAAAGATGCGGTTCTGAAAAGCATACTCCAGAAACGACGCCACAGTCAAATTTCACAGCACTAAAACTGACGTATACATACTTACTGAGTAAATGTAGGTGGAACAAAAATCCTCTTTGGGAAATTGTCGAAGAGTTTGAATAATATCCGTATTAAGAATAATACCTACCTAATAACGATTTTGGAACATCACAATTCCAAGTTAATAATTGTGCTACATTAAATAATAATGTGCGTTTTAAAACGTTAACCATATTTTACTTCTTAATAGATATCTATTATACGACCCTCGTGAATATCGATGATCAGATATATTAAATAATGATATCTTTACAATATATATATATCTGCCCGTATGTTAATCTGTGATGTCACTGTAAAGCTTAATCCAAAACCGATAAGAAGTTTTCATTGAAAAAGAAAAATCAATCCATCCTGACAAACTTTTGCATTTATAATATTCGATCGAACCCATTACCGCGGGTCAGAAGAAACATTACCTACTACTAAAAGACCTAGCGGTTCAGTCAATATAGGTAACATAAGTTACGATGTTAACCAAAACTCAGTATGTAGAACTAACCACCTACCTCTTAAATTGACACCATTTCCGAACGAGAATTCAGTAACGGAGTTGTCAGTTGGCACCGGCGCTTGCTCGAACCGTGGGTTCGACGCTGAAGGCTCCAACTGTTCCACTGGCTCCGACCGCCCAACCGTCACTGGGTCCACATACTCATTCCTTCTGTCATAGTATTCTTCTTCCGCCTTAGGTGTATAGTCGCTATCGTAATCTGGTGACAATAAAGACGTAAGTAAATAAACTGGCTCGCTGGCTCAATTGGCAGTGACTCCTGCCTTCTGAACCAAGTGTCGTGGGTTCAATCCCCACCCGGGACAAACATTCGCGTGATAAACATTTGTGTTTGTTCCGTGTCTGGGTGTTTATATTTGTATTTAAATGTATAATGTGTGGTACTTTCTTTGTACTGACACCCATAACACAAGTTAAGCTACTTATTTTGGGATCGGAGCAATGTATGTGATGTGATGGTGTTTGATATTTATTTAATTAATATCAGACAACATCACATACATTGCTCCGATAGTCCGATCCCAATGTAACTAACTTGACCACTAGTGTTATGGGTATCAGATTCAGTACAACGAAGGAACCACAAATATACACTTAAACTAGCTTTCGCCGCACGCTCTTCGCGCGTGCGTGCTCAAGCTAGGTCTGCGACGCTGGACGCTCCGGGCTTCGCCCTACGCGGAGCTCGGCCTGCGGCCTCGCGATACGCAGCTCGGCCTGCGGCCTCGCGAAGTTACTTTTCTGGGTTGTACCGTCCGTATGGGCGGGCGCGGTGGGCTTTTTTGTGGTTCGTTGATTCGGTTTTGTGTGGGGGCTCCTTGGGGCGCCAGCCGCTCCGGGCTTCGCCCTCCGCGGCGTTGTTGGGTCGGCTCGCTCGGCCTCCGGCCTCGCAAAGCTTTTTTTTTTCATTGATGGGTGCATACTCCTTGGGGCGCTGCTCCGGGCTTCGCCCTACGCAGGGCTCGACCTTCGGTCTCGCATGTCATAGTAGATGCCATAAGAATGTTAGTCACGTCATACTTAACGTTTCCATACAAGTGAACAAACATTCACACACACAGTAATGTAAGTATGTTCGTCACATCAAGTATGGTAAGTATGTTCGTCACATCAAGTACGGTAAGTATGTTCGTCACATCAAGTATGGTAAGTATGTTCGTCACATCAAGTATCGTAAGTATGTTCGTCACTTGTATGGAAAATCGTGATTTTCGAGTTGCCTTTTTTTTTCTTCCTGGTGGCTTTATGGGGCTTTTTGGGGCTTCTACGTAATCTGTGGATCATTTTTAACAGGACCTCATACTTGGTTTTCAAGATTTCGCGAATTTACGTTTCAGGGTAAATCTCGAAAATTACCCTAAAAATGGGGTAAATTTTTAGACCATCAAATAAGTAATTAGGAGACCTTCAAAAGAGCCCCCGAACTTTTTATTCTCAGAGGCACCCTTCTGCCCCAAAAGCCACTTTGAAATTTTCGAAAACCTAACTGTTTTACAAAATGGCCGCCAGCGCAGCCGCCATCTTGAAAGTTTGACTTTTCGGATTTTTCCCATATACTACACTATATATGACGTCGATTGGCATTTTTACTTTTTTCCTGCCAAGCATCTTGGCGGCCAGCTAGCTCGCCGAAAAAGGCATTGCCAAAAAATTTGTTGCCCCGCCGCGCCGAGTGTTGCCAGGCCACCAAGATAAAAATAGTCAAATGTCATTTTAATGGGTCAAACTTATAAGTACATGGCAATTTTTTATTTAAAATTTTGGTCCTTCTACTTTCGACCTTTTTGGACCATATCTCAAAAACTATCAAAAAAGCCAAAAATATTTTTACACCTGGCAACACATAATAACCTAAAGGATAACCGACCAGTATATTGCAATTCTGTAAAATGTTGCCATGACACTGAAAATTCATTTTGAAATTTTCCAAAACCAAACTTTTTCACAAAATGGCCGCCAGCGCCGACGCCATCTTGAAAATCGAAAAAATCGGAATTTTCCCATATACCTGACCATATATGGCAACGGATGGCATTTTTACTTTTTTTCTGCCATTTGCCGGAATGCTCAAAGTATAAGCCAAAAATGGCATTGTCAAAAAAATTGTTTTCCCCGCCGTGCCGAGTGTTGCCAGGCCACCAAGATAAGAATGATCAAATGTCATTCTAATGGACTAAACTTTTAAGTACATGGCAACTTTTTATTTAAAATGCTGGTCCTTCTACTTTCGACCTTTTTGGACAATATCTCAAAAACTATCAAAAATGTCAAAAATATTTTTATACCCGGCAACACACAATAACCTAACGGATAACCGACCGGTACATTGCAATTCTGTAAAATGTTGCCATCACACTGAAAATCCATTTTGAAATTTTTGAAAATCAAACTTTTTTACAAAATGGCCGCCAGCGCCGCCGCCATCTTGGATATCCAAAAGTCTATATTTTTCCTGTATTTTAGACTATATACTGGAGCAGAGACAATTTTTATTTTTTTTCTTAAGTGCATCCTTGGATCCACAGAACTTCTGGAAAACGACTACTGCTCAAAATTGTTTTTGCCCGTCAAAACCAGTGTTGCCAGAATTTTTCTCCAAAACTACCCTGTGGCCAATATCAGCCGGGGTTGCCATAAATCTGCATACTCGAAAATTGGATATACGTCAAAATTTTTCCACTCATGTTTGGAGCCCTGGGCCAAAAACTACCATCAATTTGGTAGAAATTAAAAAACCTACCAATAGACTGATAAATATCCTACCACTGCCCAATACTAACCGAATCGATCCAGTGTTGCCAACAGTATGAAAAATCAATTTGAAAAACGCAAAAAATTTTCTTGCGACAAAATGGCCGCCAGCGGCGCCGCCATATTGTTTTTCTTTAGTCTATGGTCACCGGTCGACACTCGAATATATCAGTGACGAAAATAAAAAAAAATCTTGCCGCTATCTGTAAACACCGCGACGCTATGACCACGCAAACATGAGTCCAAAACCAATTTTCAATCCAAGATGGCGGCGCGGCCATCTTGTTTTTTTATTTTTTCTTAACTTTGACGTTTACAACTTTCATAGACAATTCGAAGACAGTATGCGCCGCTCGGTCATTCTATACATTTTAAACTTTTTTTTTTGCGAAAAACCGCCGCCATCTTGATTTTTTTGGATTTTTTTTTCAAAAACCTGTTTTGATTAAAAATTTAGGTACCTTTAAGTTAACATCCCGACCATAGACAAACTCTTTCCACCCGAAAAACACCCCTGATCAGTCAGTGAGTGAGTGAGTGGTAATTTAGCTTTATATATTATAGACTAGCTTTCGCCGCACGCTCTTCGCGCGTGCGTGCTCAAGCTAGGTCTGCGACGCTGGACGCTCCGGGCTTCGCCCTACGCGGAGCTCGGCCTGCGGCCTCGCGATACGCAGCTCGGCCTGCGGCCTCGCGAAATTACTTTTCTGGGTTGTACCGTCCGCGTGGGCGGGCGCGGTGGGCTTTTTTGTGGTTCGTTGATTCGGTTTTGTGTGGGGGCTCCTTGGGGCGCCAGCCGCTTCGGGCTTCGCCCTCCGCGGCGTTGCTTTGGCGGCTTGGGTTGGCTCGCTCGGCCTGCGGCCTCGCAAACTATTTTTTTTTCATTAATTAATGAATAATTCTTGGGGCACTGCTCCGGGCTTCGCCCTACGCAGGGCTCGACCTTCGGTCTCGCATATTTTAGTAGCGTAAAAAGAAGGTGGGCTCGCTCGGCCTTCGGCCTCGCATAGTTTTCTTTTTCATTAGTAGGTAAATACTCTTTGGTATACTGCTCCGGGCTTCGCCCTACGCAGGGCTCGACCTTCGGTCTCGCCTGTTACAGTAGCGTAACTAAAAGAGCTTGGGCTCGCTCGGCCTGCGGCCTCGCATAGTTTTTTTTTCATATGTAGGTGAATATTCCTTGGGGCACTGCTACGGGCTTCGCCCTACGCAGGGCTCGACCTTCGGTCTCGCGTATTATGGTAGCGTAACTAAAAGAGCTTGGGCTCGCTCGGCCTGCGGCCTCGCATAGTTTTTTTTTCATATGTAGGTGAATATTCCTTGGGGCACTGCTACGGGCTTCGCCCTACGCAGGGCTCGACCTTCGGTCTCGCGTATTATGGTAGCGTAACTAAAAGAGCTTGGGCTCGCTCGGCCTGCGGCCTCGCATAGTTTTTTTTTCATAAGTAGGTGTATATTCCTTGGAGCACTGCTACGGGCTTCGCCCGACGTAGGGCTCGACCTTAGGTCTCGCGTATTATGGTAGCGTAACTAAAAGAGCTTGGGCTCGCTCGGCCTGCGGCCTCGCATAGTTTTTTTTTTCATAAGTAGGTGAATATTCCTTGGAGCACTGCTACGGGCTTCGCCCTACGTAGGGCTCGACCTTCGGTCTCGCGTATTATGGTAGCGTAACTAAAAGAGCTTGGGCTCGCTCGGCCTGCGGCCTCGCATAGTTTTTTTTTTTCATAAGTAGGTGAATATTCCTTGGAGCACTGCTACGGGCTTCGCCCTACGCAGGGCTCGACCTTCGGTCTCGCTTATTATGGTAGCGTAACTAAAAGAGCTTGGACTCGCTCGGCCTGCGGCCTCGCATTGTTTATTTTTTCATAAGTGGGTGAATACTCTTTGGGGCACTGCTCCGGGCTTCGCCCTACGCAGGGCTCGACCTTCGGTCTCGCGTATTACAGTAATGTAACTAAAAGAAGGTGGGCTCGCTCGGCCTTCGGCCTCGCAAACTGTTTTTTTTTCATTAGTGCGTTAATACTCCTTAGTACACTGCTCCGGGCTTCGCCCTACGCAGGGCTCGACCTTCGGTCTCGCGTATTATGGTAGCGTAACTAAAAGAGGATGGGCTCGCTCGGCCTGCGGCCTCGCATAGTTTTTTTTTTTCATTAGTGGGCGCATACTCCTTGGGGCACTGCTCCGGGCTTCGCCCTGCGCAGGGCTCGACCTTCGGTCTCGCATGTCATAGTAGATACCATAAGAATGTTCGTCACGTTAAATAATGTAAGTATGTTCGTCACATCAAGTATCGTATGTATGTTCGTCACACCAAGTATCGTAAGTATGTTCGTCACACCAAGTATCTTAAGTATGTTCGTCACATCAAGTATCGTAAGTATGTTCGTCACCTCCAGTAACGTAAGTATGTTCGTCACCTCCAGTAACGCAAGTATGTTCGTCACCTTCAGTAACGTAAGTATGTTCGTCATATATTATGTAAGAATGTTCGTCACTTGTATGGGAAATCGTGATTTTTGAGTTGGCTTTTTTTTTATTCCTGCTGAATTTATGAGGTCATTTGGGGCCTCAATGGAGTCTGTGGACCATTTTTGACAGGACCTCATACTTGGTTTTTAAAATATCGCGAATTTACGTTTCAGGGTAAATCTCAGAAATTACCCTAAAAATTGGGAAAATTTTTATACCATTTCATAGGTTATTAGAAGTCCTCCAAAAGAGCCCCCGGACTTTCTTTTTTCAGACGCACCCTTCTGCCCTTAAAATCACTTTGAATTTTTCGAAAACCTAACTTTTTTACAAAATGGCCGCCTGTGCATCCGCCATTTTGTTTTTCCAACTTTTGGTACCCAGTGCTCAGTAACAACTATATTATACACTAAATGGCATTCACAGTTTTTTTTCGCGTCATACAAAGTGGGCGACCAGGGCCCCTCGAAGGGACCCCTTTGAAAAAAGTTTGAGCCACCGTCCATCCCAGTGTTGCCAGATGACGGAGATAAAAATAGTCAAATGTCATTTTAATGGGCCCCATCTCTATGCTCCTGGGAATAATTTTTGCGAAATGTCATTATTTCTATTTTCGACTTTTTCGGGGCATTTCTCAAAAACTACCAAAAATGTCGAAATTATTTTTTTACCTGGCAATACATCACTACCATACACACATAGGCCTAGTACATTGCACCCCGCTCAAATGTTGCCATCTACCCGAAAATTAATTTTTTAACTTTCGAAAACGCGATTTTTTCACAAAATGGCCGCCAGCGCAGCCGCCATCTTGAAAGTCTGTCATTTCATATTTTTCCCATATACTACACTATATATGACATCGATTGGCATTTTTACTTTTTTCCTGCCAAGCATCTTGGCGGCCAGACAACTCAGCAAAAAAGGCATTACCAAAAAATTTCTTTTCCCCGCCGTGCCGAGTGTTGCCAGGCCACCATGATAAAAATGGTCAAATGTCATTCTAATAGGCCAAGCCTGTAAGTACATGGCAACTTTTTATTTAAAATATTGGTCCTTCTACTTTCGACCTTTTCGGGCCATATCTCGAAAACTATCAAAAAGAACAAAAATATTTTTATACCTGGCAACACAAAATGACCCATCGGATAACTGACCAGTACATTGTAATTTTATAAAATGTTGCCATCACACTGAAAATCCATTTTGAAATTTTCGAAAACTAAACTTTTTCACAAAATGGCCGCCAGCGCCGACGCCATCTTGAAAATCGAAAAAATCGGAATTTTCCCATATACCTGACTATATATGGCAACATTTGGCATTTTTACTTTTTTTCTGCCATTTGCCGGAATGCTCAAAGTATAAGCCAAAAAAGGGTCTACCAAAAAATTATTTTGCCCGCCAAAACCAGTGTTGCCAATATTTTTCTTCAAAACTGCCCTGAGGCTAATACCAGTCAGAGTTGCCATAAATCTGCATACTCGTAATTTGGATACAAATCAAAATTTTTTCACTCATATTTAGGGCCATGTGCCAAAAACTACCATGAATTTGGTAGAAATTAAAAAACCTTCCAATAAACCGATAAATACCCCACCACCGCCCTATACTAACCAAATCGATTCAGTGTTGCCATAATTGAGAAAAATCAGTTTGAAAATGGAAAAAAAAATTCACGGAACAAAATGGCCGCCAGCGGCGCCGCCATATTGTTTTTTTATAATCTATGGTCACTGGTTGACAGTTGACTATACCTGTGGCGATATTCTAAAGAAAGTTTGCCGTCATCTTCGCACACCGCGACACTACGACCACGCAAACATGGGTCCAAAACCAATTTTCAATCCAAGATGGCGGCGCGGACATGTTTTTTTTTAATTTTTTTCCAACTTTGACGTTTCTTTTTTTCATAGACGATTCAAACACACTATGCGCCGCTTGGGCATTCCATACATTTTTTCAAACTTTTTTTTCGAAAAACCGCCGCCATCTTGGATTTTCGGAAAAAAAAATAAAAAAAGCTGGATTGATTAAAAAAATACACAACCCTCCCATACAAGGGTTGGGCGAATTCAACCCCCTTCTACCCGAAAAAAAGCCCTGATGAGTCAGTGAGTCAGTCAGTGGTAATTTAGCTTTATATATTATAGATAGATAGATAGACTAGCTTTCGCCGCACGCTCTTCGCGCGTGCGTGCTCAAGCTAGGTCTGCGACGCTGGACGCTCCGGGCTTCGCCCTACGCGGAGCTCGGCCTGCGGCCTCGCGATACGCAGCTCGGCCTGCGGCCTCGCGAAATTACTTTTCTGGGTTGTACCGTCCGCGTGGGCGGACGCGGTGGGCTTTTTTGTGGTTCGTTGATTCGGTTATTTTGTGGGGGTTCCTTGGGGCGCCAGCCGCTCCGGGCTTCGCCCTCCGCGGCGTTGCTTTGGCGGCTTGGGTTGGCTCGCTCGGCCTGCGGCCTCGCAAACTATTTTTTTTTTCATTGATGAATGAATAATTCATGGGGCACTGCTCCGGGCTTCGCCCTTCGCAGGGCTCGACCTTCGGTCTCGCGGATTTTAGTAGCGTAAAAAGAAGGTGGGCTCGCTCGGCCTTTGGCCTCGCAAACTGTTTTTTTTTTCATTATTGAATGAATAATCCTAGGGGCACTGCTCCGGGCTTCGCCCTGCGCAGGGCTCGACCTTCGGTCCCGCTTATTTTAGTAGTGTAACAAAAAGAGGGTAGGCTCGCTCGGCCTACGGCCTCGCATAGTTTTTTTTTTCATCAGTAGGTAAATACTCCTTGGGGCACTGCTCCGGGCTTCGCCCTACGCAGGGCTCGACCTTCGGTCTCGCCTGTTACAGTAGCGTAACTAAAAGAGCTTGGGCTCGCTCGGCCTGCGGCCTCGCATAGTTTTTTTTTCATAAGTAGATGAATATTCCTTGGGACACTGCTACGGGCTTCGCCCTACGCAGGGCTCGACCTTCGGTCTCGCGTATTACAGTAATGTAACTAAAAGAGGATGGGCTCGCTCGGCCTGCGGCCTCGCATAGTTGTTTTTTTCATAAGTAGGTGTTTGTTCCTTGGGGCACTGCTACGGGCTTCGCCCTACGCAGGGCTCGACCTTCGGTCTCGCGTATTGTGGTAGCGTAACTAAAAGAAGGTAGGCTCGCTCGGCCTGCGGCCTCGCATAGTTTTTTTTTTCATAAGTGGGTGAATATTCCTTGGGGCACTGCTACGGGCTTCGCCCTACGCAGGGCTCGACCTTCGGTCTCGCGTATTATGGTAGCGTAACTAAAAGAGGATAGGCTCGCTCGGCCTACGGCTTCGCATAGTTTTTTTTTTCATAAGTAGGTTTATTATTCCTTGGGGCACTGCTACGGGCTTCGCCCTACGCAGGGCTCGACCTTCGGTCTCGCGTATTATGGTAGCGTAACTAAAAGAGGATGGGCTCGCTCGGCCTTCGGCCGCGCATAGTTGTTTTTTTCATAAGTAGGTGTTTATTCCTTGGGGCACTGCTACGGGCTTCGCCCTACGCAGGGCTCGACCTTCGGTCTCGCGTATTATGGTAGCGTAACTAAAAGAAAATGGGCTTGCTCGGCCTGCGGCCTCGCATAGTTTTTATTTTTTCATAAGTGGGTGAATACTCTTTGGGGCACTGCTCCGGGCTTCGCCCTACGCAGGGCTCGACCTTCGGTCTCGCGTATTACAGTAATGTAACTAAAAGAAGATGGGCTCGCTCGGCCTGCGGCCTCGCATAGTTTTTTTTTTCATTAGTGGGCGCATAATCCTTGGAGCACTGCTTCGGGCTTCGCCCTGCGCAGGGCTCGACCTTCGGTCTCGCATGTCATAGTAGATACCATAAGAAAGTTCGTCACGTTAAGTAATGTAAGTATGTTCGTCACATCAAGTATCGTAAGTATGTTCGTCACATCAAGAATCGTAAGTATATTCGTCACATCAAGTATCGTAAGTATGTTCGCCACACCAAGTAACGTAAGTATGTTCGTCATTTGTATGGGAAATCGTGATTTTTGAGTTGGCTTTTTTTTTATTCCTGCTGAATTTATGAGGTCATTTGGGGCCTCAATGGAGTCTGTGGACCATTTTTGACAGGACCTCATACTTGGTTTTTAAAATATCGCGAATTTACGTTTCAGGGTAAATCTCCAAATTTACCCAAAACATGGGGTAAATTTTTAAACCACTTAATAGATAATTAAGAGACCTTCAAAAGAGCCCCCGGACTTTTTTTTCTCAGATGCAACCTTCTACCCCAAAAGTCACTTTGAATTTTTCGAAAACCTAACTGTTTTACAAAATGGCCGCCAGTGCAGCCGCCATCTTGAAAGTCTGACTTTTCGGATTTTTCCCATATACTACACTATATATGTCGTCGATTGGCATTTTTACTTTTTTCCTGCCAAGCATCTTGGCGGCCAGCTAGCTCGCCGAAAAAGGCATTGCCAAAAAATTTGTTGCCCCGCCGCGCCGAGTGTTGCCAGGCCACCAAGATAAAAATAGTCAAATGTCATTTTAATGGGTCAAACCTATAAGTACATGGCAATTTTTTTTTTGAAATTTTGGTCCTTCTACTTTCGACTTTTTTGGACCATATCTCAAAAAGTATCAAAAAAGCCAAAAATATTTTTATACCTGGCAACACATAATAATCTAAAGGATAACCGATTAGTACATTGCAATTCTGTAAAATGTTGCCATCACACTGAAAATCCATTTTGAAATTTTCCAAAACCAAACTTTTTCACAAAATGGCCGCCAGCGCCGACGCCATCTTGAAAATCGAAAAAATCGGAATTTTCCCATATACCTGACCATATATGGCAACGGATGGCATTTTTACTTTTTTTCTACAATTTGCCGGAATGCTCAAAGTATAAGCCAAAAATGGCATTACCAAAAAAAATGTTTTCCCCGCCGTGCCGAGTGTTGCCAGGCCACCAAGATAAAAATGGTCAAATGTCATTCTAATTGGCTAAACCTTTAAGTGCATGGCAACTTTTTATTTAAAATGCTGGTCCTTCTACTTTTGACCTTTTTGGACCATATCTCGAAAACTATCGAAAAAGCTAAAAATATTTTCATACCCGGCAACACACAATAATCCAACGGGTAACCGACCAGTACATTGCAATTCTGTAAAATGTTGCCATCACACTGAAAATCCATTTTGAAATTTTTGAAAATCAAACTTTTTTACAAAATGGCCGCCAGCGCCGCCGCCATCTTGGATATCCAAAAGTCTATATTTTTCCTGTATTTTAGACTATATACTGGAGCAGAGACAATTTTTATTTTTTTTCTTAAGTGCATCCTTGGATCCACAGAACTTCTGGAAAACGACTACTGCTCAAAATTGTTTTTGCCCGTCAAAACCAGTGTTGCCAGAATTTTTCTCCAAAACTACCCTGTGGCCAATATCAGCCGGGGTTGCCATAAATCTGCATACTCGAAAATTGGATATACGTCAAAATTTTTCCACTCATGTTTGGAGCCCTGGGCCAAAAACTACCATCAATTTGGTAGAAATTAAAAAACCTACCAATAGACTGATAAATATCCTACCACTGCCCAATACTAACCGAATCGATCCAGTGTTGCCAACAGTATGAAAAATCAATTTGAAAAACGCAAAAAATTTTCTTGCGACAAAATGGCCGCCAGCGGCGCCGCCATATTGTTTTTCTCACCGGTCGACACTCGAATATATCAGTGACGAAAATAAAAAAAAATCTTGCCGCTATCTGTAAACACCGCGACGCTATGACCACGCAAACATGAGTCCAAAACCAATTTTCAATCCAAGATGGCGGCGCGGCCATCTTGTTTTTTTATTTTTTCTTAACTTTGACGTTTACAACTTTCATAGACAATTCGAAGACAGTATGCGCCGCTCGGTCATTCTATACATTTTAAACTTTTTTTTTTGCGAAAAACCGCCGCCATCTTGATTTTTTTGGATTTTTTTTTCAAAAACCTGTTTTGATTAAAAATTTAGGTACCTTTAAGTTAACATCCCGACCATAGACAAACTCTTTCCACCCGAAAAACACCCCTGATCAGTCAGTGAGTGAGTGAGTGGTAATTTAGCTTTATATATTATAGACTAGCTTTCGCCGCACGCTCTTCGCGCGTGCGTGCTCAAGCTAGGTCTGCGACGCTGGACGCTCCGGGCTTCGCCCTACGCGGAGCTCGGCCTGCGGCCTCGCGATACGCAGCTCGGCCTGCGGCCTCGCGAAATTACTTTTCTGGGTTGTACCGTCCGCGTGGGCGGGCGCGGTGGGCTTTTTTGTGGTTCGTTGATTCGGTTTTGTGTGGGGGCTCCTTGGGGCGCCAGCCGCTTCGGGCTTCGCCCTCCGCGGCGTTGCTTTGGCGGCTTGGGTTGGCTCGCTCGGCCTGCGGCCTCGCAAACTATTTTTTTTTCATTAATTAATGAATAATTCTTGGGGCACTGCTCCGGGCTTCGCCCTACGCAGGGCTCGACCTTCGGTCTCGCATATTTTAGTAGCGTAAAAAGAAGGTGGGCTCGCTCGGCCTTCGGCCTCGCATAGTTTTCTTTTTCATTAGTAGGTAAATACTCTTTGGTATACTGCTCCGGGCTTCGCCCTACGCAGGGCTCGACCTTCGGTCTCGCCTGTTACAGTAGCGTAACTAAAAGAGCTTGGGCTCGCTCGGCCTGCGGCCTCGCATAGTTTTTTTTTCATATGTAGGTGAATATTCCTTGGGGCACTGCTACGGGCTTCGCCCTACGCAGGGCTCGACCTTCGGTCTCGCGTATTATGGTAGCGTAACTAAAAGAGCTTGGGCTCGCTCGGCCTGCGGCCTCGCATAGTTTTTTTTTCATATGTAGGTGAATATTCCTTGGGGCACTGCTACGGGCTTCGCCCTACGCAGGGCTCGACCTTCGGTCTCGCGTATTATGGTAGCGTAACTAAAAGAGCTTGGGCTCGCTCGGCCTGCGGCCTCGCATAGTTTTTTTTTCATAAGTAGGTGTATATTCCTTGGAGCACTGCTACGGGCTTCGCCCGACGTAGGGCTCGACCTTAGGTCTCGCGTATTATGGTAGCGTAACTAAAAGAGCTTGGGCTCGCTCGGCCTGCGGCCTCGCATAGTTTTTTTTTTCATAAGTAGGTGAATATTCCTTGGAGCACTGCTACGGGCTTCGCCCTACGTAGGGCTCGACCTTCGGTCTCGCGTATTATGGTAGCGTAACTAAAAGAGCTTGGGCTCGCTCGGCCTGCGGCCTCGCATAGTTTTTTTTTTTCATAAGTAGGTGAATATTCCTTGGAGCACTGCTACGGGCTTCGCCCTACGCAGGGCTCGACCTTCGGTCTCGCTTATTATGGTAGCGTAACTAAAAGAGCTTGGACTCGCTCGGCCTGCGGCCTCGCATTGTTTATTTTTTCATAAGTGGGTGAATACTCTTTGGGGCACTGCTCCGGGCTTCGCCCTACGCAGGGCTCGACCTTCGGTCTCGCGTATTACAGTAATGTAACTAAAAGAAGGTGGGCTCGCTCGGCCTTCGGCCTCGCAAACTGTTTTTTTTTCATTAGTGCGTTAATACTCCTTAGTACACTGCTCCGGGCTTCGCCCTACGCAGGGCTCGACCTTCGGTCTCGCGTATTATGGTAGCGTAACTAAAAGAGGATGGGCTCGCTCGGCCTGCGGCCTCGCATAGTTTTTTTTTTTCATTAGTGGGCGCATACTCCTTGGGGCACTGCTCCGGGCTTCGCCCTGCGCAGGGCTCGACCTTCGGTCTCGCATGTCATAGTAGATACCATAAGAATGTTCGTCACGTTAAATAATGTAAGTATGTTCGTCACATCAAGTATCGTATGTATGTTCGTCACACCAAGTATCGTAAGTATGTTCGTCACACCAAGTATCTTAAGTATGTTCGTCACATCAAGTATCGTAAGTATGTTCGTCACCTCCAGTAACGTAAGTATGTTCGTCACCTCCAGTAACGCAAGTATGTTCGTCACCTTCAGTAACGTAAGTATGTTCGTCATATATTATGTAAGAATGTTCGTCACTTGTATGGGAAATCGTGATTTTTGAGTTGGCTTTTTTTTTATTCCTGCTGAATTTATGAGGTCATTTGGGGCCTCAATGGAGTCTGTGGACCATTTTTGACAGGACCTCATACTTGGTTTTTAAAATATCGCGAATTTACGTTTCAGGGTAAATCTCAGAAATTACCCTAAAAATTGGGAAAATTTTTATACCATTTCATAGGTTATTAGAAGTCCTCCAAAAGAGCCCCCGGACTTTCTTTTTTCAGACGCACCCTTCTGCCCTTAAAATCACTTTGAATTTTTCGAAAACCTAACTTTTTTACAAAATGGCCGCCTGTGCATCCGCCATTTTGTTTTTCCAACTTTTGGTACCCAGTGCTCAGTAACAACTATATTATACACTAAATGGCATTCACAGTTTTTTTTCGCGTCATACAAAGTGGGCGACCAGGGCCCCTCGAAGGGACCCCTTTGAAAAAAGTTTGAGCCACCGTCCATCCCAGTGTTGCCAGATGACGGAGATAAAAATAGTCAAATGTCATTTTAATGGGCCCCATCTCTATGCTCCTGGGAATAATTTTTGCGAAATGTCATTATTTCTATTTTCGACTTTTTCGGGGCATTTCTCAAAAACTACCAAAAATGTCGAAATTATTTTTTTACCTGGCAATACATCACTACCATACACACATAGGCCTAGTACATTGCACCCCGCTCAAATGTTGCCATCTACCCGAAAATTAATTTTTTAACTTTCGAAAACGCGATTTTTTCACAAAATGGCCGCCAGCGCAGCCGCCATCTTGAAAGTCTGTCATTTCATATTTTTCCCATATACTACACTATATATGACATCGATTGGCATTTTTACTTTTTTCCTGCCAAGCATCTTGGCGGCCAGACAACTCAGCAAAAAAGGCATTACCAAAAAATTTCTTTTCCCCGCCGTGCCGAGTGTTGCCAGGCCACCATGATAAAAATGGTCAAATGTCATTCTAATAGGCCAAGCCTGTAAGTACATGGCAACTTTTTATTTAAAATATTGGTCCTTCTACTTTCGACCTTTTCGGGCCATATCTCGAAAACTATCAAAAAGAACAAAAATATTTTTATACCTGGCAACACAAAATGACCCATCGGATAACTGACCAGTACATTGTAATTTTATAAAATGTTGCCATCACACTGAAAATCCATTTTGAAATTTTCGAAAACTAAACTTTTTCACAAAATGGCCGCCAGCGCCGACGCCATCTTGAAAATCGAAAAAATCGGAATTTTCCCATATACCTGACTATATATGGCAACATTTGGCATTTTTACTTTTTTTCTGCCATTTGCCGGAATGCTCAAAGTATAAGCCAAAAAAGGGTCTACCAAAAAATTATTTTGCCCGCCAAAACCAGTGTTGCCAATATTTTTCTTCAAAACTGCCCTGAGGCTAATACCAGTCAGAGTTGCCATAAATCTGCATACTCGTAATTTGGATACAAATCAAAATTTTTTCACTCATATTTAGGGCCATGTGCCAAAAACTACCATGAATTTGGTAGAAATTAAAAAACCTTCCAATAAACCGATAAATACCCCACCACCGCCCTATACTAACCAAATCGATTCAGTGTTGCCATAATTGAGAAAAATCAGTTTGAAAATGGAAAAAAAATTCACGGAACAAAATGGCCGCCAGCGGCGCCGCCATATTGTTTTTTTATAATCTATGGTCACTGGTTGACAGTTGACTATACCTGTGGCGATATTCTAAAGAAAGTTTGCCGTCATCTTCGCACACCGCGACACTACGACCACGCAAACATGGGTCCAAAACCAATTTTCAATCCAAGATGGCGGCGCGGACATGTTTTTTTTTAATTTTTTTCCAACTTTGACGTTTCTTTTTTTCATAGACGATTCAAACACACTATGCGCCGCTTGGGCATTCCATACATTTTTTCAAACTTTTTTTTCGAAAAACCGCCGCCATCTTGGATTTTCGGAAAAAAAAATAAAAAAAGCTGGATTGATTAAAAAAATACACAACCCTCCCATACAAGGGTTGGGCGAATTCAACCCCCTTCTACCCGAAAAAAAGCCCTGATGAGTCAGTGAGTCAGTCAGTGGTAATTTAGCTTTATATATTATAGATAGATAGATAGACTAGCTTTCGCCGCACGCTCTTCGCGCGTGCGTGCTCAAGCTAGGTCTGCGACGCTGGACGCTCCGGGCTTCGCCCTACGCGGAGCTCGGCCTGCGGCCTCGCGATACGCAGCTCGGCCTGCGGCCTCGCGAAATTACTTTTCTGGGTTGTACCGTCCGCGTGGGCGGACGCGGTGGGCTTTTTTGTGGTTCGTTGATTCGGTTATTTTGTGGGGGTTCCTTGGGGCGCCAGCCGCTCCGGGCTTCGCCCTCCGCGGCGTTGCTTTGGCGGCTTGGGTTGGCTCGCTCGGCCTGCGGCCTCGCAAACTATTTTTTTTTTCATTGATGAATGAATAATTCATGGGGCACTGCTCCGGGCTTCGCCCTTCGCAGGGCTCGACCTTCGGTCTCGCGGATTTTAGTAGCGTAAAAAGAAGGTGGGCTCGCTCGGCCTTTGGCCTCGCAAACTGTTTTTTTTTTCATTATTGAATGAATAATCCTAGGGGCACTGCTCCGGGCTTCGCCCTGCGCAGGGCTCGACCTTCGGTCCCGCTTATTTTAGTAGTGTAACAAAAAGAGGGTAGGCTCGCTCGGCCTACGGCCTCGCATAGTTTTTTTTTTCATCAGTAGGTAAATACTCCTTGGGGCACTGCTCCGGGCTTCGCCCTACGCAGGGCTCGACCTTCGGTCTCGCCTGTTACAGTAGCGTAACTAAAAGAGCTTGGGCTCGCTCGGCCTGCGGCCTCGCATAGTTTTTTTTTCATAAGTAGATGAATATTCCTTGGGACACTGCTACGGGCTTCGCCCTACGCAGGGCTCGACCTTCGGTCTCGCGTATTACAGTAATGTAACTAAAAGAGGATGGGCTCGCTCGGCCTGCGGCCTCGCATAGTTGTTTTTTTCATAAGTAGGTGTTTGTTCCTTGGGGCACTGCTACGGGCTTCGCCCTACGCAGGGCTCGACCTTCGGTCTCGCGTATTGTGGTAGCGTAACTAAAAGAAGGTAGGCTCGCTCGGCCTGCGGCCTCGCATAGTTTTTTTTTTCATAAGTGGGTGAATATTCCTTGGGGCACTGCTACGGGCTTCGCCCTACGCAGGGCTCGACCTTCGGTCTCGCGTATTATGGTAGCGTAACTAAAAGAGGATAGGCTCGCTCGGCCTACGGCTTCGCATAGTTTTTTTTTTCATAAGTAGGTTTATTATTCCTTGGGGCACTGCTACGGGCTTCGCCCTACGCAGGGCTCGACCTTCGGTCTCGCGTATTATGGTAGCGTAACTAAAAGAGGATGGGCTCGCTCGGCCTTCGGCCGCGCATAGTTGTTTTTTTCATAAGTAGGTGTTTATTCCTTGGGGCACTGCTACGGGCTTCGCCCTACGCAGGGCTCGACCTTCGGTCTCGCGTATTATGGTAGCGTAACTAAAAGAAAATGGGCTTGCTCGGCCTGCGGCCTCGCATAGTTTTTATTTTTTCATAAGTGGGTGAATACTCTTTGGGGCACTGCTCCGGGCTTCGCCCTACGCAGGGCTCGACCTTCGGTCTCGCGTATTACAGTAATGTAACTAAAAGAAGATGGGCTCGCTCGGCCTGCGGCCTCGCATAGTTTTTTTTTTCATTAGTGGGCGCATAATCCTTGGAGCACTGCTTCGGGCTTCGCCCTGCGCAGGGCTCGACCTTCGGTCTCGCATGTCATAGTAGATACCATAAGAAAGTTCGTCACGTTAAGTAATGTAAGTATGTTCGTCACATCAAGTATCGTAAGTATGTTCGTCACATCAAGAATCGTAAGTATATTCGTCACATCAAGTATCGTAAGTATGTTCGCCACACCAAGTAACGTAAGTATGTTCGTCATTTGTATGGGAAATCGTGATTTTTGAGTTGGCTTTTTTTTTATTCCTGCTGAATTTATGAGGTCATTTGGGGCCTCAATGGAGTCTGTGGACCATTTTTGACAGGACCTCATACTTGGTTTTTAAAATATCGCGAATTTACGTTTCAGGGTAAATCTCCAAATTTACCCAAAACATGGGGTAAATTTTTAAACCACTTAATAGATAATTAAGAGACCTTCAAAAGAGCCCCCGGACTTTTTTTTCTCAGATGCAACCTTCTACCCCAAAAGTCACTTTGAATTTTTCGAAAACCTAACTGTTTTACAAAATGGCCGCCAGTGCAGCCGCCATCTTGAAAGTCTGACTTTTCGGATTTTTCCCATATACTACACTATATATGTCGTCGATTGGCATTTTTACTTTTTTCCTGCCAAGCATCTTGGCGGCCAGCTAGCTCGCCGAAAAAGGCATTGCCAAAAAATTTGTTGCCCCCGCCGCGCCGAGTGTTGCCAGGCCACCAAGATAAAAATAGTCAAATGTCATTTTAATGGGTCAAACCTATAAGTACATGGCAATTTTTTTTTTGAAATTTTGGTCCTTCTACTTTCGACTTTTTTGGACCATATCTCAAAAAGTATCAAAAAAGCCAAAAATATTTTTATACCTGGCAACACATAATAATCTAAAGGATAACCGATTAGTACATTGCAATTCTGTAAAATGTTGCCATCACACTGAAAATCCATTTTGAAATTTTCCAAAACCAAACTTTTTCACAAAATGGCCGCCAGCGCCGACGCCATCTTGAAAATCGAAAAAATCGGAATTTTCCCATATACCTGACCATATATGGCAACGGATGGCATTTTTACTTTTTTTCTACAATTTGCCGGAATGCTCAAAGTATAAGCCAAAAATGGCATTACCAAAAAAAATGTTTTCCCCGCCGTGCCGAGTGTTGCCAGGCCACCAAGATAAAAATGGTCAAATGTCATTCTAATTGGCTAAACCTTTAAGTGCATGGCAACTTTTTATTTAAAATGCTGGTCCTTCTACTTTTGACCTTTTTGGACCATATCTCGAAAACTATCGAAAAAGCTAAAAATATTTTCATACCCGGCAACACACAATAATCCAACGGGTAACCGACCAGTACATTGCAATTCTGTAAAATGTTGCCATCACACTGAAAATCCATTTTGAAATTTTTGAAAATCAAACTTTTTTACAAAATGGCCGCCAGCGCCGCCGCCATCTTGGATATCCAAAAGTCTATATTTTTCCTGTATTTTAGACTATATACTGGAGCAGAGACAATTTTTATTTTTTTTCTTAAGTGCATCCTTGGATCCACAGAACTTCTGGAAAACGACTACTGCTCAAAATTGTTTTTGCCCGTCAAAACCAGTGTTGCCAGAATTTTTCTCCAAAACTACCCTGTGGCCAATATCAGCCGGGGTTGCCATAAATCTGCATACTCGAAAATTGGATATACGTCAAAATTTTTCCACTCATGTTTGGAGCCCTGGGCCAAAAACTACCATCAATTTGGTAGAAATTAAAAAACCTACCAATAGACTGATAAATATCCTACCACTGCCCAATACTAACCGAATCGATCCAGTGTTGCCAACAGTATGAAAAAATCAATTTGAAAAACGCAAAAAATTTTCTTGCGACAAAATGGCCGCCAGCGGCGCCGCCATATTGTTTTTCTTTAGTCTATGGTCACCGGTCGACACTCGAATATATCAGTGACGAAAATAAAAAAAAATCTTGCCGCTATCTGTAAACACCGCGACGCTATGACCACGCAAACATGAGTCCAAAACCAATTTTCAATCCAAGATGGCGGCGCGGCCATCTTGTTTTTTTATTTTTTCTTAACTTTGACGTTTACAACTTTCATAGACAATTCGAAGACAGTATGCGCCGCTCGGTCATTCTATACATTTTAAACTTTTTTTTTTGCGAAAAACCGCCGCCATCTTGATTTTTTTGGATTTTTTTTTCAAAAACCTGTTTTGATTAAAAATTTAGGTACCTTTAAGTTAACATCCCGACCATAGACAAACTCTTTCCACCCGAAAAACACCCCTGATCAGTCAGTGAGTGAGTGAGTGGTAATTTAGCTTTATATATTATAGACTAGCTTTCGCCGCACGCTCTTCGCGCGTGCGTGCTCAAGCTAGGTCTGCGACGCTGGACGCTCCGGGCTTCGCCCTACGCGGAGCTCGGCCTGCGGCCTCGCGATACGCAGCTCGGCCTGCGGCCTCGCGAAATTACTTTTCTGGGTTGTACCGTCCGCGTGGGCGGGCGCGGTGGGCTTTTTTGCGACTTGTTGATTTGGTTTTGTGTGGGGGCTCCTTGGGGCGCCAGCCGCTCCGGGCTTCGCCCTCCGCGGCGTTGTTGGGTCGGCTCGCTCGGCCTGCGGCCTCGCATAGGTTTTTTTTTCATTGGTGGGTGCATACTCTTTGGGGCGCTGCTCCGGGCTTCGCCCTACGCAGGGCTCGACCTTCGGTCTCGCATGTCCTAATAGATACAAGTGACGAACATTCTTACATAGTAATGTAAGTATGTTCGTCACATCAAGTAGGTATCGTAAGTATGTTCGTCACGTCAAGTACCTACCTAGGTAATGTAAGAATGTTCGTCACTTGTACGGGAAATCGTGATTTTTGAGTCGCGTCTATAAAATCTTAATTGTAATTAATATGTGTGTAGGTAACTTTATTTTAGTGGCTGTATTACTATTTTAGATAGGTACCTAAACTTAATGATGAAATTATGATCATATTATTTCAATTTATATTTATTTTAAAACATAAAACGTCCCTATAATAAAATGTCTGAAACTTTATTTCCTATTGGCAGATTCTGGCCAAGCGTGTATTAAGAATTCCGCGTGTGCTTCGGCGCTACGGGAAGTGCAGCCCCTCTGCCCTAGCGTATAAAAGTGCAGGCACCCACGCTCTCCTTCGCAACCTCGGCTTGTTGGTCGCCTTCGTCCGAGAGAGCCCGGGCGCCTGGACCTTGTTACAGCGGGCAGGGGCTGCCTCCCTCCGCGCCTCCGCCTTTTTGGAATTACACCCTAGGGGTAGGGCAGACCAGTACCACGTGTAGTCGGGGTTGGCCGATTCGATTCTGTCACAAATTTGATAATGAAATCTTAATTAGCTACCTACCTATATCAAGATAACCCTACTATTAATAATTAGTATAGGTACCTACCTAACCATCATTCGGATTAACATGGTTTATCAATGTACCTGAACATGTGACTTTATAGCAAGAAAAATATTAGGATATCTAATTAATAAAGCACTAAGATTTTAGTGTTATTATGTTTCTACAACTACCTATTTCGTGTCGTTTTGATTTTCACCTACCTACCTATTTGAATATGAGCAGTCAAGCAATTGTGTTAATATATTTATAGATAAAAATATTCTACGAACAATGAAAACAAAATCAAAATTGACTAAAAAATAGGCGAGAGATATGTAGTCGTTGAAAGTAAATCTTGAGAGATCAAGAAAACAGATTTTTGCACATCGATGGTGCTGCCAACTGGTGTCATAAATTTGAATGCTTTACCCTAATTTATACTACGTAGTGCTGCCACCTATAGTTTGTGCACGGTCCCTATAGTTTGGCGCGCACGGTAGGTACGTGACGTCATCCGCCACGGCGGATCTCTCTAACTAAGCATTAACTTTAAACAGGAATATAAAAGATCTCAATAACACATTCCCTATTCTCTTATATTTAAACCATTTGGAAAACTGCAGACATTGATGTTGTTTTCCTACCTATATTGAAATTGAAAATTTTATAGAATAAAATAAATCGAGTTTGTTATAATAAAAACATACATTTATTGACCAAAAGAAAAGCCTATTAACTACACAGCATTGTTGTTGAAAGCTAACACGTTGATAAATAATCATTGATTAATTTAAATAAATAAATATTGTTTAGAGATGTAACAAACTACAATATTGATGTACCGTGAAGGATAAATTTGTAGATATTTTTGTAATCTTAATTCACTATTTAATCGATTAAAGAAACAAGTGTTTTTGTATAAAGAATAGACAAATCAAGATATTTTTATAACATAAGGGTAGCTATATTAATCTTATTGAATGTAGTCAACTATTACAAACATCAAGACTTTTTTGCCTATACAAATAAATTAACTTCATTGCGATCATCATAATTCGTGGAAATTTTGGGAATATGTTCGGTTTTTTTATGAAGTTTAGTAATTTAAATTAGCATTATAAATAAATTACAAAAATATCTACTTAATATTTATGTAATAATAAAGAAGGTTTTCTATGGCCATATTCCATGTCTTTTGGATGTTTCACTTATTGGTGTTTCATTAGTCGGTTATCCAAAATGGCGCCATATTCTGCATACACATCTGAAAATAACAAACAATAATTAGTAAAAATAATCACATTTTATATGTAAAGACATAGGATATGAACCAAAATAGGTACCATAGATAATTCCTAAGCTAAATATCATCCCATAAATATAGCCCGAACCAATTCATTCTAATTGAATATGCTAGTTAATTCAATTATTTATTTAAGATGATGATTAGCATTACAGGCGATGGTTATGGTTAATTGCAAGGCGTTTTTAAAATTACAAATTAAGATAAAGGATAAGATCAGAATGCTATACTAATGTAGGTCAAATAATTACTAATGCTGTCAAATATTTTATTTATTGAAGGGAAATTGAAGTCAGGTCACATTATTAGACATTATTCTTTTGACTGACCCGATGGCTCATTTGGTAGTGACCTCTGCCTTATTAGTCATGGGTTGTGGGTTCAATTCCCACACAGTACAAACATTTATGTGCATGAACATGTCTGTTTGTATTGGTCAGGTGTAAGTCATCATCATCAGCCTATTGCAGTCCACTGCTGGACATAGGCCTCTCCAGTGGTTCGCCACTCAGAGCCAACATCTGGAGGATATACCCATAATCGCCACGCTGGACAGACGGGTTGGCGATCGCAGGGCGTAGCTTCTCGCTCCGGTGACGCTGCTGCCCATCATCGGTCTGTGGTATTTAGCTCCGCCTTCAATTGTGATGGTTATACCGCCACCAGTCGGTTGCCAGCGCCTCGTTTGTTATTCGGCAGGATGCACCACGTGCAGGTGAGGTTGGCTTGGAGCGAAAAGATGACGGGTCGCTTCCTTACATCCCAGGTGTAAGTAAGTTTATCAATTGTCTAGTACCCATAGTACAAGCTTCAGCTTACGGTGTGTGGCCCAATGTGGTTTCATGGGTTACTCTCACTTTTATTATGACTCATAAAATCATAGTAATTTTAATGTAATATATTATTAGAAAATGAATAGCTACCTTTGTATGTGGCTATGTTGCACATATTTGCTAGATGTATACTCTCGTAGAATTTTCGTTTGGAGTGGTGTTTCTCTGGATTGATTATCGTCATCAGTCACCATAATT
This sequence comes from Conogethes punctiferalis, assembly GCA_031163375.1. Taxonomy (NCBI): domain Eukaryota; kingdom Metazoa; phylum Arthropoda; class Insecta; order Lepidoptera; family Crambidae; genus Conogethes; species Conogethes punctiferalis. The sequence continues at coordinate 8,912,172 of CM062090.1, read as the reverse complement.
AGAAGATTTCTTATGGAATTTATCTTGAAGATAAGTCTGAAAGAAAATAAATCATTTAAAAAATATGTTTTTACAATGATGATTGTTATGAACTCGCATGTAGGCATAAAATGACTTTGCTATCTTGTTAAGTAAGGTTAACATGTGACATTCAAAGTCGAAATTCTAAAAAATATGCTCTGAGACCATCTTATTTGTATTGTCGATGTCTAAGCTTTAAACTAATGTGTTCAAATTTGACAAGCGCACTGACCGAATTATGTATGGTTTCATGGATAAATTAAGTAAGTTACTCTTTTAATGTATACTAAACCGCTCTATCATTGATACATTTATGAGAGTGTCTTTATTTATTTTAGTCTTGGGCAATGTCTGTTGGTAAAAATGAGAAGGTACTGTACTAAGTATGAAGGTACTATGAATGTATAATGTGAACTATGCTAAAAATTGGTTCAGGTAAGTAAATAATTTGCTGGCCATCCATCATCAGCCTATTGCAGTCCACTGCTGGACATAGGCTTCTCCAGTTGTTCGTTACTTAGGGCTAACATTCATATTAGCGGCTAACGTTATCAATAAAATCGTTAACTACAATATTAAAGCTTGTACTGTTTTTTATCCTAACGTATTTATCCCTAAACATAATTACCATAATATTTTCATATTTCTTAATATTTACATGGATTTATATATGAAAAAAAAACCGTGTGTATATTAGTGGATAAATAATATTGGGCGTGTGAATTAAGAAGCAACAAAAAGTATAAGTGTAAGGCGAGATTAGGTAATCACCACTTTCGATAAGGAAATCAATAAGTATATATTACTGAAAGGACCGCATCAAGAACATAATCATGAACCAGATGCTTTGTTGGAAAAGGTTTGTTATAAACTTTTTCTTGTGATTTTGACGGGATCGTTTAGCTAGCGGGATTTCTGGCACTTCGCCGGCCGCTGCCGCGGCACGCTCGCTTCGCTCGCTCGGCTCGTGCGTTGCGTGGTCACAGTTCTAACCTAACCTAACCAAGAACTATAAAATATATATAACCTATTCGTTATATAAAATTATATTTCTGGCACTTCGCCGGCCGCTGCCGCGGCACGCTCGCTTCGCTCGCTCGGCTCGTGCGTTGCGTGGTCACAGTTCTAACCTAACCTAACCAAGAACTATAAATATAACCTATTTGTTAAATAAAATTATATTTCTGGCACTTCGCCGGCCGCTGCCGCGGCACGCTCGCTTCGCTCGCTCGGCTCGTGCGTTGCGTGGTCACAGTTCTAACCTAACCTAACCAAGAACTATAAATATAACCTATTCGTTATATAAAATTATATTTCTGGCACTTCGCCGGCCGCTACCGCGGCACGCTCGCTTCGCTCGCTCGGCTCGTGCGTTGTGTGGTCACAGTTCTAACCTAACCTAACCAAGAACTATAAATATAACCTATTCGTTATATAGAATTATATTTCTGGCACTTCGCCGGCCGCTGCCGCGGCACGCTCGCTTCGCTCGCTCGGCTCGTGCGTTGCGTGGTCACAGTTCTAACCTAACCTAACCAAGAACTATAAATATAACCTATTCGTTATGTATATAAAATTATATATGGGGTATACCTGTTCTTCACCACCTAAATATGAACCATGCCTATGGAGCACGTATGTTTTAAACGAGGTAAACATACCACGTACTCAAAATAGTGCTGAATCATAGCATAATCGTTTTCAATAATTCGTAGATCAGCACCATGTAGGATTTTATTTGTTATCTAAGAAAATTGTTCTAGAATTACCTACAGCATCAAGCTGCAGAAATCCAAAAACATCTTAACGGGGCTCCCCCTGCCGCCAAGAAAAGAAAATACAACGACAAAGATGATTTGAAAATTTAGGTGAACTTTGGCGCACCCGATCGTAGGATGTAGCTCCGCGCTCCGGCGACGACTGTCCGTCTGCCTGTGGTATTTATAATTTGTTGATGAAAAGCAATATTATACTTACACATTAAGGATTTTTCCATTATGAACCCGGGTCGACGACGTAGGCATTGCGGTCTTCATGATCTGAAAGAAATTTACTTATTATTAAATTAAAGCAAAATAAGTTAATATTAATATCGTTAATATTTCTTTTTAATAAAAGAATGGGGAAGATATATTTAATACTATTTCTTAGTTGTTTTTCGTATCGCTTTTGTCATTTCATAAGTTCTTTCTGGCGTTTATGTCAACCTAACACGCTCAGCTGTCGAAATTTGTTACAGGATTTGGTCACAATAAATTAGTAATAACGAGATTTATATGAAAGGATTGTATATGGAATGAACATAATAAAATTACATGTCATTTTACCAAAGTTTATAGGAACCAATCATGAGAGAGGTAGGGCATAGCGAATAACCCTATACAATACCGCAGCCAAATGACCTCCGGGTCGTGTTTCTGCTGGTGAGTAGGGTCTCCGGAGCTCGTGGGGGGTAAGGGTTGGGCCGGCATGGCAGTGGCAACTGTCAAGTAACTAACCAGTTGCTTGCCAGTTGTCACAGCGACTTGGGCTTCTCTTTGGCTATCCATCAGGCGCAGAGAAGCCATTATGTAGAACAACTATAAAAAAAAATTGAAAAAAAAACAACAATTATAATATTATCATACTTACAGTTTTATTATTCCTTGCTTGTCATCATCATTCTTTTCTGCCCTTATGTCTGTGTGTGTATGTCATGTTATAATATCTTCAACGAAAATTGCATTTCTCTGATTATCTAAACACCAGAAAACAAGGCCATCGTAATTCTTATAAAGTGGTTCAAGCTTCCTTGGTTTCTTAGTTGGTCTCTTTAATTATTTATTTGATATTGATTTTTCACCACCTGCAATACATTGGACATAATTAAAAAATTACAACATAATATTTTGTAAATATTTATTACTCTCAATGTAATATAAAAAAGCCAGCGCCTCGTTGGTTACGCAGCAGGGAGCACCGCGGGCAGGTGAGGTTGGCACATGGGATATGATACATGGCGTCGTATCGCTAAGGATTCTAACGGATAAACAATAATATAAAAAGCTTTAAGTCAAAACCCTTCTAATTATTAGTATTTTAATAAAAATTCCACATCCACACAATTAAACCAAAATTATTTTTTAAACCAAACCTTTTATGAGAGTAGTGATGAGATGCCATGCATATGTTGTGGGTGTACAGGATTAAAAAGCAAATATCATGCGAAAATGTTACCAATTCAATATTACATGTTATACAAGTTATATTGAAAAGGTTGTCAAAAATACATTTAACTAAAAAAAAGTGCTGGGTTAAAACACATGGTTAAATGATAATGTGTTAGAGCAAAATCAAACATAATTTAATAAGCATTAGTGACAAATTGATATTTTTTTCTATGGGTTAGTTAATCCTGTAGGCACTTATGACATTTTATTATTTTACTATTGCCGATAAAGTATGTAATAGTAAAATAAATAAAATGTCATATACATCAGGTTTGCTGAGATTTGGTAATATATTTTTTATTTTGCAATTTTACAATCAAATAGGTACGTTATATGCACTATTTATAATAAAAAAAATCACATATCTCAACAAATCTGAACACAATCCCTTTTACTCCCCAGTGTATAGTGTAACTGAGTGTGTGTACAAATGCATTAAAATTGGTTGGTTTAGTGCTGCAGGTATCATCAAATAACATGCATTACGAATGAGTAGTGTGAATGAGATACACGGTGGTATTTTGGGACATCCAGTAGGAGACTCCACGTGGTCCGGGACACCGTCAGTGTGACGGCGTCACTCGAAGTGGTCAGTCCACTGTCATTGGTACATGTCTGGAGAACAGAAGAATCCTTGCGGCTGTCTGACCGGATGGGGCATGCAAGAATGTAGATCGAACAGGCCGAGCGACGAGTGGACGCTTCGTTTGAACGAAGAGCTGTATTGCACGCAATGAGACGCTACTGCCACTTGATAAAATGCAATCACAATATGATAACGTAGGGTTGCCATCCCCGTCCGGGTTTCCCCGGATTTGTCCTAGTTTGAAGGACGTCCGGGGTCCGTCCGGCTGGGGCTTTTAAATGTGTCCGGGTAAAATCCGGACACTTTTGAAATCGAAACTCAAATTTTAATAGATACCTAAGCGATAAGCCCACAATCGAGCAGGCACGGCAAAATAATAAAAAGTGAATGAAAAAATTCTGATGTGTCCGGGGAAAAAACCATATTTCGCCCAAATGTCCGGAATTTTAGCGGTGTTATCTAGCGCCGGCAATTTAAGTGATGGCAACCCTATGATAACGATACACTCCCCCCACTCACCCTACACGCACTCATGTACACTCGCACACATCACTAACAAGTTCATATTAGGCGCACAATTGAATTTAGGGCTATTTAATAACACATTTTTTGTTTTACTTAGTCTAAGCAATAGTTGTAAACTTACAATTCTTAATGACTAAATATTAAAATTAATAAACATTTTATTCATTTATACGGAACTTATAAGTGACAAATCGTTCTCTTTGAATATTAAAAAACCTAAGTGAGAACTCCAGTGGAGTACAAACATGTACAGTAGTAGTACCACGTTAATAAGTTACATCGATGTATCTGATATATATTTATTTATTAAAATGATTCCACTGTGCTTACATTTTAATTCACACAGAATTTATAATTGAATGTACGATTATGTAAAACTACAATTGAAAATTGTTATTCGCCATAAAATACATTTATCTATGATTGATGACATTTAACTATTAAGTCCTGTTGAATTTATAACATTTTAAATATGGAATATATTCATAATTAGCAGTATACATGCTTAATAAGGTACATAATTTTTTTTATTTTTTTTTTTTGCTTTCTTTTAATTTTTTTCTTTTTTTTTTGGATTCTTTTTGTATTTTTTTTTATTTTTTTTGTATTTTTTTATTTTTTTTGTATTTTTTTTCTTTTTGTTTTTTTTTCTTTTTTTTAATTTCTTTTTGTTTTTTTTTCTCTTTTTATGTACCTTAGTCTTTACATAAATAAATATCTAACAAATTAAAATTATTTTCTTAGAACAATAAAATTGAAAATTGGTGAAGGATGACTCGCATAACATGTTCAGGGCATTGCTGTAGACAACATGTTCGGGGCGTTGCTGTAGATAGAAGAGTTTGGTTGAATACGTAGATTTCGTTCTTGAAAGCTGTCAACGCAAAACAGGGGCAGCCCGTTGGTGCTGGAGATAGTCCTTTTTGGCGTTTCACGTCGATTATTTTAAGATTTAGTGCACTAAAAAATAGACGGCACCTTGCCGGTAGTGTGCTTGTAGATCTTCTTCTTTGGTAATGTGACAACTGTCACTCGACAGCTGCGTTGGTTATTGGCCGCGAGCACGTCGGCGGCTGTGATTGGCTCCATGCGTGTAATAGGGGCGCTTGCTTCGCCTTAATTGGACGCGATGAAGTTGGTGGCAGACGATTGGTTGTTAACGCTCGATAGTGGCGCGAACAAAGGCTGATCCTGATTTTATAGTGATTCGGTGGTGGTCATTCAATTACAACGTGTCCAAACCAATATGGAAACATCTTATGAGGCAAGGAATTATAATTTCTTTAATGAACCAATGTTCGTTTGTTGTACATAAAATAACTTTTATAAGTGAATTTTACGTTTCTGTTGTGGTATGAAAATTAATGGATGGTTTCCATTTTTAAATTATTCACCGCTCTTCTTTTCGAAGTTTGATGATTTTGAAGTGCTTGAACTCTTGTGCCTGAATGGGCAGTAATAGATATAGGCAGTACCGACTGCGACTGCGCCGGTGGTCCAAAATCAGAATGTTACTGCAATAAACACCACCGCAGAAGTTTCATATAAAGTTGGTAAAGGTTCTGTGCACGTTTGGGCAAGGCTGTTGATGTTACAACTGATGCAAGGCGAATGCATGAAAAGTCAGTATCTTCAGCGCTTTTCTCTTCGTAATTTGATGATTTAGTAGTGCATAATAAACACTCTTGTGCCTGAATGGTCTAAAATCCGCAGTAGTAGATGGGTAGACCAACTGCGACTGCACCGGTGATATAAAATCAGAATGTTACGGCATTAAGCACCACAGTAGAAGTTTCTTCTAAATCTGGTCGAGGTTCGCTGCACGTTTGGTGAATGCTGTTGATGTTAAAACTGATGCAGGGTGAACCCATGTAGTCAAAAGTGCTTCCACCGATGTACTTCAGTTTCAATACAGATAAAAGTCTTCTCTTGATTTGTCGTACAACAATGTACTTGCTTTTCACAACAACCCGATACGTAAAGTGTAACAATTGTGAAAATGTATGCAGACTTTGGTTAATGCCCAAATTGATTATGTTCTTGGGCAACAATTACTTATAATTATTTAATCTAGTGTCAACGTCGATTTTGTTAAAACAATTTTATCGACGTTGACGTTACAATTTTTTTTTTTTGCATTCTATCAAGTGGCGCCCGCCCTCCATTCCCTCACGCCACATTGCGTGCTGGCGCTCCTCGTTCAATTCAACGAAGCGTCCACTCATCTCTCGGCCTGTTCGATCGACATTCTTGCACTCCCCACCGGTCAGACAACCGCAAGGATTCTTCCGTTCTCCTGACATGTACCAATGACAGTGGACTAACCTCCTCGAGTGACGCCGTTACACTGACAGTGTCCCGGACCACGTGGTAAGTCCCCTACTGGTTAGTCCCAAAAACCATCGTGCATTCACATTCATACCACTCATTCGTAGTACATGTTATTCGATAATACCTGCGTAGCAACCAAACCTACCAACCTAATGCATTTTGTGTGTATAGCGCATGTTCAGTGTAGTAATATATAAATAAATATAATATAATAAGATAAATAATTAAATGTAATAGATATATACTATAATTAAATGTAATACATAAGATACTTATATACAAAGATAGATAATTAAATATAATAAATAGATAAGTAAATGTAATACATAGATACAATAGATAATTAAATGTAATAAATAGATACCTACAAAATAACTAATTAAACATAATAAATAGATAATTAAATGTAATAGATAACATAATTAAATTTAATACATAGATACTTATATACAAAGATAGATAATTAAACATAATACATAGATACTTATCCACACAGCCAGATAATTAAATGTAATAAATACATATATACAAAATAGGCATGATAAAAAAAGTCGCAACGCAATTAAAAAGTAAAAAAAAAGTAATATAAAAAAACGCAACAATGTATAGAGTTGTCGGCATGATTCCCAATGATTTTAATATAATTAAAATTGATTTTATTTACAATAAGTTTGCCATCGGAACGAAGTGAACAATTTTATCACAGAAAGCTGCCAGAGATTCCTAATCATCTAATAACTCACGGAAGACAATATTGGACGCAAAGAATTTACCGTTAACTATTCTATCCTGAGAAACTAAAACTTTTAAACTATCCCTACTCTGAACTCTACCTAAGGCCACATATAGTTGACCGTGACTAAAAACATCAGATCTTAAATCGACACCTACTCGGCCTATGGTCTGTCCCTGGCTCTTATGTATGGTCATAGCATAACATAATTGCAATGGGAACTGACGACGCGTCATCTCGATAGGGCTGTTTGGCTCTATCGGTGATTTGAATAAGATCCGCGGAATAAAGTACTCAGTCCATTCCCCCGGCTTTCGAACTGTGACTAAGCGTGGGGTAGTACGGACAACGATTACTTTACTACCGTTGACCAACCTATCAGCAAAACTTAAATTGCGGATAATCATGCACACACACCCAACCTTCAGGACTAAATCGTGGTCTGGTACCCCCTTCGGTTGCAATTTATTTAAACAATCCGCGCCTAAAAATATATCGTCAGTATTGTCAGTATTGTCAGAAACTACTTCGTCAATGGAATAAAAATGCAAAACATCACCGGGTAATCTTTCCAAAATGAAAGAATTAATTTCGCGGACGTTACTATTGTGGGTGGTCAAAATGGCTCGATGTGCGCAAACATCAGGTTCGTCTATGACGACATTAGGGAAAACAAAGTCTATGAGTTCATTAAGTTTAGTGACATAAGGTACCGATGTACTCAAGTCTACTAAATTTAATGTACTTCTGTCAATTTTAACCGACTGAATGGGCAAATGATTGGAACCTAATTTCAGAAGGAAATCAGAGAATCCGGGATCGTCTCTACAACGTTGTGATGTTTTGAGAGGGAAAGTTTTGATTCGAGGCCAAATGGGGGAAGACTTTACTGAACAATTAACTATGTCCGAATTAGTTTTGGCATTAATAACCACCGGTGGTATTTGGCGAAAGTCGCCTGCAAAAATTATTATTTTGCCGCCAAAAAGCTTATCTGACTTCATCAGATCTTGAAGAGATCTGTTGAGCAGATTTATGAGAAATTTGTGAGCCATTGGGGCCTCGTCGTAAATAATAATGGCGGCATTACTAATCAACTCGGCCCTTTGCGAACCGTTGGTGATATTCCAGTAGCCATGATCGTCAGCTGGGTTGAGCGGAAACCGGAACATACTATGTGCTGTGGTGCCTCCCGGATAGTTCTGGGCCGCAATACCCGAACTGGCAGTACACAACACGATAGCGTCCAAGTGACCGCGTGCGTGTGCAGTGATTACATTTAATAAGAGCGTTTTCCCTGTTCCGGCAGGGCCGTCTATAAAAATGGCTGTATCATGCGAGTCGCGGAAATTCTGGTCCCGTAAAAGATTCTCGACATATTCGTAAACCGAATTCTGATCGTCCGATAATTTCGGTAACCAATCAGAGACGAAACCCGCTAATTCATTTCGGTCATATTCATACCGTTCCCGGCCTACTTCGGTGGTATCGTCTACTATTTCGGGTAAACCTTGTTCAACAAGAGTCGTCCCGTGCCTACGCATTAACCTATCAATGTAAACTAAACTGAGATTGTACGCGCGGGTTTCGTCATTCGGAAAACGATTTAAGAGATCCTGACTAAGCTCATGTTTAAATTTTTCCCATAGTGCTACTACCCTAATTCCATTAACAGCTAACAATACGAAAAAACTACGCAGGCGCGGTCCGGTCAAAAATGAAGATGCTTCCTGCATAGCTGTTTCGTATTCTGTCTCGTCGTTAGCGATCCCTAAAGCTTTGGCAGCCTCCTGGAAAGTATTACAATTCGGACCTCCAAGACTATACAAGTCCTGATAACTGCGACAAGGCTGTGAAATTAACAGAAGACGCAAATAAAATTGTTCACCTCTGTTTGGCGCGACCCAGAATAAGCGAGCGACCAACTCGCCCCTTTGACGCCTAGTTAGAAATTTACCATTGCTCAATTGATATATCTGTACATTTTTAGTAGTGGGACGTCTACTATGTACGATATACTGCTCGTAAAAATCTAAGTAGGTCAACTGATCGAAATCGTCACCAGGAGGACGGTGGAAATACGTGATGAGATCAGAATCGCGACGAGTAGTCGCAGCCTCCGATTCAGAACCCGGTTTAAAAAATATCGATTGTTGCCCTTCCAAATGAACGGCCAGCTGTTTTACGTTAGGTTCGCGCGCGGTGATATCAAACTCTAAAATGCGCCATGTCGCCTCGCAAGAACCAAGGTAACGTTTGGTGACATACTGCTCGATTTCATTATTCTTATCAGAGTCCGGGATCACCGCTATGCGTGATTCATCCGGACCTTTCGTCATGTATTTAAATAGATATTTTACTATAGCTCGGGCAGAATATACTAATAAATTAATATGACAATCGTATTTCAAAAGAAGAGCGGCATTATACGGGACAACCCACAAATCGTTAATAGTTACATCCCTACCCCGATATTTAATGGTACCCTCGTTAGTGCTATTACGGCGTAAATGAACAAAACCTCTATCATCGCAATAGGTGGTGGTAGTCTCCCGTTTCGGGAAGAACTTTGAACATTTCTGTTTGTCGTGATCCCAGCACGGCAAATCAGTCCTATTGGGAGGTCCACATGGGCCATGTATCATGTGATCAATCACGGCCTTGCGTAGTCTACCACCCGCTTCGGATGGATCGGGAAGGTCTGCCCTCACAAATTGATCAATGTCCGTATTTTGGACAGGACCACCACCCTCAACTCTAAAGCAAATGTGCGCGTGGGGCAGACCGCGTTTTTGAAACTCAATGACATGCATTATGTACACACTATTGCCAAACCACGCACCTGTTCTGATATCTTTTAACAATTGAGTTAACTTTAAATTGAAAACGCGAGCACAAATGAGGGGATTTGGCCTTTGTCCTTGTGGAATAGATTGTTGGATTTCAGGCCATTTTGGGTTGCATGTCATCGTTAAAAAGAAAGATGGGGTACCTGCTCTATTGACTAACGCAATTGCATCCATATATTTAGTTTTCATATAACGTGGACCTCCAGTAAAAGTATTAGGCAAATAAATACGTCCCGGTACAACGCCACCCTCCCCTTGAATAGTTTCGTCAGAATTTACTGTCTCTAAATTACGTTGTAATTCCTGCAACGGTGCAGATCTAATAGCAGTATCAGAGTGATGCTGCATGTTATTAATATAGCGGAGACGTTCCTCCGAAATTCGACAATACATGTCGACTATCCATTCTTCGGATAGTCTGCCCAATTCTGAAAATCTACATTCTGATAGTAAAAGGCATCTAATGTATTTATTTTGTGTTAATTTAGAGCCTTTATTGTCTACTTTATTCGGTAACCATCCGGGATTACCATGAGGATACAAAAGAGGAAACTGGAAACTCTCATAAAGTGGGTGTAAAATGTCCACAGTATGGGGTTTTCTAGCACCTATCCTCCAAATTACTATAGCCTTGGGTACGAAACGTTCTCGTTCCGTACTTAAAATAGCGGCTACTTCAGCACCGAGTGGTAAGTCACCTAAAATATTACCATGGGAGCGACGCGACGTGGGTTCAAAAATTAAATGAGCTTCCTCAGAAACCTCCCGATGTAACCGTTTAAAGCATTCTATATACGGATTCACCTCGTGCATATAATGAGTAATGGAACGGACAATGTCAACATTCAAATGTTGACCCCTAGCTAAGCGATCCCTCTCATCGTTATCGTAAATATATAATCCAATAGGATTAGTGGTATCTGTATAAGCTAAATCAAAAACGCGATGGTAAGTACGGCCTTGGATTTTTAAAAAAGAAATGCCAGTGTCTGGGTGATGAAAACCGTGCGATACACCCAAAGCACTAAAGGCAAATAGATTATTATATGCACGGGACCTATCAAGAAAAGATCTATGGGAATAAAAATCTTCGGTTACGGGTTCGAATTCTTGGACGTTATACGCACCATTGCCGCAACACCATTTTACTCTACTTTTTTCTTCATGGAAAAGACGTCCATGACAATGGGGGCATGTTAAGCTATTATTTAAGGAATTTCTAAGGGAAAACAAAGGGACTGACTCTAATTGATCTGAATGCTTTTGGCCAATTAAATTATCGGATCTACGTAGGCTACTGTCTACATTTCTAACGGAATTATAACGCTGTGCAGTAGCTCTACTAATTTCAGTGTGTGTTTGCGTATAACGCCTCACTGACTCCCTATGAACATCCGGATGTTCCTGACTATAGCGTGCTACGGCTTTTTGGTTGACTTCGGGATGTTTTTGAGAATACTTTTTTGTAGCTTTACGATTTACAGTGGGATTACGAAGAGAATACCGCTTCACCGCCTCCTGATGACTTTTTTTTTTATCATAGATAGGTGCTGGGGACTCTACATCGACTCTTTCAAGAACAACTACTGGACTCATTAACAACTTTGGGTCAGAATAATTTATTTCATACCCTTCGGATGTCGTCTTCCGTTTTTTAGGCCGACCACGAACAGTCTTGGTCACGTCTGTCGGTTGTGTCTTTTCGATATCAACAAGCCTATTAAGTACTACAACCGGATCCATTTTTAACTTCGGATCAGAGGGATCCGACTTGGAATTAACTACCCGTTTCTTACTATCGCGGTGGCTCGCGGCGGTAGCCACTTGTTTCCTTTTTGGTGGTCGACCTTTCGGCTTGACGACTTTGGGTAAAGTAGAGGAATCTAATCGTTCAAGAACAACTATTGGTTGCAGTTTCATTAAGGATGAGTCCAGCTCGGTATCAATGTTAACATTCTGAATGTTAACATTAACGCCTTGATCTACGATAGAATGATGCAAAACTCTAAGTTTATTTATTGAATATTCGGCACCATCAGAAGGATGACTACAAAGCAATAAGCCGGCAAGATCTTTAACAGTATTACAGGAAAACAATCGGGCTTTATTAAGCATTCCATCAGGGTTGTGGAGATTTTGCCTATCAACTGCATGACTATTAAATAAATAAAAAATATTATTAAATCTCCAGAACGATACTGTGGAATTATGCCCCGTGAAAAGGTAACTATCGGATTGATCTAGATGAGATCCATCAAAAATTACGTTCGTTAATTGGTTGGAAAGCTCCAAGATCTTTACACGTAAAGATCTCAGAGATTCGGGGAAAAGACCGTTCATTTTCCAGCTGTCTTCCGTGTTAGCAATACGGACTGAAAAATGACCTACACGAAATTCCGATGGCAAGTCCTCCTCGGGAAGTAAAAACGTATGTTGAGCTGGTTTTACGCGTAAATACAACGAATCTCCACTATGTAAAATAGTGTCGATATCTTCGGTGGAAAATATGGCTCTACCTTTAATGACGGAAAAGCTGGACGCACATGCCGACATTGCTACACATTGAGCGTTGTTACCTTTGAAGACGCCACGATCGCCTTGATGGGTCGTGCCTACAAAAAATGTTAGTAAATAATATATTACTAACATGCATTTATTTATTGGTTAATTGGACAATGTCCAACATCATCATCAAAATCAGGAGCAGAGGTCATGCTAGAAGCAAACATTCAAACCATTGATCGTAGCCGTCAAACGTATTTTAGTGAGTATATACCTATAAGCTCTGGATACCTAAACAGATTTTAATCGAAAATTCAAATTCAAAAATATTTATTTGGAACAAAAACGATTTAAAACTAATACAAATAAACGTTAACAGTTGTGATAGTCTAGGACTGTGTTACAACTTAATTTATAAATATTTTAATAAATAATTTTATGTGCAAGCCTAAAAATGTACCGAATTCAGAAAATATAACCAAAAGTTTGCAAGGTGATCCATTCTGCCCTCACGAAATGTAAAGATTATACAATAAGCCCAAAATATTTAACAAAGCCTATAATTCAAACCAAGGAAAAAAGCACATTCACTTAAAAAATAACACAAACGTCAAACTTAATTAACAGGTCATGCTGTTGTATTGGTAGTGCTTAAAGATAATTATTAGTACCCCATTCAGAAAGCATTAAAATTTAAAAGCAACAATTAAAATTATCTTCCTAAATAATAACATACCTAATCATAAATGAAAAGCAGACATCCTGAGTAGTGGTGATATCCTTCCTTTTAAAGGAAAATAATTCTTGAAAGTCATATATTAAAACTATAATTATTATGGTATGATATTCATTTATATCCCTATTAAATTAAATAATAAATAAAGCAAACCTGAAAAGTTAAACAAAATAAAATAAATCGATTACATATAGGATATAATTTCTCTAAAAGCCAATAATTATTAAAGTACCTAGTACCAAATTGCATTGAAGTATTCTTTTCTTTCCATTACTTATTAATGATGAACTAATAATAAAAGTAAGCGAGTAGTTTTATTTATGGTATGTATTAATTATGTCACTTGAATTTTAATAAAATGGCATTAATTTTGTATGGTTTGTTTCATGAAATTAAAATTGTATTTGAAGTGGTAAGTACCTACTATGTCAAGTTTCATATAAACAAAGGCAAGAACTTGAAACTATAAAATTAATGCACCATTTACCTAATTTATTTCAAGATGAAACAAGTGACCTCCCCAAGTATCCAAGTTCTGTAGTTTGACTAATGTACTCGTACCTACTACCTATGTTTTAAAATTAATGTTGAATAAAAAATGAATAATATTTCATATTCTTATGTATGTACCTACTTATACTCTGAGGATTATTGCATAATATAGGTAAGTGTTATTACTATTATGTGCAAGAATAGTATAAAAAATTTACTATCACATCATGAAATGATGTGTAGGCAGTCCCACAATACAATAGTATATCTAAAAAATAATAATTTAAAATTAGAGATCAATACTTATGGAAGCCATGCCAGGCATTTAAAGAATGTGCATATTTTGTTATCTATATTATACAAGTAACTACTTACTGTGTAGAATTTAATAATTTCTTTGAACCAAAGATTTACTCATTATCCGCAGACTATAATGGTGACTTTACTGGCATTGTCTCGAAGAACACTTAGACCTGAGCCAATTCAAAAAAGCTTACTGGGAATTGAACCCAGAACATAGGATTTATCATGGCTGTAAGTAAGAATACTTTTATACAATGAACCTTTATGATTGCAGTAAGAATAAATTTCAGAGCACAAAACCAACCCGATGAATCTTTTTTAAGTTCTGATGGTTGTGACTAATATTATAAATCATTATTTAATGTATCTATCTGTATTTGCTTTCTTCATTGTAATGACTAAAACTGGCCACTTTTATACACAATTAAGTACCTACTGTGTTGGTCACAATAATATTTATAATCCGCAGAGGAGCTTTCATGTTAGTATAAATAAATAAACCGACAAATGAGATAAACTTCGTTTATATAAAAAATCACAGCTAGACACTTTTTTAAAGAATGTATTATTCACTCACTTTTAAGTAGGTATAATAATCAAGAAAATAACTTTACTTTATAAATGAATTTTTTATAAATCTCATTAAGTACCTAGATCCAATGTCTATTTCATAATTTATTGGTATGTTGAAACATAAGTCAGGTATGTATCTATCTACTATGGTACTTATTTAACATCACTTTACTCATTACAACCTATAAATTTAAACTGAAAACGGAGTTGGTAATACCCATCTCTGACAGCCCAAGTTCATTTTAGTTGCATAGGTACTGAAATGCATTGGCAAACATAATCAAATAGACATAGACCTAATATATTCTATTCTTCTATTCGAAAAAGATCGCTATTAGCCGCTGATAAAACGCCTAAATAGTAAGTACCTTACTTTGTTATATGTGTGATAAGTATGCAATAAAAAGATGTCTACCAATCTATTATACCTACTTATATCTAATGCGGAAATCAAAATAGACAATAAATAGGTAGGTACCCAAGAAACATTCCTATTATACCTAAATTGTTTTACTTTTAGCGACTTGTGAAAGCTTCCCAAGATTTTTAATGTATCTACCTGGGTACCTGATATTTATACGTTTTTACTCGGGAACTAAAAAGATTAGATATTAAAGTAGGTACTATGTAAACGTGTTTAAGTTAAGTAGGTAGGTATTAACACTACTAACCTGAAACAATGCAGGAAAATGAAGGGGTGAATGAAGTTGCAGATGCAGCCATTTCGGGATCGAATCTAAAATATAAAAAATCATATTAAAGTCCACACAAACGTTAATTTACAACCTGCTATGAAATAGTTCAATCCTATTAGGTACCTATATTGATGAGTATCAATGTAAAATAAGTACCTTGATAGGTATAGGCATCTCTCGAATTAGTTAGCCACGTGCATTTTACACAAACAATTGAAAGTGACGCCATTTTCAAATTGGACCAGTGTACCTACTTCTCAGATAACCCCTACACACTCGAATTTGTATTTTAGGCTAAATGACGTTGTCGATTTGATTAGGACAAATGTGAGTGAGGATGTTATTATAATGGGCAACATAGAAAAGTAGATCTTAAAAAAATAACCACAATGAATGAAAATTTAAAAACTACTATGTACCTACTTGTTATTCAAACCTGTATGTACAGCAACCAGCAGCTAAAATACTTATTAATACTTGGGTTCTCTGAAGATATTAATTGTTTAAGATAGGTAATTACACATTTAGAAAACAAATATTTTAGTAAGATGCCTTTCGCCATTATGATGCTAACACAGTAAAATCCGTTGGGATTACATGATCAATAATTATTAGTCTTCTTCTCTAGTATTATCTACCTATGTGTACAAACTACACTCATGCCAAATCATTTAGTTCCAACTTATAGTAATGAAAATTAACTCACATTGAAAAATTAACTAAAAAACTCTTAGAAGTAGAAAATCTAAAACTCGTACATACCTTGACCGAAGAGAGCAAGACGCAGAATGAAGGGCAATTGGGCGAACACAAAAAACTTCAAAAAAGGCGCGTAGAAAAGTTTTTTTTTTTTTTTTTTTTTTTTATTACGATTTTACGGCTCCGGACGTAGTCCATACCAGCCGATTCTGTGTTCCTTTACATTCATTTTACATCATGAGCTCTTCTCTTCTATTTTTATCACCAATTAATCAAAATTTTGTTTTCTTATTATAATGTTCCTTGTTTTAATGTATTTCATTTTCATTTCTCAATCATTTTTCAAATATCCTCTATTGTATTCTTAATGTATGTGTAAATGTGTTCATACGTTTCTTGATTTTGCAATATAGATGGCAAAAGGCGGGGAATTTCTTCAGTTTTTTTGAAAATATTTAGTAGGCCATCTATAAGCAACAGTCTTTGTATGGTAAATGCTGGGCAGTGTAGAATCAGATGATCCAGTGTTGCAGATTCTATTTCGCAGAACTCACATAGATCTGAGCTGATGAGTTTAATCTTCTTCAGATGAGCAGGAAACCTTCCATGCCCCAGGCGAAGTCTATTTAGCACAACGATGAACTTTCTAGTAGCGGAGTCTAAGTTAAAATACCACGGCTTGCTAGAGATGCGAGTTTGAATTTGGGCATACCATCTTCCTTTTATCTGTTTCCTAGATTCCCAGTCTTCTTGCCAATGTTGATACATACGCTGTTTTAGTAATGAATGGTAATCAGTCATCGGAACTGGCGGGCAACAATATTGCTGAGCAGTGATAGCTGGATGTTCAATCTTCATAAGTCTGTCTACAGTTTCATTGCCGGTGATGCCAGAATGAGAAGGCACCCACAAAAATTCAATCACAGTTCCCAAATGTTGCAAGCAATTTAAAATTTCTCGGATATTGTATATGTAGTTGTTGTTTTTGTAAGATAACTTGCAACTCTCCAAGGTTTTCAAGACACTCAACGAGTCCGTAATTATCAAATACTTTTCATCTTTGCAACATGTCTGTATGTATAGTAATGCCTTGTATATTGCGTATGCTTCTGCCGAAAATATAGAGGTGTTAACATCCAATGTAAAGCATTTGCCAAACTTATTAAATGAATCATAAAATGCAGCTTTTACGGAGCCACTTGTTTTTGAACCATCCGTATAAATCTTTCTGTAAAATTCTTTCTCCGTGTTCATGTAATGCAGAAAGTCTTCGTTATTATGCACTCGCTTGTTGTCAATATTAGCTCTAAGCATTTGTACTTCTAACGAACCAAAGTCCCATTTTTTCCATTTTCTGAATATTCTTGCATTCTTGTCTTAATTCTATCTTTCCATTTTTCCCTAGGTATATATCATTTTCAAAGTACATCTGTTCATATTGGTTATTACTTATTACCTTAATCATAAACTTTTCACCTAAATATCTACTTCTAACATGAACAGGTGGAATGCCAGCCTCCACTTCTAATGCATTTATAGGTGTCGAACACATAGCACCTGTAATTAATCTTAATCCTTTGTTTTGCACAACCTCTATTTTTCGAACTAAATTATTATGAAGAAAAGAACTATATACAATTAACCCATAGTCATAATGACTACGAACAATAGCCTTAAAAAGAATATTTACAATTTTAGGGTCCATACCCCAGTTCACACTTGCTAAGTATCTTAATATATTTACAGTCTTTTGCATTTTATTTACAGTATTATTTACATGAGTTTTAAACGTCATTTTCCTATCAAAATCTAATCCTAGAAATCGTTTCTCATCCACATTTTTAATATCTACAGCATTCATATTAATTTTTAAAGTTACATCAGTATGAGTTTTAGAAAAAATCATAGCCGAACTTTTGTGTGGATTAATATCAAGCTTCAATACATCCTTATAATATACATACAATTCACTTAATATTCTATTCAGCTCTGATTGAGCTTGAAGTATATTTCTATGTGAGGTGTATACTACGATATCATCAGCATATTGCAAAAATTTTGTATTATTAAAGTTTACGTATTTGTGGATCTCTGCTGTGTACAGTGCATAAAGTATGGGTGATAACGTTGCGCCCTGCATAACTCCTTTGTACGCTACTTTAGGACCATGATAATTGTTATTAAACTTAACAAATACCTTACGACTATGAAACAAATTGTATATCCAGTATAGCAATTTACCTGGAATATTATATGATTGCAGTATTCGAATCAGAACTGACAAGTCTACATTATCAAAAGCTCCTTGCACGTCAAGATAAACTGCAACTAATTCGGAATAATTTAATAGAGAAGTTTGAATATCATTACTGAATTTTAAAAGACTATCAATACTGCTCCTACCCTTACGGAAACCATACTGCTCAAGAGGAATAATATTATTAGCCTCAACATAAAGTTCTAACCTGTTCTTTATCATGTTTTCGAACAATTTGGACATACATGACGCTAAAGAAATGGGGCGATAAGAATTTGCTGACTGTGGGTCTTTATCTGCTTTTAAAATGGGGATTACAGCCACAGACTTCCATGAATTTGGTACCACATTATTATTCCATAAGTTATTAAAAATATTTAATAATATTCGTTTACAATTTGGATGCAATTTTTTTATCAGTACATAGGGAATATCATCTAGACCAGGACTCGTATCTCTTCTAGTTTCTAAAGCAAAATTAAATTCTGATTCAGTAAATATTTCATTTAAGTGAAGGTTTACAACATTCTCATTAAAAAGTATATCCAAGTCAGTATCACCATGAGATCGAGACCGATGTTCTGAAGTAATTTTGTCTAAAAAGGAGTCAACCCAACTATTATCCTTAATACAATGTTTAGGTCTTTTATTATTAAACTTTCTTACAAAATTCCATATTTTAGAAATAGGTGTATTTCTGTCGAAACTAGAACAAATAGATATCCAACTTAGCTTTTTCTGTTCTTTAATTACAAGTTTTTTCTTAGCGTCTATTTTCCTATAGATAATGTAGTTTTCTATAGTTGGGAATCGTCTATAATTTAAGAGAGCTAATTTACTTTTCCTAACTGCTTCAGAACACGTTTCGTTCCACCACGGCACCGATTTGTATTTTTTATTTAATGGTAATGATTGCGAAGAAAATGACAACACAGGAACACAACGTGCTTTCAAAACATTGACAATTTCAACGAAATTATCGTAATCTTGCAAAGGATTTGAAGAAAATACAAAATCAGCAAATACATTCTGTGACAAAGTGTAATAGTCTTCCCACTTAGTTTTATTGTATAAATATCTATCTGGTTTTGCAACACAATCGTACAATTCGGGTTCAATCTCTAACTCTACTGTGGTCGGGAAGTGCATACTACCCAAACAGTCAGAAAATACTGCCCAAGTACAGGACGGAGCAAGTATTGTTGAAACAATAGAAATATCGATGGCAGAAGGTGCAGTTCCTGGACGATTTACTGTGGTGGTTGTGCCATCGTTCAAAATATACAAGTTTAATTCATCCAACATATCATAAATTTGGACACCTCTTGCTTTGTTGCTAAGACTACCAAATGCTGTGTGATGAGCGTTTAGATCTCCCATTATCAATACTGGATTGGAAAAACTATTTATTAAGCGTTTAAGAGCTCTGATTGGAAAGCGACCTGGACGAGGAGGACAGTACAGACCTAAAATATTTATTTCTCCAATGTTAGTTTGGACAGAAATAGCTATGCTTTGGATTGAATCTGTGAAGTGAGTGTTAAGTAGACTACATTTAATGAACTCTTTGTGAAAAATAGCTACTCCACCAAAGCCATTGGCTGTATCTCTACGTAAAAGTTTGTATCCAGGAATGTAAATATTGTGTGAGGGCTTAAGCCATGTTTCATTCAATATTAAAATATCAATATCATTAGTGTGAATAAAATGTTGTACCAGCGGTAATTTGGGTTTTAAACTTTGTATATTATGTTGACAGATTTTTAAATTGTTAATGGGAGACCTACTACCCATTATGTAGTAACATTCTCTATAAAAAGTTCCTTAATTGTTTGAGAATTAACTGGTAATTTGTTATCCTTGTGAAATAATGTGGTAAATGTTTTAATAAATGCATTCATAAATATTTCATTGTTTATAAAATTTATTACAAATTCCTTATCATCTTTTGGCTGCTGTTTACTCTTATTTGCATTGATTGTGGCAGTTTTAGAGAATGATGGTTTGTTCAATTGTGGAAACTGTGAATTAAGAGCAAGTCGATGTACAATTTTTTGTTTGTTTTCCTCAATTTTCTGTAGTTTCACGGGGCAAACTCTTGAAATGGCTATATGATTGCCTTTGCAATTAACACAATAAGGATTGTCAGTATTAACACATTCTTTGAAGGAATGAGACTGCCCACAGATTGAACAGACTGTCATTTTCTTGCAAAATTTAGACATATGCCCAAATTCCAAACACTTGTAACATTGTAGAACAGGACGAATGTATGGTTCTACTCGTAAAGCACACAGTTCGTAGGTTACATAGTCTGGTAATATGTTACCTGCAAATGTCACGGACACAGTTTGAAGTGGCACTATACCTTCCGGTGTTTTTTTCGTGAACCTCCTGACGCCCAGTATTTCTTGTGTTGAGACCAACTTGTCAAACAAATGTTTGTTCGAAAGCTCTGTGGGGACAAATCTAATAACGCCAATTGATTCTGCAATGGATGCTGGAATGTAAGCCTTGAATTCCTGGTTCGTTAGAAAATTTGTGTTATTAAGGAGTGCATTTGCATTTTTTGGATTGTCAAAAATAGCTGCATATTTATTGGCATTTATTCTTTTCAACTGCTTAACACCTTTGATGTATCGACTGAAGATATTGTTGAGATAAATTGGACTTTTGTTACCTAACTTTTCTTCGTCTTTAGTGCTTTCCAAATACACTGCGAATGATGTACTTGCCGAGTTTTCAGGATAATTCCGAATATGGTTTGTCTTCCTGTATGGAGCAAAAATTTGCTGCGGTTCCTCATCTGAAAGGTCTGGTGAAATATCATTATGTTTGTGCCTTTTACGACCTTTCTTTTTAGGGCTATTCGTTCCGCCACTTTCAGTTCCCATTTTCTCAGTCTACACGAAGAGTTTAGCTCGAGATAAACACCTAAAATAAAAATTTTATTTGGCCCGAAAATAAAATCAAACTTCCCGCTACGAAAGCTTCCCGCCTTTTTCCCGCGCGTAGAAAAGCCGTTACATAAGGATGGCGAACAGATTTATTCGTTTATCGATTTAATTAATCGATATGTATTCTAACATAACCATGTTATTAAAAATTTATTTAAAATTATTTTAATAAGTATAATATTATTGCAATTTTAATAAGTCTAATTAGGTATATTAGCTCTAAGGAAAATAAATTATAATCTGAATAATAAATCGTTATCATCAGCCAGTGTCAGTCCACTGCTGGACATAGGCCTCTCCTAATGTTCGCCACTTAGGTCGATTTTGGGCTTCTCGCATCCAGCACTTGCCAGCTGTCTAGCGCAAATCGTCATCAATCTCCACTTGGCCTGAGGGCGTCCTACATTACGTTTTCCGATACACAGTCTCCACTCCTCGTTTACTCCAAAGGTTATCGGTTCTACGACTGATGTGGTCAGTCCACTGCCATATCAGGTTATTGATCCGGTGAGCTATGAGCTACGTTAATAAGTAAAAACCAACCATTCGCAAGCAAAAGATAGATTCTTTCTTTTCATAAATCTCATATTGTCCAATCGAGTTATTCTTTTGCATTAAAAACCCTCCTAAGTACTTCCTTAATTCCTAAAATTATAACCATAATTTATTTAAATCATAATATCAATATCAATTGAAAAAAAAAGTGGAAAGCAACAAAATATCGATAAATTTTTAATATGATCTAATTTATAACATTCGATTTGCTGCATCTGGCTGCATCCCTATCATAGCGTCCCTAAGTTTTTTTTTTGTAAACGTTGTTGATTTTTAGCCCTGGTTTTTATAAAGCTGCACTCAAATTATTATCATATTAAAATTCAAAATTAAGACAGTTTAGAAAAAGTAATTGAACTTTTATTAATAATAAGATGAACTATTTTGTATGAATAATGTACTTAAAATAAAAAAAAGCACAATAATAATGATAGTCATGCTTCTGACCGTTAACTCTTTTAAATTTTAAAAATATGACTACTTAGCAAAATATTATATTTTGTTTGACAATCTCGAAAAGACTTTTTTCGGCGAAAACATATTATTTTATTTCTTTTAGAAATAATATTAAATTACAAACAATTACTGCCTTAAAGTAATTTTGGTTTGGTTATTGCTGTTTAGCTGATATCCATTGCTATTATTACTATTGACAGGTATGTTATGTCAATTTACTTAAGACTTGGCAGCATGGTCTCAGACCTTAGCCGGTTCCATTAGGAACGAATTTATAAAAAAAAAAAGTATGTTATGTTTATGTCAAAACTGTCTACTCTACTGTCAGAAAAGTAAAGTTTGTTTCGAATCAACAAAGTTAATGTGGAATTGAGGGCTGATTTCAGAAAATTATAAACATACAAATAGAAAATCTTAATTGTGTATTAACAAATAAGTGTTAATAATCTTAAGTATATGTAAGTATGAAGTTCTTTAGTACCTAACATATCTTATTCATAGATAAGTTTATCTTTATCCTTCTACGGGTTTAAAATCATTTCTATGCCCGTTGGTAAATGTGTCAGAATGAATGTCAAGAGGAGACCCATCATCTTTTCGCTACAAGCCACCCTCACCTGCCCGTGGTGCATCCTGCTGAGTCACAGACGAGGCTCTGGCAACCGATTGATGGCGGTATAACCATAACCAAAGCATAGTTTAAATATCACATACCGTATAGCAACCGTCATCGAAGCGAGAAATGACGCCCTACGATCGCTAACCCGCTTATCCAGCGTCGCGCTCCAGGTATTTGCCCAAAGTGGCGAACAACTGGAGAGACCTGTGTCCAGAGGTGGACTGCAATATGCATATGATGATTCATGCAAGTGTAATAAATCTGTATCACTGTACCGTTCTGCTATCAGAATCAAAACTATTTAGATGACAAGTTTATAATCATCATCAGCCTATTCAGTCCACTGCTGGACATAGGCCTCTCCAGTTGTTCGCCACTTAGGGCAAACATCTGAAGGATATACCCATAATTGCCATGCTGGGCAGACGGGTTGGCGATCGCAGGGCGTAGCTTCTCGCTCCGGTGACGCTGCTGCCCATCATCGGTCTGTGGTATTTAGCTACGTCTTCAATTGTGATGGTTATACCGCCACCAGTCGGTTGCCAGTGCCTCGTTTGTTGTATGGCAGGATGCACCACAGGCAGGCGAGGTTGGCTTGGAGTTAAAAGATGATAGGCCCTTACATCCCAAGTTTATAATGAACAGAGATAATTATTTTTTATTGTCCATTGAAACTCATTTCAATGGGTACTTACATGAACTGCATAACATAATTTTAAAATGACTCCACAAAAGTGGGTATGAAACTTACTTGGTTAATTCATTTAATAAATATTATATTCATGAATAAACAATATGGTGAAATAACCATATTCTCTACCTACTTTCTAAATAAGTTCTACTAATAATCTTTTTTCAACAATGATGTATAACTATAAATAAAGTTGAAATCATCTTACATGTTTTTGTTATTATGTACATATTCAGACTAAATTATCCTACACAGTAAAAATAATTTATGATCCTTGTTTAAATTCATTAACTTCATTGACATGAATGTTTTTGTTTCAGTTACCTACAAGTTGATATCCAATAGATATTTAATAAATTACTGGGAAGAAAACTAAATAAAGCAATGATGACACTGTAAGGAAAATGGATGGAGAAAACAACCAAATTTAGTTAAAAAACAAGTAATATTATGTCACTTTCAAATGAACAGCTCAACGATTTAACAGTGATACTGACTGTGGATGATATAATAACATACAATTTTAAAAGCTAATAAAATTTGTCAATATTGAAATTTCTTTCTTTTATTTATGTTATTCTACTTTAGAAATGAAACAGTTTGTTAAACAAACAATTGGCCCGTTGACTCATTGAGACCCTGCTGTGCAAGCAAGGGCTATAAAATGTTTGACTCTATATGTTTGAACTGAACACCTCAAATAGATAGGTGCCTACTTAAACTCTACAATATAATCTGATTAGTAAATTTGAACTCGCAAAATAAAGAGTTGTATTTGATATTTTTAATGAAGCATCTTTGATCAGTCTTAATGACTAATTATAGGTAAAAGTATTAAGGAATTATTTTCATCATGTTATCAATGGAAAAAAGTATCTTCTGTCATAGTAGGTAAAGTTGTTTTTGGACATATGAATGTACTGATCCTACCAAATACTGTTATGCATTACAGAGATAAGATAGGCAAACAAAAATTATAGCATAAAAAAAAGATGCATTTTGCCATGACTTGATTAATACATTATTAAATCATAACTTTAATGTAAAATGTAATTTTACATGAAGAAAACATTTGACCGATCTTCTTAAACATTGTGTCGTTAGTTAGATCCGCATAGCGTCATCGAATAATTGTATGAATTAAATCACGTACCTATACCTTTTCTTTTCCTAGAGGGGAATACATTAGGCACCTTCATGCCGCCTCCGGGGGCAGTCGGCATGGTGTGTGGGACTCACACCTCCCAAAATGGGAGGGCCTAGGTACCCACTAAACCTCCCTACGTCGCCAGTGGGCAGCAAGTTGCAGGGACACGGGTAACGCCGAAGCATACGGCCACATCTCCGCTAAGTAGGTACCTATACCTAACCTAACTTTACGTTTTATACCTACCATCTGAATGTATATTACCAATTTCTAAACTATTCAATTGAATGTACCTACGTAGGTACATAGACCTAGTGGACTGTTCCCAATTAATTTTGTTAGCTACCTACGGGACAGACCCACACTTATTATAAATTTACCAACATCATAAATTATCTTTAAGAAAAGGGAATCCTTAATTTATTTTCTTTTTTCTTGGTGATGTAAGTAAGTAGTCTAAATATTTAGTCAAAATTCAGATTTTGATAATGGGATAACTTTTGAAAAATACCCAATAACTGGAGTAAATTTCTACACGATTGTATGGGTAATTTGAAAGCTTCCATCACTTTTTTTCTAAAAGGGTTCTACCCCAAAAATAAGAATGAAGTCGCGTTGCATACTAAATAGTAGGTAAGTATGCAACGGATTTTCCATACATTTAGACTACAGGGTCAAACTTAAGTACAAAATGTATGGGACACGTTGATTTTTCAGCTGCCTTTTTTTTCTTCCTGGTAATTTAATGGGGTTATTAGGGGCCTTAATGGAGTTTGTGGACCATTTTTGACAGGACCTCATACTTGTTTTTTTTAATTTCGTGAATTTACGTTTTGGGGTAAATCTCGGAAATTACCCTAAAAATGGGGTAAATTTTTACACCAGTTCATAGATAATTAAGAGACCCTCAAAAGAGCCCCCGGACTTTTTATTCTAAGAGGCACCCTTCTGCCCCAAAAGTCACTTTTGTCACATGTTCGTCACATCAAGTATCGTAAGTATGTTCGTCACTTGTATGGGAAATCGTGATTTTCGAGTTGCCTTTTTTTTTCTTCCTGCTAAATTTATGAAGTCATTTGGGGCCTCAATGGAGTCTATGGACCATTTTTGACAGGACCTCATACTTGGTTTTCAAGATTTCGCGAATTTACGTTTCGGGCTAAATCTCGGAAATTACCCTAAAATTGGGGTAATTTTTTACATCAATTAATAGATAATTAGGAAACCTTTAAAAGAGCCCCCGGACTTTTTATTCTCAGAGGCACCCTTCTGCCCCAAAGGCCACTTTGAAATTTTTGAAAACCTAACTTTTTTACAAAATGGCCGCCTGTGCATCCGCCATTTTGTTTTCCCAACTTTTGTACCCAGTGCTTAGTAACAACTATATTATACAGCAAATGGCATTCACAGTTTTTTTTCGCGTCATACAAAGTGGGCGACCAGGGCCCCTGGTAGGGACCCCTTTGAAAAAAGTTTCAGCCACCGTCCATCCCAGTGTTGCCAGATGACGAAGATAAAAATAGTCGAATTTCATTTTAATGGGCCCCTCCTCTATGCTCCTGGGAATAATTTTTGCGAAATGTCTTTATTTCTATTTTCGACTTTTTCGGGGCATTTCTCAAAAACTACCAAAATTGCCAAAATTATTTTTTTTCCTGGCAATACATAATGACCATACACACATTGGCCTAGTACTTTGCACCCCGCTCAAATGTTGCCATCTACCCAAAAATCCATTTTTTAACTTTCGAAAACGCCATTTTTTCACAAAATGGCCGCCAGCGCGGCCGCCATCTTGAAAGTCTGACGTTTCGGATTTTTCCCATATACTACACTATATATGGCATCGATTGGCATTTTTACTTTTTTTCTGCCAAGCGTCCTGGCGGCCAGACAGCTCGGCGAAAAAGGCATTGCCAAAAAATTTCTTCTCCCCGCAGTGCCGAGTGTTGCCAGGCCACCATAATAAAAATGGTCAAATGTCATTCTAATGGGCCAAGGCTGTGAGCACATGGCAACTTTTTATTTAAAATGTTGGTCCTTCTACTTTCGACTTTTTTGGGCTATATCTCGAAAACTACCGAAAAAAGCAAAAATTTTTTTTCACTTGGCAACACATTATTTCCCAACTAATAACCGACTGAAACATCGCAATTCCGTAAAATGTTGCCATCACACTGAAAATCCATTTTGAAATTTTCGAAAACCAAACTTTTTTACAAAATGGCCGCCAGCGCCGCCGCCATCTTGGATATCGACTTGGCCGTATTTTTCCTGTATTCTAGACTATATATCGGACCAGAGCCAATTTTTACTTTTTTTTTAAATCAATACCCTGGACCCAGAGAGACTTTGGAAAATGACTACTGCGAAAACACATTTTTGCCCGCCAAAACCAGTGTTGCCAGAATTTTTATCCAAAACTACCCTGAGGTCAATACCAGCCGAGGTTGCCATAAAACTGCATACTCGGAATTTGAATACACGTCACACTTTTGCCACTCACATTTGGGGCCCTGTGGCAAAAACTACCATCAATTTGGTAGAAATTAAAAAACCTACCAAAAGACCGGTAATTGACCTACCAACGCCCCATACAATCCCAATCGATCCAGTGTTGCCAACAGTATGAAAAATCAATTTGAAAATTGCAAAAAATTTTCTTGGGACAAAATGGCCGCCAGCGGCGCCGCCATATTGTTTTTCTTTAGTCTATGGTCATCGGTCGACACTCGACTATATCTCTGACAGTAATGAGAAAAAAGTTTGCCAATATTTCCATAGACCGCGACACTATGATCACGCAAACATGGGTCTCGGTGCATCCGCCATTTTGTTTTCCCAACTTTTGTACCCAGTGCTTAGTAACAAC
Source organism: Conogethes punctiferalis (assembly GCA_031163375.1). Taxonomy (NCBI): domain Eukaryota; kingdom Metazoa; phylum Arthropoda; class Insecta; order Lepidoptera; family Crambidae; genus Conogethes; species Conogethes punctiferalis. The sequence goes on along the minus strand of CM062090.1, from coordinate 8,884,364 downwards.
TATATTATACAGCAAATGGCATTCACAGTTTTTTTTCGCGTCATACAAAGTGGGCGACCAGGGCCCCTGGTAGGGACCCCTTTGAAAAAAGTTTCAGCCACCGTCCATCCCAGTGTTGCCAGATGACGAAGATAAAAATAGTCGAATTTCATTTTAATGGGCCCCTCCTCTATGCTCCTGGGAATAATTTTTGCGAAATGTCTTTATTTCTATTTTCGACTTTTTCGGGGCATTTCTCAAAAACTACCAAAATTGCCAAAATTATTTTTTTTCCTGGCAATACATAATGACCATACACACATTGGCCTAGTACTTTGCACCCCGCTCAAATGTTGCCATCTACCCAAAAATCCATTTTTTAACTTTCGAAAACGCCATTTTTTCACAAAATGGCCGCCAGCGCGGCCGCCATCTTGAAAGTCTGACGTTTCGGATTTTTCCCATATACTACACTATATATGGCATCGATTGGCATTTTTACTTTTTTTCTGCCAAGCGTCCTGGCGGCCAGACAGCTCGGCGAAAAAGGCATTGCCAAAAAATTTCTTCTCCCCGCAGTGCCGAGTGTTGCCAGGCCACCATAATAAAAATGGTCAAATGTCATTCTAATGGGCCAAGGCTGTGAGCACATGGCAACTTTTTATTTAAAATGTTGGTCCTTCTACTTTCGACTTTTTTGGGCTATATCTCGAAAACTACCGAAAAAAGCAAAAATTTTTTTTCACTTGGCAACACATTATTTCCCAACTAATAACCGACTGAAACATCGCAATTCCGTAAAATGTTGCCATCACACTGAAAATCCATTTTGAAATTTTCGAAAACCAAACTTTTTTACAAAATGGCCGCCAGCGCCGCCGCCATCTTGGATATCGACTTGGCCGTATTTTTCCTGTATTCTAGACTATATATCGGACCAGAGCCAATTTTTACTTTTTTTTTAAATCAATACCCTGGACCCAGAGAGACTTTGGAAAATGACTACTGCGAAAACACATTTTTGCCCGCCAAAACCAGTGTTGCCAGAATTTTTATCCAAAACTACCCTGAGGTCAATACCAGCCGAGGTTGCCATAAAACTGCATACTCGGAATTTGAATACACGTCACACTTTTGCCACTCACATTTGGGGCCCTGTGGCAAAAACTACCATCAATTTGGTAGAAATTAAAAAACCTACCAAAAGACCGGTAATTGACCTACCAACGCCCCATACAATCCCAATCGATCCAGTGTTGCCAACAGTATGAAAAATCAATTTGAAAATTGCAAAAAATTTTCTTGGGACAAAATGGCCGCCAGCGGCGCCGCCATATTGTTTTTCTTTAGTCTATGGTCATCGGTCGACACTCGACTATATCTCTGACAGTAATGAGAAAAAAGTTTGCCAATATTTCCATAGACCGCGACACTATGATCACGCAAACATGGGTCTCGAAACGGTCAAAATCGCATTTTCAATCCAAGATGGCGGCGCCGCCATTTTGTTTTATCGACTTTTTATTTTTTTAAATTCAATCATTTCACCCACTTAATAAACCCCAAAAATTTGACAGCAATCCGATAAATAGATAAAGAGATACAACCACCAACATGGCCGCCATCTTGGATTTTGAAAAAAAAAACCACAAAAACCTGTTTCGATTGGCGCCCGATTCACAGTCACCCTACATCATTTTCCCATTTTATCCCTCTAAATAACCGAAAAACACCCCTGATCAGTGAGTGAGTCAGTGGTAATCGAGCTTTATATAATATAGATAGATACAAATATAAACACTCAGGCACGGAACAAACACAAATGTTTGTCCCGGGTGGGAATCCAACTCACGGGCTTTTTCACGGGAGGATGAGGTCACTTGACTCACACGTAAAAGCAAAATTTAAGTTAATTTATGAAAGGTGGTTCATTTCTCCCACCTGATAAAGTCTCGCGGACTCCCTATAATCGAAATACGGCTCTATTAAATAGTCAAACATGTCATATAAAACGTAGGAATCAGTTAAAAATATACACAACTACACTTTTGTTTTTGTTTACCACGCGACATTTATGATTTTATTTTTTTATTCTATCAGCCACTATTAGATTGAAATCAGATTTTATGAAACGATTTAGTAATATCCTACTCGTAAATCGATCTTGAATTTCAAATTACTATCGGGTCTGATCGCTAAGCCATCCTGCTTAAAATCGAAAATAACGTACTTTCGGACTATTGAGTATTCGACTAGTTGGGTATCAGTAATAATTTAGTTGTTGATTATTTTCCACTACCGAGCGATATTGATAGATTACGAACGTTAGGAACTAAATTAATCTTTGAATTTCAAATGAGCAGGATGGATTTATAAGCCTTACACAATTCTATGAATTGGATAGTCATGTCCGTATCTTGGCTCTCAAAGTAATAACTTTGAGAGCCAAGCTACGATATAATAAAATTACAGATATATATAAAATACAGATGCCTCGAGATCACCACACAATCCTCTTTTTATTTCCTAAGTGACTATAATTATGATAGCACACCATTATTCCGAAGAGTGCTGCCCACCACCGCACCGTATGTTTATAGCTGAGGTATAAGGGCTGCTGAACAACAGTCAGCAATTTTGTACAGCAGTGGGCTCCCATATGATATGACTGAATAGAATAATAATGATAGAAACTGCCATGTAGGTTATCGACTTATGATCAAAATGTATGTCAAAAATATATTAAGTGTAATAAGTTATTATTGAATTATAAAGTAAATTAATGATGAACGCCCGTAACTATGCCAATAGTAGATTAATTATAATTCTTCTGTAGTATCCCACATAATTGTAGCTCTTACG